>CM024264.1:3664170-4864170 GCA_013621005.1 Aeschynomene evenia | reverse complement strand
ACGTGGCCAACAAATATTTTAGCTAGAGGTGCAAAAAAAAAAGTCAAAATAGCCAATAAGTTGTGCATAACATATGTAATATATCACATGTTGTAAATGCAATATGTGATATATGTTGTGCATAATAGATAATATATGTTATACACCGCATGTGATATATGTTGTGCATTTATATTATATATGTTATGCACAATATATATATATATATATATATATATATATATATATATAGCTATTTTGGCTGAATTTTTATTTTCTCCTAATTATTTCCCAATTTTCTATCATGTCTCTACTACCAAACACATTTTCCCTTAATTTTAGTCTCTATATTTTTATTTTCTATATCCTAATAACTAATGCAACCCAAGGCAATTAAAACACAAAATCCCCACCCCTAGTGTCGCACCATCAATGCCCGTTGCTGTCTACCACCGTCAATCAACACTAATAGAATAGTTGGCCACCATGCACCGCCACTACTACTACCACTATCATTGTCAGATATCAATAATACTTATCGTATAACAAAAATATGTCTAACAAATATCTAATGTGTACTATATATGATATGAGATGTGTGCTATTTGACAAATGTATGTATAGCACATATCTCATATCATGTATAGCACACGCGCGTTGGATACTTGTTGGACGTATTTCTGTTGTACGACAAACATCATTGCTCAAACAATTATGGAGGACAACCAACCTAATCTGTACAGTTTGCAGTAATTAATTAGAACTATATTGAATATATAACTGGCAATAAAATACGACCAATGTTCATAAATAGGGTAGAAATTTCACAAATAAATCAGAACCAGCAGGGACCATAGTTTTGTGTTATATCTCAATCATTGAGATGTCACTATAATTAAGAAGTAGACGCATATGCATAAAGTTTTATTTGTATTTTTATTAGAAAAAAATATCTATATAGTCATATTCTTCAACATTCAAAAGGACACTCTTGAAAATTAACTATGTGTAGTAGATTATGGAAAATACTATTTGTACATATAATAGTGTCATCCACCTATTTCCATCCATTCAAAAGTTGGTAACTTTTATAAAAATATTGGCAAATTGTCAACATATTCAAAAAAATTACCAACTTTTTATTTTTTAAATATGTTGAAAATTGGTGGATGGATATTATTATATGGATAAGTAGTATTTTTCGTAGATTATTGATCAAGCGTCATGCAACAAGAAAAGGAAAAATGGCCTAGTCTAGAGATGAGACCAATCATCTAATTAATCAAATCAAATAATTTCATTTGGACGACGATTTCTTTTAAACTTTTTTGTTTTATTGATATGGTTACACATGATTAAATATATAATAGTAATAATTTTTTTTTGTAACAACACTTTTCCCGTCAAAATAGTAAAAAAAATTCAATTGAACACTTTTTGACTCAAATATCATTTTTAATGTACCCAAACTTCTATTTTAACTGTTTCGACTATTATAATTTTGTACCTTTAGCAAAATTCGCGAACAATATACCACACCCAAAACAAAATATCAATATCAAAATAATGCCACAATAATCCCTTGTCTCTCAAACACCACACTTAGAATGAGACTTACACTTATTCATTCTTTTAATTTTTTTCTCTTCATCATATCTCTTACATACCTTAGTTACCAACATCCAAATTAGGTGTCCATTTTTTTTTATCTTAATACATATTCATACTCAATATCTACATATTAATTTGCTTTCTTCTTCATCCATGGTGTCACAAAATGCTTTATCCTTTGTCTCTGGCAAACATACCCCAAACAAGCCACTACACATAATTACCAACCCAAAAACCCCATAACAAAAGAACTCATTATGGTCTCTACCAATTGCCACTAAAATTGGACTAATTGTACCACCTAACACAGCAGCTTCCCTAATCAAAGAAACTGCAGAATTTCTCACACAAGTTGGGAACAACTCTGTACCATAAATTATTGCAACATCATAGGCAGAGCAAGCACATAAAAATGATACCAACTCAAACACTATTTGAAGCCTTTTTATATAATTATTATATTCCATGCTTGCCAAAATACTTGAAATCCCACTTAGGATTGTGAGAATTAAGAGCATGCTTCTCCTATTGAATTTTTCTATTATCATGAATGCAAGAAAGGTGGATGGAATCTCTGATAATGCATTGAATCCTACACTTAAATAAATGTTGAATGATATCATTCCAAGGCCTAATGGCATACCATAATAGACCAATCCAATGCCTAAACCCATGGCCATTATTGCTAATAGTCTTCTTGAAGACCATTTTTTTTGCATCAAAATCTTGAAGGTTGAGTATAAATCAACATTCCAAACTTCTTTCTCAAGGGGCATGTTAGAGATTATTGCAAAATCTAAGTCATCTTTTTGTGAGAGTGGTGATGATGATAATGATGAGATGCTTTTCAATATTTTTATAGCTTCTTCTTTCCTTCCTCTAATGAGAAGCCATCTTGGAGACTCATGAACAAGTAAATGGAACAATATGCAATACAAAATAGCTGGAATAGAAGTCAATAGATACATGTTTCTCCATGAAGAATCTCTATTTGTGTAAGCTATCGCGGGTAGAGTCAAAAACCCAATACTGAACAAGAAGAAACCAATTGCACCAATCTGGCCACGCCACCTGTTAAAATTCATGGTATCAATTCAAACATAAAAAAGTTGTAAAGAATATTAAAATCTAAAATTTACTAGTAGATGATAGAAAATGAGATCATACAAGAAATTAAATAGCCTTATAAAATATGTAGATATGGATATAACCAACTATAGTAAGTAGTAAGTAATAGTTAAACATTTGTGTGATTTCTAATTTTTGTTAAACTTTTATCACCACCTTTTGGCAACTAGCTCTGAAGCTAAAACGATGGATGTGGTTCCAATGGTTGCACGACCAAATCCACATAAAAATTTAAGCACCGAATAGACCCAAACATTGGTTGAGAAAGAGGCAAGGAGAGAAGAGAGGGACATTAAGAGGGAAGATAATAAGAGCGTGTTCTTGCGGCCAAGGGAGGAGTCGGCGAGCGAGGCCAACACAAGGCCACCGATTAAGTTACCGGTGAAGAACATGGAAGCCGGAAGGCCGGTGATTATGGAGGGTTCACACTCTAAGCCCCATTCTGAGATTATGGTGGCTTGTATGGGCCCATCCCAAGCCCATGAGTCCTTGGGGAGGTTGCACATTTTGAAAGTAGTGGTGGAAGAGTTGCAAGGATAAACATGATAACTACTTTTATTATTATTGGTGCAATGCCAAGATGGTTGTGAATCTGTGAAGATAGTGATGAATGTTTGTTGGCCATCAAAGAACCAAGCTAAGGAGACTATAACAACTTGGAGGAATTGGGTCCAATTGAGTTCTCCTATGCACTTTTCAATTGTGGTGCTAAGAGATGAGATCTTTTCATCATCTTCTTGAGGTTGAGGTTGAACAATTGAGTGTGATGATAATGATGAATTGGGTTGGGAGAGAAGAAGATGAGTTGAACTTGAATCTTCAACCATATTGTAACTAAATCTATATGGTTTATGAGAAAGTTCAATAATTGTGTAGTTGGGAGGGTGCAATTTTAAAGCCTTAATTTTCTTACCTATATATGTAATTAGAGGGTACAACATTCACAATGTGATTAATGTGTGTTTTCAGCTTGAGATTTTCTTAGATACACGTAAAATGTTACCACTATCATTAAATAATAATGTTTGTCATATAACAGAAATACGTTCCATTATTATACAACATGTGTTATACATATTACGGAATGTGTGTTATACGTACGTGTGTTATACATAATACGTTTAACTATTATCCAACATGTGTTATACGTACGTGTGCTATACATAATACGTAATATGTATAACATACGTTAGATACTAGTTGGACATATTTATATTGTACGACAGACAAACATTATTGATAAACATATAAGTAGAATTAGTTTTGGTGTTTTGGTGAGTACCATGCATTATTGATTCATTAATTCCTAGTTCCTACTAATTAAGTAGAAAATCGGTGAGGAAGGTGCAGGAATTCGAACCATGACAAAAGACTAAGGTAGTTGAGTGTGTCAAGTCACTCCATTTGGTTTAAATTTTGATAGAATTGCTTTTAAAATAATTGATGTGGAGAGAATTGTGTTTAAAATAATTGAGGTAGAAAAAATTGATTTGTGTTTGGAAAATGTTAAAAATATGAGTTTAAGATGGTTGTTATGAGATACTAAAAATAAAAGCTAATACTTTTACCTTCTATTAAAATCAATTATTTTCAAAGTGATACACTTTTTCTAGAAATAAAAACATAAAATAAACACAATTAATTTTTTTCAACCCACTTTTTTCAAACTGAACGCTATTTTGAATGCTAACCAAAATGGTGTGACTTGATTTTGCCACTTGAAAGCAAATCTACAGATACAATTTTCAGCAATTACCTGTCAACAACAGTTTTGGACTGTGCATCACACGATTTTGTGTGATAAATTCTAAGAGTATAATTAGTAAATGTATGCTTAGAGTTTGAATATATTTTTTTAGATTTTATTAAGATACACGGTATTGTAATTATCTTTAAATATAATAGATTATTTTTTAAATTTGACTCCTAGTTTTTATCTCGTTATTTGAGGACTTTCCACGAAAGATATTAGTGCCTATCCTCTCTCTTCCTTGATTTATTTCTTTGATTAACTAAGAGAATTTCTTAACACGTTATTTGGTTACCGTTATATCTTACCTTTCACATTATAATTGAATTATTTCTATTTGTTAGTATTTAATGAGTCATATAAAGTGTCAAACACATGCTTTTATTTTGTAACATTACTCTCCATAAATTTGGACGTAATTCCCTTATTATATACGAGATACTATTCATAATTACTGTTTAAATGTTCAAAAATACTCTTCACAACACTATTTATCTATACTGTTCAGGGAATGATATTCTTATACCAGTTTTTTCCTAACAGAATGTGTATCAATTAAATTTGGTTGGAGGATGGACCAAGAGACTTTAATTTAAATCTACGCCTTTAATTAGATTGTTGCAATATTGTTCACCACAAAAAAATAGAGCATTTTTAATAATTTAAACGCTAAATATATTAATAAAAATAATATTAATAATTAATAACAGCTAAAATTACTTAAAAATAATAAGTATTTTTAATAATTATTAGTTATTAAAGAATGACTTATAAAAACTAATGATATTACACACCCAAAAAAAAAAAAAAACTAATGATATTGAATGCTTTCAGAGATTTTTTTTCTTTTCTGAAGCTAGCTATTCCAATCACACCACTTAACATTATAATCCCAATATATATAACACTCTATAAGCAAGATTTTTTTTAAAAATATTTTTGTGTAATTTTTTTTGTCTTGATTGAACCACCAATAATTGAGCCTATACCCACAACCCAACTAATCCAAGACGAATCCCTTTTGGGGTACTCAGGGATTCTTTATATTCCCAGGACTCAAACCCGAGACATCTAGTCGAGGGACGACATGATTATATCACTTAAAAGAAAGGAAAATGCTAAATGTACATAGTACAGTCTCCTCCACTCATTTTCCACCCTCCACTTGCCAACATATTCATCAAAGTTGCCAACATTTGAATAAGTGAAAAATGGGTGAAGGGGTATTGTGTTATGTACCAATAGCACTCCCCCAAAAGAAATTGTTCCTAAAATATCTACCATTGCAAACCAATGGCTAAATCTAGCAGAGCTTCAACTTGGTGTATTGTTTGTTGCTTCTCCTGTTGTTTCAACCTGTTTGCAACAGATTCTGGATCAAACCCTGCTTCATTCTGCACTTCACTATGCTCAGAACGAACCTCTTGCAACAATGCATCCACCTCCCTTACAAAGTCCACCCTCAATAAAGTATCATCTTCTTCAAGTGCTGGTCGAAATGGCCCTTCATGCTGATACCATGCATGTAACATTGAGATGATAGTAATAATTATAAATATTATAATAAGAGTAAATACTTCATTTGGTTCCTCAAGATTAACGTGAGTGACAAATAGTTCCTCAAGATATGAAAATGACAATGTATGTGGTCCTTCAAGATTTGACGTAATTGACAATATAGTTTCTCAAAATATGAGAGTGATAACATAATCCTTTCAGATTGAAATTTTAGGATAATGTGGTCCTTTAAAATTAAAAATTTAGAACAAGTTGAGGGGCTGTGTTCTAAAATTTCAATCTTGAAGGACCATGATGTCACATTTATATTTTGAGGGACTATTTTGTCCATTACGTCAAATCTTGAGGAATCACATTGTCATTATCGTATTTTGAAGGACTATTTTGTCTCTTATATTAATCTTGAGGAATTAAAAAGGATATTTACTCTAATTATAATAATAATAACAATAATAATAGAGGTGGAGTCTAACTCACAATTTGTAGTTTAGATGGTATCTATATTGGCTCACTTTTAACCAAATTTATTTGTTACATAAACTAAAATGAAGTGTAACTGCTTAATATCAAAGTAGAAGCAAATAAACTTGAATGAATAACATTACTTATGACTAGCTTGGCTACAAGTTATAATTTCTCAAAAAGTAATTTTTACTGCTTTTTGTAATGTTAAAATGTATAACATTAAGCATCCCGGTGCACAAGCATCTCGCATTAAGCAGGTCCGGTGAAGGCCCGCATCCAAAGGGTGTATTGTAGGCCGCCTAACCTGATAAACACATCAATGGCTGTTTTCACAGCTTGAACCCCTGACCTCACCTTGAGGTCACACAGAGACAACTCAACCAGTTGCTCCGAGGCTCCCCTTTGTATACAAATACAAAATAATTTATTCATGAATTATATTTTAGAGTTCACTTTCACGTAAAAGTAAGCGTTGTAATCTATATGTGCAACTTACCTTATCTATATCAAATGACTCAAATCCTGGTGGAACAAGAATGCTAAATGGATCCTCCCTTGGAAATGTATCAACCATGATCTTTCTACATTTCTTCAGCCATTCGTTGAAATTAAAGCCATCATACATAATCAATAGATCGTTGAGCAATCTCATCGCAGGGGTAGCCTCTCGTTTCAGGATCTCGGTCTACAATCAAGAACACAAAATAAAAAACAAAATGATCTTAGTCAAATAATTTTTTTGATGTGCCAATACATAATTGAATGTTCTGCGAAAAACATTTTTTACACCGACAGTGCATAAAAATCAGGTCCGAAAACGGAACTTAGAAAATGACAGAATGGAAAAACAAACATATAGGTATGCATATTGGTGCAAGTTCAGATATGTAACAGAAAAGGTCTAAAGATTGTCAAAGCCAAAGTAGAATTATCCAGCAAGTAATTCAGAAAATGAGCCAGACTCTTTTATTATCATTCTAAATCACTGCTTCCAAAAACAAAAATAATCATTTCGGCTTTTAGTGTGTGTGGAGAGAAAGAAGGCTCTGAAACTTCAAACCGAAAAAGTTTTATGTTAACATTACTAAAACAAAGGAGCAGTTAATACCTCAATCCTTCTGTACAATAGATCCAGGCTTCTTATAACATCCTTTTCTTCCTGTAAAGTGGTGATAAGGTACAAAACAAGATAATGAGAGCCAAGTGGATAAAAAAGAGAAAAGGGTTCATTTGGGTAAATGACTTATTTAAACCCTTATGTAAAAGTAACTTGTGAATAAGTTATATTGTATTTAGATAGATAATAACAAAAATATTTATTTGGAATGTTTTGAAAAGTGATTCTTGAGAAGTTAGATACTTCTCAGAAAGCACTGAAATGACTTTTATATAAGTAATAAGTTATATCACCAAACATGACAAATAATCAAATATGACTTATAGCTTCAGAAAGTTGAAAAAGTCAAACACTACTAATCCAACAAGCCCAAAATAATACATACTTCTTTCAGAATAAGTCACTGAAATAATGCTAATATTCATTTCTGATCATCCTTCTCAAATTAGAAGAAGTCAAGAACTGAAAATAAGTACTATAAGAGAAACATCCCCAATCTAGAGTCCAAGTTCTTGAGATGGAGATATTAAAAATATGAACATAATCAAGTAAAGAGACAAGCGACTCTAATCCAGTAACCCCTAGACCAAGCAAGTTCATACGAAAATGAAAGTTCCAAGAAGAGAGGCTATCCTTAAGTAAATTGACAAACTAGGACATTACATATAGAAGATAGGTGAAAGTGCCGAGGCAAAGCCTATGAAAGAGGAGCAATACCAACCCACATATGAAAATTTGATGTGAGAACCATCCCCCAAATGAAAGAAGAAGATCCATTTGAAAGTCTAAAGCTCCTTCCAAGGTCAAATCTTATGCTTGAACTGCTGCTTTTTAATGGGACTAACACAAATCGCATGCTCTAAAAGCAAAAACCTCTCACCACACTGTTCCCAAACAAGTGTACAATAACCAGTTTAGATTTTGAATTGGGGGCTAATCTCTCATTACATTGCCCTATGGTGAGATCTCTTTAAAAAAGGCCTTTAGATACTTGGAGAGTTGATGGTTAGCCCTATAGATTTACATAATTTTCTCTTCACTATCTTCAAAGATTTTGAAATTTCATGCAAAAGTCAATTAAAGTATACATCTAGAATATTTCTAATGTTGAAAATAAAACAACTTACATCACGCCGGGCAAGATCAAGGCGATTCCATATGACCATTAAGACAAGTTCAGTAAGTTCTCCTTTCTCAGCAGCTTCCTCAATTTTCTACCAAAAAATGGCCAGTCATTAATTCTGAATATTAACTGAATGCTGGTGAAAGTTAAAAAAGAATTATTATCGCCTACTAAAAGTCTAAAACATCCACAACACTACACAAACACAAGTGAAAGAAAGAAAAAGCCTATGCCTTCTGGAATCAACATATTTTCTTCATGATCTTAGCCTTTTCTTTCTTATGCACAAAACACATTATTTATCAATTATCAATAAATAAACAATGCAGTAAAATTAGGTTCTTGATGCTCATCAGGAAAGAAAGATGATTTCTATGTACTAGTACTTCAGATTTTATCAAGGTGAAACCTTAATGTTTACCCATCATTAAGCAAGATCATCTTTATGAGGAATTAAGATGCAACGAAAGTGTAAAATTCATACATTGAAAATAAACAGCTGTACATGATGAAGCATTTCGTCTGCATCATGAACTGGACATTGTGGCTCCAAGATATTACCTCTTCCACTTCTTCAGCAGCCATTATAAAACTTGAAACCAGTTTCCGCGCTTTTATGACATCTTCTTCAGGGTATCCCTTGAGCCGCATGCCAATCTCACGATACTCATCAATCTTTCTTCCTTCTTCCTCATCTTCCTCTTTGCGTCTCCGATGCAATTCCTTTGTCTTTTCACGTTGTTGAGCTTGCCATTCCTATCCTAGTGAAGGTTAATGAAATCTTTCCAAATAAAGTCTTCCAACAATATCTGTTTTATGAGATATCATACATTCATGGCCAAGAGGCACACACTTGATATAACGTTTTCATAGTTCAAATTTATCGCAAACAAGAATATTGTCCATTCATTCACCATACATTTTGATATAATAAAACCAATAAAATCAGAATCATATCAGGGATAAAAGATATGATGATATACTAATTGACTAATTGACCAACGAAACAAGAACTCAAGTTTGAGTGAAGCTGCTGCATATTTTCTTCAAAATGATCTAATCAGGAAATTTCCAACAAAATTGAATGACAAATAGTAAGATGCAGAAAGAAAAAACAGATTTAGGTTTCCCCATTCTAGAAGACTAGAAGTTCTTTGGACTAAAATGAAGCTCAATGCAACTTGCTGATGAGCCGAAGGACATAGCAGCCTAGTTAACAGAGTTACCGTCATATGAGCCGAAGGACTTCAGCATGTCAACATATCCAATCATTCTAGTTTTTGTAATTCAAAACCGTATTATATGCCAAATCGTTGAAGCTATTTCAGTGCAAGAATTCAACATAGCTTTGAATTGTATGAGCAAATCATTTTAAACAAGTAAATGATGATACATTCACAAAGTAACACGAGATAAATACTTATTGTAGAGTGAATGCCCTCTTAACAAAGCTATGTCATTGATCCATGTTCACGAATTTTCGACAGAGTTTTATGTTGTCCATTGAATAGGCAGACTAACAAAACCCTCCTCTTTTATCCAATCTTATAACCAACTACTAAACATTTGCAGTAAAGTACAAGATAGGCACAATTACCTCTCAAAATAAGACTAAAAACAAATAAACCAAATTTTCCAAGAGGGCCTTCAAAAAGCAGCAAAAACACCACATAAAGCAACAATTGAAAGTGAAAAATACACATGATGTGGTAGAGTAAGGTGCATACATACTACATACATCATCATAGTACTCCTTTGGCATCCCTTCTAGAAGCACCTCCTCCTTTTCCTTCTTCAGACACCTCCTCCTTAAACCTGCAACCAAAACCCCACAACACAAATTTAAAAGAAATTAAAAAAAAAAAAAATCAAATTTTGAGAGTAAAGGGTCATTGAAAATGCCAAAAAAACAACTTGGGGGCAATGACTAACCTGCTCCATAAGCCCTTTTGTATGAAAAAGAAGATGGATATGAAGGAACTCTTGTGACAACAAGGGATGAAGATGAAGAAAAAAGGGTGAATTGGGAGAAAGAAGGAAAAGTTAAAGTGAGAAGCTTCATCTTCCTTTAACTATTTTTACTTTTTTTCTTTTCCTTCTCTTATGATGTGAATGAAAATGAAAGCAGAAATTAACTCTGTTTTGAATACAGAGTTCAGTTCAGTGCATCAAAGCCTTAAACCCCTTTGATTATTTGGACTTAAGGTTCAGTTTCAACCTAGTATTATTCATTTCAGTGCCAGAAACTAGTTACTTCCAAGGTTAAAGAATGAAGAGATTGAAGGTAGAGATTTTTTTTAATGTCTCCTTCAAAAACGGGATTTTTGCCAGAAGGGTGTGTGTGTGTTTGAACTATGAAGAACAATAGGAACTACTACTACTAGTAATAACCCTTGTACAAAGATTATCTCATGCGTTTTATGAATATTTTTTTTTAAAAAGAAAAAAAAAAGAAAGAAAGTATTTTTAAGAACAAAAAAGAGATGAAAAAAATAGAAAATGATATCTGTCTTATATTTTTTTAGGAAAAAAACTTAGAATAATTAATTATGTTTTGTTTGAAAAGGTTATATCTAAATAAATTAGAAAATTTTAAGAAGCATTTTTTAAATAAATATCATTATTTGAATTATAAAAAATTATTTTGAATTTTACTTTAAAATATTAAAATAAGAGTATATGATTTTTTAGTGATTCTATTTTATTGTTATTGTTTTTAAATTTATGGTAATTAAAATAATCTTAAGTAATTAAAATTTTTAATGAGATTACTAATAGCTATAATTTAAAATCTTGTCCTAAGACTTTTAAGAATATTATTACATCTACAATAAAAAAATAGTTAAAATAACTAATATATGATGCACAATATATATAATATAATATACGTAATATATAACATATAAGTTGTGTTTATTTTTTCTGAATCTGAAGTTAGAGGTCAGACAGTTAGTGAAAAATTGACTCTGTTAAATGTTTGGTGTGAGTCACAGTGTGATAATTTTGGAAGGAAGACACAAACATGTAAGACTATGTTCGAAATCAATTTTGGACTCCAAAGTCATCGAAAACAAACCCTACCATATTGTACACATCATATATCATATGTCGAAAAAAAATGATATTTATATTTTCCATGTATCCATGTATATATATATATTGAAAAAGTGAGTAAAATAATAGAATAAATACGCAAATTGAAAGAAAGTAAGTAATAAAAATTGTAAAATTTATAAATTTTATTAATAAAAATATTTGAATATTTAAAAATAAAATATCATCCCTCTATGCTTAACACAACACACTGCAAACACTGCGTCTAACAACACTAAGCTCTCTTCATCCTTACCATTTTCCGCCGCCGCGACCAACGCAGGTGGTGCCGCCCCACGAGGACTATCGCCGCCGTTTCTCCTTCACCACCGTCCAGCACAAACGCTTGCAGGTGTCTTTTTTTCTCTTGATTTTTGGCTCTCTCTCTCTCTCTCTCTCTGTTTGCCCCTATGCTGCTGCTTATATTTTCTAGCTATTATTGTCAATCTCTGGATTTTGTCCTTGAATTTTTTTTCATAATTTTGTTTCAAAATGTGATTTGTTTGTGGTCGTAGAAATGGGCCTGGATTGTTAATTTGATAGATTAATTGTTTTAAAATTGTTTATCTTTCTCTGTTACAATGCATCTTTGCATTGTGTTTGTTAATTATTGTTTGAGAATTGAATTGAATTTTAAGTTATAAGACCAGGTGGCAGTGAAAGTTTTCAATGAAGTGATATTGTTGTTCCTCTCATTGATGATCATATGGCATTTTTCCTGCATCCTTTGGCTTCTTATCTATTTTACTGCATTTTTATCTGTTATCGTTTTTATCTTTTTTGCATAGTTTATACTATTTTTATCATTTGGAACGCAAGCTCCTAAGCCCAAAGCCATTTTTTTTGTCACGAATGCACGCATTTGGGGGAGAATGGTTTCTAATCACATCTGCGAGATTGAACCTGCACTCCCCAATATGTGGTTACTCAAGGCAAGGAAACTTGCCACTACACTATAAGCCTCGACCACACTGGCCAACCTGTTTATTTCGCAGGCTTAATCGTGCCAGCCCGGGTTGCTTGACATCCAAGGTTGTAGCAATTTAATTTGCAAATTGCAATTACTTCCTCTTTGGCCATTGGACTCCTTGGTATTGTTTTGTTTTTTATCTTCTTATCAAGGGTCTTGCCCACCAAAACCACAAATCCAAATAGTTTGCACCACAATATATAATGTGAATTGTGAAGAGGGCAACAGGCGAGGGAGGCAATCCGGCCACCTAAAGGTTCAAGGTTTAATGCTTCTCTATGAATTAAAGCTAGTAACAAAGTTCTTTTACCATTTTTCCCTCATTTGGAAAACTATTTACCAAAATATCACTCTTTCCCAACTATTTACCAAGGCGCTCTACTCTCCTTTTGTCCAGCGTGGAACTAATGTGAGTTAGGGTGGAACCACCATATGATTTTGTGTGTTAACCTTGAAGCTGCCTAACCATGTGGCGTGTTTAGCTAGAAGCCGGCATCCTTAAAGGCAATCTCGGCATTATCCTGCCAAGCACAAAGACGATTTTAGGCTTAAGATGTCTAACACGAAGGTGGCTTCCTATCCGGATCCTGCTTACTCACTACCACCCCTACATATTCACCACCCTCTCTCTAATCTTCAACCATTTCTCAACACTTAAAATTTCTCTTAAACTCACCTCTTCTACAAACTACAAAGATAGAAGAAGTAGAAAGTTGTTTGGTTTTGGAGACAAGGCACTGGGATATAAATTTCTTTTAATATTGTCACTTTGTCTCTATATTTGTGTCTAGGTACCTGCCTCTATATTTATGTCTCTATCTCTGCTACCAAACATTACCTAAGTTATATAGTTTTAAATAGTTTGATATAGACTAATGTAGGATAATAGGAATTTTTTTGACAAGTTTATTATCTATATTTTTGATAAATATGTAGTTGTTATGAAATGTTGTTAACACAGAACCAAAGATGAGAAAAGGCTTGTCTGTGTTGATTTACTATAATGGGAGAAATATTGATGACAAAAGCATTCAAAAAGGAGATAAGTTTGATGGTCCTCATCCGAAGCCTATGGCGATTAAACATGATATCTCTTTTGTTGATTTCAAGAAAAAATACATTCAAAATTAAAACTTGGAGAAAATCAATTTCTGTCAAGGGTTGTATTTCGGATTCCACGTTCATTTTCTTGTCCAGAATTGATAGCCATAGAAATGGATGATGATGAAGCACTTGGTGTCATGGTAAATATTTTTGAAGTAATATTAGTGTGAGGTAGCTTAAAGCTGCTAATATTATTATGAAAAACCCAAGCAATAATTGTGGAACTAGTTACTTCTTTGATATTTAGAGCCTTTTGCGCTCACACTTATACCCTATCCATTTAGTAGTCATCTAGTCGATGACTTTCTTTGGTCACACTGACATTATTTGTGAAAATCACAAGCTTGTTCTGTTATCTATGCCTCTATTCTGACTTTTTATGCGGAAAAATCAATGCGTCTGAAAGGTGATGCTTGTTTTTAACAGAATCAACACAAGCTGCTGCATAGTAATAGCATGGATATACATACTCTTTTCTGCTCTTGGCCATTTTCAGTAGCATGCATTCATGGTGGTACTCTTCTCTACATGTCTCGTGCAACTGTTATCAAATGTAGTAAAAAAACCAGTTCTTTTTATTCATCTAATCGTTGG
Organism: Aeschynomene evenia; assembly: GCA_013621005.1. Lineage (NCBI taxonomy): Eukaryota > Viridiplantae > Streptophyta > Magnoliopsida > Fabales > Fabaceae > Aeschynomene > Aeschynomene evenia. The sequence continues at coordinate 4,849,718 of CM024264.1, read as the reverse complement.
ATCAGAAACAAGGGTATTGAACAAGTAGGTTCAGAAATTGATGGCAAAAGCCAAAGCAAAAGCATTCTTACTAAGTACCCTGATGGTCCTAGACTTGGGGAAGAGCTTTCATGTGAGCTGTATAGCCAAATAATCAGTGAACATTGTAAAGTAGGAGACCTTGATAGAGCTATGATTCTTCTTGCTCAGATGGAAGCTCAGGGATTTCACCTCAGTCCATTGTCTTATACTAATCTGATTAAAGCCCTTGGAAGTGTTGGAAGGACTTCAGAGGCTGAAATGTTGTTCAAGGAAATGGTTTATTATGGGTTCAAACCCAGATTGAATTTGTACAACACGTTGCTTAGAGGGTTCTTGAAGAAAGGCCTGTTAGGACTTGCAAGTGAGGTTTTGCGGGAAATGGATGATTTGGGCATCTCGAGGAGTCGAGAAACATATCAGATCTTTTTGGATTACTATGTTAGTGCTGGAAGGTTGGAAGATACTTGGTCAACAATCAATGAGATGAAACGAAAGGGGTTTACACTTAACTCATTTGTGTATGGGAAGGTTGTTGGGCTTTATAGAGACAATGGGATGTGGAAGAAAGCAATTGGGATTTTGGAAGAGATTAGGGAAAGGGGAATCTCTTTAGACAGGCATATTTATAACAGTATTATTGATACCTTTGGCAAATATGGTGAATTAGGTGAAGCAATGGAATTGTTCAAGAAAATGCAAAATGAAGGTGTAAGGCCTAATATAATGACATGGAATTCATTGATTAAATGGCACTGCAGAGAGGGTGATTTCACGAAAGCCCTTCATTTGTTTTCTGATATGCAAGAGCAAGGATTTTATCCTGACCCTAAGATCTTTGTCACCATTATTAGCTGCATGGGGGAGCAGGGAAAGTGGGATATAATAAAGAAATATTTTGAAAGCATGCAAAGCAGGGGAAATAGAAAACATGGGATTATTTATGCAGTTTTGGTTGATATTTATGGACAATATGGGAAATTTCAAAATGCTGGGGAGTGTGTGCAAGCACTGAAGTCCGAAGGTCTGCTAGTTTCACCAAGCATTTTTTGTGTATTGGCAAATGCTTATGCTCAGCAGGTACTTTTTAACCAACCTTCTTCTCCTAGGATATTACTGTCTATGTAAGAAACAGAGATACTTCAACATGATTTATGTAAGATAACAAGTGCTCAGTATCACTGTTTTGATTTCTTGTCAGGGCTTATGTGAACAGGCCATTAAGGTGCTGCAGATCATGGAAGCAGAGGGTAATGAACCAAATATTGTTATGCTCAATATGATAATCAATGCATTTGGTAATGCTGGTAGATATATGGAAGCAATGTCTGTGTATCATCATATAAAAGAAAGTGTAAGCCTTACTAGTTGGAAGATAAAGTATTATCAATATGTTTTACACATTAGATATTTCTTTCTCAATCTCTGATGGTATTTCTATAACTTCATGAAGGGTGTTAACCCTGATGTGGTCACTTACACTACGCTAATGAAGGCTTTTACAAGGGCCAAAAAGTTCGAGGAGGTGCTGTAAATTCTTCCAATATTTTGATATCGCTTTTTCTTCCACATAGATGACTAAGCTGTTTGCCCAAAGAAATAGTAACCTAATTTGTGTTGATAATATCATTGTCAGGTTCCCATTATTTACAAGGAAATGGAGCGTGATGGATGCACGCCGGATAGAAAAGCTAGACAAATATTAAAAGCTGCATTAACAGTGCTTGAACAAAGGAACCCTGGTACCAAGCATATTTGACTGAGGGGCATGGGGACTGTGGCAGGCATCTACTGTTTAGAACTGGTGATCAGAAAAAAAGAATTCAAGAAAAGTACCTGTATCGTTGAGATAGGCTAATGGTAATGTGCCAAGAATCCCTTACAAATGTTCTAGGAGTTATACAGTCCTCAGGCTCTTCCAACGCTCAACAATCTAGACAACCCTCTCTCTGACTCCGGAACCCTAATTATATAGGCATTATCATCTTTCTAACAAAACATCTCTGTAACCCACACTCCAACTAATGCCCTGCCCTTTTTGCTTTGATCAGGCCCTCTCTATTCACAATTACAATAGGGTATGGGATTTGCAGCCATTACTCTGTCTTATGCCTAGTTCTAACAAACACATTATTCATATTGGAGTCCTAACACACTGTTTAATGACCATTTGGACTCTGGAAATTGACCGAGTATAGCTCTCTGTTTTTGTTGCTGGATTAGAGGAGGCTAGTTTGTGGAAAGAAAATTCAAGTTTTCTAAGCATCCTTCCTTGCTGGTGAACCGGGGATGACAGCTGATGAAGGATGAGATTTCTGGTGTCAAAAGTGTTGAAAGAATGCTACTTTGCATTAATGTCATTTCTAGAACTTGAGGATGGAGGTTTCCTCTCTCATGAGTGCAGCAGAGTTCTCTTGAAGGTTGAAAGGTGCAGGAAGTCGGGAACATGGATTTTGGTGGACACTTTGGATGTAAAATGGTTGCAGATTTCACCCGCTTATGATTCCATCATGTTTTCTTTCCTGGAGAATCCACTTGTGACCCAAGTATTTCAGCTGATTGACCATGATATTAACGAGTGGTTTTACTGGGTGCCGAGATGCTTGGTACTTGATTTGCTTCAAAAGATGCAATGATGTGCTGTCCTTTACCAATCATCTGATGGGATCCTCAGACAAATCTATATGGCAATTTACAGAGCTAGGAAATCTGGTTTATCTCGGGACACATACGAGGCTTTGATAATCTACACCTGCCTCTTCATTTGCAGATTCTAGCTTCATGAATGATGTTGATTGGACGTGCTTTTTATTTGTAGTATGCTTAGCAATAGTCACCATTAAAGTGACTTTTATTTGATAAAAAAGGCTATTGGTATAGTCATGGTTGCTGGATTTGTGGCTTATAGGATGAAACACTATAATGTGTTTTCTTAGACTGTTATTAGGCTCATCTAGGATGGTCTGGTTTTTCTTTGGTGTTATGCTCAGTGTTTGTATTATTATTTTATGATTCTTCAAAATAATACTTGAAAGAAAATGCAAATCATCTTTAAAAGTAGTTTACCTTTTATGAACAGATTTTAACCATTTATTCAGCCAGGCATGTGGCTTACTTTACCATAAATTTATTTAGACATGAGTATTGCTATTAATTCTATGCAAAATACAAAGTTGTTATTGAATGATTGAAAGTTTATCAACTAATTTTTCTTTATTTACTTATCAATTGAATTACTGAATTGTGTTCTATTTTTTTATCACACAGGTTGTAGCTGCCATCAAGGTTGAATATGCAAAGCAACCCTGATACCCTCTGTTGGTGTGAATAACTTCGCTACATTGATGCTACGCTCCAGCAAGTTTGTGCGCTACGCTCTAACAAAATGTTGTTTCTTACATAATCTATGTGCTTCAAGTGCAGAAACCATAGCCAGAAACATTCATGAGCATATACGTGCTCTTTCCGTACAGGGGAACCTTGAAGAAGCGCTTTCACTCGTTTACTACCATGACATACACATCCACAAACACTCTTCTCTGTCCCTTCAGACCTATGCCGCTGTATTCCATGCATGTGCTAAAAGAAAATGTCTCCAACATGGCATGGCCTTGCACCAATACATAATTGAAAAAGACCCCACTATCCAAAATGACCTCTTTCTCACCAATCACCTCATAAACATGTACTGCAAGTGTGGCTACTTAGCCTATGCTCATCACCTGTTTGATCAAATGCCGCACAGAAACGTTGTTTCTTGGACTGCTCTCATTTCAGGGTATGCTCAATCTGGTCTAATCAAAGAGTGCTTCTGTCTTTTCTCTGGCTTGTTGGCTAACTTCCGTCCCAATGAATTTGCTTTTGCAAGTTTGCTTAGCGCGTGTGAGGAGCATGACATTAAATGTGGTATGCAGGTACATACAGTTGCTTTGAAAATTTCTATGGATGCCAATGTATTTGTTGCAAATGCTCTTATTACAATGTACAGCAAATGTTCTGGCTCCAATGGATGTTATGATCACACAACAGATGCTGCTTGGACTGTGTTCAAGTCAATGGAATTCCGAAATATTATATCTTGGAATTCAATGATTGCAGGTTTTCAATTTCGTGGACTCGTGGGTCAAGCCACTCGCTTGTTTACTCATATGTACTGCAGTGGAATTGGGTTTGACCGTGCCACACTTCTGAGTGTATTATCTTCCTTGAACGAATGCGGTACTTTTGATGATAATGACATACATCTAAGGAGCTGTTTTCAATTGCACTGTCTCAGTATCAAAAGTGGTCTTAGTTCAGAAGTTGAAGTGATGACTGCATTGGTAAAATCCTATGCAAATCTTGGAGGACAAATTTCTGACTGTTATAAGCTTTTCCTCGACACAAATGGTCAACAGGATATTGTATCATGGACTGCTATTATTACTGTGTTTGCAGAAAAGGATCCTGAGCAAGCATTCCTCCTTTTCTGCCAACTTCTTAGTGAAAATTTTGTCCCAGATTGGCATACATTCTCAATTGCCCTAAAAGCTTGTGCTTACTTTGTGACTGAGCAACATGTCTTGGCCATTCATTCTCAAGTAATTAAAAGAGGGTTGAAGGAAGATACAGTTCTTTGCAATGCCTTGATTCATGCTTATGCAAGGTGTGGCTCCTTAGCTTTGTCTAAACAAGTATTTGATGAAATGGTTAGCCGTGATTTGGTTTCTTGGAATTCAATGCTCAAGTCTTATGCTTTACATGGGCGAGCTAAAGATGCGCTCGAGCTCTTCCAGCAAATGAAAATCCACCCAGATTCTGCGACCTTTGTAGCACTTCTCTCAGCTTGCAGTCATGCTGGACTTGTTGAAGAAGGAGTCAAAATTTTTTACTCTATGTCTGGTGATCATGGCATTGTACCTCAACTAGATCACTACGCCTGCATGGTTGACCTTTATGGACGAGCCGGACAGATATTCGAGGCTGAGGAGTTGATACGCAAGATGCCAATGAAACCGGACTCAGTGATTTGGAGCTCATTACTTGGATCTTGTCGGAAGCATGGCGAGACTCGCTCAGCCAAATTAGCAGCTGATAAGTTTAAAGAGTTGGCGCCTAATAATTCATTGGGGTATGTACAAATGTCAAACATATATTCCTCTGGTGGTAGTTTCATTGATGCTGGCCTTGTTAGGAAGGAAATGAGAGACTCTCAAGTGAGAAAAGAACCCGGATTAAGCTGGGTTCAGATAGGTAAGCAGGTTCATGAGTTTGCCTCCGGCGGCCGACATCATCCACAAAGGGCGGCCATATTAAGTCGGCTTGAGATATTGGTTGGACAATTGAAAGAGATCGGTTATGCGCCAGAGGTTAGCCTAGCTTTGTACGACACGGAACTAGAACACAAAGAAGACCAATTGTTGCATCATAGTGAAAAGATGGCATTGGTATTTGCCCTAATGAATGAAGAAAGATTGCCTTGTGGTGGGAATATTGTTAAAATAATGAAGAATATTCGCATTTGTGTGGATTGCCATAACTTCATGAAGTTAGCATCATATTTACTGCAGAAGGAGATCATTGTGAGAGATTCAAACCGCTTTCACCATTTCAAATATGCAAAATGCTCTTGTAATGACTATTGGTAACATAGTACAAGAATAGTGGTTTACGATTTAGGCTCTGTTTGGATTGATGGTAGGCGATGGAATGGAGTGGAAGGAGATGGGATTGATTTCGTCATATTCCACCACTATCTCATTTGACTTCTCCTCCAATTTAGGAGATATGGGATGAAATCCCTATTTTTCAGCTATTATTTTTTAAAAATTACTTGATTAGATAAGTCATATCACTTTCTCCTATTATTTCTCAACCTTCTCACAATTCTGTTTATAATCTTCTATTTAGTTTGCTTTGTTTTGGCTTACCTACATACTACTTCTCCAATCAGGTATGTTCTCTCTACTTTTCTCTCAAATCTTCTTCAACTTCCTCACTTTCTTTCTTTCATTTGTAGTCATTGTGGTGTGGTGTGTGTGAGTGATTAGCCCAATAAAAAGTGCTTTTATCTGTGTTATCATCTTCTCCAAGTCCAGCAATTAATGTTCTAGCACTTTGTGTTATTATTTTCATGTGTTAGTCATTTTGATTCTCTATTATTAAGAAACTCTCATATTAAATTTTTATATGATCATATTTTGTGTAATCTTTTTTATTGTTAATTCTTTATTACTCACAAATGTCATATATGCATCTCATCTCACCTTCTAAATTAATGAGAATGAGAAGAAATTATACACAGCAAAACTATATGAAAATTTAATGGGAGATGATTGATATCTAGTAAAGTCACTTTCTTTTAGTGGAATTTGAAATGGCCACATGAAGAAATTGTTATGGAGCTGTTGATTTAACACAAGTTAGAAAATAATAATGTAAAAAAGACCCGAACAGTTAATATATGAATTCATTTGTATTGGTCTTATTATATTAATTCGTTGGTAATATAGAATGCTATTTGTTTTTTATTTATCAACTATTAATTTAATATTAGTAGTTATTTGGTGACTTATGTTGTCTGTGAAAGTCTAAAGAGTGATGACGATGAAATTACTCATAATCTGAATTGTCTCTTAACTTTGTTATCCCTATCTTATATTCATAAAAATATATTAATTGTTGTTTTTTTTGTATTTTTTTAAAGGTTTCATTTGGTGCTAGCTATTAATCTATTATCACTACTCGTAAAGGTACGTATGTTTTTTAGAAACTTTTTTATACATCTATTATTATAATCATAGTAAAAATATGAAGTTACATATTAGTGTTATTATTTCTGTTGTTTTATTCATGTTATTTGTCATATTGGTGTAGATGGTCAATGAAAACTTTATATCAACATATACAATTTTGCTTCACATTTTGAAAATAATGGCAGCTCAAATAATGTACCTCATAATTATATACTATGCATTGGAAAACAATACTAGAAGACATCAAATACCTCCTACAATAAATGAAGATAGAGAAAAAGATCGAGATGAACTCATGAAAAAAAAATGTGTCTACCGATCAATGTCGAGATGTGATTTGTATGGGTCCTCAACCTCTTTTAAACTTGTGCACTGTATTAAGAGATCAAGCAACACGAGAGCATGCAGAAACAAGAGCTGAAATTAGAGCAAAACGAGCAGCAAATTGTAGGAATGAATATGGTGACATCATTGATGAAATAGACCATTTGGTATCTAGTAATGAAGTTACTTTAGATGGTTTTGACATTGCTGATGAAGAATATCATTCATTCGATAATCTCGGACGACATTCTGATAATCAATCTCAAGCTACAAGCACATCTACGACTAGAAAGAGAAGGAGAAAATTAAGTGAAAATGAAAACATGCATATTGCTAAATCTGTGGACAAAATGATTGATGTGTTTTCCATCGTATGTAAAAGCACAATAGAGTTAATCAATCTAAATAAGAATGTTGTTGTTGGGGACGTATGGAAACAATTAGTGGACATTGGTGTTGACCGAACTTTATTGCCGAAAGTGTACATGGCTCTTGTTCGAGATCCTGATGCTATGAAAGGTTTTATGGGACTTCCAGTTGATGAATAAAAGGAAATGTTACCTCATATTGTTCCAGGATACCCATTCACTTCTTAATTTTTTGCTTCATGGTAATCAATGTATATTGCCTTCATTTCATTTTTCACTTGTTTTCATGTTTTTGATTTTCTATTTGTTAGTTAGAATAAATTTTTATTTTTTTGTTGTACAATGAAATAATTTATTTTTACAATTTCTATTATATAAATTTACAGTTATTTGGAGCTCTTAACATATGATATCATCAAAGAAGACTTGGAGTATGATATATTCATAGAAGATTTGGATACTACACCAAATCCTTATTTTCTTTGGTTTAGTTCATGCAGGAATAGAACTTTGATATCCTTACTATTGTTTGGAATAGAACATGTAATTTTATAACTTAATACTTTAGTGAAGAATAGATTGTCATGTATTCTAAGGATAATATTAGTAAAATAATTTATAATTATACTATTTCAATATTCCTTTCCATTTTATCATCCAAATAATAGAATTGTAATTATAATAGGAGATTATTATTAACAATCCAAACAATAGTATAGTATTTGAATCCTATCTCACCCCATATCATTTCATATATTCCTTATTTCTTCCTATTTCATCTATCATTGGTTATCTGAAGAAAACCTTAGGATTTTGTTGATTAGGGTTAATACCACTTGCATCATTCTTTTTCAAATAGATTACTAAGATTGCATGATGGAGCTTATGGGTCAAGGTGGTTTTGCTAAGGCCGTAAGTATTTTCATTAACTTTGATTGAGTAAAGGAATTAGTGAAAAAATGAGCTTATAGTGAAGATGAAAATAGATTCAGAGTAATTTAGTAAACAAATTAAAGTTGTATATTTTTTGTTCACTCCAATTTTAAAATGACTATGTGTTAAAAGAGAGATACAAATATGAGAAAATGTGTTTAGAGTCAATTTTTTTTATTCATGTGTTACTCTGGCTTCATAATTTCTTTGTCTTTGTCTTAAGTTAATGAAAATAAAAGGACCTGATCACAAATTGTGCTCATGAGACATGAGTTGAGTTATGAAGGGGAATCACATGTTTTAAAAAGCCTTATATTCACAAAGTGCTACTTAACAATTTTCAGACAAGCTGATTCCTAAGATATTAAAATTATAAAAAGGATTACTCGATGGATTTCAATTAAAATTTTATACCAAATAGAAATGCACATATTCCCAAAAAATTTAGTTTAAATATTTTTTGGTTTAATTACTATACTTTGATAGTGTAAAATTTATACTGTCATTCAATTAAAATTTGATTTATAAACATAAAGTTGATTGTTTGTTAGAATTCATGGATAATTGGTAATAAAATAAGACATATGATAATTTTTATTGGCTGACAGTGTAAAATATATCACACTGTCAGTGCATTATGACAATTAACTCCTATTTTCTTACCTCTAAAAACTGTAAATTTTCGTTTTAATATTTATTTTTTATTAACTTCGATCCAAATTTTTCAAAACAATTTGGTATTATGGTTTTATTTCCTGACACATGTATATGATTGCTTTGTGTAAAATTAAATTAGCCAATTCACAACATCACATAATCAACTTAGCGATTGGAATTAAAATCAAACAAATTTTAAAATATTTGAGTAGAAATAAACGAAAAAACTTTGCACATAAGATCAAAATAAAAAATGAATTTGTCTTTCAAAATATAAAATAGAGTAAACCCTTGTCCTTGACAATTTTAGCATCGGACAAGGTGGTCTTTGACAATCAGAAATACCCTAACTAGTTCCTGACAATGTCAAAGGTCGGACATCATAAAGTTCCTGGACGGAAAACGTTAACAGTGTTAATGACAATTTCATTTTGGACAAATTGATCCCTGACAATTTTATTGTTGGAAAAATTAGTCCATAATTTTATTTATTTATTTTTTTATTTATCTTATTTATTATAATATCTATTTTTAAATACTCTTAAATCAACTTTATATATCTCCCATTTGATTATTCCCATTCTAAATGCATTTATTTTATTATTTCTAAAACGTTATTTATTAAATTTTACTTGTTTAAATCTTCACATTTTAAATTACGCATATTAAACCTTATACTAATAATTGATATTAAATATAAAAACTAACTATTTTAAGTTATATAAAATTTAGAATAAAATAAATCTATTATCTTTTAAGTGTTTTAATATTTTCAATAAAAAGAATGAAAAATTACTTTAGTTTTTTTTAAACAAGTAAATTAAGAAGTGTGATATCTAAAATTATTAATAAAAAAATTATTACTTTATCAACAATTTTTTTTTAGAAATACTAAAATAATTGCATTAAAGAGTGACAATTTTCAAATAAAAGATATATAGATTTGATTTAAGTATGTTTAGAGTTGAATATGTCAATAAAAGTGATAAAAGATAAAAGAATTTGAAAAATAATTAGGGACTAATTTTTCTACAAATAAAATTGTTAGGGACCAATTTATCTAAAAATAAAATTGTCATTAACACCGTTAGCTTTTCCGCCCAGGGGCCTTATGATGTCCGACGTTTGACATTGTCAGGGACCAGTTAGGGTATTTCCGATTGTCAAGGACCACCTTGTCCAACGCTGAAATTATCAAGGACCAGTTTGGGGGTTTACTCTATAAAATATATTCAAACCTAATATGTTTTTAACTCTCAAAATTTTTAATTTTCAAACCTAAAAATTCTGTACCAGGATTAATTAAAAATCCATTTGAATTCAATTTTCCAATTTGAACCTCTTATTTTAGGATTAGTCGTAAACCACTTACTATTTTAAAGATTTTTTTCCCCAAAATTTTGTCCTTTACGGCATTCCAACCTGGAATTTCACGTCAGCTGTGACACTAGATTCCAACCGTTTTTTCGGAATTTTCTGGGTTCAATTCAACAATTTAAGGCTCACATAAAATCTCTCTTTTTGTTTATTTTAATTTCGAAATTTTGTTGGTGCCACCCAAAAATCCAGCTTTAGAAAATCTGAAATCTTAGGGATTTGAGGCCAATTGAAAGGATAAGTTATTGATGGGGTTGTGACATTGCCATCAACGGAGGGGAAATTTTGGGTTTTTTCAATAAACCTAATTTCTCTCTCCCCCCCCAAAAAAAAATCTTCAGAAACTGTGTTTGATGGCTTCTCATGGCTGTCCTCCAACTGGGCTTGTCTTGCAGCAAGAGCTGGCTATGGATAGCAACATTTTCAAGGTAACACCTTGTTTGTGATACCAACAATCCTTGCAAGGTTTGAGCTTTTGATTGGTTTGATTGAGTTTTAATAATGGGGATTTGATGAATTACCTAATATATCATCTATATTTAGTTGTAGGATTCAATTTTAAAGCAATGAACTTTGTAGATTAAACTGTAATCCAATCATGTATTGTCAACTATAATTAACTTGTAATCCCTCTAATTGTTATGTAAATAGAAGAGTTTGATTGTGGTGTATCAGAATTAAACTCTATGTTTGGTTGAGGGGTAAAATTAAGAGAAAATTTAGCATAAATGAGGTCCTGAGTTTTTCCCATGATTTTTGAATTTGATTTAGCATAACTGAACACACCCGGTATTATTGAATTTGATTCCTCCAAAATTCAAGTTGGAGCAAAACCTACACACTGGATTTAGCTAGCTTAACTTCTTAACTCTAAACATAATTTGGAAGTAACTGTAGTGCATGTTTGTTAATAGCTTTTCTTAGGAAGATAATCACTTCTTTTTTCCAAAAGTTCTCTCGGGAAACTTTCAACTACAAAGATTTTTTAACTCAAACTAAGCTAATCCTAACACTTCTATATGTGACCTTGTTTTTCAATTTCATTTATTGCAATGAAATCAAGATAGCTTAGAATGGTTTTGCTTGTGTAACTGAGTAATTTTTTTATTAACATGAGTGCTAAGTCCTAAAACTACAGAAAACTACAAAGTCATTATATAGTTTTGTGACCGAGTAATTTGTAGTTTTCGACACTAGTATAATCATCATTTTATTATTGCTTATCACCATTTGTTTGCCTGTTTGTTTTTGAATTTTTTATGATATCAGGGTTGTCAATGCCAACCATTGTTTCCCTCTGCTGCACCAAAACCAGAAATTATCAGATACCAGTTTCCTAGTCTTAAAGCAAATCCATGCGAGGAGTCAAGGAAATCCCAAAATGAGTGGTTTAATTTGAATCAGTTTGTCAGCATTGACTTGTCAGCACAAAGGCCTATACTTGTTGATGCCCAAGGTGTGCAAGCAACTCAATGAGCTGTGTATTTGATTTGATCCTACCATTTGATGGTTAACTTCTACAATGTTATATAAATTATTTGATTGCTTCCATGTATTGTTAGAATAGTTGATAGGTACACATAATAGTAACTTATTCTACCTTTGTGTTTTCTAATATGATTTATTTTGTTTCCTCATCAACAAATCATGTGTAAATAACTAAATATAAAACATTTGGCTAGCTACATTTTCAGTTTTGTTATGAAGTAGCTTGTATTTAATTATGGGTTTCTTGACCATATATTCCTACAAAAAGAGCAAGCGGCGCAACAGGGCAAGGAGTTTTCAAGGCTCTCCTCACAGTATGGATGTTGTAAAATCAGCAAATAGATTGTAGACCGTACTTAATATTAGCTACAGGGAGGATTTTGGTGTATTGGGGTTAGGGTTTGGGAGTTGAATGACTACTCCTTGTAATATTCAATGATCATAGTAAATTTTCTTCATGGTTTGTCTGTGATATAGGCCTATAGATCTATTTAGGTTCAACTTTTTTTTGGGGATGAACAACATGATATTAAGGATATGTTTCTCCAATGCTGTCGATCAAGGCACCACTGACTTGCTTGAATGAACTCTCAGAGGGGTGATCAGAATTCAGAGGCCCATGCAGAGTATTGGCTCAGAGGACCATCTTTTTCCTTCCTGAAAGGATGCTACGTAACTCAATTAACCTCTAGGTTCCAGAGGATCTCCTTGGGAAGAGTGATGGCCATCAAGCAAGAGTATTGGTTGGAGGAGAGATTTGAGCCCTTGCACATCACCCAGTGGATATGCACCTGGTTACAAAAATTTCTATGTTACTTGTTACTTCTTTCAACTTATGTCGTTACCTATAGCTTATTCCGTCTCTAAGTTTAATTAATTGATAACTTTTCTTGTGCCTGCATTTGCTGCTGAAATATATGCTTTAGATGACTTATTCTGCTATTCGTTTTTATGATACTTGTTGTACAATGTACACTAAGTAATTTTACTTATCTTTTATTGCAGCAACCTGCCCAAACACGGTACTCTTCAGCTTAGGCATTGTTGAACAATGCACTAGGCATGATAAAATTCTGCAGTTCATCACATCTGGGACTGCTGAAGCAGGGATAAGTGGAGTAGATGCCTCTTTGTCACCTGAGTTGATGGATTTGCAATTATCAGGCATTGATGAACGTCAACAACCTTTCATGCCTCTTATCTACCCAAACGGCAAATTCAACATCCCAAAGCATTTGCTAGATACTTTTCAAGATTCATCCATCAGTTCAAAGATTACAGTTCATCCAGATGGTCAAGTCACATTTATGGGTTCTGAGATTGAGATGAAAAATTTTCTCTCTGTAGTTGCTGAGTCGTACTTATCACAAATCTCATATAAGGGTGAAAAACAGTCTATCCTTGTCCCACACTTTAGCAGGTATAAACATGTGGACTTGTTTACGCTTCAATTGAAATCATGAAATTCTCACTATTTTATCATATAAAGGACTATTTGGTTTACTTAAATTTACTTTTTCATAGCTGAACTTGAACAGAACAATCGGAAAAATTTGTTTGTCAACAACACTATCAGTCATTGGATTAACATCAAATTGAATTAGATTTTCTAAGTTAAATGCGAAATTATGTTTTAAACATGTTTCTTCTCTTGTATGTTGTCAGATACTGGAGTCTTTAATAAGATATTGCTTTTTGTACAACCTAGTTGAATAGTTGTGTCCATGAATCTGCAAAATTGACTGTCAACTAATATAAGTTAGACTAGTTTAAACCAACTAATTTCCTCGTGCATGGCCATGGATTGTGATTTCATGTTTCCATCGACTTTCTAATATACTTTTAATGTTTCCATTATATTCTTCTGTAATAGATATAACCAATAACTTTTGAATCCCCATATTCAACCGTTAATTTTTGTCATTTTTGTATCGAGGAACTGACTTTGTTGAGGTTCTCTGGACAGGTTGAATATCAATGAAGCATATGTCAGAAGTCATTCCTCCACGTTGGAGATTCATTCTGCATTGACTGCTCCTCTAAGAAGGTATGCAAAATATACTTTTATTGATAGTTGATCACTTTTCTAGCTTTGGATCTCTTAGTTATGATGTGCTGTTGTTAAGCAACAAAATTAACTGTTTTTATCTTCCTTAAATTTGGCCTTCAGGATATAATTTGCTCATCATTAGGCTGTATGTGCAAGTAGATTTAATCTTAAAAGTTAATTATTGAAACAAATTTATTTACTCTCCACAAAGGAATTTAGATGACATCTGGGGAAGAATTATGAATTAATTGATCTTGAATGAACATGAAATAGCAGGGGAAGACTGAATAGTGAATATTATGTTATTGTTAATGAGAATCAAATTGATGCCAGTTTTTAAGAGTATCATCTATTCATCTTACATTTTTCTGCACTCATATGTAACCCCCAAATAGATCAATATTCGGCCTAGATAATTTGTCGTCACGTATGTCTTTGAGGCATTATTAGGCTTTCTTTATAGCCAACATTCCAAAGTATTGAGGGCTAGTTGAGTTGACAATATTCAAATAAAACTATCCTCATGTTAATATTAGAGTCTGGCTGTTTAAAATGTGTTGTCTTGTTCCTGTCGTGTTGTGAGCTTCATCAAGCAAATCATATGCTAGCTACACTAAAGATGTGCTAATTATATTGAGATTTCACTTTTGTTGCAAAAGAAAAAGAAAAGTTCAAACCTTTTCTCTGGATGGTTTCTTTTCCTGAGCATATAATGCTTAGTTTACAATAGTCTCTTACTAAAGAAATATATTAAATCAATGCTTTTCTCTTGCTTTACAGTCCTGAGAAAGTTAAAGCCAAGCCCTCGAAAAAGAAGAACAAGAAAGTTGGCCGGGAGAGAGATCTCTACAAGAAAAACTACTTGCATGCATGTGAGAGCCTTCTATCCTTGATGGTTGACAAGAGACAACACCGGAAAACAGCAATTCTTTCGCTGAAGAAATCTGGCCCTGAACTTCCCGAGCTCCTGACACAATTTTCTGCTGGCATCGCCGGTACTGGCCTTGCAGTCCTGCTATCAGTAATCTGTAAACTAGCATGCGGAAGGGTTCCCTTTTGCGCATCGAAGCTCTTTAACACTGGATTTGGATTCGGGCTGGTCTGGCTTTCTTGGGCTGTAAGTAAGCTAAGGGATACAATTGTCAGCATAAGCAAGAATGCAGGAAGGTTGGGCTTGAAAGATGAGGAAATGATTCAGAAAGTGGATAAGAGTGTGAAAGAAATTTACTTCAGAGCTGCTGCATTGCTAGCAGTGGCAGTGCTAAGGCTTGCTTGAGTACCATTACTGAAATCGTGATCGGACGGAGTTCAAAGAGCCGAAGGGCGAAGGTTCGACATGGTGATGCTTGGAAGTTGGAATACTATGGTAGTGTTTGGCAGAAGGACAGAGACACAAATACAATGACGGACAAAATTTGCCCCCCATTTTTCGGGAGTACTGGAAGTACAAAAAATTTGCATCCTGAGACAGAAAAATTTATCTGTCTCTGAAACCAAACAACTTTTTATCCCTCCTGTCTTTGTATTTGTATCCTTGTTCCTACTACCAAACACTACCTTGTGTATCTGGTTTGTTGGAGGATGTCTATGGCCATAGCTTTTGGTGAAGTGATAGCAAAACTGAGCAATCTTGGTTTTAAGGCAGTTGAACCTTTACTTGTTTTTTGAAGCACAAGATTGTGGATGTTTTGCTTGATCAGCACTTGGCTGGTGTAGCATGGGTATGGTTTATTGCATAGTTTACATTTTTCCATTCAAGCAACATAAATCATTGCTTGGTATATATAGCTAAAAGACAAATTGTTGAGTGTAATATAGAATTTTTGCAATGGAATGAAATGAAAACTGTCTATTTTGGTAAAAATGTGTCACCAGGTTTGTATGGATTGATCTCCTTTTTCCCTGAGGGTAGAATCTATCAATATCAAAGGAATAAAATTAATTTCAAACACATGCTTATATATCTATAACATCTTTCCAATACACGGTGATTTTAAAATTGGAGTGAACAATTTTGTTAATCGAGTTATTTTGATTATGTTCTCATATCCACTGTGATCCTCACACCAATTTAATAGATGTCATTGCTTTCCTAACACAATTGAATTTTACATGGAGATAGAGAATGCATAATAAAACTCATATTAATTTGTTATTTGTAAGAAACTATTGTATTTTTCACTTTACTTTTTATAGCGTATTAAAATTAATCTCTATTTCAATTTTTTGTAATATAATAAATTGATTATTTCAATAATAGTAATTGACATTAAAAAAAATGATCTTGTCACTACAAAGCTAGAGCATACATGAATTTTTATACATAAATAAAGAGTAATGCTACATGTACATTATAAAATTATTATGTCTAATAATTCAATTTTTTAAAACTATTAATCAAACTTTTAAAATGTTAGATTAATGTATATCGTTAAAAGTTGAATTATTCTATATGATAGTTGATTGTGACTAATTTTATGATATAAAAAAATATTTCTCATATTTAAACATTTAAATATAATTCCAAATTATTAACACATAACTTCTCAATCATATTTTTCAAGAACAACAACAAAACTAAATAAGCAAAGTTTGGTTAGGTCGTGTTTGGATTTTACAAAGTGGATAAGCAATCAGCATAGTTAATGACTTATCGGCATTTCGTGGCTGCACCCATATCAGAAAAAAATACTAATAATAATTAAAAAATAAATAAACACTGCGAAGAAAAACACAACCCAGTTCCTTCGTTGGCCCTTTCTCCTTTGTCCTTCGTTTTTTGCAACTTTCCCTTTGAGTTCACTCCTTGCATCACATTCTTCTCCCTTTTCCTTTTCCTCACTTTTTCTCAAGCACCCATTTTTTTTCACCCTTCCATTTTTGTTCCTTTTCTTTTGTTGTGGTTCTATAAAGGAAGAAACTTTCGCAGCAAAACCATTGCAACCTTCGTTTTTCTTGCACTTTCCTTTCTAATAAAAAAAAGCCTTTTTTTTTTGTTTATTTAATTGTTTTTCTCTACCCCATCATTCCCCCCACTTCAATTCAACCAATCTGTTTTGTTTTTATGATTGGTTTTTCATTGATGATTTTTGCCAATGATTTTGGCCTTTGATCATAGCTAGTGTTAGTTTTGTTTTTGTTAATTTTTTTTCCCAATTTCATAAGGTTTGGTGAAGATGATTCCTTGGGGTGGAATCAGTTGTTGTTTGAGTGCAGCTGCACTCTACCTTCTTGGAAGAAGCAGTGGCAGGTAACCCCATCATTTTTTTTTCTTCTTCTTTAATTTTCCAATTCAGTTTGAGTTCTAACCTATAATCTGTATTCTGTGCATTTGAATTATCCTAATTGGTACCATATAACATATAAAGTTTTTTTATTATTATTTCTTAATCTAATTTCGGTGCAGGGATGCGGAGCTTCTTAAATCTGTGACACGGGTCAATCAATTGAAGGAATTGGGTATGCGCCCTTTTTTTAGCCTTAGGTTGTGTTTGGTTGAGGTGTAAAAATGGATTGGAAATTCTCATCATCCATGAGAATTTCCATAACTTTTTACTCCCCAACCAAACATGCCCTTAAAATTCTGTTCTGCTTGTGTTTCCTGAAGAGAGTGGGAGTGTGGGACTATTACTCTTTCAAGTTTTTATTGCATTGTTGTTGTTTGAAGAACATGATTTCAGTTTCTGATGTTTCAAATGCATGCTGAAGGTTCCAGTTGTGGTGCTTGCAGAGTTATTTGGTTTGTTTGATGATTTCATGGATAATTGCATATAATAATGTTTAAGAAATCGATTTATTTTTTCGATGGCGAAATTGTTTCAGATGTTTTGTATTGCTATGTATAAGAAAGATTGTTGCTGAAACTGGTTAAAGTAAGTAAAGTACTGATCAGCCATACAATATTCGCAATCACT
Source organism: Aeschynomene evenia (assembly GCA_013621005.1). Taxonomy (NCBI): domain Eukaryota; kingdom Viridiplantae; phylum Streptophyta; class Magnoliopsida; order Fabales; family Fabaceae; genus Aeschynomene; species Aeschynomene evenia. The sequence continues at coordinate 4,831,855 of CM024264.1, read as the reverse complement.
CTTTGCACATAGATAGGACCATGTAAGTTAGGAGTTAACTAGGGAAGTTAGTTTCTATGATTAAAGGGATCTGGGGATTATTTAGGGGTCTTTGTCATTAGTTAGTAGTCTCGGAAGAGTTGAGAGGACTTCAGAATTTCCTCTCTATTTTGTAATTCCTGAATAAACATTAGTGGTTTGTTATTTCTAATAACCAACTAGCTCTAACACATGCTGGCTACTTAATTTGGTAGGTTAGTTCTGTACAAGGAGTTGTTAGTACTTGTTGCATTTTCTTAAGTTTGATTGTTTTTCTTTAGTGGTTGCTTCTATGGGCTTAAGTTTGGAGGCATCTAACTGGAAAGTGTCGTAGCCCCCAAGATTTTCATCTACCTTGTTTCAGTTGTTTGGATTCTTCACAATCAATTATAATGCTATATTTATCTTTATTGCTGATCTTCATGCTGCTATTTTGAAAATGTATTTCTGTTGCCATGTTAGTAACGATGAGTTCTAACAATTGTTGTACCCTTCAGATATTATCCGTAAGATATTGGCCTCCTTCATATGTATTCCTATTAGTAGTAATTTTATGGCAAAACTGATATGCTTTTCTATGGGGCAAAAGATTTTTACATGATATCTAATTGAAGTCTAGTTTAATACTTCAATTTATAATAAGTGAATCAATATGTTAATGATTGGGATTTCTTCACTTTTCAGCGCAACTGTTAGACTCAGAAATATTACCCTTGGTTGTTTCCATTTCTGGAAGAGTTGGCTCTGAAACCCCAATTAACTGTGAGTTCAGTGGTTTAAGAGGTGTAATAGTTGAAGAAACGGTAAGTAGACACAATATTCTGAGATGAACATTCTGCTGTTCTCATTCAGCCCTTTGTAATTAATATGGAACTGGTTTTATGATTTTCTTTTTAGGCAGAGCAACATTTTCTTAAACACAATGATGCTGGTTCCTGGATACAAGATTCTGCTTTAATGCTATCCATGAGTAAAGAGGTTCCTTGGTATCTGGTGTGTAATTCTCTCTTTTACTCGAGTGGATTTCTTTATTTGCTTTTTAAAGTCAATGTTCAAGCTCATGAAGTGAACGCCTCTCCCCTCACAGCCAAAATGAGTAAAATAATAAAATAAACAAAAAAAAGGTTCTGTCAGAAGTCATGTTCTATACTTCTATGTGTGTGTGAAGACCAAATTCACTTGAATCAAATATTTAAGATCACTATCCCTTCTTTTTTTTATGTATTAGGATGATGGAAGTGGTCGTGTGCATGTTGTTGGAGCTCGGGGTGCCACTGGTTTTGCATTACCTGTTGGGAGTGAGGTATTTGAAGAGTCTGGCAGATCACTTGTCCGTGGAACATTGGACTATCTCCAAGGTCTCAAGGTGCGTGTGTCAGTGTTACTAGTTCATCCATCCAATCTCTTCTGCTCCCTTCTTGCCGAAAAATATTTGTAAGAAAAGTGGATCACTGAGCTGCTTATTTCTTGTTTTATCAGATGCTTGGAGTCAAGAGAATTGAACGGGTACTTCCCGTTGGAACTTCGTTGACTGTTGTTGGTGAGGTAATATAGTAGTTTCAATAATATGGCTGTTTACTTCCCCATGAGTGTTATATCATATATGTTGTAGAATTTCATTATAATTGGAAATAGCAATGTTACAGAGTAGATAGGTATTTAGATCATGTTACACTTGCAGGAGTAACCTTCGCTTTAGCAAAAAAAAATTTACATTGGGACCATAAAAAATAGTCCTTTGTTTTTTTTTTTATTTTTTTAACTAATTTGTAAAGTGTATGATCAGGCTGCTAAAGATGACATTGGGACCATTAGAGTTCAGCGACCCCACAAAGGGCCATTTTATGTCTCTCCCAGAACAATTGATCAACTAATTGCAAATCTAGGGAAATGGGCAAGGTTGCTTTACATATTTCTGATTTTCTTCATCCTTATTGTTTGTTTTTGGGGTTCCAGAGACTAACTATAGTTTTGTTACTAGGTGGTATAAGTATGCATCTATGGGCTTGACATTATTTGGTGCTTATCTAATAGCTAAGCATGCTATTCGGTACATCTTGGAAAGACGGCGCCGTTCCGAACTGCAAAGAAGGTACACAGCATTCATGACTCTTCTCATTTATGGTGAAAGACTGAATAATGTTGAAAGCTTGTGAATTTGGAAATGGGTTATACAATGTTATTGAATATTGTTCATTTTGAAGTTTAATTGGAAATATCCCCTATACAATCACACAGAAGTCAAATGTTCCAATTGACTATTTGTCTTATTCTTTAATCAGTTGAGATAATGTTTAAATTTCTTTTTATGAAGGGTTCTTGCTGCAGCTGCTAAGAGGTCAGGAATAGATAATGAAGGTAAATTGATGTGATTCTATGATATAATATATATATATATAAAATTGCTGTTTCCTTTGGTAACAGAAGTTTGTGATTCATTATCAGGTGAAAAGGCTGACAACTTATCAGATGGTGCAAAAAAGGATCGCTCGATGCCAGATTTGTGTGTAATATGCCTCGAGCAGGAATACAACGCCGTTTTTGTTCCGTAAGCTACCAATATTATCTTCTTTCTAGCATGATCTGCTATATGTTTCTCTGCATGCTGTAACAGGCCTACTGAAAGTGACATTAAGAAATGAAGAATGACAAGCATGCTACCATATATGTTAATCCCCTTTTTATTTCCTCTGTTAATATAGAATACCTCATTTGCCATTTCTCCCTTATGATTTTTACTAAACATGATTTCTAAAATCAGTCCGAGTTATAAAGGAAATATGAAAATAAACCTGTTTTTCCCTAATGATCTGAGTTAACATTCTTTATATGTATATGTGCTTTAGCCAAACTACTAGGGTAGTATGGTACTACACTACTACTTCAGCTAAGCTCAAGTGGGTTTGCATTATATACATATGTGGATGCATTTATTTAAGCATAAAGAAATTGTTTTTATCAGATGCTGCTCTTTCTAATTTAGTTTGATATTCTAATTTCTCTGTCAAAATATCAGATGTGGGCACATGTGCTGCTGTACAGCTTGCTCGTCGCACTTAACTAGTTGCCCTCTTTGCCGACGACGAATAGAGCAGGTAGTAAAGACTTTTCGCCATTGATTATCGAGCCATACATTGAGGCCCAACCAGATAAACCCATACGGAGCGCAAGTCGTGCTTTGGAATTCTAGAATCATATTTTGGTCAGTTGAAGTTATATGATTTTTTTTTCACGCCTTGTCATCAGTCATTTTCAAAGGCTGCTATAGTCTAAGAGCAATTCTCTGAAACCAACGGCTTCAAAAGAAATAGCAATATAGTGATTTACTGGTTGATGCTTTTGGCATCTGAAATTGTAAATATTTATGATCTGAGGAAGTTGCATGTTACTCCAATCTGTTGTATATTGCTGTTTACTTTTAGGATGTTTTTTCTACTTTTGTTAACTGTGAACATATATGATATAACATACTCTCATTGCTTTATTTTGAGACTCATAATTATAATGCCTGCTAATAGAAGCATTTTGTTAATCTTCTTGTATATTTTCCCCAGAAATAAGAGTATAAGTGTTAACTTTTGGGTTGTTGCATCTTGAATTGTGTTTTGGGTCATGGAAATGAATTCCTTTTGAATTTTTCATTTGATCTAATCATGTGTGATTTCTTATCATTTACTTGAAAAGGTGTGATCTGATCATATTCATGTGTGATTTCATATCATTTACTTGAAAAGTGAGACTCAATGAAATACACGAAAAAGTGAATTAATCCATGATATTAATTTCGAGCAAGGATATCGGTATCTATTTCTAGGAGAAATGATGTTTGAAAAAACAATTCTCGGCTTTGTACTGATGATTTTGTATCCATTATTGAATGAAATGTAGTTATATACTTCAAAAGGTGAATACAAAATTGTTGCATGGAGGCCAGTTGCTATTGCCATATAGTTTGGTCATTACTATTGAGATATTGTTAAAGAAGAAGAGGTCGAATAACAAAAGAAATTTTTTGTAATAAGATCTTGGTTATAATAGAAAAGGTCTTATCCTTAGTATAGTAGTTAGCAAAATCTAAATAATAATAATAATAATATATTAAAAAAATGGTTTTACAACACATTTTAGTTGGATTGATTTTAAGCCGATAGAGAACTAGTTCCAAAAGAAAAAGGCTAATAGAAATTAGATCAATATGGAATATATCCTTTTCTTTGTAAAGAATGGTAAAGAAACCTTCACAATAGGTGGAAAAGTATAGAAGGTGAAAATGGGGAATCTTAGTTGTGAGAATAACAAAGTATACATTTATACCATACAAGTTGTAGTACTTTGTTTCAAAGAACATCAAAGAATGAGTTACTTTCTTAATGGTGCGTGACAAATTGAAAATTCCTTTCTGCTTTTGGACTAAACAAATCTTAGGGTTATATATGAAAAACAGCATATAACATGTATATGCTGGCAAGAATTCTTACTCTTTCTTCTCTTTTGACTTTTGTGTGAAATTATTATGTAGACAAGCAAAATCTCATGCATTATTCATTAATTAAATATTTATTTATATAGTACTTGCATATTCTATGCAAGTAAATATATATATAATTAGTCTCTTCCTACACTATTTACATCTTGGTATCATATTTCTAGTGTCATAATAATATACTTGTAAAAAGATATAAGATATAGTACTTTGACAATTGGATGAGAAATATTTTTTTTTACACCATAAAAATTAGTTATTATACGCAATAATCTAATTTTTAAAATGTTAGATTAATAATTTTAAAAGATTGAATTATTATATATGTTGATCGATGATGACTGATTATTTTATAGTGTATATGTAGCATTACTTCTCATAAATAAGCAATTACTATCAATTATTAATGAACTTTTGGGTAGTCTCCAATTGTTTTTAGTAAATTATACTAATCTTATGAAACAAAATTAATCTTATTTCTCTTTATTATTTTTACGATATTGACCTCTACTAAATATAAAGTATAATGTGCAAATGGATGTGAAAGTATGTAGTATAGTACTTTTATCGGAAAGGATCAATAATAATCTTACAAATTCAAAAATCTTTGAACAAATTATACAACTTTATGAAAATTAAGATAAACGTAACTTTAACAAACTTCAAAGAAGACAAAAATGATTTGTCAAATCTTTTTTACAGAACAAAATTAGGAGTATATGGTTGGTTCAAGAAACACAACAATCTATGAGCAAAATCAATTCTAGTTGTATCTTATCATAGATTCCTTTTCTTTCTTTCTTTTTATTTTTTGGTATTGTAGTGCTTTACACCTTCACTTTGTGTGTAATTTCAATAGCTCAATGTTGTTTTCCACTAGAAAGCCGTTATTCTTATCTTCATATTCATATAGGATTAATGGAATCACGTTTCCTCAATTTCTAGCCCAACATAGTATATGTGATTCTTGCTATTAGGGTTTGTTTATTAAGTAATACTACGTATATACTATAAAATTAATTATTATAAATCATCGTATGTAATTATTCAACTTTTAAAAACTATTAATCTAACTTTTAAAATGTTGAATTAATAATATATATTATTAAAATTTAGATTAATAATTTTAAAAAATTAAATTATTGCATATGATGACTGATTTTGTGACGTAAAAAAAACATTTCTCTTATTTATTTTGCCAATTTACAAGACCTTGTGCTAAATTCTATACCATCTAAACCCTCCTTTGAAAAGCTCTCACATCCCTTTTTTTTATATATTATTTTTCTTCCATGTGTTTTTTTACCTTAATGAATAGGAATAATTTATATGATAAGACACAATAATATCGTTTAATTCATTTTATGCTTTGGTTGTTTTTTCATTCGACAAATCTTTACTAGGTTATATATCATTCTAACCATTATATTCTTTAAAAGTTCTTATTGTCATTATCTTCAATGTTTTTACTAATTAATGAATTAATTTGAGTTACAATGGAGTATAATGGCATGGTTTGAAATCAACTCCATAAAAAATTTTGATTATATCAAGACATATTATGTATAAAGTTATTTATAATGAAATACTTTGTATATATTAAATTTGATAATCAGCCGCTCAATTCAACTCTAACGCAATTCAACATTTACAAATTACTCAATCTAACTTATATCACGACTCAATCTAACATGATATTCAAACTTTTATATTAAGACAGTGACAATTTTTATATTGATACAGTATCGATGATTGATTTATTATCAATATTAGTGTATATCACTGGATATCTTAATTTTTATATTACAAATCTTGTTAGTCTTTTTATTCTTTATTTTTTCTTCAATTCAAGTCCCCAATATTCCAAAGACATCTAGAAGCCCATGGTGTTGTGTACATAGTTGTAATTATTTTTTATCTCAACAAGAGACAAGAAAGTGAGAATTGATCCCTTCCATTCCATTGAAATTAAGAAGGAAAAAAAAAAGTGTATTGGGAATCTTATCAAGATAGCTTCATCAATTACTATTGGTTCCCACAAAAGGGTCAAAAATTCAAAAGTAGATTTTTGTATTCAATTTTTTTCATTATCCTTGTTTTTCCATCTTTTTCTTTCACACTTTGAATAAACCCTATAAAACACAATAACAAGCTCCTTAACCTCTTGTAGTGTTACACCAACAAAACCCTAAAATCCTATTAATTATTGGAGTAATCTTATACCCTTCATTTTCAACATCTTCTACTATATGGATAAAAACAATACCTCAAACTCCTCTGTTTGCTCCAAAATTCGCCAAGCTATTCACAAAATCTCAAGCTATCATCAAGATCCTAAACCTATCAATTTTGCTTCAAATTCACCATCTCAATCACCAATTCCTCATCAACATGTTGACAATAACTCAACCTTTATACCAATTGAGCAAGAAAACTCAGCATCAACAATTGCAAGTGCACAACAACAAGGAAAAGTAGCGAAAGTTTCGCCGCCTTTTGTTGCGAAAAATTCAGAAACTGCGAAAATAACGACGACGACAACAACAACAAAAGTGGTTGCAAAGGGTGAAACTCAACAACCACAACATGTTTCCAATATTCAAGGGAAAAATTCAACAAAGGTTATTGGCCAACATGGTCATCATCATCAAGGTACGAATAAATCAATAATGGATATTAATGAAACTTTCAACGAGTACATTCAACGCGCCAAGAAGACGATCAGGACCGTGTCGAATATCGGTCGAGGGCAAAGCAACCCTGTTTCGGCTGCAAATCATGAGTCTCATGGTGGTGCTACCAACAAAAAGGAAGATCATAGAGAGAATTTCTCAGATTTTATTCAGAAAACTAAGAACAAGTTAAGAGCTACAACAATTGCTAGAAGGAATAAGTAATTCCTTGAGAAAAGGGTAAGCTTGTGAGTTGTGAATGTTGAATTAATTAGAAATAATAGGATTCAATTATGGTGTCTTTTGCATTGTCCTTGTTTTCAGTCTCTAAAATTTAAAAAAAAAATGCTCTTATGTAGAATGGGAAGAAATAATTTAATTTATCTCTAAATTATAATAATTTACTTGTTTTACTAATATTTTTTATCACGTGAAAGATAATTAAGTATTTAATAAAATTTAAGATTTTTATTGAATTACTAAAATTATCTTTCATACGATAAAAAGTAATTGGTAAAATAAAAAGTAATTGGTAAAATAGAGAATGAATATGATTTAGAGATAGTTGATTTATGTATATAATGATGAATGATTTAAAAAAAAATGATTCAACAAGAAAATATGAGTGATGTCATATAAATGTATATATACATATGCAAACTTAAAGATTTGGTGATGTATTATTGTTTTCCTGTAATCTTTGGTTGTTGAGTGGAGATGAAAAAAATAAGGCCATACCTTAAGGTCTGAAAACCTAATCAAAATTTATATTGTATTTGTGTTAATTACATGTGCACATTGGTTTGAATTTCAGTTTTGATTATTCCCTTCTTTATTTCTTGTAATTTTACTTTAATTTTCTGCAATGCCTTGTTCTTTTAACCTCGTCTTGATTGATATATAACATTAATATATATGTTAATTATCTATTTCAATTATATTTAGATACATTAATTTTTTAATATATATATAAAATATTAAAATATAAGTTCGTGTTATATAAGACATAATGTGTGCTATACATATAGCACATATTACGTCTTATTGTATAACACACGTTGGATACTAGTTGGATGTATTTCTGTTGTACGACAAACATTATGTATAAGTTCTCTAATAAATTCCATTTAAACAATGAAATGGGACATATATAGCATTAATGTAGTTAATTAAGGGAGAAAAAAGTCCTACCAACAGAACATAAGTTCTCCAATAAATTAAACTCGAGCTGAGCATATAATTTGTATGGTCAAATTTAGAATAAATTAATTGAATCATGATGAAAAGGCAGGATCGATGTAATAACTTTGGATTGTGAGAAATAAATTGTATTTTTGCAAAATGTGAGTGATAATGAAAAAGAGAGCTTTACTTGGCTGATGAAAAGTTGAATTCATATTTAATTCTATAATGGGAATTAACACAAAAAGAATGCAGATGCAATAAAACAACACAAAAGAACTATGATAGATCATACCCTCATGATTTTGGATCTTTTATTTTTCATCTAGTGATGAAGAGGGAAATTTTTTTTTTCCGATAAATAAACATGAGTCCAAAATACAAAGGATTACTCATGAGTAGGAGACACCTACTAATTTTAACTAATATGGTCTCATTAAAAAATTTTATTATTTTCGATTGGAAAATTACGTAACCTACTTGTATTTGGAAATACGAAATGCAACATATATAATAAAATATTGTACAACACTCATCTTCATTTACATGTTGTTGCCAATTATTTTGCATTTGAAAAATGGGATAATTTTTAATCTAAGAAATTGTAGTTTGTACTACTTTGACATTTTTAGGAATGTCCCTTAAATATTGCTTGAGAGGGGGTCATATATATTTTCAACCAATTTTTTAAGTAATACTATATGTCCCTTAAACATTATTAGTCCATTATTAATTAAGATAATGTGGGTCCAATGATTTGGGAGATTTAGAATGATTAAATAAGGAATATATAAGTATGTTGAATACCACACTCAAATTCAAAACCTTGAAGTAATGATTTCATAATTATAATTTATATGTATCTCATTTCATCCATCATTAATCGATATGAGATATTATCTTTTATACTTGAAATCCAGCAAGTCTCAAGTTCAAACTCTATAATTGAAAAAAATTAACAGTGCGAGAATCTCATCCTAAAGAAATCTTAGTTAGGTCATGGAAGATTATGTAGGTTCCTATTGAATTTATATATTAGTAGTTCTAGTGAGAAAACAATTCTATTGTTTTAAACAAAATATACCCTCACCCAATATTATAAAGACTAATCTTCATAGTGAGTTTTGTTAGAAAATTAGAATTCAACATCAATACTAGCAATTTAGAACACCATATATGTTATATAATGCTTGTACATGGAGTGTCTTGACTTGAAGTTGAGAACACACCCTTCTGGATATGACAGATATAAAAGAACTAACTCTTTCTTTGTCTCCTATATCAGACGTTACTTGATGGAATATGTATTCGTTAAGAGTATTATGAGTGGAGATGGAATCTTGCCCCTTTACTATGTACGTATATACATGATTCATGATCACAGATTAGGTTACTTAGGGTCTATACATCTTTCGATCAGTGTACTCGTTAACGGGCTCAAGCCCAATAACATATGGTGAATCCCAAACTCATAATGGATTATATAATAATAATATGGTCTCCAGAAAAAAATTAGACTATTCATTTAATCTGTTTTTATTAAAATAAAATATTTGTCAATCAATAATAGTTCATACACTCAAAATTCTAACAAGCTTTTCTTTTCTTTTTTTTGTCATGATCTTCATAGTGAGTTCAAATGTCTAAAAAGTCTCTTTAGTACCTTATGTTTGAGGGACTAAGTTGTTCGAATACAAAATTGAGGGTTGAAAATGGGTGTATACTTTTTTCTTAGAACTAGTTTTGGCAAATAATCCAACATATATAGTAATATTTTTTTCTTTTCTTTTTTGTCTCCAAACATGGTATGGTATTTTAGTTTTTTCTTTAAAGGTCTTATACTCTGTTTTGTGGTTTCTTTTTGGGTTTGCTAGTGCTGATTTATGTTGGGCTTTTAGGTCATTCCTTTAGTTTACTAATAAATTTAAATCAACAAGGCCAAGACATAAACAAACATAGTTCTAGGCTAAGCAAGTACCAAAAGGAAAAAAACAAAAAAAATAAAAACTAATAAAATCCATAGTAGACTTGGAATTCACTGAAAGTTGTAGAACACTATCTATAACAGGTTGGTTGGATTTAAATTTCCTTGATCAAGATTTGCTCTTTAGGGATGTTCATAGTCCGACCCGTCCCGACCCGAGACTCTTTAGATTGGATTTGGGTCTTAAAATTTGATTCGACACAATTTTAGGTCGGGTTCAATTTATGTTTCAAGGTGGCTCGTCTCGGCTCGAGGTTAAAAGATTTTAAAGATTTATACTTTTTTATAAAAATGAGTTAAAAATTATTAGGTTTTATAGTTCAATTGATATATTTTATGTTATTTAATGCTATTTTTATGTTAATACATTTTATTTTCAAACATATACCATAAAATATATCTTTAATTTTATATATATATATATAGTATTTATAACATGTTACTATCTATAATAAGCAAATTTTTATATATTCTATAAAGATCGAATCGATTTTATTTAACCTAGTCACTTATAGGATTATTATCGATAATATTTTTCGTACAACAGAAATACGTTCGATTAGTATCCTATGTGTATTATATATACATAAGACATAATGTGTGTGCTATATGTATGTGTGTTATATATATAGCAACACACATTATATCTTATATATAACACACGTTAAATACTAGTTGGACGTATTTTTATTGTAGATTATTAGATTATAATCGGATCTGAGTCAGGGTGCGAAAAATAACTTGAACTAAAAATCGGGCCAAGTTTGAGTTTGGTCTAACATGACCCGTATACATCTTAACAAATCAACAATTAATTAGAAAATAAAAAATATATTAGTTCCTTTTCAATGGTTTATCTCTTTAAACATTAGTGATGTATTTAAAAAAAAAGTAAATTACACTAATTTTTCATGAGATTGCTGAAAATTATTTTATCTTTCTTTTATTTATAAAATTTATTTAAAAGAATTGAGTTTATAAAATTATTATATCAACTTTTTATCTCTCCTAAAAAAAATTACATTAATTTTCTCTAAACAGTGTATATAGGATATGTGATATATATAGAAAAATGAGAAACTTTGATCGGTGTTGTTTGTTTTCATTGTTATAAAAAAAAGAAAGATAAAAATGCATTTGGTTGAATTTTAGTGATAATATTTTCATCAAATTTTGGATGCAATTAAAAGTCATTTTTTTAAAGTTTATCCTTAATTTTTTTTGTATGGAATAACTTTTTTTCCCGTTCATAGTATATGGTGATCCTTTTCAGTGCAAATTGGCTTTTCAAAAGCCTTTGTTTTTATCTCTTTGGTTTCTTGGCTATCATGCAATTAACAGGAAATTCTCAATTCTCTAGAAATAAGTATCTTCCAAAGTTTTCCATTTAATAAATCAAAATGAATGGTTGTGATTAACCAATAAGTTATGTTCCATTTTATTTCTATTTTCATTCTTCTGTGTTTTTAATTTTTAAAATTTTATGATGAAAATATTTAAAATAATAAAAATCTAGTTTTACTTTATAAATTTTCATTTTAAAATAATTTTATACTAATATTTAACTAAATGCTACCACATAAACTTTTGACTTTTATTCCATTAAATTATCTAAACAAACTCTCTTATCCTATATATGATAATATTGGATTAAATGTTATATTACACTCATAGTGTATAGAAATTTAATAGGTTCTTTTTCTTATTTTCATTTTATATTTTCATGATTTCATTAATAAAATTTAAAACTAAGAAATATATATAAATTTTTTTTTTATAAACAAAAGTTTATATTAGGAGAGACACATCTCCATGTAGGCCAATGAAAACTACCAACCTTAACGAGAATTTACGGTAGAATTTATAGATTGTCCATCAAAGAGGATTCTCTGAAATTCGAACTCAAGTCATGCTTAGGCTGAATCAAGTGTGTCAATTGTACTCTCGTTTACAAAGAAATATAAAGAATGAATATAGAAAAAAAAATGAAAACAGAAAAATCAACCATAGTCTCATATTTTCGAGCATATCATCATCCCAAAAAGATGAATAGCCTCTTCAACTTTTTAAAACATTTGATACAAACTGAGTATTTATTGATATGGTCCATGCAGAATTTTGAACCATTTGGGTTGTCGTATACTTTGATTCCCTTTCCCAATGACTAAAGTTCACAAAGAAATTGGAACAAGGCATAATAAAAGTGAGTATGTATTGTTGTGACCATATATTTATTTGTCTTATAAAATTTGGTAAAGTTCTCCTTCGGAATTTATGCTTTGTTTTAGTGTTTATGATAAAAAAGAAAAAGTAAAAAACAAAAAAGTAATAAGGGAGAGTTAGGAAGTAGAAAAAGAAAGATACTCCTTTTAAAATAGTTTAATATACAAGGAGGAGAAAAAGAAATTAAATTCTCTCAATTTGAATTTTGATCTCATAGCATGCAACATCACAAGTTAACATTGATCTTATGTCCATTATTGTTTAACTTATACAACAACATGCAATGTTTTGGTTTTCAAGTAAGAGTTTTAAAGTCTCTTGTTAGTTAAGTTGCACTAACTAAATAATATATATATATAAGACAAATATTGGATCTATAGATTTATTGTCTTGAAATTTTGAATTAATTAATGTAGGATTTGTTATTTGACTCTTAAGTTTTGTATAGAGATTATATTTTTATTTGGGAGTGATATTTCATATTTGTACATATCAAATATACATATGTTTATTACTTCTAATAGACAAGAATAAAAGTTTAAGTATTAATGAAGTGACGTCAAATTAATATTTAAAGGTGATGAAATAGTAGACGATAAAATATGTAAGAATATATATATAATATATATATATATATATATATATATTATTGATTTTTTTTCATGCTCATATGAGAGTTTTTCGATTGACCACGGTAACCCGTCACGGGTCATGTATCTGAAAATGACAGTTGAGACTTTTCAACGTGAATTTTTTCTGTTACTACTTGTGCTAACTCTTGTTGGTGCTCATTCGAGAGTGGACCAATTTATAAAATAAAATAGAAAATGTCAAAATACTTGAATTTCTTGTCCACTAATGTTATTTGTATAATAAAAATTGTACAATATTTATACAACAATTATATTTATCATTAAATTGTAATATGGATTTACAAATTAATGCAATCTAACAGTAAATATAATTATTATATGAGTATTGTACTATTTTCATTATTATACATATAGCATTTCTCTTTGTTGTCCGTTCTTTATGCGTTTCTTTTTGCTACCACTCTCAAATCTTTCACCCCAAATCATCCTTGTGTTTATGACTATAAAAAGGACTTTAAATGAGCACCACGATAATGGGAAAATTTGACAGTTTTTTTTTTTAATTTCTTTATAATTTCTTTTGTGAAAAAATTAAAGGTGGAAAAAAAATATGAATAGTGAATGTGAAATTCAATAATATCACGGATCCTTCCTTAGGATATGCTTTAATAATAATGAGGAATCACATCACAAATGTTTACTAATGATTAGCAACTATGAAATTGCCTTTGAAATTTGCAAATTGACTTTGTAAATTATAATATTTCGCGATTTTTTTCACTTTCTATGTACTTGTACGAGTATAATAATAATAAGTTTTTTACCTAAGTAGTGGAAGATGATCGATATATATATAAAAGTAAAGGTTAGGGATCGGAACAAGTTAGGTCAAGTCAGATTTTATGTTTACAGTCTTGTATCATACAATCTTCTGCCTTATTATAGACTACTTTTTAAACTTAAGTCTGACATTTTTATAAGTTTGATATGACTTGATATCTATTAGAAAGTCTTTTAAATGAAAAAAAAATGTAAAAATATCATATGTTAAGAGTCAATAGGCTATATGTTAACATGCTAAAAGACCTATAGATGCTTAAAAGTCAAATAGACTCGCACAATATAAACAGACTATTAAAACAATTACTAACAAACTAATAATTATACTAAAAAAATGCAAAAAATTTTTATAATTAAAATACTCAGACTGGGTCTGACAGGCCTAATAGACTTTTTAATTAGTCTAAGTCTGGCCTATTACGTTAATAGATTTTTAAAAAAGTTTGAGCCTCACAATTTTTTAAAATATGTCAAGTCAAGCCAGACCGATTATAGGTTAGATTGTAGGCCCCTGATAGACTGCGTGGCCTATTCCTATCGCTCGTGAAGGATTTAAGTTTGTATGATTGAGTACAATTATATAAAAATTTAATGAAAACAAAATAGATATGTACAAGAACTATGTATAAATAATATTATAATCATTCATACGATTCAATATAATAGACTCAATATTATATTTAAAAGTTTTTTAAATTTATCACCTTAACAATTGATACTTATTAGCAAAACATGTTAAGTGATACATATTAGCAAAACACTTAAAATAATTAAATATTATTTTATATATATATATATTGTGTGGTTGCCAAAATGGGATGATGGAGGTGGAGAATTGAAGAGAAGGTGGTCTTTACTGTGTCCTTTTCCATCCTAATGGGGACACTTTTTGTTTTGTGAAGGGTACTTTTAACATGGGCCTCTCGTGTGTATATGTGCATCCCTAAATAACCCCTTTACTTTTGACTTAAAAAGGGTCATGAGATATGAGGCATCAAAAGGTTCTTTTCCATGTTGAGTTGAAGCATTTTTTTTTTCAATTTCTACAATGATAGTTGTATTTATTATCGCATAATGTTATTCTGCCATTTAAAATTAGATGTACATGCAACATCCATCAAGATTAATAATAAATAAATTGAGTTAAAAAATTTAGGCAAAAATCACATTATAAATTCTAGTAATAAATTGAATGTCAATACGATGTATGATATTTTAAATGTACAAGTTGTATTTTTTATTTATTATCAAATATAACAATGTAATGTACATTTAAGTAAAACTCATATCTCATATATATGAGTTAATATATAGGTAAAAAATATATATATTTCAAGTATTATTAACATTTTATAATTTAAATATTAGAAGATGAGTTAATAAAAGTATTATTAACAAAAGTATATTGATATTTATTATTGAAAATATTTTAAAAAATTATTTATAAGTATTTTTAATAATAATTAATTATGACAGAATAATTTATAATTTTTTTTAATCTGTAATAAATGTAAATATAATTTTTTTCGACAATGTTTTTATTAACATTTTTCATAACACAGTTGAGTGTTGAAAATATTTCTATTCTTGTAGTGTAATATTTCTTTGTGTGGTGGTTCCATTTTTTTTTTTCTATTTCCCTATTTTTTAAATGTATTATTTTGAAGGTCAGCTTAGCTTACATTACCTTGCCTTAGCTCCTCGCAAGAGTCAAGAGATTAGCCAAGAAAAAAAAAAGATAGAGATATTTTATTTATTTAATATTTCTTTTTAGTCTAGTTTCATTTTTTTAAATATCCATTTCAGTTCAGCTTGTGTCACCTAAGAATCAAATAAAGTGCTTCTTTAAATTATCGGTAGAAAAAGGAATCTAATAATTAAAGCCTACTAAGTCAGCGATGTGGAATTATAAAAAACAAAAATAAAAAAGTGAGCATGTTATTATAATTGTCATATATGTTTTGGCAACAAATATTGTTTTCCTCTATTTGATGCATATTAAATTAAATAAAAGTTTAAGTTTGATACATTGTAAATGTCAAATATTAGTATTTTTATAATATCAACTAATAATTGAATATTAAATCTTATGACTTTTAAAATTAAATAATTATAATAAGCCAAGTATTTTAATAGTTTAAAATATAAAATTAAAGCAAAATAGAATAATAATATTAAAGAAAGGTTTGTGATTGGTCAGTAGTGAGCATTAATTAATATTTAGTGAGAATTAATTAATATTTACCTCTGTCCAAGAATATTATCATATTTTTCAATGATAGTGTGTGTGATGTTGTTCAAAACTTCAAATAATTAATGTAAAATATAATATATGCAATTACTCTAAAGTTAATATATTTTGTTCTAATCCTATTATGAGTTTTTTCCTATTTCTGTATACTTATGCTATTAATATCGAGAAAAAGAATTAATGAATTTTTATTTTTCTTGTCAACAAATAGATCTAAATACATAGTTGATAAATGAAATGCTTTAATTTTTTCAAAACGATCGAAAAATATTTTTTAAAATAATACTAAATCTTAAACTCTAAAATTAAAACTTAAAGGTCTTACTTACATTTTACTTATCAACTTATAATGTAAGATTATCTAGGAGTAAATAACATTTTATATTGTATGTATTGTGAAATTGTGATGTATTATTAAATATTAATTAATTAATGCCACATCATATATTTCTATGCCACACTCTATTTACTCAAAAATCAAAATCTTCTATGCGACAAATAAAACGGATTTTTTTTATTAAAAATAATAAAATGGATATAAACAGAATCAAGATGATAATGAAATTTAATTTGTAATTTATAATTTGCTCCTATATACATTGAGTTCTCAACTTCATTAATTGAAGAGATATAGATTTCTCTACGCATAAAATTTGTAGGATTTGATTGCGACTATAACTCTTTTGGTTGGCCCAATGGTCACGAAATTAAAGAAAAACGTATCTACCTTTTCTTGGTCGGTAACATTTATATCATATATATTGCTTTTCATTATTTATATTTTTTTATAGGCTCAAAAATTATATTCTTCCTAATCTTAATGTCTAATACCTTTTCTTAAATATTTAGTTAGAGATTAGATTTGTAATGGTAATATATATAGCCTCGTGTCAAAGGTTTACTCCTTATAATAAAACTAACACCTGTCGTCGACAGTGAAAATTTTGATTAAAAATAAATTATATATTATGAATTTATTTTTCATCTACTGATAGTGTATAATTTTTTACACAATCATTCAATTATGTGTTATCATATTAGTTATGATTGTATTTCCCTCTCTCACTACCTAAAAAACATATAAACAAAGTGTTTTGATTGAATAATAACATAAAATACATTTAGACTGTCAGTGCATCAAAATTAAACTCTGTTATTCCTTTTATAAAATTATTAACTACTTCAAAAATGCAATGATGTTCTATCTCCTTATATGCCTTGTCAAATATCGGTTTGGAATTTGGACTTTCGAATAGGCTAAGGATAATTTTGTTATATATCCATGGTAAAGTGACATGAAATGAATTAATAATATTGAACCAAAAAAGAAATGTAAAGTAGAAAGGTATAAGCATTTTTATATTGGAAAATTGTGTAACGTCTCTACAACAATAATGCACAATGGAACAATTGCACATTGTGCCCAGCGACCATATATCATCAGATGCAAAAGTGATGAGTGTGAAATAAATAATTGTGCAATTTTGTGAGATCCATATATATAATAATATTAAAATCTAAAATTAAGTTGTTAACCATATAAATGCATTTTATTGTTGTACTATTTTCGTTTTCTAATAATTATTTACTTTCAATGTTTATTAATATTACTCTCATATTTAATTTTATATTACAATTTTCTCTTTATTATAAGAATATTAAAAAAAATAATTAATATTATTTAAAATTATTCAACGAGTAAATGTTTAATAGAAAGAATAAAAAATGGATGATTATTACGTAATAGAGGGAATTTGGTTCTGAAGATCATATATGGGACGGTTGAAACAGAGAATTTTTCTTCTCCATTTTTATTCAATATTTTTTCTTCTTTTTATACAAACTAACATTAAGCAACCATGGAATAACGCAAGGTGTTAAAGGATCATCTTCTTTAATTTTTGGTCGAGAAATTGATTTTTTTTATATAAATAATTAAGCAGCTTTAAAACTTGTGATTAGTTTCTACCCTTTTAATTAACTTGTAATATATAAGGAAACTAATTAATACATCCTATAATTAAGATGGGTGTTAATTTCTACGTTGGCAGGTTAAATATGTTGGCAAGTTGTCAACAAATTTATTAAACTTGCAAACATACGAATGATTAAAGAAATAGTGTATGGTTCAAACATATGTACGAACAATATTTGTGTATAATAAATGCCCTAGAAACATCTAAAAATCAGTACTAATATTAATCTTTTAAGCGAAATTTATATTGCTAGCAACCAATTCCACTAGCTCTTGTGATTAAAATTAACATTAAGATCAATGCTAATTAAGAAAAAAATATAGACAATTATTTGTTCATGCATTTATATTACCAAACCTATTATCATCAAATCTTATAAAAAGAGAAAGAATCTTCCATCTTTCGCAAGAAATTTCATCTTTTGTTTTCTGCCAAACTCATTCAATTTGTACTTGGACAACATGCATACTTTTTTTAAAAAAAAATGGTTTACAAAAAATTATTCTCGTTGTTGGTTCTGTTTCTATACTTGTATTATGATTTTTTATTTATTTATTTTAATGTGAATTATATAGTTGTGTATTATTGCATTGAAATATCAATTAAAGAATAATAACAAAGTGGAGAAGAACATTTCCCCTTTTGAGTTTTCTTAAAGCAATTTGGGTAACATTTGCCTTATCTTGGGCAAAGCTTACAAACGAAAATTCTCAGACTTTATGGCCTAAAAAGCAATAACAGAGGGAATAAGAGACAGCAAAACTCTTTTCTTAAGAAAGAAAATCGAAGAATCCCCTTTTAATTGAGATGCCAAAAATAAAAAGTAAAAATTAAAGGACGAAAAAGTAATTTTGACTTTTAGAATCTGAGCCGAGCTAAGCCAATAGTAGAAAACACAATTGGCTCATTCATATATGGCTGACTCTAGTACAGCATTTGATACACAGATTGAAAATTTATTTTTGAAAATGATAAATTTAGGAATTATTTTTTCAGAAATATATTATTTTTATATTTGGTTTATAGTTTATACACTACATTTTTGTAAATCTTGTACTGAAAATGGTTTATTTTTATTTTTGATTCGTAATAGTATTTTTGGGATAAAACTAATCGTTAAATTTAAATTTATTATTGGAGGAAATCACAATTTACACTCTTAACTATAGATAATGTTAAAAAATTTTAAAACTTGTAAATCAATTATACTTTTTTTTCTGTGAAAATCAATCCTCCATCATTTTTTCCCATTTATTGTAAATAAAAATAGTACATATTCAAAAGAGTTTTAAGATATTAACTTGCACATTGGTTTTTTTTAGTTTATGATGATGATATTATATGTTGCACATGATCCAAAATTTAAAGGGTATAATACACTTATGCTTTTATTAATAGTAGATGAAAATTTGATAGAATTACAAAAGTGTACATTTTAAAATGTTCAATGGTTAATTTGAACATTTCTAAAATTTTATGGGTGATTAAAATGCGCATATATTCTATTTTAAACCTAGCTTTTGCATTGATATAGATAAACATCAAAATATTTTTTTTATCATAATGACTAATTATTTAAATAATATTAAGTTTAGATCTAATTTTATTATACATGTGCTAGATATATATTGGGGTAGATTTACATGCTTTTCTCTTTGAGTGTTGCTATTTTGACATTTAAATTTTGAATGTCTATAAACATCCAATTATATCCCATGATGAAAAATAAAAGTAAAAATTTATAAGTGAGGATCTCAAAAAAATAAATGGTAATTGATTGAATATATACATAATGTACGAGATAATAAGTATTAAAATAGATTTATTGATGTTCTTTCAACAATAATTTCTCTACAATGTGAAGAAAGGTGAAAAGTGCATGTGCACTTGTGACTTGTGAGGTGACAACAACCACCATATATAGCACACTACATACCAACAACAACTTCTCACTCTTACATCACATGTAATCTCAACAGTTTTTTTTTTTTTTTTTCTAAATGTAGAGTATGCTTTTATCAATAGGTGAGAGATTAACACATAAAATTCCCTTAAAAAAAAGAAACTCATAAATCTTAATACATTAATTTTTTTTATATAAACATAAGGATCTCTACACATTTTTTTTTATATACACATAAATCTCAAGATCAAAATTGAGATTTCATGCTTAAGACTGCAGGGTTGTGTTTGTTTTTTCTGACTTTGGGTTAGAGTTAGGGAGTTAGTAAAAAATTGACTCTGTCAAGTGTTTGCTGCAAGGGTCACAATGCTCAGTGAACAGAGTCATAGTGACCCAATGAACAAAATTGTCATTTTTTTTACTTCAATTTTGGAGTCACTGTGTATTGGAAGAGAGTCATTATATCCTGGAAGGGAGACACAAATATGTGAGGGTGTGTTCAGAACCAATTTTAGAGTTACTCTAACTCTGACTCCGACTTCATGACTCTCTTAACTCTGACTTCAGAGTGACTGGAAATAAACATTACCTATATATTTGGTAAGTTGTATGAGTCATAACTTGATAGCAATACATATATAAAAATATAAATATTTTGTATCATGCTTGAACTAATGTAAAAATAGTAGACTATATGCCTATATGCCGATATTTGGGTAGTAGTGTTTATGACTTTATTTAATTTTTTGAAAGTCGAAAGTTAAAAGTTTTCTGTTTGATAATATACCTTATTATTCCTTATAAAGTTATTTTAGTGTTTTTTAATAAGTCATAGATTTTTCCACTTTTCAAAATATTTTAAAAAATATATTTTATTTTATATTTAAATATAAAATGACATATTCACAATTTATTTTTCAGAAGATACTTCTTAAATTTATTGTCTAAACTCACCACATGTCCTATTTCTATCAATATCGTCGCTTTGTCCCAATTTTTATAAGGGTGATGCTAAATATATAATAAAAAATCAGCCAAACTAGCCTATAAATGAGATTTTGGGCCATAACTACCCAACCCATTATAATTTCAATGATTATTTGGGTCAAAACCAAAGTCAAAATAGGTCCATTGGCTGTATTAGCTGATTTTTCATTGTACACTTAGTGTGGGTTTGGTAAAATTTATTGAGCAAGTGCTCCTCCTCTCAAAAAGCATAAGCTCTCTTTTTGTGTTTGGTAACTCAAAAAGTCAAGGAGCTTTTGCTCCTAACTTTTGAGAATCAAGGGTGCTCCTGGGAGCCATTAGGAGTAGCTTTTTGAGAGCTCAAAGAGCTCAGCAACTTTTTGAGAACCATTAACATTACCAAACCAAGCCTTAGTATTATTGTTTTTTTAATAAAAAAAATATAAAATTCCAATTTCTACCTTTGCACAAAAACTTTCTTATATCTATATTATTAAATATTTTTTCTTTTATATATAAGAAATTCTTGAACTAGTAGGACCAATTACCCTCCTTGTTCCTATGTAATGTGAAGAGATTGCTAACATTATGTTGAAATCAAAGGCAGAAATCAAGGTGCCTTTACCTCTTAGTCCTTGTGACCTACACAAACACACACACACACCTTCCCTTCCTCTTATGCTATGTTCCAACCAACAATAGAGGGCTCTTAATGGACCCTACCATGCACCACCACCACCATAGACCCTCACCAACTTCAAACCCTCCATTTTTCACTAGTGGTGGACCTAAAATTTTGGTTCTTTTGCTAAAAAGGGTCCCACACACGTGGGGACATGCCTTTTATTTATTCCTCAATATCATTTATTTTAGCCTTGCCAACTTGGTACGTGATAAATGCCAATTTTGCCACCACAATCTCTAGAATATGTATATGTATATGATCTTGATTTTTTTTTTTAATTTTTTATGGAGGGTTGTTATTTGCAAAATGAAAGATCAGTCAAAACTAATTAATATAGAGACTTTGAGCATCATAATTATTCAGTCCACTAAAAATTAACTTATTAAAGAAATTTTTTTATTCGTGGATAAAAAAATTGTCCAATAAACTTATTGGTTGATTTAACTGTTTTTATTGTTCACAGTATTATTGATTGTTTATGATTGGGAAAAAAATTAAAGGAGATCTGGTTAGGTTGTAAAGTTGAGTATTGATGTTCAAGTTTGGTTGCTATTTGAGAGGAAAAGAAATTGAAAGAAAAATTAAAACACGTGTTTTTAGTTAAGATTTATTTCTGATTTTTTATAGCATCCTTTCTTAGAAAAAGAAGAGGGGAAAAAAGAAATAAATCGACTCTATTTTATGATCTCTATTGTCATCTTTTAAGTTTTAATTATATTATACATACACACAAATTTCTAACAAAATAATTAAAGGGAAACAATCATTAATTGAAAATTATGTTGTCTTAGCAAAGTATCATGTGAAGAACATGCATCATTTTATTAAGTTCAGAGATTTAACTAAAAGGCCATGACTGTATTCAGAAGAGTTAACCTAGAAGCTACGATTTTATATATGTGGTCTCTTTTATTTGGCATATATCATAATTTATTTTCATTTTATTTATGGCATATATCATAATGTACTTCATTTTTTTCAATAATTTTTTTGGTACCCATTTGTTCAGTATTTTTTTTTTTACTGGACCAGCGGTATCCCCCAGCCCGATAGGTCAAGGACTAATCCGCCGCGGTGTGGAGCTCCATTTAAGGGTTTAACCGCTGGTCAACGGGTTGCTGCATACACAAGGCGGGGATCAAACCCCCGACCCTTGCTTAAGCGGCCAAGTGAGCTAACCACTTGACCAACACAAGTTGATTTTTGTTCAGCATTTTTACATATTTAGAAACTTGACAATTAATTTACAGTTTATTTACATTGGGGCCCAAAAAGTAAAATAAAAAAATTGATATTATTTAGTTTGTGGAAATAAGTTTCTATTTTTCCGACAAGAAGAAAAATAACAACACTTAAAAGTACTAATTAATGAACAACCTACAATAAATGCCATTAGGCTGAAGTAGAGAAAATGTCACTCTAATATATTTGTATCTTTAAACATTAATAGGGATATTCTTGTCATTCATCACTTTTAATTTTTAAAATACTAATTAAATTAATCATCACCTTAATATGTTTAAAAAATTAAAAGTGACTTACATTTTAGAATGGATAGTATATTTATAGAGATTTAGCCTCATTAAAAAAATATTAACCTAAATTGAAGAAAAGAGTGTTCTTATTACATGATAATATATATAAATGAGAGGAGTGTTCAATATATATATCATCTCTCATATATTAAACTAAGAGTTTAATTATGATGCACCGATCGACAATGTAAAAAATTTTACACTATCAGGCAATCACATACATTAATTTGTATAATTTTTTAGTTAGTTGGTGATTGAGCTAAAGATTTTTGCTTATATATTAATCCATGATTAAATATCAAAATAAAATTACTTTACACTCACAGTGGATTGAAATTAAACTCTTAACTTAAACATATATCAAGTACTCAATATATATGTGTATATCTTAGACATCAATAATAATTTCCTCACTTTAATTTGAAGAAAAAAATCCAAAATTTTTATCACTTTCCATTGCATCTATATTTATATTTCACAAAATGTTACATACACTCTAGTGTTAGATGTTGACAATTGTCACATTATGACTTATGACCATTGTCAAAGGAGCATGTGTGTGTTGGAGAGTGGTAATTCATATTTTACATTATCAATTCTCTTTTGTTTAACACATGTAGTAATTAAATATTTCATAACAATAATGCTAAGTTGACTATGAAAAACCAGCCCATACAGCTTAATGGGCCTATTTTAGCTTTGATTTTGACCCAAATAATCATTAAGATTGTAATGGAATGAGTAATTATGGCCCAAAATCTCATTTATTGGCTGATTGGGCTGGTTTTGTATTGTTCATTTAGCATCACCAATTTCATAATTGTCCAACATAATTTGTTATATTAGAATTTTAAAAAAGTATTAATGATATTTTTTAATTTTACCCTTATACATTTCTCTTTCATATATATTTCACGTAATAACTATATATTGTTAAAAAAAATATAGAAGGGTTACTTTATCAATATAACCTTTTTTTTATTTAAGCATTTTAATGATTTCTTTATAGATAAGAATAGTATCAAATTTTTCTTATATTCAGCTTAACAAATTCTCATAAAATAAAATGATATCATGTACAAATTTGTATTGGAATAAGTAATTTAAAAATTGCAAGTCCAGACTCTTACATAAAAAATGCCCACTTGTTAGTCGTTAATATGAAAAAATAATTGATATAAAGAATAAAATCTAAGTTTTAAAAAGAAATGGTGTTCATAGCCATTGAATATAGTAAATGGATAGATAGAATATATGAAAAATACTATTATCATCACAATTGTTCCGAAATTTTAAAATTTTTCTACTCTAAAATAGGAACCGAATCTTCCACACTTCTTAATTAAGAGATAATGAGTTTATACTGCCCAATAACACTCTCAGGATTAAATGGAGCTAGCACGAGAGAGTGATGAGAAATATTTTTTATACATTCCAAAATCAATCATTATATTTAGTAATAATTTAATCTTTTAAAGTTATTAATATTATATATTAATATAATATTTTAAAAATTATATTAATAGTTTTATAAAATTAAATTATTATATATCATAATAATCAGTTTTATGTTATACATGTAGTATTTTTTAGAAGTAATAATAAAAAATCAGTGGAACCATCCAAAATCCGTTAATATAGGAGTTTTGGACCATAATAATTCAAACTTTGCTATATACATAATGAGAAAACAGTCAAAACAACCATTAAGATATGCATAATATATATTATATAATGTGCATAACATATATTACATGTTATGCACTACATGTTATATATGTTATGTATAATATATATATTACATGTCATGTATAATATATAATATGTGTTATACATATTACATATTATGCATTATTTATTAACTATTTTAGTTAATTTTTTATCGTGCCTACGAATTTATGTATTTATTCATCCCACTAAAAAGGAATTTATCTCCTCCACCCTCACATTGTATGTTTTAGCTGTTTTTTCATGCATCAAGATTTATCAATGGAAAAATAAAAAATAAAAGAGGTAGCTAGTGTCGAAATTAGGCTCCACGTCAAATGGCGTGCAGTAGCGCCACGTAATAAGGTGAAAACAGGATGTACGGAAAAGCAGTCACACCATAACATGATCACCTGAGAACCCACAACCAACCTCTAATCTCCAATCTCCATAGTCTCCATACACACAAACTCAATCATAAATATATAATAATAAAAATTCTATAATATTTATATAATAGTTATATGTAATATTAAATTGCATTAATATATAAATTATATTATAATGTAACGATAAATATAATATTAGTATAAATATTATACAATTTTCATTATACATATAATAATAATATAATTATGCACAACACACACATTTCTTCCTCTCTCACCCATAAAAAATTCTCTAGCTCTTAATGCACCTAATAATTTTTCTTTTTCCTAAACCCGTCCTCCTTCAAAACTTCATTATATTCTCCTCCCTCATCTTCTTCTCTTCCTCTCTTCATTATTATTTCACCCTTCCTCTCCCTTCATTCTTCCATCCTCCCTCATTCCGATCGAAATCTCACAACCATCAAAATCTCGTTCCTTTCTTTATTACTTTACTTCTTCTCCCTAACCGAGATTTCGGCCCAAAACTCCATTGGACCCGATATCTCGGATCACCAAACACTACTCTCTCAACACAACGCCAAAACTAAAAAGCAATCTCAATTTCTCATTTTTCGCCAAATTAAAGTAACTACCATGGCGGCTGGTCCCACCGATCGAGCTGCTACCACGGCGGCGCCATTCCACAACCGCCACTCTCCGCCGGCGGCGCCGATCGTCGTCCCTGACTCAGTCGCCAAGGACGCAATCCTCGCTTGGTTCCGCGGCGAATTCGCCGCCGCTAACGCCATCATCGACGCACTCTGCGCTCACCTCGCGCACCTCGGCGACGGAGGTTACGACGCCGTCTTCGCCGCCGTGCACCGCCGGAGGCTCAATTGGATCCCCGTGCTCCAGATGCAGAAGTACCACTCCATCGCTGACGTGGCACTCGAGCTGCGAAAAGTCTCCGACAGGAAGAACGCCGGCGTGGAACACGGCGGCGTTTCCGACGGAGATGGCGGTGGTTGCGTGGTGGAGGATGAGAAAGAGAAGATAGTGGAAGAAGAAGAAGAAGAGAAAGTGACGAAAGATGATGATTCTGGTGGTGAAGGTGGCGATCACATTGAGGAATATGATTCTCCTGAGAGTGAAATCACTGATTCAGGTAAGTTTTAAGGCCGCGTTTGGATATCACCTTAATTTCACGTCGTAAAATAAATGATTTTTCTTTGTTGTATAGTAATATATTAGTTAGTTAAAACACTGTTTTACATCACAATTAGTACTAATCTCAAAGCACAATTGCAATTAAAACTGCAAATAAAAATTATGCATGCTACTGTTAGAGTGATTTTTTTTTTTAATTTTCTTTGGGTTTTTCAATGTGATTGGAATTTGTGAACTGTTCAAGCTTTGATTGTTGTTTTGTTTTAGTTTGTTATACTATTAGTTTTACTAATTCTTTCATTTTGATTTCTGAAATGAATTATTTTTCTTTTCTAGGATTTTAGATTGTGGTTTTTTTTTTTTACTCGTGATTGAAATGAATGAAAGGATTATTTTCGATTATTGGAATTATTTAATTTTTGATTTTCAGATTTTCTACTATATAATTAATTCATGGGGGAACCTGTCGGAAATTGGAAGGAAATATTTGTGATTTTTTTAATTGGTAGAAATAGAAAAGTTTCTTTTTTTTAATTGCATAAAATTTTTGAGTTAAATGAAAGGATGAAACTTTTTTATGGGTATCTTTTCAAAAAATGCAAACTTTTATTTGTTTATTCTTATTTTTTTTAATGAATTTTATTTGTTTATTCTTGTTCCTTTGATTCTGAGTCAGAGAAAAAAAATAAATATATTTCTATATCAGCAAGTTTATGATGTTTGCCCTAATGTGTCGCAAAGGAATGGACCAAAGAGATCCTTAATTATTTCCTATCAGATCCAATTTATGAATTCTTATATTTTTTTTTAATAATGTTTGTTTATTAATTTGAAGTCAAATTCTGTTGCGCAATGATAGTTAGTGCAACATTTGGGCCTATTAAATTTTGATGACTTTTCAATGCCATGATTTTTAGGCATAGGAAAAATTAAACCTTATGGTTAGTTTGTATTTAATGATTTTAATAGGGATCATATGTTAAAGTGACCTAAAAGTAATTAGAGCATGTGGCTGATTTTTCCTCTTCTTGGTAGGTGAATGTGTATTCTAGAAGTAGTGTCTGTTTAAGAAACTTAAACATATATGAAAAAAAAAAGTATTACTAGTATCAGAAAAATATTTGTTGATATTTTTGTTTATAAGTGTCTCTATATAGTGCTTCATTAAGAAATTTATTTAAAATTTTTTTGATTAAGAAGTAATTTATAAGATTTATAACTTAAATATTTGAAAGATTTAAATATTTTTATATAAATAACTTTCGTAATAACAAGATATAAATTTACTATAATATAATTTGAGAAATATGTTGTGTACAGTGTACACCACAAAATCAACCATCATCAGCCACCATATGTAATAATTCAACATTTTGAAGCTAGTAATCCAACTTTTAAAATGTTGGATTAATGTATAATAATAAAAGTTGGATTACTAGTTTCAAAATGTTGAATTATTACACATAGTGACTGATTTTGTAGTGTACATGTAACATTACTCGTATAATTTATAGTTAAATTACTGTGTAAAAAGATTTTACATAGTCATTATTAAAGTTAAACTTTGCTCTTATATCACTACATTTAATATTAATAACCAACAAAAATGAACGTACGTTAAGATTTCAAGAATACAAAATTTATATTTTAATGTAATTAATCTAGTATTTTCTTCGTTTTTTTTTTTTCATTTTGTGAAACCTTAACAAGGTTCCATAGAAAAAGCCCTTTACAAAAGTAACTTTTCTTTTAGTTGTATAGTGATGAATGCTGTGGCAACATAAGCCAGAAAAACCGTTGCTAATAGTAAAAGCATGATTTGAGTGGGTCTTACTGTTTAGGGAAACAACGAGGCATTAGAAAAAGGTTGAGCTGTGTTAGGTGTTTTGGTTAGTTTGGGTGGGTGGTGTCTAACAAAAAATTAATTTATTTTATTTTAGAGTAAAGGATAAATAGATCCCTATCTATTTTTGTCATGAACACGTAAGTTCCTAACCAAAATAAATAGTAAAGTTGTCCCTAATCAATACAAATTTTAGACTCATAGGTCCCTCAGTTGTATTGGTTAATTAGGGACCTATGAGTCAAACGTTAGTCAAACGGTGAAAGTAACCAAGGGATCTAAGTCTAACATTTGTATTGGTTAGGGACAATTTTACTATTTATTTTGATTAAAGATCTATATGTCCACAATAAAAATTGATAGAGACCAATTTGTCCTTTACTCTTTATTTTAATAATGAACTATTATTAATTTTGTTTCGGGAGTGATAAATTTATTCCAACTGAATTACCAATTTAAGTGATTACTCTTGTTGGTAATAGTATAACTAGAGTAAAAAAATGGTTAGGGTAGTAATTTTGATGTAAAGATCTAGAAGCGTGTGCAATGATATTTTATTACACGGTGTTTGGGACCACCAAGCGAGGGAATGCATGATGGTGTTGGTGATGTCATTGGTGTGCTTTCTTTGTTTATGGTTCGGGTTCTTCAGAATTTAGGGTGCCAATCCCTATGACCCCTCTCTTTTTTAATTTGAGTTCTTGAACATGTCCTACTTGGCTGGTCAACTTTGTATTTGCCTTCCCTTTGGTGAGGAATCCAATGAATTTGTTGCTTCATTACTTCATTGATTATTAGGTGAAACTATTAATTTATATACTATATAATAATACTTGTTGTATAATAGAAATACGTCCGACTAGTATCCAACATGTGCTATACATAAGACGTAATATGTGCTATATGTATAACACACATACATATAATACACATTACATCTTATATATAGTACATGTTGGATACTAGTTAGATGTATTTCTGTTGTGCGATAAACATTATTGATTATATAAATATAAAATGCTCTATGATTTGGAAGGTAGAGCGGAAAAAACACACAAATGTTTTCTTTTCATATTGTATTATTTGATTTTGATACTACTACTTACTTTTCTTCTTAGAAAATTATTATTAGATACTTTATATCTTATGTGAGTGAGTTAGGTGACAAATAATAAATAAAAGTAGCAATGTTTCAGAACATTATTACCAACATCCTTTTAATTTAGAAATCTAGTTTAATTATGATGTATTAACCGTGTAAAAAATTTTACACTATTAGCAAATCACATCTATTGATTTGTGTGACTTTTTAATTAGTGAGATGTGAGTTAAAGACTTTTGCTGATATATCAATTTATGATTGTATGTATGTGTAAAATTAATTTACACTAACAGTAAGTCAAAATTAAACTCTTAGAAATATTTGTTATTTGTACTAAAAAATGGCACCCTTAATTAAGCCATTAGCATTGAGCTAATAATGAGGGGTACATAATTTACTACAATATTTTAGACTCAAATCTCATTATAAGAGAAATTATTAGATAGTAATGGAACAGTAATTGGACTATATTCATACTTAAGGATATATATGATCCACCCTTAATTTAAGTTTTTGTTTGAAATATCACTTTATTATTATTTAATAAAATATAATTTAGCTATTGTATAATGTATATATAATATAGTTTCATCCATGCTTTGTGTATTTTCTTCTGCTCTTCCCCCAATGTGTGGCATTTCCTTGTCATATATTAGGATTTGTCCATTATGTGTTGACAATGAATGTAAAAACAACAATTTTGGTGAATAAAACATTTTAGTGCAGCCGAATGCATTTATTCCTAATACAGGACTTGTGATGTAACTTAACTACTGCTATCATATGTTTGTTTTTTTATCACTGGCCTGCCACCATTTTTTGGCACTATGTTATTTGATTCATAGTTTAGTGGAAACCAACCACTAACGACTTTGTTTGTTGGAAGACGGCAAATAATGTTTCCTAACAGTCAAAACATATGTCACATTGGTGAAAATTTCAAAAATGTTACAATCTCAATTTTAAAATAATGGTCTTTTGACTTTTTTGATACATTGAAAAATTAATGTATCTATACATACTTTGTGTCTAGGTACATCAGTTCTCCAATGAACCAAAAAGTCAAATCGACTATTATTTTAAAATGAAAAGAGTATTTATTTATCGGTGTTGCTATAGAAACAACACAATAACAGCCAACACCTACTAAAAATGGAAATATGAATCAAAGTTAAATATGCATTACTAAGCACAAAATACTATTGTGCCAATAAATATGAATTGAACTTGTTTTTGGTCTGTTTGACTGTGAAACTTTTGTTACCTAAGAGTTTTTATTTATTTATACATATAATTTATCAGTATTATGTTAACATTGTTAATTTTTTACCATTTGATTTGACATGAGAGTAATATAATGACAGATTAGAACGTATGTTTTGATATAGCGTCCTATAAATATTATTTCTCATTGATACCCTTTTACTCCTTTCTATTAGCCTAAAGTTAAGTAAACAATAATACTATCTGTACATATAACCGTGACATACACCACTTTTGCACCTTTGCTTTGTCAGCATTTTTATGAAAGTTACAATAGTAAAGAAGTGGTACTTCTTAATATTTTTATCAAAGTTACAATGGTAGAGAAGTAATGTATGCCGCTGATCTATGTATAAATAGCGGCTCTCTTAAGTAAATAATAGTAGTTAAAGATAAATTAAATGGCAAAATAGGAATGAATTTATAGTTATACACATGCAAACTATGCAAGGACTTGGTTAACATATAATGCATATAACTAACACATTTAACTAACAACTTAGGATTGGTCAAGATGATATGTATCTTGGTTCATTATTCAGAGGTCTCGAGTTCGTGTGTTAGGAATGGAAAAATTCATATGTAGAGACCTTGACGCCTTCAAGACACCTTAGTCAGATTAGGCAAATTCTTAGTAACTGAACATCTTAGTAACTGAACAGAGGTATTGATGGATCATCTAAAGAGAGAAAAAAAGAAAAGAAAAGAAAAAACTACTCATGGAATTGTCCACCTTTCCAAGAGAATTAGATACTTTAGTATCTTTTGATGGTAGTTTAATGCATATAGAATCACTTGTGGTGCATTATACGAAAATGGGGGCATTCAATGTTTGTTGTCAAATTGATTTTGTGAACATATAATGCTTAGGGTGGAAATGTGTTGCATTATGATGTTTCAGTTAATGAGTACTGAAATTCTGAATGGCTTTGTTCTATGGTTTAATGTGAAGGGTCTCAAGAAATGCAGGCAAGTCCAATGAACATTAACATATGTTCCAATCATGAAGAATGTGAAGGACGTTCTTCACAGATCAAGTTGACAAAAGGTTTCACAGCAAAGGAATCAGTGAAGGGACACATGGCAAGTTACTTTAATTTTCTTTCACTATAATATAATAACTCAATTCAATGCATTATTCTCTTTTTAATTAAAGAAGGAATAGATTCAGTGAGTTTTATTATATATGTGTGCTGCTTATTAGTTAGTTTATGCTGATTTGATTGATTGAATGAATGATTTCAATTTGCAGGTGAATGTTGTGAAAGGGTTGAAGTTATATGAAGACATTTTCACTGAATCAGAACTCTCCAAGCTGAATGATTTTGTTGATGAGATGCATGCTGCTGGACAGAATGGGGAACTTTCAGGTAAACCACCATTAACCTTTTGTTTGTGTCTCGACGGGGCGTAGAGATGGCAAAACGGGCTAGTCCTGCGAAATCACCTTTTCTGACAAATTGGTTAACAGATCCTTCTAACTACTAAATGATGGAAGAATTGATTATTTTTTAAGATTTCAATGACATTGAATATATCCACTTTTTTTCCTTTTCTTTTTACCTCATTTAGTATTTAGGAGAGTGTTTAGGAAGATGTAATGAATAACATTCTCATGTTCTATTTCTTTCTAGTTCATGCTAATTTTTGCTCTCATTTTTTTGGATGGTCATGTATAGCCTCAAATTTAATTTTTCCATTTTGATAAAAATATATAATCACAATTTGAATATCAAGACCATCCTATCTGTATAATATTTTTTTCTGGTTTAATGTACTTTTTCAATGTAATGACTTAACAGAATAGACAGAAAATGCTCTTTGAATCAAGTTACTTATATCACATGCCAGGTTCATATTTGTATACATGCTTTATAATACTTACCTGTTTCTTTTCTTGAATAAATGTAGGTGAAACTTTTATTTTATTCAACAAACAGGTGAAGGGGAATAAGAGAGAGCTGATTCAACTTGGTGTACCATTATTTGGACAGATAAAGGAGGATGAAAAATGTAAGAACAAAATTATCAAAAACAAAATTTGTTAGTATATATCTAATAGGGGTGTACTTTTACCTTGACAAAATGTGTAATTTGGTTCTTCTGATATGGCACAAATTGTCTCTAAAAAACTCTAAACTATAATGATGCTGTGTTCTAAACTCTGTTTTTCTTTTTCCCCTTTTTTTCAATTTTTTGTTCACAGGCAATATAGAGCCAATTCCAGCATTTCTTCAAAATGTCATTGATCATCTTATTCAATGGAACCTAATCCCAGTGTACAAAAGGCCAAATGGGTGTATCATAAACTTTTTTGAAGAGGTAAATATAGAATCCTTCCCTTAGTACTTCTCTTAATTATAATTGCGTGATTGAATGACTATATAAAACTGTTTAATCAAAATTAAATCTGTAATAATTTGTCGCGAACAATTTAGTAACCATTTTGCATACTGATTTTCTATTTTTATAGGGGGAGTTTTCTCAGCCATTCCTTAAACCACCGCATCTGGAACAGCCGCTGTCCACTCTTCTTCTCTGCGAATCAACGATGGCATTTGGGCGAATCCTTATGAGTGAGAATGATGGGAACTACAAGGGGCCACTCATGCTCTCATTGAAGAAGGGGTACATATCAAAGAACTTATAATATACTCTTTGCAGTCCTAATGTTCCATTTATTAGTTAAGATTCTAGTCTCAATGCTCTCTGGATACAAAGGAAGAAGTACCTTCAACATTTATAAAAGACAGCATGTAACTGTAAGTGAATAATATGAAGTGCAAGCTTCATATAGAGGATGCATGCAACTATATATGTTCATAGAATACACATATCATTGGATTAGATTTGCTTCTTTAATTTTTTTTATTCCTTGAATGATAGACAAACTTGAAGTCACACCTAGTATACATTTTGAATATTATGATAAGGTCAGGTTATTAATCTCAATTCTGAACCTGCTATATATTCACTAGTTCAATACATGTCTAATGAGATTGAGGCATAAGCATAACTTTGTCTTCTTTGTGCTGTTATGATCCATGTTGTAATCATCACTTAAATTTATAGTGTGTCTTCTTCAGTGAAATTGAACTATTCATACGAAGTATTACCTCTGTTTACCGGTAACTGTCACTTCGACAAAATTGGATCGATCAAAATTTGGTGTATCTTGACCAATTTTTGTTAAGATGACAATTACCGGTGAACAAAAGGAGTAATATTTCTGTTCCAAACTGATGAGTAAAAAGATGCGATTAGACGACTATAACGCCTTAACACATCGCAGGTGTCTTCTAGTGATGAGGGGGAACAGTGCTGACATGGCGAGGCACGTAATGTGTCCATCCCGTAACAGAAGGGTCAGCATAACCTTCTTCAGAGTGAGGCCAGATTCAAATCAACCTCAATCAGCAACACCAGCAATGACAAGTGCAATGACCCTTTGGCAACCATCAATGGCTAGCCCTTATGCATTGCCAAATGGTGGTGCTGCTGCTGCTGCTCTAACTAGCTATGATGGTATGGATAACATGATGATGATGCCGAAATGGGGCATGGTCCATGGCCCGATGATGATGGTAACGCCTATGCACCCCGTGGTACTCAACCCTCGCAAGCTTGCCGGTGGTGGAACCGGTGTTTTCTTGCCTTGGAATGTTCCACCAAGAAAACCTACAAAGCATCTTCCACCAAGGGCTCAAAAAGGAAGGCTTCTTGCATTGCCTGCCCCAGTTGAATCACACATGGGTGAGTCCACTTCTGAGCCAAGCATAAGCGTTGAAGGTTAAGGTACCGGTTTAGTTCTCGTCGAGAAACTCTTAAATGCACTTAGAACAAGAAAAGAAGTCTTGCTCCGTACCATTTACCTCACATGGGCTACTACATAAGAAAAATGTAAGGAAAAACGAGCCACAAAATCGATTTGTAGATTGATGAATGGTACAGAACAAAACTTTCTATGATTCTAATATTCTTGTTTTGGAAGCATCTAAGAATTTCTCATGGTTCCGGAGCAAACTTAGGCTCGAAGCAATGTGAAAATCATGAAAGGGGTGGTTTTGGTGCCTCAGCTATGTGCTATATACTTTGGAGCATATTTGTTTTGTTGTACAAACAGTGCTGCTAGAGGAGAGTTTGTTTCATTCTTCATTTTTTCTTTTTCAACTACCCCTTTATTTCACTTACATAGATTAGATTCTAGTGGTGTTCACAAGGGTTTTTCTTTTTTATGTTTTGCCAATGATGGCTAGAGTTTCAGTAGTGTAGTCAAGCTTTCAAATTTGAAGAGTGTGAATTATCTCTGACGGTAGAATTTTGTAAGAAAATTATAATTCTAAGTTAAATCATCATTTTTAGTTTAATCAAATATAATCCTTTATTTTATAGACTTGTGTGGATTAGTAGTCATCTCTGCTCTACTAGTTACATTACATGTTGAGACAATTTCAACCACAAAATTGAGACTTAAACAGAATGATTTTATTTCCCTTTTACAAACAGAAGTTTAGATGGAGGGGAAGAATTATCCTAATCTAGGATTACTGATATGTCTTACAGATTTAGGCCTAATATCAGATACTTGTAAATAAGGGAAATGTTATTTGAACTATTTTTTCTTAATCTATACTCAAACCAGACTCATAACTAAGTCACCAATCATTGTTGACATATAGGCTCAAAAAAAAAGAAAGTAAAACTATATCTATACCACAAAATCAGTCACTATCATATACTATATGCAATAATCCTTGAATTATTACATATTCTTTGGATTATTGCATATGGTGGCTAATTTTGTAGTGTACAAAAAATATTTTTCTAACAACTCAATAAATAACTAACAAACAAGAGAAGTCAAGAATCAAATTCATTGTAATTGCAAGAACAAAAAGAAGAAAAACAGGGTAAAAAAAAAAACTACATACAATTCCAAAATCATCCAATGTCTATTGACTTTTTGAGGAAACTCATCTTTGCCATTTGTGTGCTAGAAATAGACACAACTCTATATTGGTTTTATGTATTCCTCACTAATCACAACACACCACAGGTGATGCTTTAAGATTCACACAGATAAAATGGATTGAATGCATCATAGCTTGGTGACATTGTTAAAGAAAATAATTCTAAAATAAACATAATAGATACTAGATCCATAATATTTGTCGTACAACAGAAATACATCCAACTAATATCAAACGCTATACATATTAAGGAATGTGTGCTATACGTATATGTGCTATACATATAAGCACACATTACGTATTATGTATAGCACAAGTTGGATACTAGTTAGACGTATTTCTATTGCACGACAAACATTATTATACTAGATGGAAGGATAGTTAAAGCAAAATCTTCCAAAACTGATGGTTTATTAG
Organism: Aeschynomene evenia; assembly: GCA_013621005.1. NCBI lineage: Eukaryota > Viridiplantae > Streptophyta > Magnoliopsida > Fabales > Fabaceae > Aeschynomene > Aeschynomene evenia. The sequence goes on along the minus strand of CM024264.1, from coordinate 4,795,704 downwards.
TAATTAGTCATCTATAATTATCACTAATTCATAAGTAACCAAAGTAAAGAAATGGGATAGTAAACATGTCTGGTTTTAGTCAACACAATTTGGTGCATATATCTATAAACAATGAACAACAATAAATGAGAAGGAATATTATTAACACAATACTTTACAAATATAGAAACAACAACAAAGAGATCAAATTTCTTATACCAAAGATTCAAAATGAAGCTTACATAATAATAACAATAATATACATTTCACATGAGAAATCATAACAGAATGCATCAAACATATCTCAAGCCTTAGCTGGTTGCTAATCATCATCATCTTCTTCAATGTCCCAACTCAAATCCTCCTCCTCTTCCGCCGCGCTCAACCGCTTCCGCAGATCGGCTTTGTTTGTGCTAGTGCTAGTGCTACCACTCTGAGTTGCCTTCTTCTCATCAATGCTGCTAAGATCCTCAATCTCATCCCATTCAAGATCCTCCTCCTCATCCTCCTCCTTATCAGCATTCACCACTGAAGATTTCACATCATGACCCTTCCTTTCCTTTATCATCACTTTCTCATCAGATTCTACTGCAGAATCATTCTTACTCACAGCATTCTCAGCCTCAGTTTCAGTTATCTCTTTCTCACCCGATTCCATCGCTGAATCAGCATTCTTACTCGCAGCATTATCCACTTCCAATTTTGACGATTCATCAACACTAGCTCCCTCAATTTCCTTACTTCCACCAACACCTTCCAATTCCTTAACAGATTTATCAATCTTGTCACCAAGTTCCTCACTTTCCAATAAACTATCTCTCTTCTCTACTTTCAATCCCTCTTCCACATTCAATTTCTTTGTTCCCTCCCCATTGCTCGTCTCTGAGCCCCCAACTCGCAACTCGGTATCAACCCTTTTCCCCACATTTTCACCACCACCATCACTATCATCATCATCATCTTCAACATCCCAACTCAAATCCTCTTCATTTTCTTTCTCCATTCCCTTAACAAACCTAGCCCTAAAATCCTCAGCTTTCTTAATCCTATAAACCTTATAATAATACCTAAACCAGAAACTCTCATGATCAACACTGTTAGGAACAACACTATTATAAACACCTTCCATAGCCTCATTCTCATTCAAAAGCCTATCCATTTCCTCACTCTTCCCATCAATCGAAAACCCACTCTTCCACTTCTCATACTCCTCCAAATCCTCAGGTTCATCACAGTAAGTGCTAGCATCACCCTGAACCGCACGAACCGCAGCATCAAACCTACTGTAGTATCCACTACTACTATTTTTGTTGCCACTCTCAACGCTGCTTCTATTATGATCTGAATCAGATTCGAGATCGACGGCTAGGATCGCGTCTTTCCCTTTGGATATGATCTGAGCCGTTCCTTTCGCGACGGTGTTTCCGAACTCGTCGAGGGAGCCTTGAGCTACCTCGATCTCCTTCTTGAGCCCTGTTCCGAATTCCTGAAGGTCGCGGCGGTAGGTCTCGATGATCGATTCGGATTTGGAAGTTAGGGTTTTTATGAGGCCACCGAAGTTCCACGCGCCGCCACCGAATGATGTGACGGCGGCGGTGGCGGCGGAGGAGGGTGAGGGTTCCGATGGCGGAGGATTGGGTATATTGGGATCCGAGTTGGTGGATCCGGATCCGGATTCGGGTTGTGGATCCGGGTCATCGGAGAATACGGATTTGAAGAAATTCATTTTGAGGGAAATGGAAGAAGGTGAAGTGTTCGGAGAAAGTAGTAGGAAAAAAAAAAAAAAGAGTGAGAAGTGTGCGAATGTGTTATTTTTCTTTATTGAGGAGAAAAGAAAAAAATAGAAGAGAAGCTTTTTTCATTATATAGTGAGTGAGATAGGGTAACAACAACTAAACTAAAAATACAATAATGTTACGTGTACATGGGTTAATTGATTTCTAGATTATAGAAATGAAAAGGAAGTACAAAAATATTGAATTTTGGCATTATTAACCGAAATATTACATTGTAAAAACATGTTTAGGCGGTGTTTATTTTAAAATAAACATCGCCTTAGGTGGTTCTCAAAGTCATAGTGTAGTCAAATCAAAGCTGCTATGGAATGACAACAGGACGACACTTGGACGGCTAGGATTAAACGCTGAAAAAATCATCTGTGAGAGCCTAGGTATAATTTAATTGAAGCTCCTGCGGGACGGCGAAATTGTGACACTTGGATGGCAAAAATTAAATCGCTCAGGACGGTGTTTGGTAATCGTCGACAAAATCTGACATGCCAACTAGAGCGAGGCGTGTGACCCTAATTTTGCAGAATCTGAAAAGCACCTTGGGTGGTGTTTGATCGGTCAGACCCTTTGTTACATGTGTGCCACGTGTGAGTTATTGGGGAGAGTGATTCTCTATAAATTGTATGGCCTCTATTCATGCATTTGTAAACAGAGAAGAGAGTTCTTTAGGCGTTTGTAAACTGAGAAGTAAGGGTGTAATCGGGTCGGATTGGTTCAGATTTTAAAGAAAAATGAATCCAATCCGATCAACTTGAGTTTGATTCGGATTTGATCATTTTTTCATAAGTAAATCCGAACTGACGAATTCGATTAAAATTAAAATATCTCTTAACTATTTTTTATGTTTGAATATATTTTTGGTAAATATCATTAATTTAAAACTCTAAACTAAATAATATATACCATTGTAGATTAAAAAAGAAAAAAAAAGGAGTAAGCATTAATTAATTATATATGGATTTACTTGTGTGTTTATAGTGAATATGTATGTATTTATATGTATATGTGTGTCAAGTGAGGGAGTGATTTATTGTGAGATTGAAATGACTAAATCATAATTTTTATATCTAATACAAAAATATAATATATATATATATATATATTTTACTTTTGGCCTCTTGATAAATTACTTATCTCATCTTAGAGTTGAGTGTAAGTTGCAAGAGATGTTACTGAATTTAACTTTGGATAGTCTTTGTGGTAATTATTAATTAATAGCCTGAGAGGCTTAAACTAAAACTAGGCACCTTGAAGGGTAAGACAACTAGTTCGGAGTTTTAAAATTTTTTCATACCCAAAACGAGGATCGAACTCTCGACACTAAGTTAAAGAGGGATGAGCCCTACCGCTCAACCACACTCCCCGATTTTTCATGTCTATTTTACTCTTAAGAAGTCCAACATAGGCACACACCCAACTTTAGGGCTAATGCAATAATTTTTCATTTCCAACCTTTTTTAACTTCTACATTTGGCCCAACAACCATAAATTGAACTAAATTGGATTCACAATCTTTGGGCCTAAATTGAAAGCAAAAATTATAAAGAGAATTGAAATAAGGAATATGGAAATATAACAAAATCAACAAAAACTATGAACAATACTTAAGGTAGTAATGTAACTTAGAAGAAGGCTCAATACACTATTGCTTATTGTGATAATATAAACTATGGGCTGAGATAGTAGTATTCAAATGGAGATTAGTGGCTTCACAATACAAACTAATGAGTATCACATGGATCATCTTACTCAAACATGCAAAATTTGGAATTGACAACCTAGCATCTTCAAAAGTAACATTAGTCAGAACAATAGTGAGTTTTTCACTCGTGCATTCAAAGCTTACTTTGAACTGACAGTCTGTCATCCTCAAAAGTTGCAATAGCCAACTAAGATTGACAGATGAGTCATTGAAGATGACAAAAATCAAACTTAATGATTTGTGTCTAACTCATAAATTTCCTTCTATTTTTTTACATGTATAGATAAAATACAATTATTCACAGATTGTCCGGATATGAGAGACATGCATAATTTTGTCTTGATTTGCAATTGGTCTTCTTCATTGGTTTCCAAGTCAGTTCACTCATCCCCACAACATAAACTTGTTGTCGCGACTCATCAACTTATATTACGTTTCTACCCTTATGGCTTTATTTTGTTTCGACAAATCCGTCGTGTGGCCCTACTTTTGCAGGATATGAAAAGCGCCTTGGGTGGTGTTTGGCCGGTCAGACCCTTCGTTGCATGTGCGCCACATGTTAGTTCTCGGGGAGAGTGACTCTCTATAAATTATCTGGCCTCTATTCATGCGTTTGTAAACAGAGAAGAGAGTTCTTTAGGCGTTTGTAAATCAAGAAGAGAGTAAGGCAGTGTTTGAAAATTTTTCTTAGGCGTTCTTTCATCACAAATTTTTTGAAATTTTGTTATATCTTCTTGTGTGAGGGGATGTTGTTGTGGGGAAAAAATGACAGCAAATACAACAGTTGATCCTTCTAAACATATTGTTGAAGATATTTTTGCAAATAAATAAGGTTTTTTAGTTATTTAAAATTATTTATTTATTAATATTAATATAAAATTTATGATTTTTGTTACTTTTAATAGTTTATTTATTAACATTAATATTATGTAAATTTTATGGCAGTCGTTATGGGCAATGAAACCTGGACATATTGCAACGTGTGCACCAGAATATACTAATACTACTACTATAATAATAATAACAATAATAATAATAATAATAATAATAATAATAGTAACACTAATAATATAATAAAGATTTAATTTTTATCAACTGAGAATATATTATTTTTTTACACACTCATTCAATCATGTGCTGTCACGTCAGTCATGATTGTGTTTTCTCTCTCTCATTACTTGAAAAGTCATACAAACGGAATGTTTTAATTAGATGACAATGTAAAATACTTTTACACTGTCAATGCATCAAAATTAAACTCATATAATAATAATAAAATAATAATAACATCTACATAAACAAGTTCTAACTTGTTTCTTATAAAGTAGTAACAATAATAACACTAATAATATAATATTACTACTAAGATAATAATAATACGAGTAAAATAATAATAATAATAATAATAAAATAATGAAACAAATAAGAATAAAAGAGTTACATGTATATGCATATTCTCAAAATTCTAAAGTGCAACATAATTCAGCATGAAATGGATGATTTGTGTTAGATACATGTTTATAATCTTGGTTTGTTTCATTTATATAGTGTCATCTACACCATCATCATTGCTTCCATGTATTATCATCAACATCTTCACTATCATCCCCATATTTAGTCTCAACTTCATAGTTTGAGGTAGAACCAATATCTTAAAATGAACGTTACAACTCTACAACGAGATTTTTCGCTCTATTCTATATGTTGTCATGCTGATATGTTTGAAATATCTGTTGGAGAGTGTCATCATTGCTAATAACAATAGGTACATAATGTGTGAATCCACCAAAAATTGATACGGGACATCTATTTTTTCCACTATTTTTTGTGTGTTGGGATCTATACACCAACAAAAGACCACTCTCTAGATCTGTAAATGACATATTAAACAAAATAGAGAAACCCAATAGATTCTCACGTATAAAACTCGCACATTCATTTGTATTTGTAACAATATCCCCATTGAAATAAATCATTGTATCTGCTTTCATATTTAAAAAAGAAAATGGGAAATATAGTATAAGATGAAGAATTAGAAGCAACACAAAGATGAAGTTGAAGAAGAAAACAAGAAAGAAACAAAGTGACACATAGAGGAGATGAAAGGGAAGAAGAAAATTAATAAGAAGATGATTCACAAGAAGTAACAAAAAAATTATTAATAGGCAAACTAAAAAACTACCTAAAGTTGCATTATAACACCGCCTAAGACTTCGTTATAACCATGGTTATGAAAATCGGGACCGGACCGGGCGGTCGAACCGACCGAACCGTGAATCGCTCTTGTATCCGGTCTGTTTTCAGTCTTAGAACCGTTGTTGAGAGGATCAGAGTTGAACTATTGCGTACTGCTGATTAACCGGCGAACCGGTCGAAAACTGGACTGTTCGCGGTCTCAAACGGTTAGAAGAAGAAGAGAGAGAGAGCAATGAAGGAGAAGAAAGATGAATGCAGATCTGATTATGCGTGAAGAAGAAGACTCACGACGGAAAATGATGGCAGCTACTAGATCCACTTGCCGAAGACAATGCAGATCTGAGCGCAACAGAGATAGAGCAGATCCCAGAAGCGCCTGAAGCAAAAATCGAAGTTGCAAGTGTCACTGGAAAATAGAGATGATGGAGGCTCCTTTAGAGCTACAAGTGTTGCCGTAAGGTAGAGGAAGGTGCTGAAAGATCATTTGCTTCTTTTGATTTTTTTATTATTATTTTTTTAGCATTGCTAGAGGCACAACAAAAAATCAGCCAAAACAGCCAACAAATTGGAATTTTGGCCACAATTCACCCAGTCCATTAAAAATATACTCATGATTAAAATGCTATTTGGGCCATAAAATGTTAAATGAGCTTTGTTGGCTGTATTGGCTGAAAAAGTGTTGTTCCCCAAGCATTTGTGTTACCAAGTGATGTACTTCTCCTCAGGCCAAGCTTCTTTTCAATCATTGATGAATTTTTTTTACATAAAATGGGCCGTTAGAGGAGAATAACAGTCCAAGAAAACATAAAATATGATAACCAAAAATAAAATATACAATGTCTCTAACAAAAAATTAATGGGTTATGTTTATTTTATAAATATTATATTTTATTATATTTCGGTTTTGAACATCTGGTTAAACCTCCGGTCAAACCGGTTGAACCTTTAAATTTCTGAACCTCCCTCAGCCGGTTCGATATCCGATTCGATTTTCAGAACCTCGGTTATAACACCATACGTGCATGTAGCATTACTCAAATTGCTATGCCTCACTTTGAGTTCTTGGTTCGGACCATAACTCAAACTCAAACTCAACATTCGTCCATGCTAGATGTGATTTGGATTCGAATTTTGGGGAATTTTTTTTGTGAGCAATTTATAAATTCCACCATAAACCCTCGTTGAGATTGGTGGTTTGTCCTGACCCTTGCATAGAGAAATGTTGGTGGTACAATGAGAATACATCCAACCTCTCATCCAACGTATAAAAATACGTCCATGGCCCACATATAGCATTAATAAGTAATAACACACCATCTCAATTTTAATCAATAGGCGCGTGCAATAAGTATCAACATAATTACTTTACCAAATTGTAGGCAAAATTATTGTTTCATTAATCACTATCTAATTTCATTTTTTTGAAGACTATCCTAGACAGAATCAATATTTACATTTTTTTATATTCTACTCATATTCTATAAAAGCAATTAGAGAGAAAGGATATGGATGTTTTCCAGTTTCATTTTCTGCTTATTAACAATTAAATTTTGCATCAACAAGGAAGTGGCTTTTTAGCCTTGTACGTAGAGCTAAGTGAGATCATGGTGCAGGTGCTCACCGCCTCCGATGTTCATCCCCATCCATGAGTATTACATTTTTTTCTTTTCCTTTTAGTTATTCTTTTGTTTGGTTTTTGTTTCTGGAAAAAAAATTTATATAATGTGTTATTTTTTTTTTGGCAAATATTCTTAAATGATGTGTGTGCTAAGTGTTATTTTTTTTTTAAGGAAGATAGATCGAAACCAAAACAATTTTTTTTAAATGTTGCGTTATCTTATTTTTCTTCAATTTTAGTATTATGTGTTAATATGATGTGTGCTGTCTTGTTTTTATTTTATTTAATTTTTTAAAATACGCTAATGGGATAGTCAGAATGTGTGCTATTGTTTTAATCTAATGTGTGCTTCTATTAACATTTGTGTTTGATATCAATGTGTGTTATTCTTTGAATGTGATGTGTGCTATCATTTTTTAAATGTTGCGTTATCTTGTTTTTTTAGATTTTAGTATTATGTGTTAAATGATGTGTGCTGTCTTATTTTTATTTTATTTAATTTTTTAAAATATGCTAATGGAATAGTCATGATGTGTGCTATTGTTGTGTGTTTGATATCAATGTGTGCTATTCTTTGAATGTGATGTGTGCTATCATTTTTTAAATGTTGCGTTATCTTATTCTTTTAGATTTTAATATTATGTGTTAAATGATGTGTATTGTCTTGTTTATATTTTATTTAAATTTTTTAAATACGCTAATGGGATAGTCAGGATATGTGCTCTAGTGTGTGCTTCTATTAACATGTATGTTTGATATCAATGCGTGCTATTATTTTAATGCGATTGAAATGAGAGATTTTAAGAGTGAGAGATATTTGGGGGATTGAGAGAGATCTTGGGGAGTGAGAGAAATTTTAGGGAGTGAGAGAGATTGAAAATATAATTTTTCTATTAATGGGGCTAATTGAGATTCAATTCTACATTAATGACATATGTTGGTTGGATGAGAGTTGGATGTATTTTAGTTGTACGTGTAACATTACTGGCCCTGCATAGGGTGAGCCTCCCTTAATCTAAATTTTTATTTACCGAAAAAACTATTTCTATCGATGAATATCATTGTAAATTAAAATATCTCCTATTTTATGTTTTATGTTTGAATATATTTTTGGTAAATATTACTAATTTAATACTCTAAACTAAATAATATATACCATCGTAGATTAAAAAATTAAGGAAAAAAATGGAGTAAGCATTAATTAATTATATATGGATTGAATTTTATTTATTTGTGTGTTTATAGTGAATATGTATGTATAATGTATGTATATGTGCGTCAAGCAAGGGAGTGGTTTATTGTGAGATTGAAATGACTAAATCATAATTTCTATATCTTATACAAAAAGTAATATATATATATATATATATATATATATATATATATATATTACTTTTGGTTTTATAATAAATTACTTATCTCGTATTAGTGTAAGTTGCAAGAGATGTTATTGAATTTAACTTTAGATAATATTTGCGGTAATTATTAATTAATAGCCCGAGATGCTTAAATTAAAACTAGAATAATTTCTTTTTTTCTTCTGTATACTAAAAATTCTAGTATAATTTCAAATCTTTGCAAATGATTTTATGACCCCTTTTACATGTCTATTTTTTTTTTTTTTAATTCTCACATGTCTATTTTACTCTCAAGAAGTCCAACATAGGCACCCAACATTAGGGCTAAAGCCATAATTTTATATTTCCAACCTGTTTTTACTTCTAAGTTTGGCCCAACAACAATGATTTGAACTAAATTGGATTCACAATCTTTGTGCCTAAATTGAAAATAAAAATTCTAAGGAATTCAAATAAGAAATATGGAAATATAACTACAACAAAAACTAGGAACAATACTTAAGGTATTAATGTAACTTAGAAGAAGGCTCAATACACTATTGCACACTATTGCTTATTCTGATAATATAAACCATGGGTTGAGATAGTAGTATTCAAATGGAGATTAGTGGTTTCACAATACAAACTAATGATTATCACATGGATCATCTTACTCAAACCTGCAAAGTTACATTGAATCGACAACCTGGCATCCTCAAAAGTAACATTAGTCAGAATAATAGTGAGTTTTCTCACTCATGCATTCAAAGCTTACTTTGAATTGACAGTCTGTCATCCTCAAAAGTAGTAATAGCCAACTAAGAGTGAAAGATGAATCACTGAAGATGACAAAAATCAAACGTAATGATTTGTGTTTAACTCATGGATTTTCTTCTACTTTTCTGCATAGATAAAATAATTATTTACAGGTTGTCCTGATATGAGAGACATGCATATTTTTGTCTTGATCTGCAATTGGTCTTCTTCATTGGTTTCCAAGTCAGTTCACTCATCCCCACAACATAAATTTGTTGTCACGACTCATAAACTTATATTACGTTTCTACCCTTTTATTACTTTCTATTCCTAAAATCAAGTAAAAAGACTAGAAAAATCTCTATTGTAATAGGTATTTTCATAAATTTAGTACAACTTTCAAGTTCTATAAGTTACCTAAGATGAATATATGAGGTTAAGATTTAGAACCATTCTTCAAACGTCTCTCTTATAACTAGATCATCTCTTTCTTTATTTCCTCCTTCATACCTTTTGCAATGGCTAATGAATTCATTGACCTTACAAGCCCTTCTCCACCAAGAACTAGGCCAAACAATTCTTCAAGGAATAACCAATTTCATCCTTATCTTTCTACAAGAAGATTTGAATTTAAGAGAACTACTAGGCCCTTATTTCAAAATCCTAATACTAGTTGCCATCATATGACTCCTTGGGTGCCCTTGCAACCTTCTAGACAAATCATTGGGCCTCGCCAAAATATTAGGAGTTTAAGTGGACCGAGTAATCATAGTAACAATAATGTTTCTATGAATCAACCAATTGCTCAATCAAATGTAGGACATTTGTTTTCTCATGGAGCCACACTTGACAAGAGTTGGACCTTCGGAGAGCATGAGTTTGTTACTTTCTACCTCATCTTTGTCAATAATGTTTGTCGTATAACAGAAATCCATCCAACAAATATCCAACATCTGTTATACATAATATGGAATGCGTGTTATTTGTATAGCAGACGTTGGATACTTGTTGGACTTATTTCTGTTGTACGACAAACATTATATATATTTATTGTATTTTTTATCACCATTTTAAATCTTGTAATTATGGTTCCTTTTTCTTAGGAGTGGTATTATCGGTACTTATTCTTTTCTTCATGAGTTCCTCTTCGGACTCTCATGGATTATTATCGAAAAAAAAAATCTATGCTTGAAATGTTCTTTTTTTAAAAAAATGGTGAATGTTTTTGTTTTTATCTTTTGCTTAATAATAATTGGAAGCTTACAATTGTCTTGATTACAGGCTTTATGTGATGGGGCTAAAGAATTATGGAATAAACAAGTGGGTCAAAATAGCTAGCAACTTTGTATTGAGTAAGACACCACAAGAAGTTAAGAAATATGAAGAAAAATTTTTCAACCTCTTACCAACAACAAACTCATATTACTTTAATCCTTCATATAACAATATGACCAATAGAGTTCAAATTGGAGGAAATAAAAATCTTATGGATGCATCTTCTTCATCATTTCCCAATCCTATGAATATGCCAATAAATGAGCAACCACCACCAACAAGAGGTGCTAGCACATCAATAATTCCTAGTGATGAAGTTGATTTGGAGCTACGTTTGGGTTAAGACTTATAATTAAAATTAATCATATGGTTTATGCATATCTATGCAATCATTTTACCATATATTTGGAAAATATGATTGTAATTAGAGTTATGTTTCTCTGAGTTCTTAGTCTAAGAACTTTAATTTTTTAGCTTTGTTTTTTCTTTTTATTTAGTTATTTAAGTGTTGCTTTTAGTTGTTTATGGTATCAATTATGGATGTTGTTTTTAGTTGTTTCTTTACAAATGTATTGTTTTCGTAAGTTTAAGTGTGGCTTTTTCTTGTATATGAGATTTCTTTTATCTTTGATTAAAGATGATAAGTGATTCCAGTCATAAATTGAAAAAATAAATAAAGATAGCAAACTAATTTACTATATTTACCAAAAAAAAATAATTTACTTTGAAAAAAATATAGACATCAAATTAAAAAGGTAGAATGGATCAATACTTAATGTATTAATGTAACTTAGAATTTTAAAAAAATATAAAAATTCTAAGGAGAATTCAAATAAGAAATATGGAAATATAACAACAACAAAAATTAGGAACAATACTTAAGGTATTAATGTAACTTAGAAGAAGGCTCAATACACTATTGCTTATTCTGATAATATAAACCATGGGTTGAGATAGTAGTATTCAAATGGAGATTAGTGGTTTCGCAATACAAACTAATGAGTATCACATGGATCATCTTACTCAAACCTGCAAACTTTCCATTGAATTGACAACCTGGCACCCTCAAAAGTAACATTAGCAAGAATAATAGTGAATTTTTCACTCGTGCATTCAAAGCTTACTTTGAATTGACAGTCTGTCATCCTCAAAAGTTGCAATAGCCAACTAAGATTGAAAGATGAGTCACTGAAGATGACAAAAATCAAACGTAATGATTTGTGTCTAACTCATGGATTTTCTTCTACTTTTCTGCATAGATAAAATAATTATTTACAGGTTGTCCTGATATGAGAGACATGCATATTTTTGTCTTGATCTGCAATTGGTCTTCTTCATTGGTTTCCAAGTCAGTTCACTCATCCCCACAACATAAATTTGTTGTCGTGGCTCATAAACTTATATTACGTTTCTACCTTTTTATTACTTTCTATTCCTAAAATCAAGTAAAAAGACTAGCAAAATCTCTATTGTAATAGGTATTTTCATAAATTTAGTACAACTTTCAAGTTCTATAAATTACCTAAGATGAATATATGAGGTTAAGATTTAGTACCATTCTTCAAACGTCTCTCTTATAACTAGATCATCTCTTTCTTTATTTCCTCTTTCATACCTTTTGCAATGGCTAATGAATTCATTGATCTTATAAGCCCTTCTCCACCAAGAAGTATGCCAAACAATTCCTCAGGGAATAACCAATTTCATCCTTATCTTTCTACAAGAAGATTTGAATTTAAGAGAACTACTAGGCCCTTATTTCAAAATCCTAATACTAGTTGCCATCATATGACTCCTTGGGTGCCCTTGCAACCTTCTAGACAAATCATTGCGCCTCGCCAAAATATTAGGGGTTTAAGTGGACCGAGTAATCATAGTAACAATAATGTTTCTATGAATAAACCAATTGCTCAATCAAATGTAGGACATTTGTTTTCTCATGGAGCCACACTTGACAAGAGTTGGACCTTCAGAGAGCATGAGTTTGTTACTTTCTACCTCATCTTTATCAATAATGTTTGTCGTACAACAGAAATCCGTCCAACAAATATTCAACATTTGCTATACATAATATGGAATGTGTGCTATTTGTATAGCAGACGTTGGATACTTGTTGGACTTATTTCTGTTGTACGACAAACATTGTTGTATCTTTATTGTATTTTTCATCATCATTTTAAATCTTGTAATTATGGTTCCTTTTTCTTAGGAGTGGTATTATTAGTACTTATTCTTTTCTTCATGTGTTCGTCTTCGGACTCTCATGGATTATTATCGGAAAAAAAAATCTAATCTTGAAATGTTCTTTTTTAAAAAAAAATGGTGAATGTTTTTGTTTTTATCTTTTGCTTAATAATAATTGGTAGCTTACATTTGTTTTAATTACAGGCTTTATGTGATGGGGCTAAAGAATTATGGAATAAACAAGTGGGTCAAAATAGCTACCAACTTTGTATTGAGTAAGACACCACAAGAAGTTAAGAAATATGAAGAAAAATTTTTCAACCTCTTACCAACCACAAACTCATATTACTTTAATCCTTCATATAACAATATGACCAATGGAATTGAAATTGGAGGAAATAAAAATCATATGAGTGCATCTTCTTCATCATTTCCCTATCGTATGATGAATATGCCAATAAATGAGCAACCACCACCAACAAGAGGTGCTAGCACAACTATAGTTGCCAGTGATGAAGTTGATTTGGAACTACGTTTGAGTTGAAACTTATAAAATTAATCATATGTCTTATGAATATCTATGCAATCATTTTACCAAATATTTGGAAAATATGATTGTAATTAGAGTTATGTTTCTATGTTTTTTTAGTTTTAAGAACTTTAATTTTTTTGCTTTGTTTTTTTCTTTTTATTTAGTTATTTAAGTGTTGCTTTTATTGTTTATGGTATCATTTATGGATGTTTTATTTAGTTATTTCTTTGCTAATGTATTGTTTTCATATGTTCAAGTGTGTATTTCTCTTGTATACGTGATTTCATTTGTCTTTGATTAAAGATGATAAGTGATTCCAGTCATAAATTGAAAAATTAAATAAAGATAACAAACTAATTTACTTTACTTACCAAAAAAAAATTTACTTTCAAAAAAATATAGACAACAAGGTAGAATGAATCAATTCACGGACCATTAGAAATAATGCCATGATTTTTCATTTCTAATCTTATTTTTTTCTAAATTTAGCCCAACACAATTATTAGAACTAAATTGTGATCACACTCTTTCGACGTAAATCCAAAATAAGAATTATAAGAAAATTGAAATAAGGAGTATAGAAAGGAATATGAAAATCAAATAACAACAATAAAAAATATCAACAATGCTTAAGGTATATATTAATGTAGTCTTGAAGAAGGCTCTATACACTATTGCTTATTCTTATAATATAAATTATGGGTTGAGATAGTCGTATTCAAATGGAGATGAGTGATTTAACAATACAAACTAATGAGTATCACATGGATCATTTTACTCAAACCTGCAAAGTTTCCATTGAATTGACAACCTGACATCCTCAAAAGTAACGTTAGTCAGAATAATAGTGAATTTTTTTCACTCGTGCATTCAAAGCTTACTTTGAATTGACAGTTTGTCATCCTCAAAAGTTGCAATAGCCAACTAAGATTGAAAGATGAGTCACTGAAGATGACAAAAATCAAACGTAATGATTTGACAACCTGGCATCCTCAAAAGTAACATTAGCCAGAATAATAGTGAGTTTTTTCGCTCATGCATTCAAAGCTTACTTTGAATTGACAGTCTATCATCCTCAAAAGTTGCAATAGCCAACTAAGATTGAAAGATGAGTCACTGAAGATGACAAAAATCAAACGTAATAATTTGTGTCTAATTAATGGATTTCCTTCTACTTTTCTGCATAGATAAAATATAATTATTTACAAGTTGTCCTGATATGAGAGACATGCATATTTTTGTCTTGATTTGCAATTGGTCTTCATCAATGGTTTCCAAGTCAGTTCACTCATCCCCACAACATAAACTTGTTGTCGTGACTCATCAACTTGTATTACGTTTCTACCCTTATGGCTTTATTACTTTCTATTCCTCAAATTAAGTAAAAAGACTAGTAAAAATCTATATTGTTAAAGTTTTCATAGGTATTTTCATAAATTTAGTACAACTTTCAAGTTCTATAAATTACCTAAGATGAATATATGAGGTTAAGGTTTAGTATCCTTCTTCAAACTCTCTTTTAACTAGGTCATCTCTTTCTTTATTTCCTCCTTCATACCTTTTGCAATGGCTAATGAATTCATTGATCTTACAAGCCCTTCTCCACCAAGAAGTATGCCAAACAATTCCTCAAGGAATAACCAATTTCATTCTTATCTTTCTACAAGAAGATTAGAATTTAAGAGAACTACTAGGCCCTTATTTCAAAATCCTAATACTAGTTGCCATCATATGACTCCTTGGGTGCCCTTGCAACCTTCTAGACAAATCATTGGGCCTCGCCAAAATATTAGGGGTTTAAGTGGACCGAGTAATCATAGTAACAATAATAATGTTTCTATGAATCAACCAATTGCTCAATCAAATGTAGGACATTTGTTTTCTCATGGAGCCGCACTTGACAAGAGTTGGACCTTCGGAGAGCATGAGTTTGTTACTTTCTACCTCATCTTTATCAATAATGTTTGTGGCACAATAGAAATCTGTCCAGCAAATATCGAACATCTACTATACATAATATGGAATGTGTACTATTTGTATCGAAGACGTTGGATACTTATTAGACTTATTTTTGTTGTACGACAAATATTATTGTATCTTTATTGTATTTTTCATCACCATTTTAAATCTTGTAATTATGGTTCCTTTTTCTTAGGAGTGGTATTATCAGTACTTATTCTTTTCTTCGTGAGTTCGTCTTCGGATTCTCATGGATTATTATCGAAAAAAAAAATCTAATCTTGAAATGTTCTTTTTTTAAAAAAAAATGGTGAATGTTTTTGTTTTTATCTTTTGCTTAATAATAATTGGTAGCTTACAATTGTTTTGATTACAGGCTTTATGTGATGGGGCTAAAGAATTATGGAATAAACAAGTGGATCAAAATAGCTAGCAACTTTGTATTGAGTAAGACACCACAAGAAGTTAAGAAATATGAAGAACAATTTTTCAACCTCTTACCAACCACAAACTCATATTACTTTAATCCTTCATATAACAATATGACCAATGGAATTGAAATTGGAGGAAATAAAAATCATATGGGTGCATCTTCTTCGTCATTTCCCCATCCTATGAATATGCCAATAAATGAGCAACCACCACCAACAAGCGGTGCTAGCACATCTATAGTTGCTAGTGATGAAGTTGATTTGGAGCTACGTTTGGGTTGAGACTTATAATTAAAATTAATCATATGGTTTATGCATATCTATGCAATCATTTTACCATATATTTGGAAAATATGATTGTAACTAGAGTTATGTTTCTCGGCTTTCTTAGTGTTAAGAACTTTAATTTTTTAGCTTTGTTTTTTCTTTTTATTTAGTTATTTAAGTGTTGCTTTTAGTTGTTTATGGTATCAATTATGGATGTTGTTTTTAGTTGTTTCTTTATAAATGTATTGTTTTCATATGTTCAAGTGTGCCTCTTTTTTTTTATATTTGATTTGATTTATCTTCTGATTAAAGATGATAAGTGATTCCAGTCATAAATTGAAAAAATAAATAAAAATAATAAATTAATTTACTTTACTTACCAAAATAAACTAATTTACTTTGAAAAAAATATAGACTGCAACAAGGTAGAATGGATCAAATCAAAATGAATATAAATTTGCAAGTTCAATCAATTAAAAAGGATAAACTGTGTAATATAAGTTTCGATTGTGCTATGTTATTCACACAAAAATTATGATATTTTGAGGCCCAAATGAGTGGAAAAGCATAAAAATAAAATAATTTCATTTCTCTATTTGAATTCTTTTATTATTATTGTTATGTAAAAACTTTACATTTTATTCCACCCATAAAAAAAGTCTGAAGTCTAAACACAACCCTAGTTAGAATAGAAATGATCCTTGCACTTTATTTTATTTTTTTAAGAAAATAAAGACAAAGTCTAACAAATATGATATTTCGTATTATTGTCTTTGTCATTTTAGTTAATTTTAGTATCATAACTATTATTTTGAAAGAGTTTTACTTAATCACTAATTTCCACCAATTTTACTCTCAAGAAGCCTAACATAGTAGTATTCAAATGGAGTTTAGTGGTTTCATAATTCAAACCGATGGTTATCACGTGGATTATCTTATTCATAAACGCAAAATTTGCATTGAATTGACTATTGACGTCTTCAAAAGTAACATTATCCAAAACATTAGTGAGTCTTCCTATTTGTACTTGCAAAACTTACTTTGAACTGACAGTCTGACATCCTAAAAGGTTACATTGGCCAATTAAGAGAGAAAAGAATCCCTGAAGACGACAAAAATCAAACGTGGTGATTTCTGTATAACTCATGAATTTCCTTCTACTTTCTACATGCATAGATAAAATGCAATTATACACAGTTTGTCATGGTATAAGAAACTAAAATACTTTTGTCTTGGTCTGCAATTGGCCGTCTTCATTGGTTTTCAAGTTACTTCACCCATCCCCACATGTAAACTTTAGTGTCAGAACTCATCAACTTATATTACATTTTTATCCTTGTGGCTATATTACTTTCAATTCCTAAAATTAAGTAAAAAGACTAAAAAAATCTCTATTGTTAAAGGTCGTTTTCATTGGTATTTTCATAAATTTAGTACAACTTTCAAGTGCTATAAATTACTTAAGGTGAACATATGAGGTTGAGTTTTAGTAGTCTTCTTCAAACATTCCACCAGCTATCTGAAAAATATGATTGTAATTAGATTTATGTTTCTTGTTTTCTTAGTTTTAAGAACTTTAACATTTCATCTTTATTTTTCTTTTTAGTTAATTATTTAAGTATTGGTTTTGATTATTTATGATATCATTTAAGGATGTTTTATTTAATTATTTCTTTGCTAAGTATTGTTTTCATATGTTCAAATGTGTCTTTCACATGTATACGTGATTTCATTTATCTTTTATTAAAGATGATAAATGAGTCTAGTCATAAACTGAAAAAATAAATAAAGATAACAAACTAATTTACTATAAAAAAAATAACAGCAACAAAGTAGAATGGATCAATCCATCAAACCAAAATGAATGTAATATTGCAAGTTCAACCCATTAAAAAAGATGAATTTTGTAATATGTGTTCCAATTGTGTTATGTTATTCACTCAAAAATTATGATATTTAAATACCCAAATGAGTGGAAAAGCATAAAAAAATAATTTCATTTCTCTATGTTGGATTTTTTTTATTATTATTATTATGTAAAAACTTTACATTTTATTCCAACCACTTTGAAAAAGTCTGAAGTTTAAACACATCCCCAAAATAGAAATGACCCTTGCACTTTATTTTATTTCTTAAAAAAAATACAAAGTCTAACAAATATGATATTTCATATTATTGTCTTTGCCATTTTAGTTAATTTTAATATCACAACTATTATTTTGAGAAAGTTTTAATTAATCACTAATTTCCACCCATTTTACATGTCTATTTTACTCTCAAGAAGCCCAACATATATAGACACCGACCATTAGAGCTAATGCCATAATCTTTCATTTCTAACCTTAACTTTTTCTAAATTTGGCCCAACACCATTATTAGGACTAAATTGTGTTCAAACTCTTTTGGACCTAAATCTAAAATAAGAATTATAATAAAAATTGAAATAAGGAATATAGAAAGGAATATGGAAATCAAGCAACAACAAAAAATATGAACAATGCTTAAGGTATTAATGTAGCTTTGAAGAAGGCTCAATATACTGTTACCTATACTCATAATATAAACCATGGGTTGAGATAGAAGTATTCAAATGTAGTTTAGTGGTTTCATAATTTAAACCGATGATTGTCATGCAGATTATTTTATTCATACATGTAAAACTTGCTTTGAATTGATAATCTAACGTCCTCAAAAGTAACATCAGTCAGAACGACAATAAATCTTTCTATTTTTACGTGAAAAACTTACTTTGAACTGACAATATGTCATCCTCAAAAATTACATTGACCATCTAAGAGTGAAAATGAATCATTGAAGACGACAAAAATCAAACATAACAATTTTTGTATAACTCATGAATTTCCTTATACTTTTTTACGTGCATATATAAAATACAGTTATTCACAATGCAAGTTGTCATGGTATATGAGAGACTAAAATACCTTTGTCTTGACCTGCAATTGACCTTCTTCATTGATTTTCAAGTTAATTCATTCATTCCCACGTAATAAACTCTAACGTGCCAAACTCATGAACTTATATTACATTTTTATCTTTGTTGCTTTATTACTTTCCATTCCTAAAATTAAGTAAAAAAACTAGAAAAATCTCTATTGTTAAGATTTTCATAGGTAATTTCATAAATTTAGTGCAACTTTCAAGTGCTATAAAAATTACCTAAGGTGAACATATGAGGTTATGTTTTAGTAGCCTTCTTCAAATGTCTCTCTTATAACTTGGTCATCTCTTTCTCCCTTTGCTTTTTGAAAATGACTAATAAAATCATTGATCTTACAAGCCCTTCTCCAATTTCATCCTTATATTTTAGTTGTTTCTTTGCAAACGTATTTTTCATATGTTCAAGTGTGCCTTTCTCTTATGTGATAATAGTACGTGATTTTATTTTTCTTTTATTAAAGATGTTAAGTAACTCAGATAGTAAACCAAATGAAAAATAGAAATAACAAAGTGAACTAATTTACTCGGAAAAAAGAATAGATAAAAATAGAGTAAAATTGATCAAACTATCAAACTAATATGAATTTAAAAAGAGGAATGTTATATGTACAATGAAAATTGTATAATAATTATACAACAATCATATCTATCGTTGGATTATAATATAGTATTAGTGATTTAAAAATGCAGTACAACCCATTAAAAAGGATGAATTATGTAGTACATGTTTCAATTGCATTATGTTATTCACTCGAAAATAATGATTATTTGAGGCTCAAAATAAAAATTTAAAAAAAATCATTTTTTGTATTGGATTCTTTTTATGTGAAAACATTACATTTTATTTCACCCACTTTAAATAGTCTAAAGTCTAAAATATTCTCAGAACAGAAATCACCCTTGCATTTTATTTTTTATTTTTATTTTAAAAAAAAATGAAAGACAAAGCCTAATGAATATGATATTTCATATTATTGTCATTGTCATTTTAGTTATTTTTAGGATCAAACAACTATTATTTCGAGAGAGTTTTACTTAATTACTAATTTTTTATTTAAAGAGGAAAAGCGCAACTAGTCTATGTTTAATTAGGCATCAAATTGAGTCATGATCAAACATAAGATAATTTTTTTTAAAACATGTTTACTTTTATGTTTGGAAACTTTTACCCTATGATTTGAGTAATTTTTTCTTATAATTTTCCCAAATTATGATTGTAAAGACAAGAATTACATGCACATTCCAATAAAAAATTAAATGAAAATGGCAAACAGTTTCCAACTGAATTTGAGCTGTAAAATAATGTACAAAAACCTATGAAGAAATTAAGAAAAATATTAAAAATCATCATAAATATCATCATCATGTTCAGGGACAGTAAAATTTGGATGAGGATCCAAATTAATGCCCAAGGCATGTCCTTCCTTATTCAACCCCCCAAAAGAGAAAGACACAGAAAATAGAAAGAAAATAAAAAAAATAACCAAAACCTCTCCAAGCATTCTCATTGCTCTTTTTTTTTCTTTTTTTTCTTTTTTGAAATGAAGGCTTTGTAACCAAAGCCATTTCTTCCACACCAAATCTCAAAATGCTTTGCAACAATTTCAACCAAGTCTTGCTAACCTATATGGATGAGTTTGGTTGGAAGCTAAAATTGGAGATAAAAATTACATGATTAAGATCTCTGTATAAAATAACACATGAAACTCACGTTCATTTATCATGTAACTTTTACTCTTATTTTTACCCCAACCAAAGATGCCCTTATTAGTAACGTTTTCCTATCCTGATCAAATTCTCAATTATATCCTGAAATGGTACAAAACAAGAACAATAATGTAAAACAAAAAAGATAAAAAAAAAACAAGAGTTAACAAATAATTGGTTGTTGGTACTTGCCTCTTTCTTGATTTTGGTATCTTGTTCCCCCTTTTCAATTAAGCTCTTTATTGATTCTATTTAGTTTTGGTTTTATTATGTGTGAGATTTCATTCATATCTAGCTGGCTTCAATTCCTCTCCCACCCCCTCTCCCTCATTCACACCCTCAATGCATAGTTAACTTTTTTTGTTTCTTCATTCCTCAAAATGATGAACATTTGGACGATAGAGATCATAAGGTGCCCACAAATGATCAACAGCACAAGGCTTTCTTGAATCCAACCTCAACCAAGGCTTACCTTTGCCACTCCAATGTAGCAAACTTATAGGACCAGGATGCAAACTCCTACATTTCCCTTCAAGGTTGTCCCCTCCTAAACCATGTTGGTTCCACCTATGATCCACACTCTTCAACTCCCCTGCCAAAACAAGAAGAAAAGGTGGCAATGACCCCAAATGGTATATCCTCTTCTGCTTCTGAACCACCATCCACTCCTCCACCTTCTCCGTGTACTTCCCTTCCCGCCATTTCTCGACGTCCATCACCATAACTCCCGTGTTAAAATAGCATGGATTCCTACCCTCAAATGTCTTAGATAACTCGGGATCAGACCAGAACAGATCGGTGAAGTACTCTGTGAAATTGGCATGGCAATATTCCGGCGCGCTTAGTACCTTGCCTTCCAAGTCAACTTCCCAAAGCTTGGCAATGTCATCAATAACCACTATATCCGAGTCAAGGTAGATAACCCTTTTAACATAGCCAGGGAGAATGTCTGACAAATAGATTCTTGCATAGTTCAGAGGCTGGTCTAGTGCTTGGCGAATAGATTTCGAGATCTTTCCCCTTACCCTGTTGGATTCAAAGCGGTATATCTTGAATTTGAGGTAAGGGAAGGTTGATTTGAGGCTGATAAACACTTGAGGCTCAAACCTTGCCCATAAGAAATGGAACTCAGCATTCTCCGGGCATTCGGAATGTTGCAAGATGGAGAGAACCGCAGCAATGGTTCCTCTGAGGTAGTTTGAGTCCAATGTCATGGTGATGTGGATCATATCATTGCTGCACGTGTTTCCGTTGCGAAAAGCCGGGGCTTCCTTGAACATAGGGACATCAGAGGCAGATTTTCTAACTACATCAAGGTGGATACCTGTGGTGAGAATTGTGGTAGTTGCAAAAGTGACATGTCTTTGGAGGGAGGTGAAAATGAATAGGAGCAAAGACAGGATGCCAAGGATTGGTGATGATGATGATGACGACGATGACGACGATGACGACAATGTCGTTGTTGTGTTGTTCTTCCCTAAGGCCATCCTGTCTTTTAGATGTTAATGGTGACAAAATGAGGGTCTATCAAGAAGCCTATGGAGGTGAGAGATATGGAGCCATTGTTGAATGTGTATGTAGATTGAGACAAAAAGGTTTTGGAGTTTTTTTGGAAGGAGGGTTAGGAAATGATTATCTTTGTTGAATAGGCAAAGGAATTAGGAGAATAGGAGGTTGGTGATATTGTAGGGAAGAGAACATTCCTCGGAGAGGAATGAATCTAAAAAGGGGTTTTAGTATCAACCTAAGCAAAGCATGCATTGTGGCAATATGAGTTGTTGCAATTTGGAAAAAGTGAATGCTAAAATATCTTTTTGGCACAATAAGGACCCATTTAATATAAGTTAGTTTTTTTATAAGAGATTTTTTATATATAGTCTCTATAGTTCTTTTCTGTTTTTTAGGTGGTGATGGGTTATTGGTAGTTTTCTTAACTGTAAGTGCATGTTTTACCTGTCAAATTTTGGTCTATTATCTGTTAATGGTAGTTTTTCTCGTTAATGAGAAAAAGCAGATTTTAGTATTATTTCAAAGGAAAAAAATTAACTTGTTACTTTTTTTTATGTGATTTTCATTCACAATAATCAACTATATATATATATATATAAATTAAAGTCAAATCTAAAATGCTAGCTGTTGCCTTAGTTCCTTCTTTTAAATGAACTTCAAGCTGGTGTTTTTATTACTAAAATGTTTTAATCACGTGTTACAAAGAAAAATGATATTACAACAGGTGGTATATAATATGCATAACATGTAATATATGATATGCATATCATAAAATATATGTTGTGCACAATATGTTGACTATTTTGAATGATTTTTTATTATACACCAAATATTTACCTATTATATGATATATGCTGTGCATTGGTTGTTTTGAGTTATTTTTTATTGTACACCAAGTAATTACCAAGAATCATAGTGGTCCGTATTTATCACACATATTCATCACATCCATTTTTGGATATCAAAATAGTTTAAAATATTTAAACTATTCTTGATGAAACAGTGATATAAGATTGAACAATAACAGAACAGTTTCATCAGTATTAAAATTTTCAGATGAGAAAATACTTTACAGTGATAGAGAATCTGTGCAATATGATAATACATGTAAACCATGACTATAAATCACAGTTCATCTTTTTGAGTAGATTGATAACATTGCTCATCCCAGTAATAGGGGAATTTCAACTTCGCTGCAGTGTGAGGCATTGACCAGTCCTCATATATAAACCTAATCAAGAGCCAAAACATTCATGATGATTAGTGTGTGATCAGAAAGCTAGGCTAATTAAAAAGGGTAGATCACTAAAAGAAACAAAGATATTACTGCTTTGAGTCATATAAATGGTTTTATATCAAATATGTCCTTTTTATAGTTCACACGAATGTCTTTTTTGGGCTTAAAACATGAACAATGCAGAGTCTCTGAGACCATATTATCAAACCATCTTTCTCAAAACTTTGGGTCGAGTAACATTGAATGATCTTATAACTAATATGGGATAAATTTAGTGCGCGAAATAAAATAATTATAAACATTATAAAACTTGTGCTAAGTGATTGTTAGATTATAAAACCATTCATGTGGTGTCAGAGTCTTCATGGCCAAGTGGTCTAGGGTTCGAGCCCTCATCTTGATAAAATTGTTCACGATTCAAGTCAAATAGAGATGTTCGCATGACAAGGCATATTAGAGTATAAAGCCGTTCATATACATCTACCCATATCTCAACAGAATAATATGGTCTAATGCAGAGACTATCAAAATATCTATGATGGTTCATATGCAGTATTGGTTTATATGATGCAATCTCATGCCATACTATGCAATTCAATATAGAACCTAATTAAGCATATAGGAGTTCTTAAACAAACTTCACACTAAGCCTCTTCTTTTGCTCGACTATAGAACAGATCGTGCAAAATTTGATACAAGCAGAAGAATGCAATTCTGTGCTTCCAATAAATGTGATTTCTTCATCATTTTAGTTTTGAAAAATCACCTTTAACATACAAGGATCATGAAAAGAAACCAACATAGCCTGTGGAAGATGCAAAACCAAGTTCAATAGCCTTTTGGAGCTGTGGATATTGTACCATCTATACTAAGCTAATCAGAAACAAGAATGCACATGCACTAATCAATGCAGAGAATTTCAATCGTTTGGCATATTTTGTAGATCCAGCACAAAAGTTACAACTATCAATTTGCTAATAAAGTAAGAAACATGAAGAAAAAGGGGTGATCGAAGTCACATACACTTTAACTGGTGGACGAGATATTACGACAAGCACTTGTAAATCCTCATGCTCATTGGTGTTCCAAATCTGCAATGCAGATTTTTTTATAATCATTTAGAAAGCCACAGGGAACCAGAAAACCTTGAGCAAAGCTAAGATCAAACAACACGAGGTTTAAGTACCATCAAAGAACAAGTCGGAAATGCGTTAACCTAACCACAGAAAGGTACACCTCATAAAAATTTCTTCTAAACAATCTAAAGAAGTCTTGCTTTTAATCAATCTGTTAAAAAGATATAGCTCTTTGTTCTGCTGCAAAGTTCTAGTACAATACTTAATACTAATGTTGAATTTTGTATCTACTTCTATATGTTGTAGTGATCTGCACGTAATAACGCATAAAAAAGCTAACATTCTCAGTTTTTCTTTAAATTTTTTTCCCAAAACCAAATTAAGCTGGACAAATCTGGCAGCATTGTTTACCTGATGAGCATCATTAAGAGGAATACTGAAGGTACTGTTGGGAAAGATAAAGTGCTCCTCTGGCTTTCCAGGGTATTTCCCGTTTGAACTTGATGCAAGATAGAGAGTGCCGCTCCCCTTTAAGACAACAAAAACTTCTTCACAGGAATGTCTGTGAATTGGGGTGTGTTTTCCTGGTGCAAATGTTTGAAGCCATACTTCTATCTGTCCCAGAAAATTTTGGAAAGACAAGCAATATGTAAACGCATTGAACTATAATCTACTAGAGACAGACGGATGCCAAGTAGGATTCAACTCCTTAAAATGAGCATTTTTGGACTATGAATTTCATAAAAAAAATGCCAGTTCTTCTTCTAAAAGCATAAAAGATAGTATGATCATACAGTGAATGCAAAATCTTTTGTTCCAATAAACAAAAGGCATAACAATCAAGTGTTACACCATAGCTTCCAATCCTCCAGTTAACTCCTTTCTTCACATTTAACAATTGAAATCTATCACACAAGAAAATCTGACAGCACATTTGGCTAAACATTACTATTTTAGAAATAACTTCAGTTTACTATTGTCATATGAACTTGTGTGTCAAATAAAATTATAAACTCAAAAAAATGTTTGAAAGGGAAAGAAAATGCTCAGAAGGATTAGTAGGATACCTCTTTCATTCCATGCAAGATCGAACCGGCAACTGTAATGTGAGAAAGACCAGCCCTACCATAGTTATCCTGAGGAATCTCACTGATATTTCTCACAAGTGGCACCCCTGCATATTTGAAGATTTGGAAAATGAAGAGAGAAAAAATAATCAAACAGAGTGAATACAGAAACTATCAAAACAGGCATCACCAGTACCAGTCTGTCAACTTCAACAAATCATTCTTTTATCCCCAAAACACACACACAAAAAACACACACACACATGATAATCATCATCCTGCATCTAAAACAAGCATGTAGCCGCATAAATGAAGATGGAAGGTCATGTGCACATTGATGATTAAGCTGAAGATGATGGGTGTATGTATCATCATTCATTGGAGCAATTGTTTTTTAAATTTTTTTAACTGTTAAAAAGATAACACTTTTTTATAGAAGCCATTCATATCAGCTTCTACTTAAAAGTTAAAAACAGTTTTTTTTTAACTCTTGATATTAGCTTTTGAATAAAAGCTAATGAAAAGTAACCTTTTTTTTCAGTTGAAAAAGAAAACCATTTTTCTGTCAAAAAAATCCAAACCAAACACACCCTACATTGTACTGTACTACAGAATTAGATCATAATTTGCTATCATCTGCAGAAAATGCTAGCAGCAAAATGCAATTCTAAAATACATGTATATATATCAGAGACAAGTTGGGTGTTGAGACAAATCATCGAACACATGGTATGCAAAGCAAAATCATCAACCTATTCTTATAAAATGGAATCATCATAGATCAATAAGGTGGAAACTGAAAAAGGGTAACGGTTAATTAAGCAATAATAACCAAACTAACCGGTGATAGAGCATTGAGCAGAAGCTAGAATCAATGCAGAAAACGAGAAGAGGGTGTTGAGCAAAAAGGTCAGATTCATGGAACGTCCTAGTCCTAGCATCTTCTAAGAGTTTCCACTTTCTGCTAATGATGTTTTGAATGCACACTACAAAGAAATGTTAAGGTAACAACCACCACTTAAATTTATTTAACGATATAGTGTACGTGTCTTTCACGTGATGTATATTTCTGTGCCAAAACATCTCAATTTTTCATATTTCTTTCTTTTTTTAGGTTGCCCGCACCGCCGTTGCTCCGGATCGCGTACTTGAAAATGATAGATGAGACTCTCAATGAGAATTTTTTTCATCGTTCGAATCTGAGATCTTGCTTAAAGGACAACAAGCCACTTACCGCTTGTGGCAAGACTTTTGTTAGAATTAATTAGCATATACTTATTTTTTTAATTAAATTATTTTAGAATACAAGAATCAAATAGAAAATATTTAAGCTACATGAAATTTTCTCACCTTACTCTATTAACTCTAGAGGATCTAATATTTTGGTTTAATTAATCAGTAATTATAGCTCAATATTATGTAATTAGATCCATATAAAAGACTATAGTCTTCATTCAATTTCGATTATATTTAAAAAATCATACGTTTCAATATTTTAAAGGTTATAGTCTTCATTTTTTAATAGAACCAAAAAAAATTGTGAAATCTCACATTTTAAAGTATATAGCCTTCAATTTGCTACTAAATGTAAAAAATTCATGTAATTCAACATTTTAAAGACTATAGTCGTTATTTCATAATGCAATCAAAAAAATTGCGAAATCTCACATTTTAAAGTATATAGCCTTCAATTTCTACTATATGTGAAAATTTCATGTGTTTCAATATTTTAAAGGCTATAGTCTTCTTTTTTTAATAGAACCAAAAAAAAATTGTGAAATCTCACATTTTAAAGTATATAGTCTTTAATTTCTACTAAATATAAAAAATTCATGTGATTCAATGTTTTAAAGCCTATAGTCTTTATTTTACAATATAACCATAAAAATTGTAAAATCTCACATTTTAAAGTATATAGCCTTCAATTTCTACTATATGTGAAAAAATCATGTGTTTCAATATTTTAAATGATAAAAAAAATTATGAAATCTCACATTTTAAAGTATATAACCTTCAATTTGAAATTTTCAACTATATATGAAAAATTCATGTGATTCAATATTTTAAAGGCTATAATCTTTAGTTTACAATACAACTATAAAAATTGTAAAATCTCACATTTTAAAGTATATAGCCTTTAATTTCTACTATATGTGAAAAATTCATGTGATTCAATGTTTTAAAGACTATAGTCTTTATTTTACAATACAACCATAAAAATTGTAAAATCTCACTTTTTAAAGTATATAGCATTCAATTTCTATTATATGTGAAAAAGTCATGTGTTTCAATATTTTAAAGGCTATAGTCTTTATTTTTTAATAAAACAAAAAAAAAAATTATGAAATCTCACATTTTAAAGTATATAACCTTCAATTTCAACTATATATGAAAAATTCATGTGATTCAATATTTTAAAAGTTATAATCTTTATTTTACAATACAACCATAAAAAGTGTAAAATCTCACATTTTAAAGTATATAGTCTTCAATTTCTACTATATGTGAAAAATTCATGTGATTCAATATTTTAAAGGCTATAGTCTTTATTTTACAATACAACCATAAAAATTGTAAAATCTCACATTTTAAAGTATATAGTCTTCTATTTCTACTATATGTGAAAAAGCCATGTGTTTCAATATTTTAAAGGCTATAGTCTTCATTTTTTAATAAAACAAAAAAAAATTATGAAATCTCACATTTTAAAGTATATAACCTTTAATTTCAATTATATATGAAAAATTCATGTGATTCAATATTTTAAAGGCTATAATCTTTATTTTACAATAAAACCATAAAAATTGTAAAATCTCACATGTTAAAGTATATAACCTTCAATTTCTACTATATGTGAAAAATTCATGTGTTTCAATATGTTAAAGGTTATAGTCTTTATTTTTTAATAGAACCAAAAAAAATTGTGAAATCTCAAAGTATATAGCTTTCAATTTCTACTAAATATAAAAAATTCATGTAGTTCAATATTTTAAAGACTATAGTCTTTATTTTATAATAGAACAAATAAAATGGTAAAATCTCATATTTTCATATATACAAGACTATATTCTTCATTTTTTAATGTAGCCTTTATACTTTAAAAAACTAATAGATAAAGCATTGTTATAAAAAGTTAAATTTAATGAAACATTCTTTAAATATTTGAATAGTATTAGGACTCAATTTTTAGCATGGATTGTGCATAAATTTTTTACATAGTGATTCAATTATGTATTGTCATGTAATTATGATATTATTTTCTCTCTTCTGGTACCTTAAAAGTTATATAAATAAAGAACAATAATGTTTTATGTACACTACTCTCACGAATAAAAAAAATCCAACCAAAACAAATAAAAAAACTCAATGAAATAAATAAAAATATCCAACTAAATAATAAAAAAATCAACTTAATGACAACTAAAAATTGACTAAATAATGCATTTTATCCATTTTTAGTATGAATATGCGTTGTTTTAATGACAATTTAGTGATAAATGTACTATCTTTGGGAAAAAATAATGTATTTTGTGCTATTTTTCTATTCTCAACATAGTTCATGTGAATTATTTGATTATTTAGTGGATTTTTAATTATCATTAAGTTATTTTTTCTATTATTTGTTTGAGTTTTTTTATTTATTTGATTGATTTTTTTTATTTGTTTGGTTGAGTTTTATTTAGTTGTAAGGATGGTTTCTGATGATGGCTAATTATAGTGGTGTACAAATAACATTATTGAATGAAGAATTTTAATTGGATAACAGTATAAAACAGTTTTACACTGTTAGTGCATTAAAATTAAAACTCATAGTATTATATTAAGTTTCGTTTATTCTAAAAATATTTTTTATTAAATTCTTTTAAAATATAAGAACCAAATTGAAAATACTTAAGCTACATGAACTAAAATGAAAAGTTCAATAAAACTATATGTGTATTAATTAATTAAATCATGTTTGTTAAATACTCTGTTCCCTCTGCTAAGCATGCTCAGCAACCATGTGCATTCATTCATCCACAATGTCAGAGGAAAGCCAAGTTTTGACTTCTCTGTCAGAAAATTTATAAAGTTCATAAAAGCTTAGATTTGAAGCCATAAACACAATCAATCAAAAGATTCCAGCACATTTTTTACAATAGTATTTATCAGAAATATGTCTAGTATCTAATGCATTTTATACATAATAAAAAATGTGTGCTATACGTACGTGTGTTATACATATAGCACATATTCCGTATTATGTATAGCACACGTTGGATACTGGTGGAACATATTTATGTTATATATACGACAAGTATTATTGAATTTTTTATGATTCCTTGACAAACCTAATTAAATCACAAAACTTAAGAGCTAGAAATATTGGCTCAGGATTGAAGTTCAAAACTTCATTGATTCCTTCAAATATTATCACTTGTGCTGTGCTTCAGATTACCAATTAGGTATTTATTTATAGATTAGTGAGAGACATATTGAGATATATAGATATGAAACACATAAACAAGTAATTATATATTTTTTTTATAAATGTAAAGAACAAGAAAGATATAAAATATTTTTAGTGGACACAATATTAGAGTTAGAGGAGTGGTCCAGTTATGGATCGTGATTGGCCACTGTGACGGGCAGTGGTGGCTGGTAGTGAAATAATTAATGAGGTAAATATTTTGTGTGTTTAAGTTGTATTTAATGTCCCCTAACTAAAATGTACAATAAAATATTAAATTTGTATCTTATGACATAAATATTTGAATATCTTATTTATATTTCTATAAATAAATATAATTTTATATCTATATATATTTCAATATTTTTATCAAGCTAGTAAACCATATCATCGTACTCCTTAATTTCTACTATTATATAAGATAGACAACAAAAAATAGCTATAAGCTTTTTATATACACTCATAGTCATACAATAGTAAGTGCTATTTTAATAATTTAATTATTTTCTTAGAAAGATAACACATCAAGTGGTGGGAGTGGAAGATTTAATAAAAAAAAGTTAAATGTTGCGAGAGTATAGCAAACAGAGAGTTTAAAAAGAATCAACATATCTATATATATATTATAATATTTAAAATAATTAAAAATATCTATCATGAGTTATATTTTACTAATATATAGTATTTATTTATTTATTTACTTTTTTGGATTCCTCTAGAGTATCTACTGAAGCAATTTCAGTGACTAATCCCCCGCCGATATATACATACCGTCCAAAATCGAACCCGAAATTAGATGTTTAAGCATCCCAAACCACTACTACTTGTGCTAGGCCATTGATTTAATATTTATTTTATTTAAAACAATAGAAATGCTGCATGAAATAATAATGTTATCACTAGTAGAAAAGTAATAATACATTACTATCACTTCAAATATGCTCGGAACAATTTTTTGTGCTTTGAGATATTTATTTTATTAGAATTAAAAGATAATAATTTTTTTGTTGTCAATTCTTATGTGTTTTGTCGTTATTTGTTGTCCAAAGTAGATTGATTGATATGTTTTTGATACAAGATTGAAAAGCCGGTAAGATAATTTTCTGAACTAAAAAAAAGTTTTTAATTTCAACGGTGTAAAAAATTACACTTTTAAACATTATATAATGGTACTTATAGAAATGTTTCTATTATATAATGGTACTTATAACCACCAATAGAAATGTTTTTGTAATAATTTACCCTTTTTTGTGTAAAAGCGTGATTGAATATTTAGCGTTTATTTATTTTCGTCCGTTGAAATTGTTGAATTTACTTGAGCGCCACGAGTCAGGTTTTAAAAGGGTTTTGGCACCAAAATCAAATTATCTCGCTAAATGACTATATTACCCCTCTATCCAACGTTCCACGTGAGGCTTCTTCAGCCACAAGCTATCACAATCAAGAAGACCCAGAATTGTAAAAACAATAAAAAGTTCCATTTTTTTTTTAGTTTTAATAAAAAACAAAAAGTTTCCCACTGGACACGGCAAACGCTGCGTATGAAATGGGAGCTAGATATTTTAATATTTTATTTAATTAATAAAGTTCATATTAAAAAAAAAAAAGAACTTCGTGCAATTCACGGCATGCTTAATATTGCTCGACAACATTAAAAATTATCATAAAAAAGGCATAGTAATGTTGAAACCTGGTTTAAAAAAATCAATATATATTAATTCGGATCTATAATCTTAATAATAATAATATATTAATTATTTAAAATTTAGTTAAAAATTATAACTATAATATTATTATAAATTGATATATTATTATATGTAAAAAAACCAGTTAAAGCAGTCAAGATGTTATCTACAACATATATAATATAAAATACAAAACAAATATTACATATCGTGCACAACATATATCACATGATATGCACAACATATATTACATGTTGTAAAGAAATATAATGTTACAACATATGATATATGTTGTGCATAACATATGATATACATTATGCATTTTATATTATATATATTGTGCATAATATATTAACTATTTTGATAAATTTTTTTTACTGTGAACCAAGTATTAACCGTTATATCGCTTCTATTTCTATAGGATTAGATGTGTATAAAGTATAATCACTGTATAAGTACACGTAAATTAAATTCTAATATTTTTTGTTGCTTACTCCAAATAATTTCGATCAAGTTTAGGAAACACCTTTTTTTAATTTTGTTATTTATTTAGTTTTTAGTTTTTCATTTTTTAGTTGTTGTTCTTAATCGCTCATGGCACTGAGCTGAAAGCCTGAAACTGTGAAAGCAACATCTTCGATTCTAGCGTCTTGGTGGTAGTTTCCGGCAATTTCTCTATCAATTTCTCTCTCTCTTTCTCCGCCGGAATACACTTTTCTTCGCGATTAAGAGAAAACTCGTTTTCACGAAATTGAGGATTCCGAATCTCCGAGCTGATTCGTTTCGAATTTTCGATGTGATTGCCTCGCTTTTCCTCCGAATCCGATGGGGAAGTTTCTCGCCGGTTTCGTTCTTCCATTGCTGCTTCTGACAGGTGCATTTTTTCTTTTCTGATGCAAAATGCGCAATTCGCGTTTTCTCGATGAAGTTAGAATGAGCTGTGAATTAGTTTTCTGTAGTTCGATTTGGTTTTTATGTATGCTTTAGTATTTGATAAGCTGATATGGATTAGTTTATGTAGACTGTGGATTGTTAGCAATTTTGAGGTTTTGTTAATTTCGACGACATGATGATTCGAATCATCGTGAAGGCTAGAATAGGTTGCATTTGAAGATTTGGTACTAACTAGCGGAACTAGAATCGTTGAAATAGTTTGGAAGTTAAGAGTTTAGTACAAATTTGTTGTTGATTTTTGAAGTGAGAGTAAACTAGCCTATAGGTAGAGTAGCTAATTACTGTGAGTATCTCCGAGTGTGTATTTTGTGATTTTGGGTGCATTTGGACAAACTACTTCTAAAAAGAAACTTAACAAATCCTCCTAATTACTAATTGAACAAAAAAATCTCAAGACATTATCAATAGTACTTCATTTAGTATTGGACAAATTGCACCGACCTCCCCTAAGATTTTGTGAAACTCATCCTGTCTCCCTTCTATTTGTTCGGGTGACATTGACCTCCCTTGGATTCACTATTTATTGTGCGATAAAGGATAGAGTAGTCTAATGATTTCACCAACTTAGAGACCTTTTAAGAAAATGCTACATATAAACGAGAGACGAGGTGAATTTCATCAAATCTCAATGGATGTTGGTGTTATCTGCCCTTTAATTTTCAGGAGAGGTATGATATTTGTACATACTTTTTTGTATGTACAATAAACATACATGTAAATCTAAGGGTGGAGAATAAAAGTTGAAGTGTTGGAGTGATGTCACATCAAAATCCAATGATAATAAAGTGGGTGGAGAAGATATGTAAGAGAAAATATATGTATGAATATCATTATTGTTTCTGGAGGATGTTTAGGAAGATTTTTTGGGAGATTTTTAGGTGGCTATGTCATTATTAAAAAAAAAAAACTTGAGGAATGATATTTCATCGTACAAGACCTCCTAAAAATCTTCCTAAATGGAGTAAAAACTAAAAAGGTAAATGCAATTCATGTATTGAGATCTTAAGAAATAATAAAATAATATTTCATTTATGAAGATTTATTGGAAGATGTTGTTAGAGGATATGCCATTTTTCAAAACACTTCTAAGATAAAATGCAGAATCAGGAGCAGCCCTTCAGTTGCTACTCAAAGTAATAATAATAATAATAATGATGGTGACAATTCTGCTTTTTTAGAAGCTTATTCAACTTGCTACACAAACTTCTAAAATATCTTTTAATCAGAAAAAAAAAGCATATTTCTTGTTAAAATAGGTACAGACAAACACACTTTGAGAATCATAAGATCTAAATGGAAGATTGTTATTAGAGTAGCTAACATTTAAAGGAAGAATATTAGCTGTGTTTTTGTTTTTGAATTTTCAGTTATAGGCATGCTTATGCATGTGTGTAGTGCTTACTCTCTTGTTGAAGTATGTGCTGATTTTTGTGCACTCTGCTTTCCTGCAGCTGCTTTAATCAACTGGAGTTTGATTTCTCTTGTTGATTTGATAGCTTTTCTTGTCATTCTGTACAATGTTTCACAATTAGGTAAGTGACTCAATTCTTTCTTCTTTGGGTTTCAAGTTATTATTGCCTAAAGCATCAAACTGCAATTTGACATTTTATCACAATCTGCAAATGATGTGCCTACATAAGGAATTATATATAAAAGGGAGCTCTTTTCCCCTTTTTTGGGCTCTGTCATTGCTGGACAGTCAGCTTATTCTGTTTTTCATTCTTGGATTGCAGAAATAAAAACAATGAGTTACCTCCAGCACAGATTTTCTTTTTTCCAAATCTTTTTTCTTTGTTGGTCTTTGCATAGATTATCTTAGTGTTGATTTCATCAACATTTTATGTTGTATGTTTCTGCTGCATACATTGGATTAACTCATTATATTCACATTGTCTCAATATTTAATCACTACAAATATTGCTTTACTTCTTGTAGGATTTCGTTCCCGAAGGAGGTTTTTGTTACTCTGGCCAATTGTTATCTATTCTGTAGTTGCAATACTTGCTCAAGTTACTTACCTAATAATATGGGCTGCCGAGCCAGATTCATGGAGTATACCTGATATCTGGTGGGCAAAGCTGATTGGCTTTATGATGTGAGATTGATTTCTTTAGTTCTTTTTCATTTATTGTATGATTCATCATTCTTTTAGATTTACTCATGTGTTATTTCTTGTGTGTGCTTTTGCAGAGTTCAGTCCTGGAGATCTCCTTATGTGATTTATTTCTTGGTTATACAACTACTAGCACTTCTTGTTGCTTTAATTGATATATGCGGGAAGAGACGTCTTCTGAATATTTGCCAAGATTCATCTTGGGGTCATTTCTTATCATTTTTTGAACATTTAGGTTTGTAAGTAGTGTGTTTGGCCCTTATTAACAGTTTTTTACCATGGTCATTCTATTTTCCAACATTTCCAGTTTGATGTAAATGATGTAATCCAAACTTTCTATTATAAATCTTTTGCTCTCTGTTTGTGTATTGAAGGCTCTCATATTCGAGTGGCATCTTGCTTGCTGTTGCCTGCAATTCAGCTAGTTGTTGGAATCAGCGATCCGTCATGGACTTCACTACCTTTTTTCATTGGTAGTTGTGTTGGTCTTGTAGATTGGTCTTTAACAAGCAACTTTCTTGGGCTTTTCAGGTTTTTTTTAATGGATGTTTCCTTTGTCTTCTTAACCATTCCTTTGGGTGTATTTACACTCTTTAAGTGTCGTTTGTGCTTATGGCTGTATTCATGGTTCTGAAGGTGGTGGAGGCCTCTTCAGCTGTATGCAGGTGTCAATATTTTCCTTCTTTATGTATATCAACTCCCTGTGGAACTTCCAACTGCAATTCATCGTATGGGTGATATTATTGGTCTTTATAAAATATCTGCGGATTCTGAGTGGTTCAAAATTTGTTCCAGCCTTTCTCTCATATTTTACTATATAGTGGTATGTATTGGTTTTATAATATTTGGTTCATATTTCATATGACGGGAACTGAATGGTCTAGTACATTTAATATAATTATTGTTTGCTGGTTTGTTTAGCAACTCCTAGTGTTTTTATATTGTGTTTATCTGATTCTGATACTAGCATGCTGCTTTTTTTGTTTTTTCTGACAAACAGCTGGACATCATATTATCTGGTCTTCTACAGCTTACTTTTTCTTCTCAAATAAACTTATTTTCATCATATGAAACAACTATCATCCAACACTCTGATATGAACCTTGTTTCTAAAAGTTATCCATCTAGGAAATAGCTAGTACCTATTTCATGCAAAATAAAATCATGTATGACCATGAAATTCTTTTCCCTTATTACCTATTTGTTCACTAACTCACTTATGCAGTTGCTCTTGCAGTATCCAAGACCGTTTTGCATTGTACTCATTCATTTTCTTGTGATACAGCTGTCCTTCGTTAAATCTGATTTGGAGGAGATGGGTGTTATTATTTCTAGGACAGAATGTACCTTGACCGAACAACTTCTTCCCTCTAAGCATTCCTTTTTTATTCGCGAATCAAGGTAATCAAATTAGGCCATTATCCGTTCATATTTTATTGTTTGGTTTCAGTTTTCATTAATGTGTTTTCAGTGTTTAGATTTTGCGAGGGAAACATTGAAAACAACACAATTAGGCCATAATATCTAGTTTGCTCTACCCATGTTGAGATATCGTATTCATTTATATTATTGTAGAAATGTTTAATTTCTCATTACCACTTATTAGGGCAGATTTGATCGACCTCAATTTGGGCAAGAGTTATGTAATAATTACCAAATGCCTATATATTGCAAATCATCTGTGCATTTTCGGTTCATTAAGACATAATATACAATGCCTTATTTCAAGTTGATAAAGAGCTTCTGATTTGGGAGTTTGACCACATTCCACTGCCTCTAGCCTTCATTGTTCTGTTAGTATCTTGGGCTTCTCTCCTTTTCTTGCCATTTTTATCCCATCATTATCTCCACTATCCGCCACTGTTACCACTAGCAGCTTTCTTTCCAGCGAGGCAGTGACTTTTCGACCACCATCAGCACCAACCGATTTGTCGCCTCTAGCCCGACCTGTCGCCAAAAGCTCACCCCTAACCACTGCCGAATGTGCCTTTATGTGCCACCACCATCTGTGAGTAGCTCCACTTGTCAACACACTTTCAATGTGTTATAGTGCGTGTAGCCTCCTCTCTGATCACTATTTCACCGTTGACCACCAACGCCTACCTCCGGCCTCCCACCTACTTTGGTAGACCCCGAAAAAATCACCCATCACTCAACCACCCCTCTCTATAACCCCTATCCTCATATACCTTTAAACCCTAATGACCTTCCTCTCCTACACCCAACCTACCACCTAAATTAGAAAAGTTATTTAAAATGATTCAAGTTATCCGGCATCCTCTTGAAGGTTGTGGAAAATTAAGCCACCTTAAGGGAGCTCCTCCAACAAAGTACGACCCTCACTTTGAGGCTTTGGATGCTGTTGATTCTCTTCTCATGACATTGGTTTGGATATTTATGATTTCTGATGTGAGTCACAATTGCATGTTTCTCTCTTCCTCCCATGAGATATGTGATGTTCTTATCCAAACCTTCTCAAAGAAGCAAGATATTGCATCATGCTATGATTGGAAGACAAATATA
The DNA here is from genome assembly GCA_013621005.1 of Aeschynomene evenia. NCBI lineage: Eukaryota > Viridiplantae > Streptophyta > Magnoliopsida > Fabales > Fabaceae > Aeschynomene > Aeschynomene evenia. Next base: position 4,758,399 of record CM024264.1, on the reverse strand, counting down.
TTCTCTACCAAGCAGGGTGCATTCTGACCTTGATACATAACCTAGATATATAATTTTTTCTTTCCAGAAATATAGTATGTGACCTTGAATTTTGCTGACCCCATTAATTAAATGTGCAGATCTGGTGTGAGGCACACAAACGTTTTACTCAGAGGAGGTGTTTTTCGGACTTTTAGCATCAACTTTTTCACGTATGGTTTCCCGGTATATATTCCTTAAAACATATTGTAATTATTTTTGTGTTATCAATGATGAATGATATTAGAGTCATGACTCCATTTGTTTCCCTTCCTTCACTGGTTTTCATTTAGTCTAGGCTAATGTATAAAACTGTAAATTGATTGATTAAGTCAATAATTGTTTGTAGTTGGACAGTATAATGCAGTTCAATCCATGTTGTTGACCCCATCTAGTAGTAAAAGGCTTGGTGGTGGTTTCTGCTGTTGTTGTTCATAGCAAACATAAACTTGCTTTTAATCTCAGTAGGATTTGTAGAAATCTTTTGGTTGATACAGCAACTAACTTGACATTAGATCTAGTATTAAAAGGAAGATATCTTTACCCCCGTATTTCTTGAATGTGCATTATGTTATGCACATAACCTTGTTTGAAATATCCCTTTGATGCATTTTCAGCTACTCATTTTCCAATGTCATATGCATTTACTTCACTTAATACTGAAGGGTTTTTTTTTATAGGTTTCCTAAACTATTGTTACATTTACAGGTCTCCTTGTTTGCTCTTTCCTTTTGGAGCTTCCATTTTGCTAGCTTATGTGCATTTGGGCTACTTGCGTATGTTGGCTATATAATCTATGCCTTCCCTTCTTTATTCCATTTGCACCGATTGAATGGGCTGCTTCTTGTCTTCATTCTCTTCTGGGCAATTAGCACCTATGTATTCAATGTGGCATTTACTTTTCTGAATGGGAAACTTGGACGGGTAATTTTCAATACAGAATGACTACTTTTATCATGAGCCTACATTTGAATCATTGTAATATTTCATACTTGTTTACAGGACATGCTGATCTGGGAGATGGTGGGTCTGTGGCACTATCCGATCCCTGGGTTTTTTTTGCTTGCCCAGTTTTGTCTTGGAATTTTGGTTGCGTTGGGTAATCTTGTGAACAATTCTGTTTTCCTCTGCTTGTCTGATGCGGGTGGGCAATCTTCAAACGACTATACTCCAGTGGAAGGTAATAAGTTACAATATATTTGTAGCAATTGTTTGAATATGCTAATGTTACTGAGTATGTTTGTATACATGCAAGTATGTGCATTTTGCTTCTTTGCTTGCTAACTTAACTCCTTCACACTGAGAATCAATTGGATTTGTTTGAATTTTGCTTTACAGTTTTTATTTAAAAAATATTTTGTCCATTTTCTTTGGCAGCTAGTTAAAATGTTTGATGCCAGCAATTCCATTTATGCTTCCATACTCTGTTTTTCAAGCTTTTCGTTTTTGTTGACATTCTCCTAGCTCTTATTACTTGATTGTTCCCTTTTATATTTTGTTTCTTATTATTTCATACTATTTTTAGTATTGCTTAACGTCACTAAGGTTATCTTAATGCATCTTTGATATAAGCTCGTCATTAAAGTTATATGGAGCTTCTGCATGTATCACTGGATGCATATGAGAGTCAGCTTAAAGTACTTTATTTCTTGGGTTTTTGTGTCTTCATTATCTTTTCTTTCCGTTACTCAATTGTTTTGTGGCTCAGCTTCATTCATTTCGAGACAAGCAATCATAAAATAACTAAACAGGATCATACATGTTTCATAAAGCATTCAAGACTATGATAAAGCTTTGAATCATTGTGCATATTTTCTATCAGAATTTCTTTGACTATATTGAAATTTACATTTTGCGACCAATCTAGAAGAGCAACCATTTTGATAGTTCCATGACTTCTTGAACTTGAATTTTTTTTTTTTCTTTTCTAATTTTGGCTCACTACCTCAGATGTATTTTTGTTCTTTACTTTGATGGTTAATCTTTATTATCCACAGAGGAGGGAGAGACTAAGGTTTTGATTGTGGCAACAATAGCATGGGGACTGCGCAAGTGCTCTCGGCCTATCATGCTGACACTGATCTTTCTCATTGCCATAAAACCGGGTTTCATCCATGCTGTATATAGTATGTTTTATCAAACCCTTGCATGTTTGTTTTGCATGTTAACATAATTCATTCAAATGATTCATCAGATAAAATCATTTACCTTGATGCTTGTAAGCCATTGATTGGATTGTAGTTTATCAAGTTACAGAATCTTAAGCTAGTTTATTGATCAGCTTCTATTCTGTCTGTTCTGCAGTGATATTCTTCTTGATGTATCTTTTGAGCTACAACGTCAGCAGAAAGATACGGCAGGGTTTGATTCTTCTTTGTGAGATTCATTTTGCACTGCTGTATGTCCTTCAAATTAACTTGATCTCTACTGCTTTGGAGAAAAAAGGTTCTGTAAGCATGGAAGTCGTAAAGCAATTAGGTATGATGGATTTAGTTGGTTTGTACTTCTTAATGTTAAATGCGACTGCAATATGCCTTCCTACTATTAAGTAATAAGGAGATGGATGATTCACGATATGTTTTGCAAATTGTTGCAGGTCTCCTTGAAGAAGATAGTGCCTGGGATTTCTTGGAAGTAGCTTTGCTTGGCTGCTTCTGTTCAATTCATAACCATGGTTTTGATATGTTATTTTCATTTTCAGCCATCATACAGCATGCTCCTAGCACCCCTATTGGATTTAGCATCTTGAAAGCTGGTCTTAACAAATCCGTTCTGTTGTCTGTATATTCTTCCTCCTCTGTGAGATACAATGACAGTTTGTCTTACGGTAAACATGTTGATATGGCTCTGAAATCACATATTGTTTCCCAAACACAGTGAATAATGCATATAATGATATAAATTTGTTGTTAGGTTGTTAATATACTGATTTTCTTGAACACTGTATCTGGAAATGAATAGCAGAAAGTTGCCATATTAACAGAACATTAGGTGACATGAGTTATTCCTCAGAGCTTAGATAGCAGGGATTTCATTCATACTGAATACCTCATCAATGGGTGAGAGCTATCACATGAAAACCTAGAGCAAAATAGGAAATATGTAAAATGTTAAATCCCATGTTTTGTGTGATGTCCTAACTGACTGAGGAATAAAATTCCTAAAATGGTTGGCCGTACATAGTGTTTTGGTCCCTATGCATCACCGATATAGAATTTAGTACCTACTAAAAGAGGTTTTTAAGATTGTTTTTTTACATGCCATTTTTGGTAAATAAGTCGTTAACTACCATGATAATGTTATTTGTCAAATAATACTCCAATGGTCAACTAAATGAGTGAAATAGCCAACTAATCGATATCAACTAGAGTTATAACTTCATTAGAGTCATCCAATGTGGTTAATGTGTATGGAAATAATGCTGTAGTACTGCAACTATATTTGCAACTGCTGTCTTTATTGAGTGCCATCAATGTTTCATCCTCATATTTTTAATTTTACAGAAAGAAGAATAGCATCATACCTCAGTGCAATTGGGCAGAAGTTTCTATCTATATACCGATCATGCGGCACCTATATTTCTTTCCTGACTGTTCTTCTAGCGGTATATATGATGAGACCCAATCACATATCATTTGGTTACATATTCCTTCTGCTTTTGTGGATTACTGGAAGACAACTTGTTGAAAGAACAAAAAAACAGCTTTGGCTTCCGTTGAAAGTGTATTCGATTTCGGTGTTTATCTTCATATATAGCTTGAGCAGTTTCACAAGTCTAGAGATGTGTTTGTCCAAAATAATGGATCTCTATTTTTATCTGGGATATGACTCTAAAGCATCTTCTTTTGAAAATGTTTGGGAGTCTCTGGCTGTCCTAATAGTTATGCAACTTTATAGCTATGAGAGGAGGCAGAGCAAGCAGAACAGTCAGGATCACTTGGATCAGTTGGAGCCCAGGGCATTCGGGTTTATCAGGCGATTTCTCATCTGGCACAGCCAAAAGATCTTGTTTATTGCTCTGTTTTATGCCTCTTTATCCCCAATTAGTGCATTTGGTTTCTTGTATATGCTTGGCTTTGTTGTCTGCTCTTTCTTACCTAAAACTTCTAGTATCCCATCCAAATCATTCCTAGTATACACAGGTTTTCTGGTGACAGCCGAATATCTTTTCCAATTGTGGGGTGAGCAGGCTGAAATGTTTCCTGGGCAGAAGTACTCTGATATATCTTACTTTTTGGGTTTCTGTGTGTTCAAGCCAGGCTTTTGGGGTCTAGAGTCCGGATTGAGGGGAAAAGTGCTGGTGATTGTGGCCTGTACCCTTCAATACAATGTCTTCCGATGGTTGGAGAGGTTGCCGGATAAAGCCCTGAACAAAGGGCGCTGGGAGGAACCTTGTGCTTTGTTTGTTTCCGAAGAAGATGAATTTGATGATATTACTACATCCAATGAGGAAAATAAATCATCATCCAATTCACACCATCCATCTTCAATACAAGAAGGGGCTTCTAACCAGTCGCTGAGAATTTTAACGCCTGGTCATTCCCAAACACCTGATTCTCCATCCTCTAAAACAAGAGTTTCTGGCAGTAACAGTAGAAAGTACGCATTCGGGTTTATTTGGGGAAGCACCAAGGAGAGCCACAAGTGGGACAAGAAGCGAATTGTTGCTTTGAGAAAAGAGCGATTTGAAACCCAGATAACAGTCTTAAAAATTTATTTGAAATTTTGGGTGGAGAATATGTTTAATCTATTTGGTCTTGAGATAAACATGATAGCATTACTACTGGCAAGCTTTGCCTTGTTGAATGCGATATCCATGCTGTATATTGCATTGCTTGCTTCTTGTATTCTCCTGAATCGGCAAATTATACGCAAAGTCTGGCCTGTATTTGTCTTCTTGTTTGCCTCTATTCTCATTCTTGAATATTTTGTCATCTGGAAGGATATGTTTCCTTCAAATTCCGGTGTTCCAAGTGAGATTCATTGCCATGATTGCTGGAAAGCTTCAACTCTACATTTCCGTTATTGTGAAGAGTGTTGGCTTGGTATGGCTCTCCTATCCTTCTGAAATGCAACTTTATGGAAGATTTTTATCATTTTATAATCATAACTTTATATTTGGTTGTAGCACAGTTAAGTATTTGAGGGTGTTAGGAAATTTTCTTTTAGCCTAAACATTTGGTTTGTTCATGTAGTTGAATTATATGGTTGTTTTCTTCTTAAATGGAGCATGTCAGTCCTTCAAATGAAATCAAAATCTCTCATGCTGGTTTTCCACATGACATTGTCATGTTCAATCATCACCATTTATTTTAGGAGTAGAATCCACACATGACATAGGATATAAGACAATGGTGATAGATTGCACATGACCTAGTCATGAGGAAAATCAACATGGGGTGATCCATTCCCATCAAAACCAATTGTCATTTGAAAAATTGTTTAGGAGATTTCCAGTATTGTATTAAATACAATGTCTTTAGACCGGAGCCTAATGCCACCCAAAAGCCAGCTAGAGCCCCCCCCCTTCCACCACACACAAAAGCCTATCTCGAGCATATCCTACATGCTTAGGGAGCCTGAAGTTTGAACAATTGCACATCTGTAGGTGGCCTAATATCTATCATGGGAAACACTCTAATGCCATCTTAAGATCTTGGACCTTAACTCAATTCGAGAAGCTAGTTTAAGGGTGGAAGGGATGTTCAAGTTTTATAAAGGCTAGTCTTGCTCATATCCTTAAGCAATGTGGAATTTAATGTAATATCTAACATATCATTTTTAGAGCACCAAAGCCATCAATGACCTGTTCATTTCACTGCCATTTCTGTTGTAGGACTTGTCATTGATGATTCCAGGATGTTGATCAGCTACTTTGTGGTCTTCATGCTGGCTTGCTTCAAACTTCGTGCTGATCGCTTCGTTAATTATTCAGGATCGTCAACATATCGTCAGATTGTGTCTCAACGTAGGAACACATTTGTTTGGAGAGATCTCTCTTTTGAAACTAAAAGCATGTGGACCATTGTTGACTATTTGAGGCTTTACTGCTATTGCCATTTGTTGGATCTTGTGCTTATATTAATATTGATTACTGGAACACTTGAGTATGACATTTTGCATCTCGGTTATCTTGCATTTGCTTTGGTATTCTTTCGTATGAGACTTGAAATACTGAAGAAGAAGAACAAAATATTCAAGTACTTGCGTATTTACAACTTTGCCGTAATTGTTCTTTCTCTTGCTTATCAGTCTCCTTTTGTTGGTGGATCAAGTTCTGGGAATTGTAAGAGAGGGAATTACATTTATGAGATGATTGGTTTTTATAAGTATGATTATGGATTTCGGATTACAGCTAGATCTGCAATTGTAGAGATTATCATTTTTGTGCTGGTATCACTTCAGTCATATATGTTTTCTTCTCAAGAGTTTGATTATGTTTGTCGCTACCTGGAAGCAGAGCAAATTGGTGCTATTGTTCGTGAGCAGGAGAAAAAGGCTGCATGGAAAACTGAACAGTTGCAACAAATTCGTGAAAGTGAGGTGAAAAAGCAACAGCGAAATATGCAGGTGGAGAAGATGAAATCTGAAATGCTCAACCTACAAGTACAACTCCAGAGCATGAATGCATCCACTAATTATATTGATGGATTTTCGCACAGCACCGAGGGCCTAAGGAGGAGGAGAAGCAATCCTCTTCCTTCAAGCCATGACACTGGAATTCCTGATAAAGAAGAACAGGTTCTGGGTAGACTAGATGATACAATACAAGAGGATTCTGTTTTTCCGCCTGAATTGCATGAATCATCTGCTTGCACAAATGTGGAAGCTCCATTAGCAGAGGAGTACATGAAGTATCCACTGGATTCTTCTCTCTGTGAAATTACTGAAATAGATATTGACACTTCTTCTAGTGAGTCAGGCAAAAAGGAAAAAGAGCAAGCAAAAGATAACAAATTGAGATCTGCTGTACAACTAATAGGTGATGGTGTTTCCCAGGTACAGTCCATTGGAAATCAGGCAGTCAATAACCTAGTGAGCTTTCTGAACATTTCACCAGAAGATTCTGATTCAATTGAGCAAACAAACATTGAGGATCACATGTATGATGAGATGGAGAGTCAGAAAACTCGACATATGCACATGGATCGTTCTTTCTCTGTGCACTCTGATAAAAGTTCAGAAGGTGCAAGTCTGCAGTTAGGAAGGATCTTGCGTTATATATGGTACCAGATGCGTTCAAATAATGATGTAGTATGTTATTGTTGCTTCGTTCTCGTGTTCTTATGGAACTTCAGTTTGCTATCTATGGTATATCTTGGGGCTCTCTACTTGTATGCTTTATGTGTAAATACAGGCCCAAGTTACATTTTCTGGGTTATTATGCTGATCTATACAGAAGTTTACATCTTACTCCAGTATCTGTACCAAATTATCATCCAGCACTGTGGGATGAGTTTTGATCCTGTCCTGTTACGAGAATTAGGCTTTCCAACACACAAAATCACAACTTCATTTGTTGTCAGCTCATTGCCTCTCTTTCTTGTCTATTTATTTACCCTCATTCAAAGCTCCATTACGCCTAAAGACGGTGAATGGATGTCGTCTACGGACTTCAAGTCTAAGAGGAATGATATCCACGCAAAAGATGACCCCACTAGTTATAACTGGCAAGAGAGAGCATTGGATCTGCTAAATCAGATTACCACTATGGTAAAGATGATAATCAGAAGCTTCTTTAGGTACTGGAAATCACTCACACAAGGAGCAGAATCTCCTCCTTATTTTGTTCAGGTGTCTATGGATGTGAACTTCTGGCCAGAGGATGGGATTCAACCAGAAAGGATTGAATCTGGAATTAATCAGTTGCTCAGAGTTGTTCATAATGATAAGTGCACAGAAAAGAACCCAAAGCTTTGCCCTTTTGCTAGTAGGGTTAATGTTCAAAGCATTGAAAGAAGTCAAGAGAATACCAATGTTGCCTTGGTTGTTTTAGAGGTCGTGTTTGCTTCTCCTGTAGTTCATTCTTCTTCAGTGGAATGGAATACGTCCTTAACTCCAGCAGCTGATGTAGCCAGGGAAATCCTCAAAGCTCAGCGTGCAGGATTTGTGGAAGAAGTGGGATTCCCTTACCGTATACTCTCAGTTATTGGTGGAGGCAGGAGAGAAGTTGATCTGTATGCATACATATTTTGTGCAGATCTGATTGTGTTCTTTCTTGTTGCCATCTTCTACCAATCTGTCATAAAAAATAAAAGTGAGTTCCTTGAGGTGTATCAGCTTGAAGACCAGTTTCCGAAAGAATTTGTCTTTATTTTAATGGTACGGCTTTAATTTTGTCTTCTTTTTTTTATTCTTCTGTTATTTTAACTGTCCTGTAAAACTTTTGCTATAGTTATTAATAAACTAAAGACAGGTTCTACATATGCAGACAAATTTGATCTGTTTATTGGGTCAATGAATCAGCCCAAGTATGAAAACATTTATATGACTCTCTGCTTCTGAAATGGCTCAATTTATGATTTTTTTTTTTTTTTGTATCTAAATGAAATGGAATTTATATATTCTTTTGACTGACTACTATTCTTTATTTGCATGTTTATGGAACATTTTTTTATCAAGTTCTCTTTTATGAAAATATATGTATGATTGATTAGATGATATATTTCATTCTGCATTTATTTTTTCTGGCTAGAGTTGACATGTTATATTGATTCCTAACAAGAATTACTTCTTTTTATTTAGGCTATCTTCTTCTTGATTGTGCTTGATCGGATAATATACCTCTGCTCATTTGCCACTGGAAAAGTGATTTTTTATATTTTCAACCTCATTCTCTTCACATATTCAGTAACAGAGTATGATTGGCAGTTAGAGCCGTCCCAAAAACATGCTGCTCAGTTAGCTCTCCGTGCCATTTTCCTTGCAAAAGCAGTTTCTTTAGCACTTCAAGCTGTACAAATCCGGTATGGCATTCCTCACCAGAGCACATTGTATCGGCAATTTTTGACGAGTGAAGTTTCACGAATCAATTACTTAGGATATAGACTTTATCGTGCTTTGCCATTCCTCTATGAATTACGATGTGTACTTGACTGGTCATGCACAACTACCTCCCTCACCATGTATGACTGGCTAAAGGTAGGATATTCAAATATTCATGTGTGAAGTCCTTATCTTTATCCAAAAAGTTAATTTTCCATTATTGTACATTTTTTGGCTACAACTTTGATAAACTGCTATGATCTATTACTACCCTGAAATTGTGGAGACTGTTCTCAATAGATTGATTGAACTGAAATTCTTGTGTGAATCATGGTGCTATTAAAAGGTGGTGAGCATAACAACCCAGAAATTGTATGAGTGAAAATGTACTAGGAGAATTATGTCTCTGCTGCTTGCAATACTTTATGTCTTTGATAGAGAAGTGACAGAAATCTGTTTTAGTACCTTTGCATTCTACTGTTCCTGATATTTTAATGGCTTTGTGTTTTGTCCATTTGGAACGTTGAATTTCTGCTTGATTTTTATTTTTGGTTTTTCTCCTCTATCATGGCGCCCTATCATGGCCTTGAACTTCTCTAATTCTAAGTTTGATGGCCAGAGCTTTTGCTTGGTTATTGTGATATTGTTTGCTTTAACCTTTCTGCCCTTAAGAATACTTTTACGTGACCTTGTCTCATTTATTTTTCTGCCATATAATATGACAAAGTAGTGTCCTCATCATAATATCTAGCAGGAAAATAAAAATTTAGACTCTGAGATCAATGAAACTGGTAATAAGTTTCATGTTAATTGAAGTTCTTTTTGCTATAGATGTTCACTTTGAACTACTTGAAAATGTCATGAAACTTGCAAAAGATATCAGTGTACTAAGTATCGGTTATACCAGCCTATTCAAATGAAGACAAAATGAAAAACTATTGAAAGTAGTTAACCAAATTTTCTGTCACTAGAATAAAATATTTGGTAGTGTCATATACTATTTGAGAATGTTTCTGCTGTTCCTGAATGTTTTTGATTTTTTATTTTTTTGAAAAGCTATGATGTTGCATCTCTCATAAGACTAGTTTCCTTTTCCTGACACTAGCATGTCTTTTAGGAGATCAGTAGTAATGTGTTAGTGCCTATCTAAATCCATTTGAAAGAGATTCTTTTTGAAGTTGTGTTGTTTTTCTGATTATACATCGTGCTTAGTTTGGAAACTAACTCCTGGATGTTTTTCACCCTCATTGTGATATAGCTTGAGGACATAAATGCAAGTTTATACCTCGTCAAATGTGATACAGTGTTGAATAGAGCTACACACAAACAGGGGGACAAGCAAACGAAAATGACCAAATGCTGCAATGGGATATGCCTGTTCTTTGTACTTATTTGTGTTATATGGGCTCCAATGCTGGTAAGCAAACTATAGTAGTCTGTGGTTTCATAATTTATTAATAGCTGTGGAATATATATTTTTTTTTTCATACAAATGCCAAAATAATTTTTGTCTGGCACTGTTTTATACATTTGTCACTATATGTTCCTCATGAGTGAAAGGCGTTTTAAGGGGAATGCTATTTGTACATACAACAGTGTAATCCACCCATTTTCCACCTATTCAAAAGTTGGCAACTTTTATAAAAATGTTGGCAAGTTGCCAACTTTTTAAATGGGTGGAAAATGGGTGGATGTATATTATTGTATGTACAAGTAGCATTTTTCTTTAAACTTTCATCAGGAAAGTGTTTTGAATTTCATATTGGAATTTGTTACTTATTCCAATCATTGCATTGCAGTATGCCCTGTAGTACCTGACATCAATGTTGCCAGCCTACAGGTTGATACTTGAGGCAGTAAATTATTTTGTTCTTCAACTCTGTCTCGCTGTTTTTTTTTTCCTTGTATTAGAAGCTGTCCATTTCAGAGATATCCTAAATGTTTTGAAATCACTATGTATTATGTTCTTTTCTAGTTCTTATGTGACATTTAAATAGAAATTCTTTTATTTGAAAAATTCAAAAACAAAAAGAGTTTCTTAAAAATGCAGCAAAATAAAATTGAATGTTGTAATTTAATGTGAGAATGGTTAGAAATAGCCATTTAGAATATCCTTAGTAGTCTTTGATAGATTTAAAGCTAAGGTTTTTCGGAGATAAGGTTCTTGACATGGTATCAGAGCTTCTATAACCAAGTAGTCTAGAGTTTGATTTTTGTTGCCTGTCATTCTTCTAGTTAAAAAGTTAAATTTCAGTACAAGGTAAGGTAGGCATCTATATTGCCCACATTTCAAGTCTAAAGGGCATTTGTGTGAAAGTGTGCCATGTATGCCTCTACCTAGCAAATTAAGTTTTCAGAAGAGAACTTTCTCATATGTCCACAACTACATGTTCCTATCCTTCTAAGGAATGTGCAAATGGTAAAAGCATAACTTCAATTTTGTAAATGACTTATATCATAAAAAAAGTGTGAACGGATAGTTTTATTAACTGTATTTACTTTGTTTATTTTTTCGCTGAAGTAATTTACTTGTATGCATAGTAGGTTCTGCTTATGTTCAAATGTTTGGCCATAGCAATCTTCTGATCAGGATTATAGGAACAAATTTATACATCTCCTTCCTTTCTTTCTTACAGATGTATAGCAGTGGTAACCCAACAAACATTGCAAACCCCATTAAAGATGCTAGCTTTCAGGTTGATATCAAGACAGTAAGTGGAAGGTTAAATTTGTATCAAACTACTCTATGTGAAAGAATCCAGTGGGATACACTCAAGTCTGATGTCAACCTTGATCCTCGTGGCTATTTGGACACATATAATAAGAATGATATCCAATTGATATGCTGCCAAGCTGATGCTAGTACATTATGGCTTGTCCCACTTGTTGTTCGAGCAAGATTGATCCACTCCCTTGAATGGTATGATGACATGGAAATTTTTTTCACCTGGATACTTTCAAGGGACAGGCCAAAAGGAAAAGAAGTTGTGAAATACGAAAAGCCTATTGATTCGCAGAATCTTCCAAAGCAATCTGATGTTCAAAAGGTTCTTAATGGCTCTATGAACAGCTTTAGGATTTACAATATTTATCAAAGATATTTCCGTGTCACTGGTTCGGGTGATGTTAGACCTTTGGATGAGGTAACTTTACTTTAGTTAGCTCTCTTTTCCCCTCCTCTATTGAACTAACTTCTGTATGCATTTCTTCCATTAATTCTTAGTTGCATGCAATTCTCTATGTTTGTGAAAATAATAGCTTATTGGCATTCCGTGAGTGACAGGTAGAAGCTCATCTTCATTATCTACTGCTCCCTTTTTATCTCGAACATAGAAACCTTCCCTTTAGGCCTGTTAGGTACAATTTAGAAGTTGCTGAAGTTTTGAAATAACAGAGATAATTACAAAGGGGAGAGAGCTGGTGTTGATGCCCAAAATTATATGTTTTGCCTCATAATACTCCTAAGTTATCATTAAAAATTTGAGTTCAATTTTTCAGGGTAACTTTGTCAGTGCCGATCTCAGTTTAAATCATCAGCAGTTTGAGTGGTGGGCCTTCCGTGATATTCATCCATCAAATTTAAGTCAATTTTGTGGAGGTTTGACAGGACCTATGGCAATCATAATATCCGAGGAGACGCCACCACGTAAGTTGGCCATGGCACTTATTTGAACAGAAAAAAAAATGTTAATGTTTCATTTTATCGCTTGATAATACCTCGTTATATAATGTTTCTGAGGATATCGTAATATTTCTACAGAGGGTATTCTTGGTGATACACTCAGTAAGTTCAGCATATGGGGGCTTTACATAACCTTTGTTCTAGCTGTTGGACGTTTTATAAGACTCCAATGTTCTGACTTAAGGATGAGAATTCCCTATGAGAACCTACCTTCCTGTGACAGGTACTGCATATTTATCATTCCCTGGGTGATTCATGATTGTAAATAGAACAGATTTCATACATGACAATATCAGAAGTTTTACGTGGTTTGACTCGGTTATATTATCATATCAGCAAAAGTGTTTAACTCAGTTACCACTACTTTGAAAGCCTTACATATAAAACCATATAATTAGACGACAGTGTGAAACTATTTTACACTAATTATATGAAAATTAATCTCGTGTTAATAACCCTCTTCCAAAATTCTTCTTGTGATGACTTACATTACTTGTTACATGCTTCTGATGTAGGTTGATAGCCATATGCGAGGACATATATGCTGCAAGAGCTGAGGGTGAGCTTGGAATTGAAGAAGTGCTTTACTGGACACTGGTGAAGATATATCGGTCCCCACACATGCTGCTAGAGTACACCAAACCTGATTAAAATTAGAGTTGAATGCTCCTTCTGGGTTTCTAACAACTAACGACGGCGTTGATGCTCATATATTTGGTTCGACTGCCACACATATCGACCGAGTAACACCCAACATTTCGTTGGTTTGAGCTCAGAGTAGTACAACATGTGTTGCAGCTCACATGATACTCCCTCTGTTTAACAATACAAGTCACTTTTATTTTTTTGGTACATTAAAAAATCAATAAATCTGGATGTATTTGAGTCTAGATATATTGATTTTTCAATGTACCAAAAAAGTGAAAGTGACTTGTGGAACGGAGGGAGTACAAGACTAAGCTGGTTTTGCAGCGTTTTTTCTGCAACAGGCATAGTCGGGATTCGGAACATTAACAGTTTGGTGAGGAAGCCATTGTATTCATGACTACAATTATACATGACACTGATCTTAATGTGATTATTTATGGGGAAACTTTGTATACAATGTACAATGTATGCTAGAGGAATAGTGAAGCCAATATGTATAGTTTAGTTAGAAGAACATTGTTCTCGACACTTCTTTCATTTCATGGTTCTCTCCCCTTTTCTACAATCATTTGGAGTTTTTTTTTATATTTAAAGATAAATGATTTCTATGTCGACAAAATTGTATCTATTATTGGATGTAGTGTGATCCTCCTTGAATATGGTCTCACAATCTATCCAACGGTGGATACAATTTCATAGATATGGAGACCGAAAAATTTCATACAAATAATAAATAATCTTTGCCTATAAAATTGTAATGTGTAAAACAAAATTAGCCAATTAAGTGATGCTATTGCTATTCATTAGGAAGTTCTTAGAAGTTAGAACTATTAAAAAGAAAAAATAAAAGAATGCCACAATTTTAGAAAATCTAATTCAAAACATTATTGTTCATATTGAATGAAATCTTACACACTACACGAGTTGAGTAATGCTCCAAAATGTATTATCAATTAACCACTTTATCTCATATTGTCACTTAAAAAGCCTAGTTATTGGAGAGTTTAATAATCTCATTATCCTACAAGCTTATCAAATTCAAGAGTCAAGCTTATCAAATTCAAGAGTCAAGATGAACTCATTCGTTTTTATGTGCTAAACTTATAAATTCAATTATTAATAATTATTATTGATCCTCAAAAGTTTAAATTATCCATAGGACTAGCCACCATCCTCAATGAAGATTTCAGGTAAATGTGAATGAAAGGTTGAACCAAGTGTTTCACATTTTAGGATTAATTATAAGTTCAATAATCATGCGCGCTATCTAATTTTGAAATGTATTAAACAAATAAGTTGGGTGAATTAACTCCCGAGCCCCTAAAAAAAGAAAGAAATTAAAACAATAGAATGTCTAACTAGATGAGTCAATTATTCCTATGTTGCAAAAATAGAATATAACTAAACAGAACTTAAACCACCATTTTTAGTGTAGTTATGAGAGTAACTATGTAGAATATTCATTATAGAAAAAACATTTGATCATAGTTATCTTACTACACTTAACCAGTTAATACTAATCCATTGAAAGTGCTTTCACAAATCACAAGTCTATACTCCATGGAGAAAGAGTTTTAAGTAGTCATAAGTCATGACTGGTCAACTATACAAAACAGAGTGACAATAAAATCTGTGAATTGGAAAGATTATTTTCTGAATCATGAATAGATTCATGATCACTAATAAAGAAAAGCTTAATAATATTTTTCATATAAACAAAAAATAAAAAACCAACATTCTCTTATAATTGAACTATGTAACTTGTGAGGTTTTAATTCCAAAAGAATGGAAATAGAACAATCGAATAAGAATAACCAAATAGGCACATATTGAATCGTTAAATCGCATGAATTTTATCTGAATCATACTTGTATAGTAAGAGACATAATCATCTAAGACTAAGACACATTGCATGATACGTATCGCTAACATGTTATATCGTATCAAATCGTGGTATTTGAATCATGAATAAGTAAGAAACTAACTACAATGAGTAAAAGTAGCCAAATGTAGAACAAAACAACAGTGGTGCATATATAAGAATATAGTGGATACCTGTATGAATGTTTTGTTAGCATTTAAACAACACAGAGCATAAAGACTTAGTGAATATCTCTTCCAGTGTACTTATACATTTAAAGTATATAATGATCTATGACAGTAACACACAAACACAAGAACAAAATTTTCTTTAGTGCCACTGCATTGTTCTCACCTAACACAGTTTGATATAATAATATCTAACACAGTTTAACAAACCATCTATTACTGCATGCAAACCTGTGATGATATATTTTCATGTATGAAGTTCATCCTTCGCTATCTTAAGTCTTTTATTTGCTGAATCCTTCTTCTCAAAATACTCTGGGACAGTGTCTTGCATTACCCTCGGCGAGGAGAAATCAAAATCCGAAGCAGACACCCCTTCGCATTCCGGATGATCTTTCAGATACGCTGCTATCTCGTTGCGGGTTCTCAGTTTTTTCCCTGTAGGAGTGATGTAGTAAGCATCCAATTTAGAATAGTCCTTTCTAAGAACCAAGCTTCTCCTGAAACCTTTCGGAGCCTTCGGGAGGTTAGGCTTATCAATGACCCATGTCCGAGTCGAATCATACTCAATATCAGCAGGGTCATCACAGGAACTATTAGCCTTTCTGCTGCAATAAAATGGTTCCTCAATGACTCTATGTCTGATCTCCTCGAACTCCTCCTGTGTATCGATCACTCGCCATTTAGAGCAATTCTTGCACTGTGCTGCATATATATCAATTGAACCTTGACTGAACACTGATCTCTGTCACAATTTGCCATCAGTTTAGAAAACAGCAACAATTTCAAATCCTATGACTAAACATAAACGAGTTAAGATTTTCAACCTTTGCAAATATGAAATTTTCCATGTCAAACTAGGGTGGATTCGTTTCATCTTTTCAAGAACTTCTGTGATACTTAGATTTTATATATATCTGAAAACAGTTTTTTCAGAAGTTACTCTCTTTAACTTCTCCAGAACAAAGTGAATTTTAGATTCTGATCATTTTTAGATAAAAACTACCCAATACAAGAAAACTGATTTTTCAGGGTGAAAATTAGTGAATTTTAGCCAAAAATAGATGAATCTCCAAATGCACTTTAATATATGACAAAAGCTGGTAATAACAATCCAAAATTATAACAGCAACAGAACCAATCCAAACCCCAATGAGCATTGATTTGATTTCACATGCAAATTCTCAATCCTCATCCATCTAACAAGAAATCACTCATTACTCACTAGCTCACCATGCAATCATCAACCCATTCTTCAAAACAGCACATTAACCACCACCATAAAAAAAACAGATTCATCATACCCATGTTAGATCATACAAATATGATTTATGAATCACTCACATGGCCAAGCAATGCCTTTGATTTTAAAAACAAACAATTATTACACTATGAATGCAGGAATACAGGAAGAACGATGAATCAACCAAGAGGGCATTGCAGGAAAACCCTATGAAATTAGGGATTGGAAACCATGAATTAAAAAGAGGAACTAGGGTTGGAATAGAAAGAAGAAGAAAAAAAAGAAGAAAAAGGAGATGATACCTTGGAAGAAGATGGGGTTTTAGGGTTTTCTTGGCCTCCCTTCATTCATTCACCAAAATCAAATTCAGCTCAAAATTTCTTTCCTTTCCCAATAAACCTACCAACACTCGTATCTTCTGGACATATATATTTACACACACAGAGCTTAATCCAAATGCTAATATGATTAGGATTATGATTAACTAATTAAGATTAATCGACACGCATCGATGCGCTATTTGGTTTGTGTCCTTGTGAGGGGAAGGAATAAAGAAGTTTATGTTAAGACAAGGGGGGTGTGTTAAGAGACAAGGGGGGTGTGTTAAGAGACAAGGGGTTGTGGGCAATATTGCAAGATTTTCGAGAAACTTTTAAGAAAAAGTTATTTTTTCATGACCAGGGGGTGTGGGGAATTTTTGAGAAAATTGCATTTTCAGGAAATATTTTTTTTTTTATTTTTATTCTCATTCTCAACTATAGGTAAGTTTTATTTTCATGACATAATAATTTTATTAAATGTGTAAAAATATATTTATGACTTTATTTATTATCTTGATATTATATTTGTTCTATTATGCATTGATACTTTTGTAAATTACAAGTTTTATACTGAAAATGTTCCTATGAATCAAAAATGGGAATAAATCATTCTCAGGACGAGATTTCTAGAAATTTAGTGTACAAACTGGACACATGAATAATACATTCCTGAAAAAATGATTCACGGATTTATCATTCCTAAGAATCATATTCCCGAGAGACTTTAATTTTGGACAATTTTTAAGGATTTGTTTAAATTTTTTTATACTCAATAGAAATTTAAGAGAATGTCAAATCATTACTTAATTTTATCCACTATAATAATTAAGATTTAATTATTATGCACAGATAACTAATAAAAATTTGCCATATATTCTATTTAATTATTAATTACTCCATAAATTTAAAAAACAAAAATTCTTGTTGTACAATGAAAACCAGTTAAAAGAGTCAATAAATAGTGCACAATATATATGGCATATTGTGAACAATATATATCACATGTGATAACATCATCTTTCTTTATAACGTGTAATATATGTTGTGCACAATATGTGATATATATTGTATTGTAATATATGTTGTGCACATTATATAATATAAATTGTGCATACAATTTTGACTGTTTTTATTATTTTTCATTGTACATATAGCAATATTTTTTTAAAAAACTATCATTTTTTATTGATATGTCAAATTATAATCGAATAATATAGTAAAAAAATCTTATACTATCATAGTATGGTAATCAAACCCTAATAATTACTTACTACAATCCGGTATCTTCCTTAATTTTTTAGCTTAATTTTAATATATTGGTGTAAAATAATTTTGCACAAACATACTATCATGCATTAATATATTATGATTTTATGTCACAATCATTTGGTTCACTAAATCATTTGGTTCACTAAAAATTAAGTTTTTAGAAAAATTTATGTTTAGGCCAAAAATTTGTCAAATAATCCTATTAATCGGTTAGATTGATTTTTCATTATTTATCAAATATTTCTAAAAAATATTATATATTTCTAAAAAATATTATTATAAGAAAGTTTCCATCTCTTCCATTTATATCTCTCTGTTCCAACTTCCAACTATGTGAATGTTTAGAAATATGAAGATACTTTTGCCTAGATTAAAAAAATTTTGTGTCTATGTCCCTATCTCTTGTATCAGAGACAAATATTGTTTCCATGAGGAAACATGAGGGGTATTATAAAACATCCAAAACAAATATAAAAGCTTACCATTTTAGGGCAAAAATCATGTGATTCCATTAGGAAACACGAGGGGTGTTATAAAACCAAATCTTAATCAAATTAGTGCCTTCAAAATCAAAATATTTATTTAGTTGTTAAAAATTAAAATGTTAAAAAATTTTAAAAACTAAAAAGTAAAACAATAAAAATTTGTTATGGGTCATTGTCAAATCCAATGCACTAAAAAGATTTTTTTTTTTCCTGGTTTTAGGGATCATATTAATCTTTCCTTTTAAGCTCAGATATTCACACATGCGTTTTGGATTGGTATAGCAGCAGTTATCAACTTCCTCAAATTGGGAATTGCATGTTAGCAACAAAAACCAAAAACATAATTTGGGTCTTGGTGGAACTCATGTAAAATAAAAATAGTTTAATTTTAATATTATGACAATTTAAATTATTTTATACACCAAAGTAGTCAATAATCATATATATTATCATATCAGCTACAATAATTAATTCAATGATTCACTATTTAAAAAGTCATATAATTAGAGTATAAAACTTTTAACATTGTTGTTAAAATTAAACTATAGTAAAGACTTGAAGTGTTAATATTTTACCATTTAAAAGATAATTCCACCAAATTAACTTGAGTTGGTCAAGTGGTTAGCTCACTTGTTCCTTTAAGTAAGGGTCGAAGGTTCGATCCCGACTTGTGTCTGCAACAACTCATTGTCCAGAGACAAACCCTTACCCTTAAATGAAGCTCAGATCCGCGACGGATTAGTCTTTGGCTTTCCGGGCCGGGGATACCGTGAAAAAAAAAAGATAATTCCATCAATTGCAAAATTTAAATGATTGGATTTGAGTCAAAATTGACCCAATTCATTTTTTGGGATGAGTTTTGATTATACTTGGTTGGTGGTCACATTGGTCAAAATCAAATAATTTTTATGAGCCATGTTTTTTATAACAATTAAGGATGAATTATATAATTTTGTAATTCAATTAATATAAATTTCATATTAATTTTATATTAATATGATTTGATTTTAAATGTGTTTGTAATGTCTCTTGAGTGATTTAGTAGTGGAGAGTTTAATTAGTTTCAAATCTCATTATCATCCACATAAAAAAATAAATTTAACGTACTATTATAATATTTTGCAATCATTTTACATTTTAATGATACACCATGTATTAAATGACAAAATTTAAATAAAATGAATTTAAATAAAGAGTATTGTTATATATATAATAAAAAATCAGTAAAATAACTAACATATTATGCACAAATATATTGAATATAATATATATAACATATATTATATATTATGCATACTATATATCACATGTTATAAAGAAAGAAATGTTATAGCATATGATATATATTATACATAACATGTAATATATGATTTCTACAACGTACAATATAACATACGTTATGAATATTATATTATATATATTATACACAATATATTAATTATTTTAATTAATTTTTTATTGTACATTAAGTATTTATCTTAAATAAAACCAGTCTACATACATTGAAAGACATGGTCATGGTATTAATTACACTAGGCTCACTCTCAACCGTTGATGATATACCTTTTTAATTTCTAATTAGAATATTCAATTTTAAAAAATGGCCTAGATTTTATTTTGCAAATTAATGAATCCTAAATTGTTTTAGTTTTAATCTTTTAGAGAAAAGTATACAAATATATCTAAGGCAAGCATTAAACAACCAAAATAAAGAAAAAAAAAATACACACCAAAAAATAGAAATATATATATCAAACATGGGATATTGTTATTACCAAAAAAAAAAAAACATGGGATATTGTGATTTATTATTTTTTCTTTTGTCTAGGTACATAGTTTCCTTAAAATTACGATTTTTTTGGCTATCCACGGTAACCGGAGCTTCGTTCTGACTAATTCATTGTTTCAGGTCGCGTATCTTGAAATGATATTTTTATCAAGAATGCTCGAACCTGAAACCTTACTTAGGGACAATAAATTGCTTATCATTTGTGACAAGCCGCGTTGGTAAATTAAATAAGTAGTATTTAATACATTTTACTTCATTATTTTTATTAATACCATTTCTCGTTTTTCAATTTTGTATTATAGTTTTCTATCTCTTACAAGAGTATTAATAAAAAAAAAAATTTAATATTACATAGAATTCCAGACAAATATTAATGAAGTAAATAAAAAGTGGATATTTATTAGAGAATAAAAGGTGTACTATATATTATTTTATTGTGATTAAAAATCAATCACGGATTATATTGACGCAGATAATCCACATCTATAAAATTTATGTTTAAATTATAATTATTGACTATGAAATTTATAATACCATAAAGATAGAAGAAAAACCCAACATCTGACTTTTTAATTCTCAATTTCTCATAGAGAAATTAAAGAGACAGTACACTAAAAATATGTATCAACTAATATTAGATTGGTCAACGTATTATCATGTTCTTGTTGCTAGAAATATATATCACATTCAAACCTCATTTTTTTTTAAAGAAAACTTTGTGAAGAAACTCTACCCTAATTAATGGATTTTAATTATCAAATTAAATTATAATAATAGCAGTTCGAGTATAATTGATTCAAGTGAAAATAAATACATTATATTCATCTTCTTAGAGATTTAATTGAAATTTATTATACCTCTCATATATTTACCAAATTTGTTTGAGAAATTTATAATTTAATAAAATTATTATATTGACATCTTCTTAAAAATTATATTATATTTTCTAAAAAATTATATTGACCTCATCTAAAATACACTATTAGGGGAGGTCAATCCAACATAAGAGAGTCATACTAACTTTCACTAAATATAAGGAGTTGTAAGTATAATCTATATAATATTGTAAAAGACAGGTAATGGTTGATTACCAATTTACCCATTAATTGAGTCTTTATAAATGTGACACGTATGCAATTTTAGGTATCCTTTATTTTTATTCTTTCAAGATATTTACAAATCTTTAATATATCTTTTAAATATTAATATCCAATATGTATCTTTTATTTTATTTAGAATAATTGATTTTATGCATAAAATATTTAGAAATGATAATATTTGATTTGAAAATGTCTATTCACATTTCATAATATAAATTTGGAAAATCTTATTTCGAAATATATATGATAAAATCTTCTTTATATAAATTTTCTATTTACATTCACATTATAAAAAAATCTTCTTTCGGATTCTTTTCTTTGCTTATAATATTTGATGTTAAATTATGGTAAAATCATCTATATCTATATATATCTATATATCTTTCCATCTTCTCAACCCTTTCAACTTCATTTTTTTTCTCTTCCTCTCTTATTTTGTCATCTCTATTTCTTGCTCTTTTTTTTCTCTTTCTTATTTCATTTTTTTCATCTACCTTCTTAGTCATCCTTCATTTTTTTCGATTTTTTTAATTTTTTTTTTAATTCTTTTTCTTTCATTTTCTATTTTTCATCTTTCTTCTATATTTTTTTTTTGGGATTTATTCGGTACCCAATATTTTTGTTGGGTACCGGTACCCAATTGTATGTTTAACCTATTAATATATGCTAAATGAATATAATTTGGTATCAACGGAGCACGGCGGTCGCGGTCGTAACCTTCTAAGACGCGTCTCATTCCCAATTACACTTTTTCTTTATCTGTCTCTTGCATAATGCACTCTCTTTCTAGCGACATGTTATGAATTGAGTTTTTTTTCATAAATTGATAAATTTAAAGAATACCAATATAAATTAAATTAATTTTTGAAAATTACTTGTCTTATATGTTATCAATTATATAAATTTAAAATATTTGAATTAATTTTATCTATAAATCATGACATATATATGTGTTCGGTATCGGTACCCAATATTTTCCCGGGTACCGAATCAAAATCCATTTTTTTATTGTTTCATTCTTCTCCTCATTTTCTATTCTTCATAATTTAATATTTGACATGATTGATTAACTGTCTCACGGGAAATGTAAAACATAAATAATGAACATGTTTTTTTAAAAGAGAATAATTATGAATTATTAGTAATTATTAATGTTTGATAATTAGTGATATTTGAATATTTTATCTGTAATTTAATGATTTTTAGTGATTGATAATTAATGAATATTTTAGAGAATTTTAGTGATTGATATTACATATTTTTAATATTTTTTGTTAATTAGGAATAATTATGAACATGAATTAGTAATTTTTAATATTTTTATTGATTTTTGGACGGGAATAGATATGAATAATTAGTAATTATTAATGATTGATAATTATTAGTTTTGAAATATTTTATCTAATTTTGATAGTTTTTAGTGATTGATAATCTGTAAATTATGATTATTTTTTGTTGATTGTTGAAAGAGAATAATTATAAATATTGTATGAATACAAATTTGATATTGAAAAAGATGAAAACTAATTATGTGATTGAATAATTTTATTTACATCCACTAATATAATAATAATTTCATTATGTATTTTTATTGTTATATTTACAAAATAAATTTATGAATAACATATTTTCATTTAACTTCATTTTATACAAATATTTTTTCCATTAATTATTTAATATCTTAAACGTACAATTTGATATAATTCTCGTGCATTCGCACGGGTACAAGACTAGTTTATCCTAAAAGATAAAATACAATAATTTATAGAGATTTTTTTATTGCTGAGGATATTAATTGTCAACAACAATGATTAATTCTTTCAATTCAACTCTTCTCTGTTTGTTTAGGTGACACTTATCTTATTTAGATGTATAGTTAATTTTTCAAGAAAAATGAGTGAAATTTAAAAATTATATTAATGTAAATTTTTTATAAATCATTGTATAACAAATTCTATAAGAATATGGGGTTGGTGAATGAAATTCCTACCTAGGTTGGCTATAATTATAAATGGCACAAAAATGATGTTTCACTATTCACTAGTTGCCTAACCCAATACCAATAGCCGCACTACCTCTTCATTCCTATATTCCTACATTTATAGTTATAGATTTAGAATAATGTTAAGTGTATAATGAGAAATCAGTCAATATAATTAATTAGCTCATTTTGACTTTAGTTTTAGTCCAAATAATTATTGAAATTGTAATAGATTGAGTAATTATGGCTCAAAATCTCATTTATTGACTAGTTTGACTGATTTTTCATTGTATATTTATCATCACTCATAGATTTATATTACTCTCTCCGTTTTTCTTATCCGTACTATTAATTACGTATACGAATTAAATATGCATTTTATAAGAAAAAATTAAGAATATTTTATAATAATATTCTTACCACCTATTATCTATCATTTTAGTTACTCACTAAATTTATTCTCTTTTATATTAATTAAAAAAATTAATAACAATTATCTAGAATTCTTAAATAGAGAAATAAAAAAAACGGAGGTTATTAGACGGATAAAAAAAATGGAGGGATTAATAAATATATATAAAAATACATATAAATTTATTTATTTTTTCACTTATAAATATAACTATATAAGAAAATGGACCTTACAATTCCCATTCCAAAACCCACAAAAACCCAAAACTAGAGAGACTCTGAGTAGCAGCAGACACACACACACACAAAACGCATACAACAACAAGAACAAGTGAAAGAAAAATACCAAAAATCAATCATCACTTTTTCCCTCAACACCCAGAATCAGCATCAGTGGAATCACCCAATTTTTTTATTTTATTTATCTGGGTATCACGTTTTCGTAGCTGACGGGAAGGAACCATTGTGTGTGTGATTGTGTCAAGGTACGTTTTTTTTTCTGTGAATCCTGAAATTACTGGTTTTGATTTTTTTTCTGTGTTTCTGTCCTCAATGCGGGGGCGTTTAACTGATTTTTATTAAGATTTATTTTGATGGTTTTTTTTTTCTTTTAATTTTTTTTTGGGGGGGGGGGGGTTGGGGCATTTTGATTCTTTTCTTTTTCTTGCATCGTTTTTGTTATTTGTTTTTTTGTTCTTGTTCTGTAATGGATTGTGTCAGAGTTCTATTGGTATGTGGGTGCACATGTCTTCCATGCTAGCATTCAGTTTTGGCTATTTAACCCATTTTGCTCAGAAGGTGTTTGCGTTTATGATTCTTAGCTCTAACAAGCTCTCTCTTTAATCGATTTTTTGTCTTTTGGGGTTTTTTTTATGCAGGAAATTACTCATTTTGGTCTTAGCCCTTCAATTCACATCAAAGGTATGATTTTTCTTGTCATTCTCTTGTTGAATTTGGAGTCCTTTTTTTTTCTGTTATTTTTATATGGTTTAGGTAATTCTAGTATTTTCTTTTATTGATCGTTTGATGCTAATTGAAATGGTTCTGTTGGCAATGGTGTTATTTTCTGTGTGGATTTTGTTCCCAGTTTTACTGTGTTCCCGTTTTCTTTTTTATTCTTTATAACCCCATAACCAATTTCTTGAATCCTCATTCATTTTTCTGTTTGATGATATGTGGTTGTTTATTTGTAGATAGAGGATTGTTAGATTGATAACAATTTTGCACGGTTTACTCTAATTGTTGGTGAAATGGATAAAACTGCTGATTCTAGTGGCGAGAATAAGCAAGATAAGGGATGCTGTAAGCACAAGAGAAAATTAATTCATCCTACTGTAGCTCCTGCTAATGACCCCTCTCTGGTTGAGTTCCCCCGATATGAATTACCATCCGAGATTTCACAAGGCTTAAATGAATTGAATTCATCAGAGACAGGGTCAGATGGGTATAGAGAAGAATCTGGAGTGCGTGTGCGCGAGCTTGTGGATTGGAATGATCCTATTGCAAGCCAGCTTGAGGAATTGTTGTTGTCGAATTTGCAGGCCCTTTTTCATGCTGCAATTGCACAGCTTGTTGAATTAGGCTATAGTGAAGATGTGGCTCATACAGCCATTTCGAGGAGGGCCCTGTACATTGAGGAAGGAGACCCTGTCTCAAATATTGTTAATGACACAGTGAATCTTCTGAAGGGAAAAGACGTTACTGGTTCAGACATTCACTTTGAAAATTTTCAGCATATTCTGTACTTCACCATGCTGGAGATGATCAGTGTACTTCGCGAAATTAGACCCTCCTTAACAGCTGGTGAAGCTATGTGGCTTTTGCTAATGTGTGACTTGAACATATCACTAGCTTGTGTAGCAGAAGATCGCCCTAGTGGTGCTGTTTCTAAAGGGGAAAGCTCTGCCAGTTCCTCTGCTCCCCAACCCCAATCAAAATCAGAGGTTCAAAACTCTGAATCTGATATAGTTTTTGAATGCAGTTCAACAACTTTTCAGAAGGACTTGTGCCACCACAAACACCATAATTGTAAGTCTGAAGCACCTAAGTTTGGTAGTTTCCAGAATGTACCCAACGGTCCTCTTAATTCAGATGGGGTAAAGATTCAGACAGGGAATGCTTCACTGACACTCACTGCAGAGAAATCCTCAGGAACTACAGTGAGTCTTGCTAAGGACTGTAAGCTAGGACCTAGTTCCAAGCGGCATAACAGAAAAGAAATAGCGGCACTTAGGCAGAAGTTCCTTCATATGGAGAAAACTTACAGGGCTTGCGGGAAAAGTGGTTTTAAATCAGGGAAGATTACGAGCATTAGTGGTTTGGTTGTTGAAAAAAGAGTCAAGCAACCATCTGAAATTCCTAATCAGCAAATGAAATCTGGATCCTCAAATTCAACAAGCACAAAAAGTGTTCGTTCAGCTGATGCAGTGTCTCGTGTTTCAACCAATGGTGCATCTGCCTCAACTGCAAGAGGTAGCTCGGGAACATTACCCGCAAAGGATGCAACATCTACTTCTCCCGCTGTGAATTCAAATACCTCAGCATCTGACACTGCATCCAAACCGAATTCTGAGCCTCGCTCTGCTGATGCTCAAAAGATCCTTGATTTCTGTGCTGGTATTCCTTATGATGAGTCTTTGGGCAAGTATGTCCCGCGAGATGAGAAGGATGAACTAGTTTTGATGTTATTTGCTCGAGTGCGAGAACTGCAGCTTGGGATGCAAAGCTGGAACAACTGGACAACTCAGAAGGTTATGCAGGTTACCGAAAGGCTTAGCAGACTGCAGGTTGAGCTTAAAGCTCTTAGGAAGGAAAAACAAGAAGCTGAACTGTATAAAAAAGATAAGAAGCTTTTGGAGGAGAATGCTGCGAAGAGGATCTCTGAGATGGAGAATGCCATGGAAAATACCAAAAAGCAAATTGAGAATGCTACTTCTACTGCTGTCTCGCTAGAGGCAGAGAACTCTTTGCTAAAGAAAGAGTTGGGTGATGCAAAGTTGTGGGTTCTAAAGTCAGTGACGAGCCACCAACAAGCACTGGAGAGAGAGCAGGCCGCTCTTAAACAGGTCCAATCATGGGAGAGCCAGAATGGTTTGCTTCGAGACGAGCTTGAGAAAGAGAAGCACATGTTATCTAGCATGCAAAAGGAGCTTAACAAAGAGAAAAATCTTCTGGCTAGGATAGAGGTATGTGCCGCTGAATCTGAAACTGCTTTAATTACTATATCTTATCTACATCTATATTTGCTGCTGTTTCGTTGTGATGACTATCTATTAACAGTTTGATTCTGCACTGATATTGGAGATGCAAACATGCACCTTGAACATTGTTGATACTTCAGTTTGACCTTCCATGCATATTGAAATTAATTATATTCTTAATTTACGCATATATGCTTGGCATTTATGATTCATTGCTATGTACGCACTGGTAACATGGGTGGGGTGCTAACTAATGCCACCTGAAGGATGTTGCTTCAGTCTCCGGTTGGAAAGTACGAAGAGTAAATCCCCTTAAAATGCGACTCTCATCTTATTACTTCTCAACCAATTAAAATGAATTACCACGTATATGCATGATTTACCATGTAATGATGTATGATTTTCTTTTTCCTCTTTTGGTAAAATTGATTGGTTTATTATTTTCATCCTGGAATCTGATTGATGTGAAATGCGTACTACAACTACCCTGTATATTGCCATGCTATAATTGGTGGAAATGTTACAGGCAAGACTGGAACAAGAAAGAGTTGCGAAAGAAAAGCTCCTTGCACAGGCTGCATCCATTAGGAAGGAAAGAAAACAGCTCGAATCACGCATAAAATCTGAAGAGGACATGGTTAGGAAAAGGGCAGCTATTGATATGCAGAAATATGTGGAGGATATTGCAAAGCTCGAGAAAGAGTTGATTGAATTGAAACTAAAAGCCGAATCTGAACAAATAGCAGCACTTCGCAGGGGTGTTCACGAGAAAAATGATAGTTTCTCAAGAACCACCAAGAGCAATCAAACTGAAAAGGAAAACAAGAAATCCGATGCGTCTCAAACAAAGGTGAGCTGCCAAGACAAATTGACTGCCGGAACCTTGAGGCGGGAGCAGGAGTGTGTCATGTGCCTGTCGGAGGAGATGTCGGTGGTTTTTCTTCCATGTGCACATCAGGTTGTTTGTCCAGATTGCAATGATCTCCATCAGAAGCAAGGGATGAAGGATTGCCCTTCGTGCAGGACCCCGATCCAGCGGAGGATTCAAGCTAGATTCGCCGGACACTAGAGGGTTTAGATCTTTCTGCGGGGATGGGAAACGCGAAGAAGCATCATCTCAAAGGATTCTCCAAGGAGGCTCCTTTGAAGTCCATTTTAACCATTATGGCATTCCGTGCCCCAACGACCCCCCCTTTTTTTGTTTCTCCATAGATGTTGGTTCTGACTTCTGAATTTTAAGCAGTTCATAGTTTCATAGTTCATACATGTGTTTTCTTTTCGCCTTTGGAGAAAAGAAAAAACAGCACAGAGAAAGAAATTACTGTCCTAACTCCTATGAGACAGCTAGATGTAAAGTCCCTTTATGCTTTATATCCAAAGATATATTCAGTCCAATGAGTTTGCCCCTTTTGATACTTGCAAGTTTGGCTTTTAGTCCAATGCAAGTACAAAGTTAACATCAAAAGGTTCAACTTTGGTGCATGTTTGATATTCAGTCTCAATTCTCAAACTGGGTTGTTGGAATCAACCCTCTTCAATCTTTAATATCCTTGCAGGTATGTGAGGTCTGGGAATTCCCTCCGGGGACGAGAGTCGAACTCACTCGCGACACTGGTCGGAGACCCCTTCTTGTGGAATCATGCTTTGTTCATTTATAAAGTAGCATTTCAGATAGTTTTGTATGTTACTGGCAGGTTCTTCTATCATTTGGAAACTAAAATCTTACTCTCTAAATGAACAGAATGATTGGTGAGTCATTAAAAAGGGGAAAATGATAATATAAACTTGAGTTCATGGTGAACCCTAACTATAATAATATATGAAATCTTTGGTTGATATGTTGTCACGTGTAGGGTTCACCTTGAACCTGAGTCTATATTAACATTACTCTTAAAAAGGAAGAAAAAGTGAAGTGAATGGTGGTGATGTTAGTTAAATGCACATCACTTTACTGCGTTTGTGATGTTTAGTGGAATCTCTGTTTATAATTACTTCTTTGTGGCTGGGGTGGTTATTATTAAGAAGAAGAAAGAATCAAGATCATATTTGCAGTTATGTTCAATGCATAAAAATAACTTGAATATCTACTCGTGTCCATTTGTTGGTTTAATATGACAAACAATGTGTTTGTTAATATAGTTAGGCTTTTAAATTCTATATTTTATAATATAATATAAATTAAAAAAATTAATTTCTATATACTGTCAAATCCAATTACGTGGTGCCACATAAATTTTATTGTTGAATTTCAAATCTTACTATCTCAAAAATAAACTACTTTTACTTATATGACATTACTTAATTGAATGATAATGTAAAATTAGTTTACACATAATAATTAAACTCTTTAAAGTTATAATACAAAGACAATTAAAAGATTATCCACATTATGAACTTTTTTTTCTAGGAAGTTAATTCTTTTTTTGGTAAGTTCACACTATGAACTTTAAGTTAGGAGTGTATATGGGCCGAGTTAGCTAAATCCAAACTCAATCCGATTTTGACACCGGGTTTAGTTTTTGAACTCGAACCTGACCTGATGAATGATTGGGTCATACTAAGTCAATCCGATCTTTATATGACACATGAGAATTTAGACAATGTACATCATACATTTATAAAATATTACAAGAAAGAAATAAAATTTAAGATATATTTGCAATATACGTTTGAAAATAAAGCATATCAATACTAAAATAACATCAAATTATGTAAAATGTATCAATGAAACTTTAAAAATTTATAATATTTTACTAATTATTATATAAAATAATGTATTTGAAAGAAAAAAAGTAATAGCGGGTCGGGTCGGGTCATCCCAAAGCGCAACTCCCTCCGATCCGAAAAGTTCATCGGATCAAATTTCATAACTCGAACCTAAAAAAAAGTGCTTCAAGTTGGGCCGGGTTGTCGGACTAGTCCGGATTATGAACATCCCTACTTTTAAGTGTACAATACTAGTTTAGTTTGGTCCATCAATATTTAACCACGAAAAATATACCTTTTGTTAGGTATAATCTTATTAATAAACATCTGTTATTAAATTATTAATTAAGCGCTAAGAACAGAAGTCGATATGTCCGAGTGGTTAAGGAGACAGACTTGAAATCTGTTGGGCTTCGCCCGCGCAGGTTCGAACCCTGCTGTCGACGATTTTTATACAAATTTTAGTATGCTGCCTGTGGTAGTAAACAAATAAATTATTATTAAATTTTTGGAAATCTCTTCATGAGTAGTAAAAGATAACAAAATTAAGAAAATTGTAAAATCTCACAATTTAAAGTATAGTCTTCAATTTCTACTATAAGTAAAAAATTCACGTGATTCAGTATTTTAAAATCTATAGTCTTTATTTTATAAGGAAAATAATAAAATTGTGAAATCACACAGTATATAATCTTCAATTTCTACAATATAGGAAAATTCATGAGATTCAATATTTTAAAGTCTATAATCTTTATTTTATAATGCAACAAAAAATTTGTTAAATCTCATATTTTGAAGTATATAGCCTTCAATTTCAATTATATGTGAAAAATTCAAAATTTCATGTGATTCAATATTTTAAAGCTTATAGTCTTTATTTTATAATAAAATCAAAAAATTATGAAATCTCACATTTAAAGTATATAGTATTCAATTTCTACTATACGTAAAAAATTCATTTTATTCAATATTTTAAAGTCTATAATCTTCATTTTATAAGACAACAAAAAAAAATTGTGAAATCTCACACCTAAAGTATATAACCTTCAATTTCTAATATATAGAAAAATTTCATGTGATTCGATAATTGAAGCCTATAGTCTTTATTTTATAACGTAACCAAAAAAATTGTGAAATCTCACATTTTGAAGTATATAGCCTTCAATTTTATACTATATATAAAAAATTCATGTGATTCAATATTTTAAAGGCTATAGTTTTTATTTTATAATACAACAAAGTAAATTGTGATATCTCACAATTTAAAGTATATAGCCTTCAATTTTCACTATATGTAAAAAATTCAAGTGATTCAATATTTTAAAGGCTTAGTCTTTATTTTATAACACAACAAAGAAAATTGTAAAATCTCACATTTAAAGTATATAGCCTTAAATTTCTACTATAAAGAAAAATTTTATGCGATTCAATATTTTAAAGCTTATAGTCTTTATTTTATAATACAACAAAAATATTATGAAATCTAGCAGTTAAAGTAAATATGTTCAATTTCTACTGTATATGAAAAATTAACGTGATTCAATATTTTAAAGGCTATAGTTTTTATTTTATAATATAACAAAAATGATGAAATCTTACATTTTGAAGTATATAGTCTTCAATTTCTAATATATAGAAAATTTTCATGTGATTCAATATTTTAAAGCATATAGTCTTTATCTTATAATGCAATAAAAAAATTGTAAATCTCTTATTTTGAAATATACATCATTCAATTTCAACTATATGCGAAAAATTAATGCGATTCAATATTTTAAAGGCTATAGTTTTTATTTTAAAATACTAACAAAGAAAATTGTGATATCTCGCAACTTAAATTATATAGCCTTCAATTTCAACTATATAGAAAAATTTCAGTGATTCAATATTTTAAAGCCTATAGTCTTTATTTTTTAATGCAACCAAAAAATTGTAAAATCTGACATTTTCAAGTATATAGTCTTCAATTTATACTATATGTGAAAAATTCATATGATTCAATATTTTAAAAGTTATAATTTTTATTTTACAATACAACGAATAAAATTGTTATTCTCACAAGTATGTACCCTAAGTCCATATAGACCCACATTATTAGTGTAATTTGAATATCAACAAATATTTAGTATCTTACATAATAATATTTGTTTATTCTTTGATCATTGACTTCAATAAGTGGATAGCATAATTTGTCAACAACAACATTTTGGTGTATGTCGAGTTTTCCCTTTCTATATGATATCACTTTCACTCAATTGTGCAAAATAGTGCACATTATGAAGAGTCCATTCCTCGTGTCTTTATCTTTCACAAACCTTATTCTTGTGCCTCTTTTACTATAGAAAGTGACAATTCAATATTATTATTATTATTATTATTATTATTATTATTATTATTATAGTGTCACATTTTATAATATATGGGAAACATGTATATTCCTATGCCAACGTGCCTAATGTGAGTGAGTAGGGTAATTTTGAAACAACTTTTGTTGATGTGAATTACTTAAAAGAAAAAAAGAAAAAGACTCCTAAGGGTCATATGTGTAATAATGAGATAAAAAAATAATTTTGTTACTATATTTGAAAAGCATGAAAATGTTTAGGTATTAGAAAAAAATAAATAATTCTCTTATTCATCACTAGAGTAAAACCTAATGATTTAAACCTCAGTACTTAGCTTGACTTTTTTTATGAATCCAATTGATCTTTAATATTATAAAATGGAAGTCACATATAGTATATGTACTATTAGAAGTTGAATTAAGATTTAATAAATGTCTCATTTGGATATTTAAAATTGTATGAATTATTGAGTCATTTTATGACATAGAATAAATATGTAAATAATTTATTTTATACAATTTTAAATACTAAAATGAATGATTTAAATCTCTATTTCACGTTTTATAATGTATATTAGTATATATCAAATGATCACTCAATGTTATATATATATCATAATTTAATTGACAAAATAATGTTAATTGCAAGGATGTTTATTAAGAGCTAGTAATAACCTAACTCATCACATTTTATAGTGTGAGAGATTAATTCCACTTACATGGAAAAAATCAAGGATTGAAATTACTTATATGTACTCATTTACTCAAAAATGGAGTTGAGCCTTCAATTATTTCCTTTGACAATGTCATTTCCATATTATGATTCTCTTCAAATTGGGTGGACCTATGCAATGAACCGATTATGAAATATCATTCACAAAAAGGTATTTTAATAATTTAAGGCATCAAATCAGAACAAATTATCTATGATTCGTATTTTATCATGTCACTCTTGTTATGTATACAAGTGACTCGATTGTCAAGTTGATTTTCTATCTTTTCGATAAATATTTTATAAAATAATATTATTATATTTTATTTTATTGATAAAAATTTATAAAATAATATTATTTAATATAATTAAAATCTATCTTAAATTTCATTTTAATTTATTAAAATATTAGTAGAAATAAAATTTGAATAATAAAAATGATAAATGATAGTTATTTTTTTAATTATTTTTTATTTTTATTTATTTTATTTTTATAAACAAAAGGTATACAACTTTTGAAAATTCTCTTTATAAATAGTAAAATAGTGGAGTATGTTAATTCTGTTAAAGAATAGTAAACACATATATATAATTAATTAATTTTCATAACAATATCTTCCAATAAAAAATCAAGAAAATAACTTTATGATTAAAAATTATCCACTATAATAATTATCTATCATAATTTGATATTAATTCTTAATTTTCATTGACTGATGACGTGTAAAATAATTTTATACTATCAGTACATTGAAATTAATTAAAAAAAGTGTGAAGAATTATGAACCATAAGATCCTTATCTTAATTATGAGAAAGACCATGTGTACATCTCTCATGTTCTATTTAATAGTAGTAATGTTCAATGAGAAATAGCAATGTTTGTCTTAAAATAGCATTTAGCACAAGAACAGAAAGGTGCATTCTACCCTTATTTGCCCTTCACAAAGGTGTTTGGATCAATTTCAAATTCCAAGGTTGAGGTGATTAGGTTAGGTCCCCACTATATTCAGATTGAATGGGAATTTTATTACATCTAGAAGTTCTGCCTTTTCAAATTGGAAAATTTGTTGAGAAATTTTAAGAAGCTATACTATGAAAAAGCTTTATTTTGTACTATTTATTATTTAGTTATTTGATATACTAGTTAAGCCATTAAGTAGGGGTGTATATGGTTAGGTTTTGGATAAGTAAGAACAAATCTAAACGTGATCGAATTTTATCCGAACAGATTAATAATCAGGTCTAATTGGATCGACTATATATATTCTTATGAAAACATTTAAGAATATATACATTATTATTGTACATAGTACAAGTAATAATAAAAATTAAAGACATATTTTATGATGTACTAGTGTAAAATATATTAATTGAATTATAAAATCTTATAATTTAATAACTAATTATTATAAATACATATTTCTAAAGAAATTTTAACTTCGGATTGAAATTCACCCTATACATAACCTGGATTCAACCTGAAAATACATTGAATCAAATTTTAAGACCCGAATCTAACTTAAAAGAGATTTGGGCTCGACCAGATTAAAGAGTTACCCTACCATTGAGATTAAGATTAAGGCATTTAGCTAGTTCAAATTAAGTTAATGATGTGAAATTGAATGATTTTTCACGATATAGTAGATATAAATATCACTATCTTTCAAATAATTTACCAAAACAAAAATTTAATAAATCAATTATTGTATTAAAGTATAATAAAAAGTTCAGAGAATGATAATTCACAAAATTGATATAATCGAGAGTTACTCGATCTCATCCATTAGTCTAGAATTGACATTTTAGAAAATTGCATACTCGCTTCGTTCCAAAATATTACTCCCTTCATTCCAAAATATTAATCTTTTAAGATTTTTACACGTAGATTAAGAAATTCAATAAATATTCTTAATTTTATAAAAAGATATATTAAAATGTCTAAACTACCTAAAGCATTAATAAGAAAGAAAAATGACTAGTGGTCCTTTGAAGTAATATTCAAGAAAGAAAGAGAAATGATACTAGGGGTATAATAGGTATGAAAAAATTAAATTGACATTGGAAGTTGAAAACGACTATTATTGTGAAATTTTTTTTTCTCCCTAAAACGACTATTATTTTGGAATGGAGGAAGTACTTATTAAGAATACAATTAAAACACACTAATTTATATAGAAATAATTAATATACAATAATAAAATTATTCTTATAGTTTTTTGTGCAATAATTATTATAAAAAATAAGAGAGTATATGTATGAATAAAATTAGAAAAGAATAATAAATACTTTTTTGAAATTCTAAAGTAAAAATAATATTGAATAAAAATATTTTTTAGAAAGATAAATAAAATTGAATGGAGAGAATAAATACTAAATATTGAGCATTGGAAAAAAAAAACCAATTAATTTTCCTTCATATGAAATTAAACCTGTTAGAATCTCTCTCATAATAGTCAATAGTCTTACTAGTTTAAATTAATTAATTAATGGTGAAATAGTAATGGTAGATTCAATTCATTGGAGATGATAACGCCGAGTTTCTTGTGAAGAGAGAGTTCCAAAATAATAAGAATCTCACTTGCAGAAGGACCACAAGTTGTTGGCTTTATTTATTATTATTATTATTATTATTATTGCTTCTACTATTAATTTACATCAATTTGTTCCTTTATCACATTTCCTCAATTAGTTTGCTAGCTAATTTAGCTTAGTCAAACTTGGAAAACAAAACAGATATTAGAGTTTACCAGCTTATGAGCAAGGTTTGTACAAATAACCTATGTGGTCCTAGCTAAAACTCACAATCAATAATATTGACTAATTTCTTTAAAACAAGTGCTTTTAAGTTTTAAGAAGGTAAATTTATGGTCATGAAAATTTCTTCATAAACATAAGAAATAAATCTTTAACTACATGTTTAAACAACTTAATAAACCACCTAATATATTAATTCTTTCTAATAATATTTGCTCAATTACTAACGAGGGATAACACAAATAGTAAACGACTTGTTGTCTCTTAAGTAATATCTCATGTTTGAGTCTTGTGGATAGAAAACATCCTCACTAGAGTCTCACTGTCATTTCCAAATACGTGACCCAGTACGACAGATTAGTCGAGATGAAACTCTGGACGATAAAAGATGATATTTGCTTAATTCTATTTAAAATGGCAGATGATTTTAAAATGTGATAGTAGGGTTATGTCCACTAAACAGCTATATCAAGCCAACACTCTTATTTTTGTGGAGTAGTTGAGGAACCTCCTGACATTGGCAATATTCATTTCCCATCTCTCCTTTTTGCTTTTGCTTTTGTTTTTGGCTGGAGAATGGTTCCCCTCATAAACTATTATATATAATCTATTTCACTAAATTTTATTTGAGAAAAAAAAAGGGAAAAGGAAAGAAAGAAAAAGAATAAAAAGAAAAGGACAAAAACAAAACAATGTCCAAATAGCACCAACTCATCTCCAAGAAAGGGACTTTCTCTTCTTACTTTTGGTATTATGAATTGTTGATTTCATAGATGATTAGATAAAATTCTTCCTTACATAATAATGTTAGGATTATCCATAATTTTAGAACTTTTCTTTCCTTTTTTATGAGACATATTTGATATATAATATAAATATTTATAATAGTTGTATAATATTTATTTTTATTATCTAATTTTATAAATATTTATATTGTATATCTAGACTATT
Organism: Aeschynomene evenia; assembly: GCA_013621005.1. NCBI lineage: Eukaryota > Viridiplantae > Streptophyta > Magnoliopsida > Fabales > Fabaceae > Aeschynomene > Aeschynomene evenia. Next base: position 4,721,751 of record CM024264.1, on the reverse strand, counting down.
ATATTAAAATAATTCAAAAAATAACTACACTTTTTATTATGCCCACACTCTCTAAGATAATTATATTTTTTAACAATAAATATAAAAAATTTAAAATGATAAAATAAATCACAAATAATAATTATTTTTTCATTATCTCAATTCCACTAAGTATTTATTTAATTTTAATTAATATTTTTATTAAATTAAATTAATATCAAATAAATAATAATAATAATGTGGTTTGATGGGCACAATGTGTCTATCAAAAAGCTACTATTATTTTATTTTTTTAATCCCTTTCTTTTAATACTTAATTAAAAGAAAACAAATATTAACCTACTTAAACTATTATTACCCTCCAACCCATTATTCTAACACATATTAGGGTTGATTGTCTTGTTTAGAAAAAGAGTATTGTAATTTATACAATGAAAAATTAGTCAATATAAAAATTTTCACTCATAATTATTATCCACTGAAAACTAATTTAGAGATTTTTATGGGTTAAAAGTTATCAAATTCACCTATTGATTAATTTAATTTTTTTTTTATTGTTTATCAAGTGCTTACCCTAGAAAAATACATAAATAAACAAATCCCTTTTTCTCCTTTTCAAAAGCTTTCTTAAAAAACTCACAGTCATAAACTATTTCCAACTCAAAAATATAACTAACCCAAACAATCAAACCATTCCTTCTACTTCCAGTCTCTCCAAGCACAGAAAACCATGACAATCACAAAACAGAGCTGAAAACAACCTTCATCCTCAAAAATCACACAAAACACAAACCATTTTCAACATTCAAACACACAAATTACCCAAAAAAATTCAAAAAAAAAAAAAAAGGAATAGAAGAACTTTTGTCTTATGATTGTTCTGCCCCCACACCCATTTCTCCATCATCATCATGTTCAAGCTCATCAACAAGACCCTTCGCCGCTTTCTCTGCTGCTTCCCAATACGACGCCGTCGTTCAAAATGCAAACTAGTCATCAAGAAGCTCCACCAAAACGACACCCCAAAACCCCAAAACGACGACCCAAGTTCAAATCACGAAAAGCCAATCCGAATCGCGACTTTCAACGCTGCTCTGTTTTCCATGGCACCAGCACTTCCACCTCAGAAAGCTCAGAACTTCGACGACCAAAACGGCGTCGTATTGAAACCACGAAAACCCTTTGACTCGAATTTGAGATCGAAATCGATGAGTGATAAACCAAGGAGCATTCTGAAGCATTCTCGCTCTCCCCTTCATATCCCCTGTTCCGAAAACAGAGCAGAAAACAACAACACCAAGCAACAGAAATTCGCGAAATCGAAGATGAGGGTTTCGATTAATTTACCCGATAACGAGATCTCGATGCTGAGAAACCGTCAATCGAGCTTCTCGGAGCAGGAGAAATTGAAAACAGTGAGAAACTCTGCGAGTTTTTCGGAGAACAGGGGAGAAGAACAGGGGAAGCAGAGGAGAACGGTGGTTGAGGTTCTGAGAGAGGTTGGAGCTGATGTGTTAGGGTTGCAAGATGTGAAAGCAGAGGAAGAAAATGGGATGAAGCCATTGTCGGATTTGGCTGAAGCTTTGGGAATGGAGTATTATGTTTTTGCTGAGAGTTGGGCACCAGAATATGGTAATGCTGTGTTGTCTAAGTGGCCGATTAAACGATGGAGTTCTCAGAAAATCTTTGATGATACTGATTTCAGGTTTGGATTTTCTGATTTTGATCGTTTTTTCTTTATATTAATTTCTAACTATGATGATTGTGTTGTTTGAACAAGAATAAGTGAGGAACAGATGATATACAGTTTCTGGTTTTGATTTTGATATAGTTTAGGTTAGGATAATCATTTGCATTTATTTTTTCAAGACTTTTAGTTGAATGTAGCAATAGTACATAATTCAGAATATGCATTTTCTCTTTTATGTGAAAAGGTTTAATTTTTTATTAGGTAACAATTTAATTTTAATATATTTTATAGGTTTGAAATCTTATAGTAATAGTTAATATACTAAATAATTATCCTTTAGTTTTATTATGATATGTATACTACAAAATCAGTCATTATTCTTCTTTTTCTTCTTTGTATTTGGGTTCTCAACTTCTCATGTTATATATAAAAAGAAAGTCACTATAAATAATAATCTAATCTTTTAAAAATATTAATTTAACTTTTAAAATATTAAATTATTATATAATATTAAAAATTGAATTAATAATTTTTAAAAATTGAATCATTACATATAATGATTAATAGTGATTGATTTTATAGTGTATAAAAATTATTTCTTTTTTATATACATGTATGAGACTTGAGAGAGGAGAAAATATAGGCATTGTTACCTATTATTATAATTATTATTATTCGTACATAAAGTAGAAGTTAAAAAATGAATGTCATGATGAAAAAGAGAAATATTTGATAATAGCGGACCAATCTAAGGCTTTATGCATCTCTTTTCATTATCTCAATTAGTTTAATATTCTTAAATATATTATTTCATGGAGGAAGCTTCTTCGTACTTAGGAGTTAGGACTTTATAAAGCGAAATGAAAAGATGATAACTTTTTTGTGCTCATAAAGTCTCTAATTATTCCATAACCTTTTTTGAGTTTTTCAATAAATTAATACACATAATCATGAAAACTCCTGAAAGTTGTAACAAACACATGAGAATTTCTTAAAGCTAGATTGAAGATTTCTCAACTCTCTTACGTGTTGGTTTATGCATAGCTTTACTCAAAAGTGTAGTATTAGTTACATCAATCTTGAGAGAAACTATTATACATCAAGAAATTCTTAGGTGATCATAGATCACATTTAGTGCATAATTCAGAATCATTTAAAAATTTCTCTTATACACTCTTATTTTTTTAAATGGTCTTGGATCATGTATTAAATATAATTCTAGATCATTTAAAAATTTATCTTTGACACACCCTTGTTCAATTTCTTCTTTCCCAATTCCTTTTTTTTTTTTTTTTTTTTCTTTGTAATTGCCAATGAGAATGATAAAATACACTGTACATGACAACTGTAATAGCTGTAAAGCACTATTGAACCCCACCTACCCCTTAAGAATTCTATGTTGGCAACATTCATGAAGTTTCCTTTGAAGATGATATTTTATTTGAGGGAAGATAACACTTGTTCCCTGTGAATTATAGGTAACATGTAATTTAGACTATAAACTTAAAAAAAAATTAATTTTTCAATCTCTTGAACTTTTTTTTAAATGTGTAAAGTGGTGTTTATGTTAATTACTAACAAAAATATCATAAGTTTAAGAAATTTTTAGGGTTGAGTTCTGCACATTTAGAAAATTTTAGAAGTTAATTTTCACATTTTCTAATGTTCTCCAGGGTGGTGGACACTTGCATTGACTGAAATAGATATTTATGAAAGTCTAGGGGTTGATTTGCACTTTTAAAATTTAGGGTTAAAGTATATACCAATTATAATTCACAAAAGCAACGTGGCTATTTGTGAAAGTTTAGGGGTTAATTTTCACATTTTTCAAATTTAGGGTTAAAGTACATACCACTTATACTTCACAAAATCAAAGTGCAACTTCTCCTTTATTTTATACAATAATTGGCAGTTATACTTCATAAAACTACTAATGAGTGGGTTAGATTAAAGGTATTTAAATCTTAAATTGAAGGTATCTCAATGAGTAGAGTTAGAGGGAAACCAAGGAAAATTTTAGATAGAACCATGAAAATGTAATTAAATTTGAATTTGGGTGGGAATTTCAATTTCCTTTTGTCCATCTCTTACCCTTTTGTTTTTCCTCAAGTTCCACTATGATCTCCTTTCCTTAGAATATTGTTTTGCTGTTATTCTTACTATTACGTTAATTGGCAAATTTGAAAAAACAATATATGAATGCATAATTTATTTATGAATCAAAATAATATATCTTTGAAGGGAATTCACTTGTGGTGGCTCTATGGATTTTCTTCTTAAAGTATACTTCAGATTCTAGCAAAAGCCAATAATGCTCTATTATTTTCATGAAAGCTATAACTAACAACCCTTCCACATTATAAATTTCTTTGGTTTGTTTTTTTGGAAATTGAAATTTCTTTTACGAAAAATCTTTTTTGGCATTATATATAAAATACTACGTTTGGTGTCTAGTAAATTTGTATGATGCAATTTAGGTAGATTTTGTTATCATCTTGGAGCATCCATTGCAAAAAAAATTTAAAAAAAAAACTAATAAATGCTGCCATTTTAAGAAATAAACTACACATGGAATTTGTCTGATATTGTAGGATAGTGAGAATTGTATATTCCAGTTCTTTTCAAGTTCATAATTAAGAAAATAAGAAAATTTGTCTTACTTTCCTACAAATATGTCTCTTGATAGATGGATATCTATTAAATAATGACTATGAAGATATTAGTGGAAATTCATCCCATGAAATTAAAGCAACTAATATAGATCAATTAAAAAATATGATAAATTATACCGATCTCTCCTGAAATTCGGTGAAATTCACTCTAGACAAATAGAGGATAGTTAAGTTAAATTTCACTAAATATAAGGGACAACTAGTGTAATTTATTCCAAAAAGAAATCTAAGCATTGAAATTAATGGGTTATAAAACAAAAATGTTTGTCATACAACATAAATACGTCCAACTAATATTCAACATGTGTTATACACTATATGTGTATGCTATACGTACGTGTGCTATACATACAACACACATTCCATATAGTGTATAGCTCACGTTGTATAATAGTTGGACGTATTTATGTTGTATGACAATCATTAGTAGTTATAAAATGACTTAGCAACTAGGGTGAATGTTACATGTGACAAATAAATAGTGATTTTCATGGCCACAGGAATGTTTTGAAGGCCACAATTGATGTGCCACAAGTAGGTGAACTCAATTTTTATTGTACACACCTTGATCATCTTGATGAGAATTGGAGAATGAAGCAGATAAATGCAATTATCCAATCTAATGATGAGCCTCACATCTTAGCAGGAGGCCTTAATTCACTAGATGAATCAGATTACTCCCAAGAAAGATGGACAGATATTGTAAAGGTATATCCATCAAAACCTCAATTCATTTTGTTTCTTTTTGCATTTTTGGCCTTAAGGGCAGCTAAAAGAGTAATGCTATATGTACTACTGTTGTAAAAATATTGGTATGGATGTCATTTAAATATTAGTTCGGAAAGAAATTATGAGTCACGATCCACTCTCAACCAATATTTAGGAGACAAATCAGAGTCTCTCTTAATAGATGTCTTTAAAATAGTATTTGATAGTGGGGACAAAAACACAGACACATAGACAATAAGACACTATTAGAATAAGTTTCTATCTCAACGTCTTGTCTAAATTATTCCTACTTTTTGAAAGTACAGAAAATATAGAAAATTTGTGTCCCGTGACAGAAAAGCTTATCTGTCATTGATGTCTCTGAAAACATAATACTTTGTGTCTTTGTTTTGCTAGCAAACATTGCCTAAGAATGAGAGATACAATTACAAACAACATTTCTGGATTCTCATAGGTAAAATTAAGAGCAATTTCTATGAATTGGTTCATTTTTGTGTTCAGTACTATGAAGAGATGGGAAAGCCAACACCAAAAGTTGAAGTGATGAGATATCTCAAGAGCAAACAATACACAGATGCTAAGGACTTCGCAGGAGAATGCGAATCAGTTGTTATGATTGCCAAAGGCCAAAGTACACAAAACCATTCTCTTAAAAGCTTTTGAATTTCTTGAAAGTTCAGTTTTGATTTTCAAAAATTCAACTTTGTTACTTAAAAATTGTAAACATACTATGCAGGTGTTCAAGGGACATGTAAGTATGGAACTCGTGTTGATTACATATTATCGTCGTCAAATTGTTCATACAAATTCGTTCCGGGTTCCTATTTAGTCCTTTCGTCAAAAGGGACTTCAGATCATCACATAGTGAAGGTCGATTTGGCAAGAAAAGATAGCAACCCTCAAGAAAACGCGTCGAAAAAGCCGCAAGAATCAAGACAGAAAGTGATAAGAATAACTCATGAGACTCCATCAAAAGGTATTTGGAAAACACACAGTGAGAGATAATAAGTTGAGTTTACCATTTCCTAATTATAGTTTCAAAATCATTATGATGATTTTGGAATTGGAGCAGTTGGTTTTGTTTTCTGCTTCCTAGTCTTGTTTTGTTGTGTATACATGTTTCTTCAGATAGATTTAGCAGAATATGAGAGAAAAGGGTGAGAATTGAAATGAGATTATCATGTATGGCAATTTTTTTATCTTAGATTTTGTATAGCTTTTGATTAATAACAAAAAAAAATCAGTGTGATGATTTCTTGCTTCACATTCTTTGACAATGTCTACAAAATTCATGGCTCCAAGACTATGATATGAGTTGCAGATAAATGACTTCATTCTTTCAAAATGGATTTATTTGGTTCAACCATTTGTAATTTTAAGTCCAAGACTTAGTTTAGAAAATTTTACTATGTTTTTTTTTTCAATTATACTAGGTATGCACATAGATATTTAAGAAAAAATATATACAGAACCTTAAACAGAGGTCATAGTGATTGCTGGATTAAATAAAATGATATGATTCACTAATTCTCTCTGAAGGCTAATAATTATAACATATCATTCTTGATAGAAAATTCTGACAAAGTTGAAGGGTAACATTTTTCATAAGTGAACCTATCTTATGAACATCACAATCAACTTAAAGATCAAGCCAATCAGAATATCAAGCATGTTGACCCTACTTTTTCAATTTGCTCCCATTCCAAGCACAACCAAAAGACAGATGGCTGAAACAGTTACCAAATTGAACCAATAAATAAGTCATATGCTAACAACCTATCACATTTTGTGACCAAGAATGATAAATGTGTGAGAGTATTATTGTACTTCACAAAGCAAAGGTACTGTTATTTGTAGATCTTCTAGTGAAAAATTTAAGGAAACAATTTATTGAGCTTTTATAGAAGTAATTAGGTTGGGTCTGATTTTTTTAAATTTTATTTAAGAGTCGAGAAGTAAGTGAGAAAATGACTATGTCAAGTATTTGGTGCAATAGTCACCGTGCAGATGGAAACAGAGTCACAGTGACTCAGTAAACAAAATTGCTAATTTTTTTCAGTCTAATTTTGGAGTCACTGTGTGTTGGAAGAGAGACTCAAATATGTGAAGGTATGTTCGGGATCAATTTTGGAATCACTGTGACTCGGATTTCTGTGATACTAAATTCATGACTCCCTTAAATCTGACCTCATAGGCATTGAAAATAAACTACTTTATAGATGATACATTGATAAAAACATAGGAATCAAGCTAAAGTCATAATAAATAAGTGAAAGGTTAACTAGATGAGCAAATTTCAAGTCGGTAACGAATTTTTCTTTGCAATATTATCCTGGTTGTGATAGTACCAAGTTCCCAGAAAATTATGTTGGCAAAGAACTAAAAATCTGATCCCAAGAATTCAGGGCCATAACCTTTGTTCTCTGTATCACATGACAGTTGAATCCAGCTTGGAGACAAATCTAGTACACCTCATAAATGAATCATGCTCTACTTCAGAGGACCATTTTTTCAATCTTATTCATAATAATTCACATTTCACAATCTTCATTTCTAATCCAGATCTAGAATTGATCCTCACTTTTACTAGGTTAAAAAGAAGTAGTTTCATTTTGTATTAAGATTTTTTCATTGTCTTATTAATAAGTTTGGTCTTTGATCAAATTTGTTAGCCATATAAGTTTTGGGAGTGAAAGAAGATAAATGCAAGCTGTGATAACGAAACGAACTGGATTTAATAAGATAAAATAAATATATAAAAATATATTAGATATGTAAAATATATAAATATCAAGACAATTTACACAACAACAACATTGACTTGGTGGTTGGAGAACGGAGAGCATTCGCTTATTGTGTTGGACTAAATTTTTTTTTAAGGATATGATGATCAGAGATTTATTCATTTTACGAGAACGAAAAAGACTAAAATATAATAAAAGAATGGATTTTTGGTCTAAAATTTTCTCATGTTTTTTGTTAGCTTTGGAAAGAGATTTCAATCAAAAACAAAAAGGGCATCCAATATAGTTGGAGAGCCCAAAACCTATTGTTTTTTTTGTAGAAGTAAGATGCTGAGTTTTGTTCACTATTTTGTCCTGTTTTCCCACAAGCTATATTCATTTGATTTTGTACATTTTTTTTTTTCTGAACCAGGAGGGAGCAGTGTCACCACCATGGTAATGCAATGGTAATTTGATGAGGGATTTATTTTATTTCTTCATTTCTCATTTCTCACATGTTTATTTTCTTCATGATAATGCTGAAGTTTGATCTTTCATGAACATCCCACAATTGCATTCAACCAAGGTTATTATACTCGAGATTGTATATAAAGTCGTGGAGCTTTTATGAGTTTAGGTAAACTTAAATCATAAAGTCAAACTTATAAGAGTTTACTCGTACATTCGTTGACTCGATTAGAATTCTAAATTTATAAACTTGTAAGAATTTACGAGTTAACTCAAAAATTTGAAAATCTTGCATTCAATCATCAAAAGGTCCCAGTAGAGACTTTGATTTCATATTAATTTATAATTTCTGACAAGGGGTGCTGAATTGCTTCAGAGCCATTAAGTAGTAGTATTCAGTATATAACAAGCATAGGATAATGGCATATATATAATTTCTAGTATTTCAATGATGGCTGTTTGACTTTCTAGAGTTTCAAAACTATGTGAAATTAAAAATAAATTAATTAAATTCTAGCCACAACATTACAGATTATTTTGGTCATTTGGTCAATAATTTCTTTGAGAATAAACCAATCAAAGTTTTATGTATCATTAAGTCATGAAACTTTAAGATCACTTATTTATGTCGGCTATTTGTCTAGTTGTGATTTAACAAAGAATGCATGAATTATGCAAAAACTAGTCTATTACATTTACACACAGCACTAACAAATATTTAACTGAGATCTCTGAATTTATCTTTTTACATGGAAACAAATACTAGAAAAATATATTTTACACTGTTAATTGATAAAAAAAAGACTAATAATTTATTCATTTTATGTATATTAATTAAAGTTATTTTGTAAAGAAAGCAATAAAAGTTATAAAACTAAATTTTTAATTTTCACTTTAAAAATCCTGAAAATAGAAAAATTAGAAATAAAAACTAAAATATTTTTTCTTAACCAAACACAACTATAATTTTTTATCTCATAATGATACAACATACATATTATTATGTGTAGTGTGTAGTATAATTACTAATAGTACCTACATATTATTAACAACACTATCAGATTTGTTAGTCACCTGATCGACGTTGAATATATATCGAACCGAAAAACAATAAAACAACTCAATTGGGGCACGTTATCAGAAACAAAACCAACAAAGCAATGTAATGTAATGTAAACAGATGCTGCAGCCTGGATTAGCCCACAAAACAAGCCAAAATGTTTTCACTTTGCTTGAGAGAGACATTAATGCCACCTTCTCTTGTTTTAAAGGGCTATAGTCATCATTGTTATTATTTATTATTGATGTGCTTGTTTCATAAATAAATATAATCGACATGTTGTGTCCTTATTCTCTTATGTCCCCACATGAATAGTTCACTCTTATGACCACATGACAGTTAACAAATCCAAACTGTAATTGGCATTGAAAAATATGAAAACAAGCTGGTAGGTGAAATCACTTCTTATACTCACTCAGATTATTTTTGAAAAATCTTAGTGCACAATAAAAAAAAAATCAGTCAAAACTGTCAATAGATTGTGCATAATATGTAATATGTTAACGTATATTACATATTATCATATCATATATGACATGTTGTGCACAACATATATTACATATTGCAACATCTTCTTTCTTTACAACATGTTATACATGGCGTACTTAATATGTAATATATGTTGTGTACAACATGTAATATATATTGTGCTACATGTTATCTGTCCTGGCTGTTTTTTCATTCTGTATATATCAATGTTCATTATATGTATCAAGCACTCATATCAGCAAAACTTGATCTCAAACTATCCTATTTCTACCATTGAAATAAGTTCTAAAAATGAATCAAGATTTTGTACATCCTTTTTGACTTTGTAGCAGAAAAAAAGAGAAAACCTTTTGTTCAGGAAACATACAATCTAAAATTACAAATTTATATAAACAAATTTAATTATGATTACACTATCTAGTGGAAGACTAATCCAAATCCTTCAATTCTCATCTGTACTCAAAATCTTTGAGCTTGAGCTTCTTTCTTCCTTAGAGTTATTGGAAGAATGGTGATCACTTCCTATTGTATATGCTTGATAGCCAGTTGGACTAGACAGCTGGCCGGATCCGCTGCTGCTCACAGACCTATCGATATCAATCCTGCCGGCGACAAGAGGGATCGGCCGGTCCGGTATGGAGGGTATAGACTCATCAGTCTCCATCATCTTAACAACCTGATCCATTGTAGGCCTAGCATAGAGCTGTGGATGAGAGCAAAGCACAGCAATCAACACATACTTCTCAAGAACCTCCGGCGAACCGGGTTCCGGCATTCCATCTTCAACAACATCCAATGCCTTACCTTTCCTAACCAAAGACCAAGCCCAATCAGTTAATGCAGAAGGTGTTCCATCACTGCTCATTTGAAGTGCTTTTCTACCACTTAGAAGCTCAAGAAGCACTACACCAAAGCTAAAAACATCGCTTCTCTCTGTCAATTGTCCATACAATGCATACTCAGGAGCAACATAGCCCATAGTTCCAGCTACCCTTGTGCTCATATGTGTCATCCCTTCAGGGTTGAACTTGGCTAACCCGAAATCGCCGACCTTAGCCTCAAACCTCTCATCAAGAAGTATGTTACTAGCCTTAATATCCCTATGGATTATAGCAGGTTGTGCACCATAATGCAAATAGGCCAATCCTCTAGCAGTTCCTAATGCAATGTGTTGCCTAATTGGCCAACTCAATTTCGCCCCAATCGAACCGAACAGATGATCATGGAGTGATCCATTTTTCATCAAATCACAGACAATAATCCTTTGATAACCTTCCAAATGTGTTGTGGCACTGCAATAGCCTCTCAATGCAACAAGATTCACATGCCTAACACTAGCAATAACCTCAACCTCATGCTTGAAACTAGCATCACCAGCAGAAGAACAATTCTTGAACCTCTTCAATGCAACCTCAGTTCCATCAGAAAGCAACCCTTTATACACATTTCCATAACCCCCTCTCCCAATTATATTATCCCTAGAGAAATTCTTAGTAGCTTTCTTAATATCATCAATACTAAACCTAATCAAAGTAGTACTCTGATCCATAGAAGAATCAAACCCTATTCCAACACCAGAAGATGAAACCAAACCCATCTCAGCAACACTAACATTCTTCTCACTCAATCTCCAACAACCCCACAAAACCAAAACCAATAAGCAAACCAAACCAAAAACACAAACAACAGAAACAACCAAAATAACAACAACCCTTTTCTTCAACCCACCACCATTTGACCCTAAAGGGGTGAAATCAAGCTGGAACAAGCATTTTGCAGTTCCAGGATCAGAAGGGCCAAAACTGTTGGAAAAAGCAGCAGCAAAAACAGAAGGGTACCCAGTACAATCACTCAAATTCCCAATTGAAATCCCAGAAGCTGGAAGAGAAGACAAGCTAGTAGTACAAAGTGCACAGGGTGAGTTATTCTCAAGTGACTGATTACAATTCTGGTTCACATTTTTCAGCACTGAGGGTTGAACAAGTGACTCAAAATCCTTCCTTGTGGTGATATTTGAGCACCCTTTTGAGATTGATGAAGGTGTGAACCCACAAGAGGTTGTGATGTTGAAGGAAGGGGAGAATGAGTTGATGTATGATTGGAACAGAGAGAAACAGGGGATTGAGGTGTTTGTTGGAGGGAGGAAGATGTTTGTTCTTAAGAGAAGGTCTGATTGAAGGAGTCTGAAGGATTGGCGGATGAATTGGCAGTGTGTGGTTGGTGTGAAGGATGAAGGTGTTGATCCATGTGGGGTTAGGGAAGAGAGGATTGTGAAGTTTAAGGGACAATTTTGTTGGAAAGATGGTGGTGGGAGGAAGAGTAGGATGAGGAGGAAGAAGAAGATTGACATGATTTTGATTGTTTTGAGGTTTATAAGTTAAAGAATCTATCACTCATAAAAGTAACTATATATCACTCTTTGATCAATCCTATGTTAATTTGTTTGGTTTATGGTGGTTGCTTTTTTGGTTGTGTAAGAATTTGAGGTTTATGGAAAAGTAAGGGTGACATTGAGATATTAAAATTAAAGTTGGGGTTTTTAGTTTGTATGTGATAGATTAAGTAATAGGGCTAGTTTTGTTGGGGTGAGAGAGGGAAATGGTGAGGGTGGTGAGGGTGGAGGTGGAGGAGTAAAGGGTTGGTGTGTGTTGGTGGGGTTTGGAGGTTGAAGATGATGAAGTGAGGTGTTATATGTTTATGTATTGACTTTTTAGGAAAATTTTTAATTTTTAATTTTCTTTGTCTTTTTATAAGATTTGGATTTCATTTGTTGTGTTTTTTATTTGAATTTTGAAGGTTATTTGTGAAGAATATTATAATGTGAGTTTTGTATAAAAAAATATAAAAATGTATTATTTTAAAGTGAATATTCTTTACCTTGTGAAATCTTTCATGTATGTACAGTAAATTTGACAATAAGTTATTCAATTTAACTATGATACGATTAAACATGTATAGGTATTCAATCTAACTTATGTTCTAACTAAATTTAATATTATATTTAAACTTTTATATTGAGACAATAATAATTTTTATACTGACACAATTAAATGTAATGTATATTATACGTAATATGTTATACATATAGCACACATTATATATAACATATAGTACACATTGAATATTCAATAAATGTATTTTTAATGTACAACAATTATTGTTCACGTAAATCATTGGTCTTGAGAGTGGTAGTGTTATATAAATCACACATGGAAGAGTAATGCCATTTAAATATATATGACTATAAAAAGTTTTGTGATTCTTTAACTCAATAATAAGCTATTCATTTGGGCTAGGATCTACTCTGAGATTCCATCCATAACATTGACTTTTAAGTTTTAAACTACTTAAATTGATCTAATGTAATTGATTTATTATTTTTTTCATCAATGTATCCTTACAAAATGCAACTAATCTTATTAGTTCTAAATCCAATTCTTATTTCTACATAATCTTATTTAGTTATTGTTTATATTTGTGATCAACCATAATTAAATTTTAATGTCTTAAATATATTTAAATTAAAAGCATGATTATTAGTTAGTAAAATATCATACCAATAGTAAATAACACACACACATATATATATATATATATATATATATATATAGTTTAATTTTTATGTGTTGACAGTATAAAGATATTTTACATTATAATTCAATTACAACTCTTTATTTGTATGACTTTTAAAGTAGTGATAAAGAAAAAATACTATCATGATTGACGTGACAACACATGATTGAATGATTGTGTAAAAAATTTGTTTATTGTCAATAGATAAAAATTAAATTTATATATATATATATATATTTGGGGAGGGAATTTTTTAAAAAGAATATTTAATTTATTAATTTAGAGAGAACATATTTGTGATTGACTATGATGGCGAAGGGATTTATTGGTGAAGAGCATATAAGAATAGGATTGTTATGAGCAGCCAACAAGATAGCTAGGTTGACATAATTGAATGAGATAAGAACAAAAAAGGGGCGTAACAGTACTAGTAGCAGACAAAGGGTGCTTCCACGAACTATCTATCAACCTTAATTCTAGCATCAAAATTTTGATGTTTTGGTTTGACTAATCATTATTATCAATCTTATTGTAGCTACTACTAGTATTATATGTCATGTATGAGGTAGTCATATATATATATATATATATATATATATATATATATATGAAATGTTTTTTTATATGATAAAATTCGTAAGAATTATTTATTATATAAAATAATTCAAAATTTTAAAATTATTAATTCAATTTTTAATATTATATAATAATCTAATATTTCAATAATTAAATTAATAATTTTAGAAAATTAAATTATTAATTATATAATTGATAGTATTAATTTTATGTTGTATATGTAATATTAGTCGTTTATAATATATGTATATATCTATCCTTTCATATCTACCTATTTTGTCTTTATTTTCGATTCTTCTATTCTTTTTCCGAAAATCAATGTATGATTTTCATCTAGAAGGGGGGAGTCGGCACTGACTTAAACAAATATTTAATTTGATTTGGTTCGCTTCTTGACACGTGCGTAAGCCATCAAGTTGAATCATCCTATGAACATAGAGAAATAATGTTTGAATATATTATGTGTAGGATAATTGTAATATGGTTTTGAAGTAAAAATTTATTGTTTTCACATTCAAAATTTAAATATTTTTATTGTTACTTTTTCTACACACTTTTTATAATTTATTATATCAATATAATATAAATAAATGGTTTTATAGTATATTTAAAAGTGATTTTAATCTTTATTATGCAAACAATATAAATTACGTTGATACTAACTCACTTATACCAAAAATCAATTCTATAAAGTTAGCCTAAATTTCAGTTTTGCGAACGTCAATCTAAACATACACTTAAAAGGTTTGCGATTAAATGTTATATGTTGAATAAAAAAAATGAATATGAAGTAATAGAAATGGAAGATGAAGAAGAATATTAGGGTGTGATTGGTTTATTTTTTGTTTTCATTTTTTATTTTCATTTTTCAATGAAACAAAACATAACATTTTCACTTGTATTTTCCAATTACAATGAAAATGAAATTGAAAATAGAAAAATGTTAAATTCTTGTTTTCTATATTTTCGACCAAAAGAGTGAAAACAGAAAATGAGTTGAATGAAAATACCATGATTATTACCCACTAGAACAAGTAAACAACTTCTATACCTATATAAAAAAAATGAAAACAAAAAATAAAAATGTAAACCAATCAACACCTTATTATTCTCATTAATAATATTATTTTAACATTCATTTCTATATCAAATTTAGTCATCCAATATTTTTGTCATTAGATGTGGTCTCCTCTTACTTGCCATCTTTTACTAGATCTCAACCATCATCTATATCTCTTTCATCCCTCACCAAGTAACAGTAAATCCAATTGCAAAAGATCATATCAGTCATGCTTGTTACTCATGCTTATCTATCCTATATGTACTATATATCATACATAATGTATGCTAGTATAACATATTATGTATGACATATAATACACGTTAGATACTCGTTAGATGTATTTTGATGTACAATAAGTATTACGTATTAAAAAAATTTACTCGAATTAATCTCAGGCACAATCCACGACCTAAAGGGTATTTTCAAAACTATGATGAGTAGTATCATGCATAGTATCGCAAGTTTCACAACTTGGGCGTGCACTCCTTTAACTTTTAATAGTTCTTTACAAAATCTACTCATCATTTTGCTTAACTGCCACCATATAGTTTTATAACTGTAGCAAACTATACACTTAATAATGTCAGTCCAACACTCTTATTTAAATTCGGCACATAAAATATCTTATTTAGTAATGTTCACATGATGGCTATAGACAACATACAAAGTATTCAGATTAGAAGAAAACAATAACTACGATAAGACTCAAACTACATGCAGTGTGTTTGTTTGAGCGTTGAGAGAGCTCAAACGTTCGTTTATTTTTTTGGAATGCTCAAAATTTGGTTTGTCAATTTTTTTTTAAACGCAAATGTGATTCTATAATTGCAACTCTCGTTAACTTGAAGCAAGAAATTTTAGCTTTTACATTTGACTATTATTATTCCAATAATATTCATTATGTCAAAATCAATTTTGATATAAAGTTGTCAAACATAAATCACATTGATACAAACTCACTTTTACTCAAAATCAATTCTACAAAATTAAGTTGATCGTCCAAATTTAAGTTTAATAAACGCTAATCCAAACACATAGTAGCCTAGATTCAGGCATGTGCAATAATAACTTGATGTGGGATAGGCATACTAATACACGCACTATGAATAATAAACAAGTTGAGCCATATATATATCATTAATCCATTTTTTGAGTGGCTGGGTTAATTGATTAGTAATATAGTCAAAGAATATTCGATAAATATTCGATCAAAGGTGATAAAATTGATCTAGAGCAAAATTCAAATCAGTTTTGGGATAAGCTAGATAATATAAGAACAATATTGAATCTTGCAATGTAATTATTTTTACATTTAAGTTGAACAATGATAAAATATTGAACCTATAGGGGAGTCTATATAGTATATATATATGAGTTTAATTAATTATTTCTTTAGGGAGGAAGGTATTCAATCAGTTTCTTAGTCCAAAACAACCGTTGAGCCTTGTGTTTTTGTTGTGTCGGTAGAAAGAGTAACACTATGAGAATAACACTATCTTGTAGAAAATATCTATCTAACACTGAAGTGAAACAAGAGTTGGTGAAACAGCTAAATCCTCACACAAATGAAAATTCACTTTTGTGGTGAGATTGGTGAGAGCCACCAACTATAAAACCAAATGAATGTTGACACTCCTTAAACCTCAATCAATTACAAAATTCATCAAATCCCTACAAAATAATATAGATATAATTCACGAGAAGTATGTATACCATAAAATCAGTCACCATTAGCCAGACACCATGTGTAATAATCCAACATTTTGAAACTAGTAATTCAACTTTTAAAAATGTTGGATTAATGTATAACAATAAAAGTTGGATTACTAATTTTAAAATGTTGAATTATTACACATAATGACTGATGATAGTTGATTTTGTGGTATACATGTAGCATTACTCATAATTCACCCATATAAAGCTAAAGATATAAATAATTTTAAAAAGTTTAGTTAGTTTGGAGGTGCTTACAGCTAGATTCCCTTGAATTTTAATTAGATTTCTGCGAATAATTTAAAATTTTATAATCAAGTCTTATATGTATAATATATAAAAACTCCAATCAAATATTATTTGTATCTACCATTATATTACAAAAATTTACATTAAATGGAATATAATGTTCTATATATTATATTTTGTTTAATGTAATTATACGACAACACAAATTGTTAATGTTATATAGTTGTACAATATCCGCATCTTTACTATCGCATCTTTACTATTGAATTTTAAGTGGACCCAACTTTTACATCCAATACTTAAATTCAATGATAAAAATAAATGTTATACAACTGTTATAATTATTTATATTGTACACCAAACATTTCTTTTATATATATATATATATATATATATCTTAATAGATTAAAATTTTTATACAATACTAATGACTTAACAGACACTTTTGTGTCTGTCAAGTCACTCTTTTAATTTATTTTTTGGTGAATATTTTATAAAATAATATTATTTAATTCAATTTAATTTATTGATACTTTTTTATAAAATAATACTATTTAATTTAATTTAATTTATTGATACTTTTTTATAAAATAATACTATTTAGTATAATTAAAGTTCATCTCAAATATCATTTTAATTTTTTAAAATATTAGTATAAAAGATGAATAGAAAGAGATCGAAAAAATTTGAATAGTAGAAGTTATAAATATTAGTTACTTTTTAATTCTTTTTAATTTTTTATTTACTCTATTTTTAAGTGCGGAGACACACTGTACCAGTTAAAGTACTCGAATGATGGACGGTGCTCGTAAAACAACTCGAAGCGGATGCTCCTACGTCGTCGCTCATCCCATACTCTATGCCACCGCTCGTGCTCTTTGGGCCACCATGCCTCCCTCTTGACGCGTATATCGACACGCTGTAACCGATCGATGTTGAGCGGCGCATACGGTATGTGCTGAGCTCCACCAAACTGCCGCACCACTCTCTCCGCATAGTGCCACTCTACAGTGGCAAAACAGATGATGCAGGTGTCAGACTGCCACAACTCTCGCTCAGCAAACACCCATTCCGGCGTCAGGGCTCTAACATGATCATCATCGTACGGCATCCAAATAAACTGTGACAAGTATTCATAAACAAAAATAAATTTCAATATAAAAAGTAGAAATATAAGTTTCAATATCATGACCATTATTCTTCCTTACCCCGTGCAATCCCATGTTGTCTAGTGCTGTCCTAAATCTTAGAAGTCGCTCCTCCAACTTCCTGGTAATGTGTCTAACGTTATCCCACCTGTTACAATTTATAATCACAAACCAAGGTTAGATAAAATAGCATATAATGTCAAATTTATTAGTTGGTTCATGAATTAAATCTTTACCTCGAAACAAGAGGCCACAAATCATGTCGAATTGCGCCTCCAAATAATGTCGGCAAACGCGACCATGCCCATGACTGTAATAAGACATGACAGCCTCCTATATCAGTCACGTCAAACTTTACAGCTAGGGTCATCTCCCTGTAAAGTGTGGCCAACACGGCTAATCCCCAACTATGTCTACCGATTTCCTCCCAGTGTTCGAGCAGTGGGAGCCACCTCAAATGTACCTTGTTGCCGGTAAGTCCGGCAACAAGTACCCACCAAAAATGGCCATCAGCCAAGCTCTGGTCGCTCGTTGTACCTCTATGTCAGTGGGATGGGCCTTCGCGTCAAATGCGCCAACAAGACTCATCACCCACCTCAGCGTAACAGCAAACCCCTTACGCTCAACTGGGGGGGGGGGGGACAACACCTAGCAGCTCCTAACAAAAGTCTTCAATGCTTCGTCCCAAGTGGTGTCTCTCAAAGTCATTAGCACAACCACTCACCACCTTTCCATCTACACGAAGGCCTAGATGGAATGCCACATCCTGTAGGGTGATCGTGGTCTCACCATAGGGTAAGTGGAATGTGCTGGTCTCAGACCTCCACCTCTCGACCAGTGCACTAATAAAAGCGCGATCTAACGTCCACACCGGCATCCGGACATGGCTAAACCCCACAATGTCCAAGTATGGCACCATCAACGGGTGTGGAGGTGGTACGGCACATAATCGTCTCGTCTCTAAAACACGAGCAGGCCGGAACAAAAAAAAACAGTAATTAATTCCGAGACTTAATTTTTAAACATTAATAACAAACCATTAAAAATTTATTCATGCAGTTAAATCATTCAAAAATTACTTAATTAAACATTCATATGATAAGACATAGGCGTTCCTGATAAGACCTACAAAACTATTGGTTTAAATTTTGTGGAGCTGCATTAAACAGTCACACGATGATGGTAGTAAACTAATTAATATTAGATTTTAGTAACTTAAGTAAAATATATAATCAAAGTTTATACATAAATAAATCTACTATAATACTAAAATTCCTAACCACCTAAAATAATTCTAACTACACAACTAATCTACCTAACAATCTATGTCTATTTTTTACTACATCTTAATTTAAGGTAACTATGACAAAATTTATTATTTTTATTATAAAACAATGAATATAATACCTGGTCTTGAATACGTGCGCCGACGTGATCAACAATGTCCATCCGGTATATATGTTCAGTCTCCATAATAAAAAAATGAGAGAGAACGAGAGTGAATTTTAGAGAGAAAGTGAGAGAGAATTTTAGTGAGAGAGAGTGAAATTTAGAAAAATGATGAATTGTGTAAAATGATCACCCGGGACCACTTTTTTTATAGTTTTTTCCTTCTAAAGTCGATTTGAATCGAATTTGCTTAAAAATTTGCAAAAAAATTTGCACTAAAGTTGATTCAAATCGACTTTGCATGCAAAAATGCAAATTTTTTTGCACTAAAGTCGATTCAAATCGACTTTAGCTCAAAAAAATTTGCATTTTTGCAGAGTAAAGTCGATTTGAATCGACTTTTATTCAAATAAATGCACTACCTATTTACGTAACTAATTCTGGAACTACCTATATACATATTTAACTATTTTAAAGTACCCGTTTACGTAAAAAAACCTATCTATTCCCGTCCAACAATCAATAAAAATATTAAAAATTACTAATTCATGTTCATAATTATTCCTAATTAACAAAAAATATTAAAAATATGTAATATCAATCACTAAAATTCTCTAAAATATTCACTAATTATCAATCACTAAAAATCATTAAATTACAGGTAAAATATTCAAATATCACTAATTATCAAACATTAATAATTACTAATAATTCGTAATTATTCTCTTTTAAAAAAACATGTTCATTATTTATGTTTTACATTTCCCGTGAGACAGTTAATCAATCATGTCAAATATTAAATTATGAAGAATAGAAAATGAGGAGAAGAATGAAACAATAAAAAATATAGAAGAAAGATGAAGAATAGAAAATGAAAGAAGAAGAATTAAAAATAAATTAAAAAATAGAAAAAAAATGAAGGATGACTAAGAAGGTAGATGAAAAAAATGAAATAAGAAAGAGAAAAAAAAATGAAGTTGAAATGGTTGAGAAGGTGAAAAGATATATAGATATAGATGATTTGACCATAATTTAACATCAAATGCTATAAACAAAGAAAAGAATCCGAAAGAAGATTTTTTATAACGTGAATGTAAATAGAAAATTTATATAAAGAATATTTTATCATATATATTTCGAAATAAGATTTTCCAAATTTATATTATGAAATGTGAATAGACATTTCCAAATCAAATATTATCATTTCCAAATATTTTATGCATAAAATCAATTATTCTAAATAAAATAAAAGATACATATTGGATATTAATATTTAAAAGATACATTAAATATTTGTAAATATCTTGAAAGAATAAAAATAAAGGATACCTAAAATTGCATACGTGTCACATTTATAGAGACTCAATTAATGGACAAATTGGTAATCAACCATAACCTTTCTTTTACAATATTATATAGATAGATATAAATATAGATGTAATGTGTGTTATATGTGTAGCACATGTACATATAGTGCACATCAGTACACGTTGAATTCTCGTACATATAAAACATTATTGTATATAAAAATGATCTAATACATAGGTATGATTGAGAGTGGACCATCATAGTTGATTTGGCGGTGAAGAATGCTAAGTAATAATAATAACGTATTGAGTGTTGTAGTTCACTTCCTTGCCTGAGGGGTTTCGTTTTGTATGTGATCTATATGTGATTGTGTTAATTACGCTGAAATGATAGCGAATCAAGTATATATTATTAATTAATATTAATCAGTACTTTATCATATAATACTTAATA
Organism: Aeschynomene evenia; assembly: GCA_013621005.1. NCBI lineage: Eukaryota > Viridiplantae > Streptophyta > Magnoliopsida > Fabales > Fabaceae > Aeschynomene > Aeschynomene evenia. The sequence goes on along the minus strand of CM024264.1, from coordinate 4,700,469 downwards.
TATCAATGAATTTATAACATATACTATATGATAATATGCACGTTACGTTGTGTTTCTAGGTAGGATAGATTTAATGAGGTAAGTGACAATTGATGATTAGGAACTCCATTTACATTTTGTTAATTAATTATTATAACTATCATCTTAATTAATTAATGTCCGTTACATTTAAATATAACTAATTAATTCGCACCTGTGATGTGTGTGTGGCTATATATGCTTGTATCTTACGTGGAGAAGGAAAAACCAAGAGCAAAATCAAAAGGTAATTTTGTATTTTGGCTTGTTATTAATTAATTATTAATTAATAGTAAATGAGAAGTGATAAACACATAGAAGTTGTATAGTTGCATGATGAGGTGTGTGTTCAGGTATTTTCCACATCAATAATAATAATAATAATGAATATACAATTATGGTGGTGTGGGCACACATATAACTAACTTCCTGATCTTGCTCTTTTTTTTTTTTTACATCTGGCTTTTTTTTGTTTTTAAGTATTCAGCTCTTGAAAAGATGTATACAAAAGTGTTATATATATATATATATATATATATATATATTACTGTAAAATTATATAAAATATTTTATATGATTATTTACTTAAAATATTTTGTTTGTATGTCTTTTTAAATAATAAAAAAAAAACACTATTATAATTAATGTGATAACATATGATTAAATAATTGTATAAAATTATACATTGATTGTAAATGAAAATATATATATATATATATATATATATATATATATTTAAAAAAATGATTTGAATGAGGTGGAAGTATATGATACGGGTTGGTGTATGTGTTTGCATGATACGGGTTTTGTTCTTCGCAGTCACGCTGCTACATAGTTTATTGTTTATTTATTGATAAAAGAATCGACCGACAAAAATAAATATAAATATTAATGATATATATAAAATTAATTTATACTCTTTTCTTCACGCATAATATGCTGATAACTTTGATACATATTTGAAGAATTATGAATATATTATGAATGAAAAGAGGTACTAAAAGTATGCCTAAAAATAAATCTTATTATTTTCTCCTAACATATTCATTTAGGATGCACTATACTGTTATTCAAGTTTATCTTCGAATAGGTGAAAAGTAATCATAATATTATATGATTGAATAATATTGTAAAATATTTTTTACACTATCATTCATTGTTCTGAAAACCTGATTGGATCGATCAGTCCGACCGGTTGAATCGAGAACCAGATCCTATCTGGACCAAATAACCTTAAAAATAATGTAAAGTTTTTTACCCTTAACAATAAAATACAAAATGTTTTAATTTGTTGCAAATTTTCAGTACAACTAACATGTTTGGAGACAGTTAACTAGACCTAGGCAAGGTCAATATGGTGGTTAGTTGCAATTGCAAGTGATTGCTACTTGCTACTATAATCTATCATAACTACAAAAATAATTCGCCCCATGAAAATCAGGCCAAAATTATTATAAAAAAATTTTGACTTATAAGGTATTAAATAAAAAATTCATGATACTAGTATTCATTCATTATTATATGATTATAAAAAGTAATATGTTCATTTTTAATATTCATATAATTAATTATTAAATCACAATTCTTTATTGTACAATACTGTAATTTTACTTGAAATTTGGTGATTCATTCCACCTTTCAATTATTTATTATTTATAAAATTTATTTAAAAAATCTATGAATTCGTAAAACTATTAATGAGTGTCTTCTAAATACAATAATGTTTATTGTACAATATAAATATATCCAACTAATATCACGTGTCTTATACATAATATGTAATGTGTACTATGTATAGCACACATACGTATACACACATTCCATATTATATATAATATATGTTGAATACAAGTTGGACGTAATATTGTTGCTTCTAAATATACATACGGATCTCCAATTTCATATATGAGTCCATTTAGAAGGAGAATTGTGTAATTTACCCTAATTTATCATAAAACACATTTAATGACAAATTATTTAATAGGGAAACTAATATTATAAGAAAAAAGGGTCAATCTATCTATCTATCTATCTAATGAGATAAGTTTGTGATTAGGGTTTCAAAGTTTTGATGTCATAGATTGAGCAATGAAGACAAATTGAGGTTTGGTATGGTAATAATAATAAGAAACACCATTTTGCACGTGCCGTATCAAAGAAGTGACCACACCACAAACAAAAGAAGCGTATCGTCTCTGACCAACGAAGGTACCGTGCTCAAGATAAAGCCTTAGCCACCTTTATCATTATCACCTCTTCTCTCCTTCTCAACAATCCTAAATATATTACATAAACAAATATAACACTCTAGCACAATATATTATTACTTTTTAAGAGAAATAATTTTTATATAACATAAAATTAGTTATTATATATAATAATTCAACTTTTAAAATTATATATTAATTTTGAAAAAGTTAAATTATTATGTATAATAACAAATAATGACTAATTTTATAGAATAATGTTATATGTACATCATAAAATTAGTTACCATCGGTAATAATTTAACTTTTTAAAACTATTAATCCAATATTCAAATATATTATATATATTTATAATATTAAAAATTGAATTAATAGTTTTAAATAATTGAATTATTGTATATGATAATTAATGATAACGGATTATATGAAGTACATAAATTATTTCTCAATTTTATAATTTTCATATACCATTACTCTTTATTTAATCACCCTTTTGTTCCTTCTGTATTCCGCAAAATCTTCTCTATTTTTTTTCTCTCCCTATTCTTATTATGCGTTAGATAATAATAATAATAATAATAATAATAATAATAATAATAATAATATAAAGCAAAAGTAACATAAAAAAAGAAACAATTGTTGTGATGAATATTGAATAGTTCTGTGTGGTTTAACTGTTCATTGTTCAATATTGGAAAAAGTGGCAATGATGGTAGTTTGTTGAAGCGGGGAGGCTAAGTAAATACCCTCTTCTCATATGTCTCTGTCTCTCTCTCTGTTCTGTTTTTCCCCTCTGCTCTGTTTTTTCTTCTGTCTCCTCTGTTTTCATGTCTCGAATTTAAAACGATTCCAATAATTTATTATTTTGTTTTCTCCTCTGTAACACTCAAACCCCTTTATTTCTCTTTCAAAGTTGAATGAATCTGTGTCATCTTTCAATTCTTTTTATTTCACCTTATGAGTTTTTCTGAGATGCTCTGTTCTTACCCTCCTCTGTTTCTGATGGCATGATTTTGGTGCTTCAGAAAAAGAAAAAAAAGAAGAAGAAAATGGTTTTCTCTTTAGGATTCTTTGATTCCTACACTTGAGGAATCCTTTTCTCTCTGTCTTTTCTTCTCTACTAAATTTTGTTTTCTAAGGAAAAACAAAATCCTTAGATATTCCAATCTTTCCCTAATAGGATACAAAAAGTTTTTTTTTTTGGCAAATGACCTTCAATTTAATGTTTTTTGCATCCACTTATATTCCCTCAGCTTTAATTTCCTAGATTTTCAAATAAAGTTCAATTTTTTCTTAATGGGTGGCTCTTAATTTATATTTAGACTTAACCACTTTGTGACCATAGAAATCCATTTTTTGTCTTCCATAAGTTACACCCTGAAAATTTCTCATATTCTTGATGGATTCAAAATTTGAAACCTAATATTTTCTGTCTTTTGAGTAAAAAAAAATGAAGGAAAAGGTGGATTCACCTGTTACAGTCCTTGAGGACTATTTCAGGAGCTCAGATTCAGAATCAAGTTCTTCCAAAGTGGATTCTGAGACTCAAGATGATTCAAAACTATCTTCTAAGTGGCATTCATTTCTTCAATTGTTGAAGGGAAGAACAAAGAAGAATTCTGAGTCATTTCAGTACCCTCTCAATGCACTAAAGCTCACAAGAAGAATGAGTAGCAGCATGAGGGAAAGTTTTCTCCCAAGTTGCTTCTTTGATATTGCTAGTCCCTCACCTTGTAGGTCACCTTGGAAGATCTTCTCTCACCATGATATACAACTTGCTACCAATAATTTTAGCCAAGGTATACTCAAAAAGTTCTTCTGAATTTGATCTCTCACTATGGTTTTAAATTATAATGTATAGATACTTCAAAATAGTCCACTTATCTGTATAGTACTATTTCAGATACTTTAGTGATTAATTATATTTTACATGTTTTTATGTGATTTCTAATTTGTACCATATATTTGTGAATACTCGTGCCATATTATATTGGATACTTTACTGATTAATTATATTTTACGTGTTTTTTTATGTGATTTGTTATTTGTACCATGCGTTCGTGTTGTACTCTTGTCATACGGAATACTCGTGTCATACTATATCATATACGTTAGTGATTAATTATATTTTACATGTTTTTTGACGTGATTTGTTATTTGTAGCATATTCTCGTGTTGTACTTGTGTCATACTGAATACTCATATCTTGTGGTTCGATTTGAAGCTGTAAGTGCGACCATAATATTGTTGTTGTTGTATTTTCAACTTAAAGCCATTTTAGTCACCAAGGAACATTGTTGTATTCAAAATTATGGCACATAGTACTTCAAAAAAGTTGACATATTTGTACCAATACATATAATATCATATCATATAATATAGGATACTTTACTGAATAATTTTCATTATATTTAACGTATTTTTAATGTGATTTGTACAGTATTTCTTTATTGTACTCGTGTTATACTGAATACTCGTCTAAGTATCCGTGATCAGGAACTGCAATTTTGAAACTTTTTAGTAACATTGTTTAGGTTAATTTTGAATTTTTGCATTGGTTTGGTTGGCAGAGAACTTGATTGGAAAGGGTGGTTATGCAGAGGTGTACAAAGGGTGTTTGGCAAATAATCAGTTAGTAGCAATTAAGAGGCTAACAAGAGGAACAGCTGATGAAATAATTGGTGATTTCTTATCAGAACTTGGTGTTATGGCTCATGTGAATCACCCCAACACTGCTAAGCTTGTTGGTTATGGTGTTGATGGTGGAATGCACCTTGTTCTTGAGTTATCTGAAAAAGGAAGCTTAGCCTCAGTTCTTTATGGTAATTCTTCATTTAAAATGGCTTCATCACAGAATTTTCTTGTTTTTACTGAACATTGAACCAACTTTTTTTTGTTTGTCTATTATGTCCAATTCTTGAATTAAAGAATGACAAGTTTACACTTTTTTAGACCGGAAAAATGTTTGTTGTACGTCACTAATACATCTGACTAATATCTGACATATAGCACACGCTACAAATAAAGAATTAATATACATTATGTATTTTAGTAATGATACACATGTATGATGTGTTTATTCTGTGTTATTTTTCCTGTTTTTGCTCAATCAGTTTTACACATGTATAACACACAATACATATGATATACATTATGAATAGCACACGTTGGATAGTTGTTGAATGATATTCCTATTGTACATATATTATTAATGTTTAATGTATTTTAAGCATTAATTCCAATAAAATTATATGCATGTCATTATTTGATTTAAGAATCCCAGTTAAAATGAATATAAGAAAATTGATATTAATTTTATCCTTGTTATTTCCTCTGATCTATAATAGTTATCGTTTTGACTTTTTAGTATACTGAAAAAATAAATATTACTATAGGGTAATTTGTTGTGTCTATATACTTTAATTTTTTAATATACCAATAATGTAAAAATGACGATTATTATGAAATGGATGAGTCCTATTTTTATATCAAATTTGACATTTCTTTTGTTATTGCTGCATCAGGTTCAAAGGAGAAATTACCATGGTGTATTAGGCACAAAATTGCATTAGGAACAGCAAAAGGTATATTGTATCTTCATGAAGGTTGTCAGAGAAGAATAATTCATAGAGATATAAAAGCTGCCAATATATTGCTCACTGAGGATTTTGAGCCTCAGGTATTAATATTATGCCTTTTGGAATTTTACTTGTATGATTTTGATTATGTAATTGGAAGATTATTTAATTTATGTGATGGATGAAACTGAAACCTTCACACTAATTAATAACTGGCTTCTCCATCAACATCCACCTTAATTAATCTTTAAAAGAATTATTTCTAAGTTTAATGCATGAGTGGACTTTAATTTCTACATTAATAATACTTTTTGGCATGAGTTAAAAACCTTATGGAACTTTTTTTTTCTTTTGCAGATATGTGATTTTGGGCTAGCAAAATGGTTGCCAGAGAATTGGACTCACCATACCATTTCAAAGTTTGAAGGAACTTTTGGGTTTGTGACATTTTAAAAAAATTATTTAATTGATGTTAATAATAATAAGGGTAAATTACACTTTTCTTAACCAACCGTCCTAGCACAAGTGGTAGTGGCTTGAGTTGCTTAAGCATCTAGTCCTGGGTTCGATCCCTGGACAGTGTGTATGCAGAAAGGACCTTGGCCAGCCGTCCCACTCTTGAGGTGCACGCACAAACCAGCGAGAGATTAGTCATCGGAACCGCTCCGGTGGATACCTTGGGAAAACAAAAAAAAAATTACACTGTTGAAATTCAGTTCAATTTTCCTCTATTTGTTAACTGTGGTCCAAAATTTTCATACGGGCTGATTTGATTGGTTTTTTATTATATATATAGCAAAACTGTATTATTTTTCAAGGAAGATCCGTATAATGTTGGTTGAGCAAATTTTACAATTTTTTTTTTTATAATTCAGCATTTCATCAAATCTTACGAGATGTCAGTGTAATTTACCCTGATTATAAATATGGCTTCCTAAGTTTTTTTCTATTAATTAATTGAACTGAGTTTTTTTTTCATTTTATGATTGGCACAGTTACCTTGCTCCAGAGTACTTGCTTCATGGCATAGTTGATGAGAAAACAGATGTGTTTGCATTTGGTGTATTACTCTTAGAATTGGTCAGTGGAAGGCGTGCTCTTGATTATTCCCAGCAAAGCCTTGTTTTGTGGGTACATATACTATTCTAATCTACACACTAATTTCATCATTAGTCATGTTAATATACACTTTCTATTTCATAGTAAAATCTTATACTAGATAGAGACATAGAGTCAATTTTATCGAATTTGATGTATGGTGTATTACTCTTAAAGTTGGTCTGGATAGTAATCTCACAGATAGAAATGCCTGTATATCATAAAATCAGCCACCATCAGTCACTATATACAATAAGTCAATATTTTAAAACTATTAATCCAACTTATATATATATTTTCAGGCAAAACCATTGTTGAAAAAGAATGAAATAATGGAGCTTATTGATCCATCATTAGCAGAAGAATTTGACTCAAAACAAATGAATCTCATGGTATTGGCAGCTTCTTTGTGCATACATCAATCTTCAATTCGTCGACCCTCTATGAGACAGGTTCTCCAATTTTTTATTTTTTATTTTTTAATTTTCAAAATATCTAGAAATTTTTTATTTGTGTAATAATAAGAACTTAATTTTCACACCCATCTTTATATAATTATGTTATCTTACTCTGGAGATAGTTTCAATCAATTTTAATTAAATATCTATAATTTTAAAATTACTGCATTAAAATTTTCAATAAAGTTGTTATAGCTCAAAATTTTGTGAGCAAGTCCTTACATTGATAAAAAATGTTCAATGAAGTCCCTAATTTTTAATAGTAAAAAAACTTTATTGAAAACTTTTGTATAATATAGAAACTTGAGCTGGAAATGTTTTTTTTTTATCAAATATAAGGACTTAATTGAAAACTTATGAACCGTAGAGGTCTAATAAAAAGTTTAGTAGAATTTAGGATTTGACTATAAATTTTTAAACTTAGGGGCATTAAAAGTTTAGTTAAACTATAATGATCTCCAGAGGAGTTAAATCACTTTTTATTTACAGATAAAGTATTGAAAATATGATAAAATTAGTTTTGATCTGTAAAATATTTGTCTTACAATAATCATAATATACCAAAGTCATGTGTACTCAGAATTTAAGTGAATAACAATGAAAAATTCATTTGCATTTAACATGTTATGAAAATTTGGTATACAATAAAAAATCAATCAGAACAGTTAACTGATTATGCACAATATATAATATATGATATACACACTGTATATGGCACGTTGTCTACACCATATATCTATCTTGTAACATCATCTTTCTTTACAACATGTGATATATGATGTGTATAATATTTGATATATATAACATATAATTATGATATGTATATTATATAATATATGTTGTGTATAACATATTGATTATTTTGTCTGTTTTTTTATTATACACATAACAATATTCATTAAGGTCTATTATGTTCAAAAAGAAATAGTAGCAAATTCCACTATTAAGAAAAAAAATCTTATATTTGTGGTGCAGGTTGTTCAGCTCCTAAATGGTAACCTTAGCTACTTTAAGGGCATCAAGAAAACAAGACTTCCATTTTTCAGAAAAGTGTTCCAAGAAGAACTCCTTGAATACTCTGAATAGTGTGGAAAAGGAAAAAAGAAGGATCATAATTCATGAATCTCACATGATCATTAACATAAAGAAGCCACACACAAAAAGAAGTGGTTGTGATCTCTTTAATTTGTCATTATGATCTAATTATTATGACCCCTTCTCTTTCTTTTACCACAAAAAATTTTCAACCACCCCAATATTGGCATTGATGGGCTTGAAGTTTCTACACACACAAAGAAATTCTCTCATCAAACCCAATTTTTTGCAGTTTCTTGAAAGCCCAAGAAAAGGAAGATATATTGTCCCTCAATATGTGTACATAGTAGATTTTTCTTTTGGTAATAATAGGTATTAGTCAAATAGTTAGTTATTATATTTGCAAGAAGGAAATACTTTATTGTAATTAGTATTAGCTCTAATGACATGGTTGGTTTGGGAGAGAGAATCTTTTAACAATATCGTATAACGAACATAATATGTTCAACTAGTATTCAATGTGTATTATATATAATACGAAATGTTTTTTATACGTATATGTGCTGTACATATGACACACATTACGTACTATTTATAATACATGCTAGATACTAATTGGACATATTTCAGTTGTATGATCAACATTATTATCTTTTAATGTACAAATTACACGTGAATTTGATATTATCATAATTAATGAATTGTGTTCATTAACAATAACAACTAGATCTTGTCGAACTAAGTAGAGTCACTTATTTACATCATATCATGTTATGAACCTATATTATGTATTAAATTAAATTCATGTTAAGTCTAGTAAAAAATTTATATAAAATGATAAATGATGAAAATAAGCGAAAGAAAAGATATGTATAACTTACATTTAAGGGTATGTTTGGTTGGTTGAAATTGTGATAAAATTAGTATGAAGGATTTTCATTTATTATTATTTTAGTCATAAAGTTCATTCAAGTCAATTTTACTTCTCAATTAAACACAACTTAATTGAAGAATTTGAATTAGTTTGGATAATAGGAGTAACTATTTTTTTTAACTTCTAATTTAGAAGTTATAGAAGTTAAAAGTTAATAAAAAATATGATATTATACTTTTTTAACTCAATGTTAAGTGTTAAAGTTAATACTAATACTATTAGATCTTACCACTTATCACTTCACTTATGACTTGATGTTTACTACCTTTCACCGATATGGAACTGGCGTCGAAATCTGAATATACGCAACACTCCTCTCCAAAGCGTCGGGGGTGGTTTCCTGCAAGGACTTCGAAACTTAAATCAAAGTATGCACTAATTGAGAACTAAAGTGAAAGTGTAAATGATACCCATATTTATAGAGTGAGAAGTGAGCGAATCTGTGGTAACCACCTCCGAACAATTCAGGATAATGGTGTTCCGCTCCCTGTGACATACTCAATTGATCTACATAATGCCGGTTGAGACTCCGGGATCCACGACGTCATCATTCACTGCAACTGAAATGTCCACTCTAAACGCTAGGTCGAACTCTGTGCACCTCGAGTCGAGTCACGTGACCGGTAACCGGTCCGACCTTTGGCCCATTTACGATGGGTCATTTGATATCTTGGATTAGGCCAACTATTTGGGCCATTGAATTTGACTTTCTTGCATAAGGTGTGAACACCTAATAAGCTAAAAAAATGACTTGACATGTACTTTTGTTTACTTAGAATTTGTATTGCGTGTTGTGTAAATCGCAAGCCCAATCCATAATTACCCCTTTTTAGTTTTTTCTGCAATCAAACTCAGAATCAGAATTCAGAAACTCCCAAAAAATACCTCTTCATCAATTTTTTTTTATTATATCTTCCAAAAATATTAAAAAATAGAAATTAAAAATAGAAGCTAGAGAAAAAAGAAGTGAAGAAGAAGAAGAAGAGAGAAAAAGCAAAGAAAAAAAAAAAGGAAAAAAAAAACCAGTAAATACAAAATTATAGGCGAAGAACTCTGAGAGTGACTAACAGCACCAGAAAGCCACAAAGTAGAACTCAGCGATGATTGATGAGAGAGAAACTCAAATATCTTCTTCTCCACTTTGACAATTTTCACTCCAAAAAAAAAACTGAGAAATTAGAGAGAAAACGAGTTTCGACTTTGAAGTCAAACCTCTTTGATTCTGAGATCTTCGATGATCGGAGTAAAAAAAATTGTTAGGTTTTTCCGGTGAATTCGTGTCGGTGTTAGTTCAACCATAACCAAAAAAAAGAAAAAAACAATTTGTATTTATTGAAGTTAGTTTTGTGATTATTAATAGTTTAATCATTGATTAGTTATTTTTTTTGTAATTAATCAATGATTATGAAGAAAGGGAAGGGGAAGAACAGCGGATTGTTACCGAGTTCATTGAGGATAATCTCGTCGTGTCTGAAGACTGTTTCCACCAATGCTAGCACCGTCGCCTCCACCGTCCGTTCCGCCGGCGCCTCCGTCGCTGCTTCCATTTCCGCCGCCGCTGAGGATCACAAGGATCAGGTACACCGCTACTCCCGGTTCCAATTTCAATTCAGTTGCTTTTATGGATCAAGGAGAGAAATGTGAAGTCTAGGTAATTGTTTGGCACGATTTTTCTATATTAGGAAAGTTTTGACCAATTATAGGAAATTACGTTTATTTTTAGTGAATTTCGTTGTTAACTGCTTAGGGAATGCAAAGTTTATGTTTACGTTTCTTAATTTGTGTTATTATTGTCTTTCTAGTAGGACAAAAGATATTACTCAATACTCATGACAAGGGTGCAATTTTATTTTCTTCAGTGTTCTTAAAGGGAAATTGATTTTGTTTTATTCAAGTTTCTTAAAGAGAAATTATTATATGCCCCTGAATACCAGGTAGCTTTATATACTCACTCCATTCATATCTGACCTTTTGGCCACACACTATAGTGAAGTCCACCACTAACTTGTCCATTTTTTATTTAAACTTCATCTTTTAATATATATATATATATTTTACATAGAATGTAATGAATATATAGGTTAGTAGTGGAACTTGACATGATTTGTGGTTGAAACGCCATGGTCAAAATGGAGTGAGCATAATCCTATCGTATATCCGTATGTACTACGCTGGGATCATGCAACAATTTCTTGCTTTTGATGGTTCGCTCATTAGAGGTGACATGTGTTAGGATGTTAAGTTCATTGAATTGTAAGAGTGACACTGACCAAGTAAAACCAATAAGTTACGCGTTACAAATATTGTGAGTTTTGTCTACTCTGTCATAATGATTAGTTACCCATTCTAGCTTCAGAGCTTCTTTCATTAGATTTGACTTGGTTATTAAACTTCCAACAATTTTCCCTTTAGCTAATTTACAGTTTCAGTTACTTTTCCTTTATTATATACTCTGTCAAAGTTTTGATATGATTGAATTTTCCGCTTCTCCATTTTCTTAATCTGCTTACTTCACATGTTCCTGCATTTCACACTACTTTTCTAGTAATTGTAAGTTTACCTTTTACTTCTTGGTTGGCAGATTACCTGGGCTGGTTTTGATACACTAGAGCTCGATCTGTCTGTGATTAAACGTGTTCTTTTACTTGGTTATACGAATGGATTTCAAGTTCTGGATGTGGAGGATGCTTCTAGCTTTAGTGAGCTGGTCTCAAAGCGTGATGGCCCAGTCTCTTTCTTACAGATGCAGCCTTTCCCTCTTGGCTCTGATGGCAAGGAGGGATTCAAAAAGTCACATCCTTTACTGCTGGTTGTTGCTGGGGATGACACTGACAGTATTAACCAAAGCAGTACCCATTTGAGTAGTTTAGGGAGAGATGGTAAGGTAGAGATTCAATCTGGGAATAGCGTCAACTTTGCAACAGCTGTTCGGTTTTACTCCCTGAAGTCTCACAGTTATGTTCATGTTCTGAGATTTCGATCTGCTGTGCGGATGATCAGATGCAGTTCCAAGATAGTTGCTGTTGGCCTTGCCACCCAAGTATGAAGTGCTTCTTTTGGTTTCTTTTAAAATTGTGTAATACTTAAAAATGGAGCAATATTATCAGATAAAGCATGAGAGCATCTATTTTACTTTGCCCACTTTTGTCTTTTATACCACGGTTGATTAACCTTATTAATAATTTTGTGGCAGATATACTGCTTTGATGCATCAACACTTGAGAACAAATTCAGTGTTCTCACCTATCCCGTTCCTCAGTTATCTGGACAAGGAACAATGGGTGTTAATGTGGGTTATGGTCCGATGGCTGTGGGTCCGAGGTGGCTAGCATATGCTTCAAACAGCCCACTTCCCTCAAATGCAGGATGCTTAAGCCCACAAAACCAAAGTCCTTCTCCAGGAGTTAGTCCGTCAACATCTCCAGGCAGCGGTAGTTTTGTGGCTCGTTATGCAATGGAGTCCAGTAGAAATTTGGCTGCTGGAATAATCAAATATTGTCATGAGCTGCTTCCTGATAGCTCTAGTTCGCCAGTAGTAACAGGAATTGAGATGGACAAGGCAGGAATGGTTGGTATTATTTCATTTCATCACGGCTCAGCTAATTCATATGTTAGATATTTACATGCTTTTGAGAAGAGTATTTAATCTGATTTGTTTACGGTTTTTATCTTTGATTTCAGGTAATTGTTAAGGATTTTGTGTCCAGAGCTATCATCTCACAATTTAAAGCCCACTCTAGTCCTATATCTGCACTATGTTTTGACCCGAGTGGCACCCTTCTAGTCACTGCATCAATCTATGGGAATAATATCAATATCTTTAGGATAATGCCATCATGCACACGCAAGGGTTCAGGGCTTGCAAGCTATGACTGTAGCTCTTCACATGTGCATCTTTATAGACTTCATCGCGGAATAACACCAGCTGTTAGTATATCTTAGTTATAATATGCTTATTTTATTTTTTTTGAAGTCTGAGATTCCTTTATGGCCATCATTTATGCCCCTTTTCTCTTTTTTGCCCCCTTATTTTGACAGATGATCCAGGATATTTGTTTTAGCCATTTTAGTCAGTGGATTGCAATTGTCTCATCAAAGGGGACTTGTCATCTTTTCGTTTTGTCACCTTTTGGAGGTGATACTGGTTTCCGAATTATTAATTGTCAGGGTGAAGAGCCCTCCTTACTTCCAATTTTGTCACTACCTTGGTGGTCTACTTCGTCTTCTGTCTCTTATCAGCAATCGATGCCTCCTCCAGCACCTGTTGTCCTTTCTGTGGTTAGCCGGATAAAATATAGCAGTTTCGGATGGCTTAATACTGTTAATAGTTCTACTGCAAATGTGACAGGAAAAGTTTTTGTCCCATCTGGTGCTATTGCTGCCATCTTTCACAATTCCTTATCTCACTCACAGCAGCTTGTCAACTCAAAAACGAAACCCTTAGAGCATCTATTAGTTTATACTCCGTCAGGTCATGTGGTCCAACATGAACTTCTTCCATCTGTTGGTCCGGAACCTAGCGAAAGTGGTTCAGGAACCCAGTCTGCTTCTATAATGCAAATGCAGGAGGACGAGTTCAGAGTGAAAGTTGAACCAATTCAGTGGTGGGACGTATGTAGAAGGTCAGAGTGGCCAGAAAGAGGGGACCCTTATGGAAATGCCTCCGAAAGACAAGATGGTATTGATAGAGTTCAAGAGAAAATATGTTCTGGCGATGGCTGTGGATCTGATTTTTTGGATATAAGTGATGGTGCTGGGGAAAAGAAGGCCAAATCCTATACAGGAAAACCCCAAGATATGTTTCACTGGTATCTATCTAATGCAGAGGTGCAAATGAATTTTGGAAGGTTGCCAATATGGCAAAAGTCTAAGGTATTTGCTGTGCTATTTGATTTTTCCATAATTGTTTCATGTTGGTTGTTAACTGTCTTCCTTGTTTCTATAGATTTGCTTCTACACAATGAATTCTGTGAGAACTAATTCAAGTGCCAGTGGAGAGTCTGATATTGAAAAGATCTCTGCTAATGAAGTTGAAATCAGACGGAAGGAGTTGTTGCCTGTTTTTGACCATTTTCATAGCATCAGACCAAACTGGAGTGACAGGTGGTGATTTCTTTTCTTAATCATTACAGGAAGATTCAGCTATTTGGATGGCAAGCCATTATTTTTGTCGAATAATTTTTATGCTGTCTGATGAAGACTACTTTCAGAATACTAAAATTGAATGTGACAGTGGTGTACACTGAAAATAAATTGTTATTTTGAAGCTTTGGAGTTTGCAGATTTGTGTTTCAAAGGAGAAATCCTACAGGATTGTGTTTTCATTATTTGGGCATCAATTTCAATTAGTTCGCCATCTTGGGAGGACCTGATACTATTTGATGTCGAACATATGCATCTAAATGTTATGGGATTGTAGTTTATAGGTTTTCTACCGAAACCTTGATATTGCATATTTAATCCCAACTGGATTACTGTATCATATTCATGATGCAGTATAACCTGCCTCCTTGTATTGGAGGCATCTGTAGGTGCTATGACCTCGATAAGTTTGGTATTATTTGTAGCGAATTGCATATGCTATCGTCGGTGACATCTATTGTATTGTTGGTCTCATTGGTCTCTCATATTTTCATATGTTTATTTGGCTATTTGAATCAGAAGCCTACATCATCCTGGGGAAAAATATTTTAGCCCTGCATCTCCATTTCCTAATCCGGTTGAAGACAAGCAAACTGCTGATATCACAGTTATTTGCCACTCAATGCCAGCATCACTGAGCTCCACTGAAAGCTCAGAAGCAGGTAAGATTCTTTTTTCGATTTCAGTGGAACCAAAAAGATTGCAATCATTGAAGATCTATTAGAGTCTGTACTAGAAAATGCATGTATGCTTCAAAAATGCTTTTTTCTTGTTTTTACTCTTCAAGTCTTGTTTAAATATTTTATTTGAAGTCCCTGTGATTTTTTGATTCGATGTTTGTAATTTACTTCAGGTTCATCAAGAAGGATTGAAAATTTGCTTGACTTGGATCAAGTTTCTCCTACTTGTCAAGTGCTTGGTGAGATGTACCTGGAAAGAATGGGGCCAATTAACATTGAGCCTTCCCTGCAAAACAATATTGTGTTGGAAAATTCATCTCTATCAGGGAACTTGAAACATATCAACTCTCAATATGATAATTGTCTCGATGCTGATCTGTTATTGCAAGAAACCAAGATAGATTCCGAAGCAAGAGATGCTGTAGGTGTCGGTATCCGTGGGGACGCAGCATTAGTCATGAACAAGCATGCTGCAGTTACTAGCGATCATGCGGATGTCGCCTCAGAAATGCAAAATGCATATCTCACGCAATCTTTCCTAGATGGTCACTGCAAGACACTCGGGCACGATGAAAGCCATGCGTTAACTGAAGTAGGAACTGATGATGTTGACAGCAGCAGTAGCCATCATGAAAGAGAGCAGCCGGAGGATGATGGAGAGAATGACGAAATAATTGGCGGCTTCTTTGCCTTTTCCGAATAAGGTAAAAAATATAAGCCTGTAATTTCAGCTACTTCTCTTGTGATTTCATGATTCTTTTCCTTTCACATATCATCATTTGATCATTTCATCAGCTATTATCAATGAATTCATGAATCTCATTATTCTTTAGGATGATTATTACACAGTTGAAGAATGATTTACAGCATCAATGAAGTCCTCTCTAATCATCATCTGTGCTGTCTGTGAGTCTCAGTTTGGGAAATGTAAAAATCTATGTGCATGTTGTGAATAAGAACTGACATATTAGCAACAATTAAGCAATGATTTGTTGCTCCAATTTGTGCCACCTCTCTCTCTCTCTCTCTTTCTCCATTGTACATTCTGTAGATGGGAATTCATATATTCATGGGTTTGCTAATGTTGGGTTTGCATTCACAGTTCTAAGCTGAATTTTTTTTTCATGCTTTGCATGTAAATATGAATGGGGCATGGAAGTTGTATAAATATAATATCTTTTTTTTAATTCTTGAATTTGTTCATGAGGAAAAATGGAAGTTGGAAATGGCTAGTTAATATTGTATGCTCCATTTTTATCAAGTTCTGCATCATTTTTATAAATGTATAATACATAGAACCAAATACCAGTTCATAATTCACTCATAATTTCAAAGTGTATATTTTTAGGAGAGTTTAATTTCAAAGCATTACAAAAATTTATAGAGTTTTTCATCAAAATGATAAATTGTATTTGACAGAGTCACTTTTTCACTGACTTCAGAGTCAGAGAAAATCAAACGCTTCACAGTCTCTGAAACTTTAATAAGTGCTGAAAGTTATTTAAGGAATTATTATTATGAGTTTAATTTTGATGCACTGACTGTCATCCAATCAAAACACACTTCGTTTGTATGACTTTTTAAGTAGTGGGAGAGACAAAGCACAGTCATAACTGACATGACAGTTCATAATTGGATGACTGTGTAAAAAAATGGTTCATAGTGAATGAAAACTAAATTCTATTATTATTATTATTATTTTTTGTATAATTTCTTTTTAATTATATGTTTTTGGATTTGATTCTTAAGTTAACTCTTTAGAAACTTCTCTCTTTAATTTTCCTTCCACAACCATTCTGCTTGCTTAACTGGTTTACTACATGATATCCATATATTTGTATTGCATGATACATTAAACAATTTTTTTTTTTTATCACCAAATGGCATTAGCATTTTGCATTATATTATTCACTTTTGCATTAGTGCTGCTACCTCACCAATGAGATCAAGCTTAGAGGGAAAAAATGGCAAGAAATTGGCATGTGTCAAGATGAAGATGAGTACATAAACAGATAAAGAAACAAGAAGAAGAAGATGAGTCAAAGATAGCTGAAAAGAAACAAGATGAAAATGATGGATAACGTGTTTGTGTGTTGTGTTGTGGGAGAAGATGAAAAAAAGAAAGTGAGATATGAATCTACACGCACATGTATATGGTACGATTGGTCGGTTTTCGACATTATTCCACTTTTTTGGTCACTTAAACCGACAACTATTTATATATATGGACCCAACATCAATGGTGGAATGCGTTTGTTTAACCATACAAATACATCAAACTTGTATTTAATATGTACTATACATTATATGAGATGTGTGTTGTATATATAATATAGATACATATAACACACATTTCATATGGCATATAACACACATTGAATACTAGTTGTACATATTTTTATTATACAACAAACATTATTGGGTCATATACATGTTCTTCTTAATGAATTAATAAAATGCTGACTTTGGTAATGAAATTATATTCTTAAATGCCAAATTAGTTTATGAAAATTATAACTTTAAATGAGATTAATCCAATAATTTGTCAAAATTTGACTACCATAGATTAACGTGGTTTAACCACGGGTCTAGCACAGTTGTTAGCTCGTTGGTTTTCTTAAGCATATAGTGAAGAGTTCGATTCGGTACGGGGAGGTCTCATAATTAGAAATTTACCTCATTATGAGCTCTCACCTTACAAAGATTAGTCATTGTTGTTAGTTGTGGATATTTTGATAAATAAAAAAATAAATAAAATCTAGTATAATTACTAAGTCACCAATGAATTTGGTAGAATTTAAATTATAGTTATAGAATGATTCACATAAAATCAATTAAACATTAACTCTTAATTAAAAATGCTTTTTACTTCTCTTTTATTATTTTTAGTTGTTCATAATACTCATTGTTGGTAATAATAATGACTAATTCTTTTTTTCTTTTTCAGTCCATTCAACTTATTTATTTCAACTTTAGAATTTTAAGTGATAAAATCCAAACCTAACCAACTTGGGTTGGTCAAGTGGTTAGCTCACTTGTCTGCTTAAGCAAGTGTTGGGGGTTCGATCTCCGTCTTGTGTATGCAGACGGATTAGTCTTTGATCTTTCGGGTTGGGGAATACTAGGAAAAAAAAAAAAAAACCGAAACCTATTACTTCCTACAAACTATGAAACCTTCATCACTAATACAATCCTAAGAACTTTACCATTCAACTAACTTGTCTGATAATTTATAGTTTTCTTCTCTTTTGTTTCACAACAAATTTTAATGTCAGACTCAGATGGAACAAAGAAATTGATTGTGTCGCCAACAATGTATTATACATTTTGATTCTCTGTCCATCGTATTCAATTGTGAAGGCGATTTATGCATGTGGTACAACTGGTAGATTACATTTTATTTATTTATTTATTAGCTTCACCTAATAATAATAATAATAATAATAATAATAATAATAATAATAATGACAATAATAATAATAACAAAATTTGAATTCAATAAATACTGAATTACAATAAATATATTACAAATTAGTACATTTTTATCGTCTTACAGAACCTAGTCTGATTAGGCTGAAGTAGAGATAGATATTAGAGATTTTTTGTTATTGTGGTTAAATAAAGTGAGATGAGTAAAAAGTTAAATTGTTTATTTTATATTTTTACTTCGAAACGTTGTTTTAATTTTAAAAGTAGTTAATTTATTAATAATTGAAAGTTGAAAACATAAATAATTTATTAATGTTTAAAAATATTTTTTAAATTCACTTTTTAATATTATTCTCAAACATAAATTAATTCTGTTAATATTATTATTTAAAAAATTATTCTAGTGAAATCTAAATCAAACCTAATTTGGGTTACTAATAATCTCGTGAAAGCAAAAAAGGATAATGACTTTTCATTGTGATTTTGAAGGAAGAAGATGGAAGTTCTTTTTCTTAGACAATAATACTATATCTACATATTATAAAATTAGTCATAATTTAATTTTTTAAAATTATTAATTTAATTTAAAAATATTTATTTTATATAATACTTCTTCTATTTTTTTTATTTATTTACTTTTTATTTTAAATTGTTCTTTTTTATTTATTCAATTAATAATTCTAGATAATATTTAATATATTTTTATTTTATTCTTCTTTAATTTATCTTCTATCAAGTAAATTATATTATTTAAAATAATGTGTACTCTTTAATTAAGAATAATATAGTAAAATATATTAATTTTTTGTTAATTTTAAAAAATTAATCATTATCTAAAATATTATAAAAAAAATATACAAATAAAAAAAAAACAGAGAGAGTAAAAGATTAAGGATGAGACATAACCCAAAATCAGTAATCAGACAAATTACGGAGGAATCACCATTTGTGGTAACCTCATTCACTCTCCTCAAATAAATAACATAACAATTCTCCCAACACACACCAAACCAAAAGCAAACAACGTTTTCATTTCACAATTTCAGACACAAACACTCCCTCACGCACCAACTACTACGCCACCTTTTCAGAGAGAGCAGAGACAAAGTGGTTTTAATTTTTAGTGCATACCCTTTTCTCAAATTCAGTGCTACTCAACCTCAATTTCAATTTCAACTTCAGTTTCGTTATAAAGTCTCAAACTTTTTTTGTGGGCTTGTTTCTTTGAGATCTGGTTTTTTGAAGAAGAAGAAGAAGAAGAAGCCATGGACGTTCTTCAGCTACAGAGGAAGCTAAGGGAGCACCAAACTGCTATGATTAGAGAGGTTCTTTATATATATCTTTTTCCAATTCTCCCTTTTTCTCTTTTGGTTTCTTTTTCACAGAAAAAAAAAAGGAAAAATCATGGTTCTGTTTTCTCAGGTCAACGGCAAGTGTTTGATTGATACTGTTCAATTCTTTTTTCTTCTATATATTATAATTACACTCAATTATATATATATATATATATATATATATATATAATATATAGTATATATGTGTGACGTTTGTGTTGGTCCCTTGTTTGATTCATTGATCATTTGATTGGAGGCTTTGTGTTTTTTTCTTGGGGGGAATGAATTAATGATTGGTGTGATGTCACTTTCTTTCAAGTAACAAAAAAGATTCTAAGTTTTTTTCATGAAAAAAGATTGTGTTTTTCTTGTTTTTGAGGAGATAAGTAGTTCAAAAAATCATGTTTTTTGTTTTTCAATTCAATTTTGTGTGATGGGGTTTTTTGCTGTTGATTTTGGGTTTATTAGGGGTTTCTGGATGATCAATTCAGCCAGCTTCAGAAACTGCAAGATGAGAGCAGCCCAGATTTTGTGATTGAGGTTGTCACTATGTTCTTTGATGATTCTGAGAATCTCCTCAACAACATGACAAGAGCTTTGTAAGTGTTAAAATTTTGTTGAATTTTCCTTTATTAGTTCAGATAACACTAATATCTTTGAAGCAGAACAATAATTTCATGAGTTTAGAGAAGAATACTGTAATAACTTTGCAAATTGAAAGATCTCCTTAGCAAATTTTATAAACCTACTGATCAATTATGGACTGAAATCCTGTTATGTTGTTAGATAGGCACAAAAAACTTATGTATAATATATGAATAACACACGTACGTATAGTACACATTATTCTTATGTTATAATACACGTTGGATACTAGTTTGACGTATTTCTATTGTACGATAAACATTATTGCAAAATTTTTTTACAATAACATGCCATTCTTATGGTAGTAGTAGTAGCATAAGAGAATGGATCCTAATCTGTGAATTTTATTTTCTGAGAGAATTTCTCATTTAACTTGTGAATGAATGATATACATAAAGAGAATTTTATGGTGAATTGGGTTTTGTTTAAACTTGTTCAGAGAACAAATACCAGTGGATTTCAAGCAAGTAGATGCTCATGTTCATCAATACAAGGGAAGCAGTGCAAGGTAATCTAAAATAAATGTCACTGTTGGCTATAGCTGATTATTGTTATTATTATTATTATTATTATTATTATTATTATTATTATTATGATATTATTATTTTGTTGTATAGTGTTGGAGCTGCCAGAGTAAAAAATGTATGTGCCACCTTCAGAAATTTTTGTGAGGCTCAGAACCTTGAAGGGTAAGTTTTCTTTCACTTCCCTGCAAAATGCAAATTAATTATTCTATTGCTTCAATATTTTGTATATTATCATATATCACATCTTGGAATTATTTTAGTATTGCAGTATTGGTTCACACTTAATTAATGATAAATGTTAGTTAAACTATTTTATTCTTGATTTTTCTGGCAACAAACATTTTATTTATAACTGAATGAAACATGGGTTTTACTTAAATATAACTCATATTCAATTCCAATAATAAATAGGATATCTGTTGATAAAAAAAAAAAAAACAATTTATTTATAGGCACAAAAATCTATTATGATGTAAAGAGGGTACCAAACGCCACATGTCACCCTTAATCTAGAACACACCATTTCTTCTATGCATTTTGAACAGAGACCTTACCTTGTTTGAGAGGGAGGCTTAATATATTTTATTAAAATATTTTAAATTAATAATTTATGTCCTAATCTTTCTCTTATTATTATTATAAATTTTAATTTTATGTTAATTTTAATTTACTTAGGATCTAAAACTTTTTTACAAAGTTAATCAATTGTACGTTTCTCTTATTTAGACATTCAAGATAATAAATAGTCAATCATTGTGATTTGATTACTAACTTGATGAATTTTAAAAATGTATATATAATTTTTTATAATCATATCATAATTAATGAGTATTGTATTCATAAATTTTATTGGATATTGAGTAAATCGTCAATATTTAAACTAAATAATTTTTTAATGTGAAAATATAATTGGATATCTATGTAATTTTTTTTGGATTGCATATAAATTAAATTCTTAAGCTTCTATATTAGCATGAAAATACATATATGAAAAAAATTGAGTTTTATAATCCCTCAATTTCTTTTCCAAAGAATTTACTCATTGCTTTCGTATTACATAAAATCTCTCCTTGATGCATGGAAAGATTCTGAAGATGGAAAAAAATCATGGAAGATTTTGTATAAATTTTTAATAATGAGAAGATTTTGTGATGAGATTAAAATATGAAATACTTCATATACATTTGATACTAAATCGATCACTCAATTTAACTATAATACAATCCAATATTTATAGTTACTCAATCTAACTTATATTCTAACTCAATTCAACATTATATTTCAATTCTTATATTGAGACAATGACAATTTTTATACTTACACAATTCAACATTTATATTACTTAATCAAACTTTTTGTACTGGTGGTTGATTTAGTGTCATTTTGAATGTACATGTAATATTACTCAATTAAAATACAAGGAAAATTTAAAAGAGGGGAGAAAAAATTATTACTATTAAGATGAAAATGAAAGGGAGAAAGTAAACATGATTGAGTCTTGTAATTAAGACAGAACAACGAAATCTAGATTCTTGTTTGTTTTTAGATGTAGCTAAACAGGAAAATTATAAAATTATTTAGAAATTTTTATGGAGATCTTTTGCTATGAAGATTATTCTTAATATATAATGATTACAAAATTATTATTAAGATCCTTTCTTCTATTAAGAAAAGGAAAGAAAACAACGAAGTTTTATTTTTAAAATAGAACGAAATTACATAACATATTTTATGTAAGATTATTTCATATTTTATTTTTTATTATTAATATGGAATCTTCTCTTATTGATTTTATCTTTCTATATACTTTAATTTTCAAAGGAAATAACAGAGTACCATTATTTGTACCATTTGTTGAAATATCTTTTAGGATTTAATTTTCATTGACAATGTATAATTTTTTTACACAATCATCTCATTATGTACTGTTATATAAGTTATAATTATTTTTTTTCTCTTTCTATTTGAAAGTTTATATAAATGGAATGTTTTGATTGGATGACACCGAAAATTTATAAAAAAAAAACGTTAAACTGAGTGGATACTTTCTTGGATAATATTTTATTTGGAAAACATTTAATAATTGGAGAATTGGAGAGTGGACACCATGATTTGAGTACATGACACACTTTTTACTTTGTTGTTTGATGAAATAAAGTTAGTGATAATTGATTAGAGCTAAGGATAGTATCCCTTATTATAATGATATTTGAGATAATTGAAGGGTAATGTTTTTGTCATGATTATAACCAAAGTCAATAACAATAATGCTTGATTATGTTAACAAATTTTTTTTTTTTAAAAAAAGAAATTCTTGCATAGTTCTGAAATATCAATTCACTCTATATATTTAATACATTAAAATTATACTTTTATTATTAAGACCTACTATTAACTTCAATTTTTTAATTAAAAGGTCACTAAAAAATATGTAAGAATTTATGCCTTTGTTTTGATGAATGGAATGCTCATTACATGTTGCATTTATTAATGAATTTATATAATCATATGTTAATACATTGATTCAATGCTTCTTTATGATTAATTAAAAAATAAATAAATAAATAAAGCATGATGATATAATGTTGAATATAATAGTTGGTTGAATCATTACTAAGAAAAATAAATGGCGCAGGTGTGTGAGATGTCTACAACAACTGCAACATGAATACTCCTTGCTCAAGAACAATCTTCAATACTTGTTTAGGGTAAGCTCTATAATATCTTCTTCTTATAACAGGATTGATTTTTTATTTATTTTGGGTTTAAATTATTCTCCTAAGGCATATTTGATTTAAGAATAAATTAAAAATACATATTTTACCAAAAAAATATATATATATAGGTATAAATTACATTTTTAAATTTTGTATGTAAAATAATATATGAAGCTAATATATTACAGAATATAAAATGACATGTTTATTTACTGTAGACACATATAAGATAGATTGCATATGTACAGATTTTTTATGTATTTTTTATGTACACAAAACACATATGCTAATGCATGTAGGAATTTTAATGAAAAATTTGTTGCAAACTTTTCCGTATTATTTTTTCATAATTCCACCATTTGTCCTTCTCCATTTTTTTTATCAAAGTCCCAGAATGAAATTTTGTATAAATATTTATAAATTTATGCTGTACATATTAAAATAAACACAAAATAAAAT
Source organism: Aeschynomene evenia (assembly GCA_013621005.1). NCBI lineage: Eukaryota > Viridiplantae > Streptophyta > Magnoliopsida > Fabales > Fabaceae > Aeschynomene > Aeschynomene evenia. The sequence continues at coordinate 4,676,208 of CM024264.1, read as the reverse complement.
ATACAAAATTCATTGTATTATATTATATTGTACTTATATTTCTATATTGTATTATATTAACTCTAAAATAAACACTACCTTACTAATTAAACTATATTCTTCATCATATTGATTATTGCAGCTGCAACAAGAAATCCAAGCTGCTGGTGGTACAATTCCCACAATTGAGTAGATGGAAGTGATGTGATGACATGTTTGCCAATTGATGATGAAAATTGCTTTTGATTTTGATAGAACAGTTGGTTTCGTTGTTATTTTTTTTTAATTTCTTTTTGCAAAACTTGAATTACTCTTTGATATCAAATTATCTAGAGCTTTTTAAATGATGGGATATATAGTGGTTATGTGAATAATAATCATTTCTTGATTAGCCTACTATATATATATATATATATATATATATATATATATATATATTTATATGTGTGTGTGTTTGGACAACATGTTTTATAATTATATGAAAAATGATTAAGTGGCAAGGGTCCCCCTTTATGGGTCAAGTCCATGAAAGAAAATAATAGGGAATTGGATTGTGATGTTGTAAGGAGGTTTGAGAAAAAGAGTCTATTCCTAGTTAAGACTTAATGTTCTAATGTTTGAGAACTATATGTGTATGTGGTATGGTAGGTTTTATAAGGTGTTTTTATCTCTCTATAAGATGGTCCAATAGCTCATCAAGCATGACCCAAGATCTTTGATCCCAAGAGAGTTGAGAGTTGTGAGTGGAGGATTAAGAGTGTGTATAACCATACGTATCTAGGGTAAAGCCTTAAACTAGTAAAAAATATAAAGATCTGTTAGCATAGTTTCATCTAGGTCCAGATTAGGAAAAATGATAGGTTATCCACCCTAGTATACATAATTCAAAAAGCAAAACCCACCAAATCCATGACAAGACAATGGTATCATGGTGGAGTCTAGGACCGATTTTAGGGAGAGTAATTTGAGGACAATCACGGAAAGAAGGAGTGATTGGAGGCAATAATTTTCTATATATACTAGAAATACTTACTCATATGTATCTTATACATATATGGGTAAGTAATTAACTAATTAATTATTATTCTTGCTTCTTCTCCTCTTCTTTATCTTTTAGTGGGAGTAAGTCCAATGTATGTATTATTGGAGTACAAGGAAAATACTAGATTGGACAGAACCGTGCAGGGCTTGAGGGGGAGAGAGGGGCCAAGGACAAAAGGGTTTTTTTTTTTTCTTTGATGAGCGATTTTGACTCAGCACCTTGATTCTCACCATACAACTGAGTCTCACGTAAGTGCATGATCATAATCCCACATTGGCAGAAGTGATGCAAAATATAGTTGAGCTCGCACCAAATATTCATGCATTAGTGGGTGTGACTCTCTAATCGATGTCCACATAATGCACTTCAACTGACGTTCATGCCGTAAAATATAGACATCAAATTAATTACAAAACCAAATTATTAAGTTATTACAAATTAAAAAATAATAAGTTACTCACTCTAATTGATCTAGTTACACATTAAATTATGTATTTTAAATTACAAATTAATACTACTAATTATTATAAATGCAAATAACCTAATAGCAACATACACCTACCTACAAATAATTTTAAATGCATAGAAAAAATCTAATTACAACATAACAAAGTACTACTTCACTAACTAATCTACCGAATGACTAATCAATAAATAATTTTAATTCTAAAATTTTTATCTAATTACAACATAAAATTTTATCAATAACAATAAATTAATAAACTAAAAATTATAACTAAAAATTTAATCTAAATATTTTCACTCAGAATAAATTCAACTCATAATTAAAAATTAAAATTCGTTCACTAACAAAACAAATTATAAATATAAATAAACTCACTAAATAATATAACTAATAATAAATAAAAACTATATACTAATTCCTAAAAAAACAAAAACTTTTAATACAAAAGTAGTTAAAAAATAAATAAATAGATAAATAACCAATACATTAACATAAAAGGAAATTTACTTGGACAGTACAAAAATGTTTAAAATTTTTATTCCATTTTGGGAAGTAATGTTTTTTTATTTTATTACAATATATTATATATTTTAAATAAATATTACCGTTGAAAACCCCATATCTGAAAAGGGGAAAGAAGCTCAAGGGGCAAGGCAAAGATAGAGTGAAAAGTGTATTTAGAGAAGAGGCAGCAGAAAATCAGAAGCAAGAAGCAATGAAGCACAAAAGAAAGTGGGAAAAAGAAAATGGTAGGATATAAACCCAACCCACACACACTAATTCACTTAGGGTGTGTTTGCAAGTTTGGGTTTGGAGGGAGGGGAGGGGAAGGAGAGATTTTGAAGAGTGTAATTGTGTTTGGGAGTTATATTGGGAGGGGAGGGAAGGGGAGGTGTTTGAGAGAATTTTAAAATCCTCCAAACTTCCCAATTTTTAGTTCATCCAACTTGGAGGATTATCAAACTCGCAAACAAAGGCAAGATCTTGTCTCCAAGTCCCTCCCTTTCCTTCCCCTTCCTTTCCTTCCATAACCTCCACCTCTCTTCCCCTCCTAACTTACAAACAAAGCCTTAGGGTTAAGTTTAGGGAACTCGAGGGAGGCGGAGAGTGGTGACAGTGGGTGGGGGCTTTGAAGCGCCGTCCTCGCTGTCATCGTTGCTGCTGTCCTCGCAATAGAGAGAGAAAGAGGGAGAACCGCGATGGCGGTTGGGGAAGAGAGTGAGCCGCGGCGGCCATAACCTTCCCGGCCGCCGCGGCTGCTGGCCATGTGCCTTGGGCCGCCCTTGTTGCTGTCCCAAGTGACGCCGACAGCGAGGATGAGAAGGCGAGGTTGAAGATGATGAATGGTGGTGTTGCTTAGATCGATCTTACTACGAGAATGGAGATCTGCTCCTTGAAGGTCTGTTCCCTTAACCTTGGACTCATTTTTTACTTTAATATTATTCTGCTGTGGTGCTGTTGGTTTTACTCTTTGCAAGCTACTATGGATTATATATATATATTATTTTAACTAGAATTAAAAAAAAGAGGGTTTATTCTAGTTTGTTGGTTTTTGAAATTTGTGTTATGTTTGATTTTACTCGAAACTAAAGCTTCAATGTGCTATTTGTATGAGATATTAATCATTTCACGTTTGACCTTGTGCTAAAAGATACTTGTAAAGTAATTTTGGAGATTCTCAGTATATATTATGCTCATTGCATTAGGTTTTTAGGTGTTATGTCAATGTGATTATTGTAGTTGCTATTAATAATCTTATCTAATCTAATATATATCCTAATAGCCAAACATTCCCGCTAAAATCAATTTCTCCTCCACCAATACAATCTTTGATAGAACCATTCCATTTCCTTCCGGTTAACCAAATTCTTATACTCTCCCAAAGACACAAACCCAAAAAGTACAGTCGAGTACACATAACGCAATTTAGTTCATTCTCAACCAAATTAACTTTCCCAAGTTGTACTAGCTTGAAAATGCAAGTCACATCATCATTTAATGTTTGTTTCTTCTAATGTACTCTCTCAACTGAGATAACAATCATTTTTCTTTTTTCTAATGCCTCCTTTCATAAATAAAACATTCTCTGAAAATTTATTAAACCCAACACATATATATCCTCACACAGAAACTTTTTTTTATTTTTCATTAAATGTAAAAAAAGACTAATTCAATTCAAACTCACTCGAATGAAATAAATGACCCTTTTGTCTTCTCCTCCAAAAAGTTGATATGAGGATGTCAGAGATAAAAAAAAGTTGTTTAGGATTAAAATAATATATTTTTATTTAAATTTTAAAATTGAAACTCAAACTTCTTAGAGAAGTTCATTACCACTATTTATTCTCCATTATCAATACACACACACATTTGCTTCTCTATTTTTCTCTCAACTTCACAAATCAGTTTTTTAAATTTAAATCTCCATAATTTTTTCTATAGTTTTCTTCTTCTACCTATCTTTCTTTCTATCATTCGAAACTTACTTCTTCTACCTCATATTTTTATCATCTTTATTCTCAATTTTTTTAACCTCAATTCTTTTTTATATAGGTCCCTTTTGTTCTTAAAAGAAAATTATTTGTATAAATTTTTTGTTCACTCAATATCTAATACTACACATTCTCCACTTGCTCTTCTAACATCAATCCATACATACACACTTCACCTACCATTGGAGACCTCAACATCCTCTGTGTCTGTTCCTATCGGACATGTCACATTCCAATAACCGATTGTGCTTTTTTCTATGGCTTCCATTCCTCAAGAAATTCTGGGTAGAGGTAAAATATTTTTTTCTTTTTTTTAAAAAGTTCAACATTACTTTAAACCTAACTTTACTTTGATGACTAATTGCTTAAAGTGTTATTTTTGTTGTTGCTGATTTTTTTTTTTAAAATTATTTTCTATACTTTTTTTAGTTGATGGTTAACTAGATATTTTTTGAGATGGGAAAATTCTTTTTTCAAGATATTGAGAATGTGTTTTTGCATTTTTAATTTAAGTATTTCTATGTTGACTGTGACTTTACATATTTGTAGTATTATATGCATACACACATTACACTAGATAGAATTGAAACATGGATTAGTGAGGACAACCATGGGAGTTGAGGAGGAGGAGGACTTGTGAGTTTCTTCTATTTGTGCCCTTTAATTTTATTTTATTTTTTTGAAATTTATTGTGGTTCATGATATGCTATGGATCTTTTGTGTTGATTTTCTAATGTTAGTTTGTATTGGGGATTTTTTTTTTGTGTTTTTTTTACGTAAATATACTTAACATAACATTACTTTTGATGTTGCATTATAATAAAAAAGAAAATTTAGTGTTATCACAATTGTTGTTGGTTCCTGCTGTATGTTGCTCGATGTAATAGGTTATGGTATTAGGACAAAGTGTTATCATATGTTTTGTTAATTTGTGATAAATACATACAAGTTTTTCTTGATATAGTGCTGTCTTGCATTAAACCTCATTGAAACCTCATTTTGTTTCATTGGTAAGTTGTAATGTTAAATAATGTGCATCATTATAAGTTGTATTATGACATAGTTAATATTATTATTTTTTATGTCTTAGTTATCTCATACTGAAAACGCATTATGATTTCTTTATTAGATATTAAAAACTTCATCTTTAGTTATAATTATGATACTATAATATATATATATATATACTTGCATAAGTTGTAATCAACATTTGTAACTCCTTTTATTCCTTCCTAGCAATCATGAAGTGATTCTATGTCTCCTTTAGTATCTCTATGTTCTCATGCACTATGTATTCAAAGAGGTAAATCAAATTTTCTTATTTCAATAATATGCAAGCTTTCTTACATCATAACGGGTCTCTTAGAGGTTAATTTGTCTTTATTGTTTAAATTTGTACAATATGTTTCTATTGTGTAATGCTTTGCATGTAAAATTTGGTCAATATTGTTCTCTTCTGCAATGTTTTCTGTCACCAAATTTTGCTCAATCTCATCCTGCCTTGCATCCTCAATGGCTAACTATACTTCAACTTCTAAGAGTTTGGCATCGTCCTTTAATTCTATTTGTCAAGGTATGTTTCATTCTTAGCTAAAGTACATTTATTCAAACACCAACGTTCCTATAGGTTTATGTCCTTTTTAGATTGACTTTGTATAAACTCCCTTCCTGGTAGGTATTTGCTTTAATTGTGGCAACAGAGGCATCATAGTTCCAATGACATATGCAAGTACCATTCTCAAAAGTCTGTCACCATCCCAATTAATCCAATCGGCAACGGGCAAGTCAAAGATTTCAGCTTATTCAACAACCTCTACTCAAGGTAAATGTAGTTTCATTTTCTCCATAACTTCATCAGTGCTATTAACAAATAACAAGTTCTATTTTAAGTCAACTACTCTTATCCTTCCCTAATTATCTTCTTAAAGTACTTATTCACATGTTGCTTAAAGGTATACAAAAACTTCGATTTTGGAAAGTTTGTAGCTTAATTTTTTGGAAAGTTTGGTGTATGCTTTAAAATTTCTATAATTTTAGTGCACAAGTTTTAGTCTAATGTTTCTAAAATGAGCATATTGTTGGATCTTTTTGGCTGTAATTGTTTTTGTGTAGGCAAAATGTGCCCAAGCTAAAATGAGCATAATTTGTTGTTCTAAGTTAAAATGCGTTTTAGATTTTTGTGTAACTATTTGTACCAAGAACAATTTGATATTGGCTCTTAATTTGATTTTTAACATTTATGTTGTGATCTTATTTGGGTTGAACTTTATTTTAAGCATTTACAAAAATGCCAGATGATATCATATATATATCCATTTAATATCTCTCAAATTATTGTTTGATTTGGTCCTCCTAATTATCATGTATAAGCATATACTACATTGTCCTAATTTCATTAGCTTTTAACTATGATAGATAAAGAGTATAGATTAACTTTCCTAATTTGATTAGTCTTTCTCCCGCATTTGAATTCTATATTTATTTTAGTGTTATAAACCATATTTTTAATATTATTATTTTTCTAAATTTTAAATTATTATTTATTTCATTAACTTATTTAATTATTTGAAAAAAAAATGATTGAAGAAGAAGACGCCATGGAGACTCAAGGTTGTGACACAATAATAGTTGGTAAGTGATTTAGTAGCGGAGGACTTGGTAGTGACCATGTCCCTTTTTCTTGATTCTCATTTACTTTTTTTTTTTTTTTTCTCCGTTCCATGTTGTTGTGAGTAAAGGAGAATTTGAGAAGAAAAGTTATTATTCTCATGTGGGTAAGTGTGTCATTATGGGTTATTCTTAGTCTTTAAAATTTATATTTTGTTGCATTGATCTTATAATTAAAGCTTTTAATTGGATTAAGTCTTCTTTAAACATTTATAAAGACATAAGATTATCTCATTTTTATACCTAAGCCATTTAGTTTGATGAGTCAATTGTTTCTTGATTAATTTACAAGTATCATGGAGAGAGTCTATAATTAACTTCTGATTTAAATAGTCTTGCTAACTATATATCCAATGTTAAGAGAATTTTAACATCCCGTGCGAAGCACGGGTCAGTTACTAGTTATTTATTATTTTCAGATCTTCAATTTTACTTGTCTTGGAGCGCTGCTTCTGGCTTATTTTGGGTGGATAAAAAATTACTAAAAGAAAAAGAAAACGAAAGAAAAAAATAGTGTTTAAGATAATTGTCTCTAGAGCTTGCGTTTTGTTTTGTTTTGTTTTATCTTGTTAAATAAGATAAAACACTCACTATATTGCATTTTTGAAGTCTATGTTTATATCTTTCCATGTAAACTAACCCCTAAAAAGTCTCTATCTCTATATGCCCATGGTTTCCATTTCTTTGAATTTAATATGAAATTTTTGTTTTTGAGCATTTCATTTGTGTCTTGGTGCTGGAGCTTGGAGGTATGGAAATCTGTTTTAACTTCTTAACTGTTTTAACACAAACTTGACATGTCTTAATTGTTTTATGGTTATTTTCACAAGGTTGATTATTACGATGTGCTTCTACGCATTAAAGAAGTTTGTGTTATTATTTATGAGTTTAATCTGATCATGTCCCTACAAGTAACATATTCTATGGTTAATTTTTATTCTAAAACATGATTGAATATAGATTACAAGTTGCTTTTTACTAGATTGTTATGTTTAACATGAAAAGTTTGCTTTGATTTTTGATTTTATACACAAATGGATTTGAAAAGAGAGAGAAATGGAAACGACCAAGTAATTCATTAGTTGTTTCAAGCAAATATTGTATTTACCATTATCAAAATTAAACAAAAATTTAAATTAGCCCTCAGTCATTCTCGGTCTCTCGCAATCGACGAGCTCTCTTCGACATCGATCTCAAGCTCAGTGTCTCCTCTGTCTCCGGTGGGTGGCTCGATCTCGCGCGGTGAAGTTTCACAGTTGCTCCACGCATCTTGCTGCTCGACGCCTACGGTTCTCTCACTCGACCTTCTTCCTCTCCATCTGCAGATCCTTCAAGAAATAAGAGGTGAGTAATTTTTAATTTGGTGAAATTGAAACTAAATCTTTAATTTGGTGATTATGCTCTTTGGTTATTGTTGTTTTATTATTAATTTTTGAGAGATTGAATTTGGTTATTGTTGTTTGGTGAAACTAAAGATTTAATTTGGTGATTATTGATGTTTGGTTATTGTTGTTTTCTCCGTGTTCTCCTCTTTTTGGTTTGATGCTATACTGGTTTTGTTGCTTCTGTTCTGTTCTGCTCCATTACTGGTTTTGTTGATCTGCTTTTGCTAATTCTGTTCTGCTCTAGTTCTGATTTTGTATGATGATGTCTGAACTCTTGACATGTTACAGGAAAAGGGATGCCATTTTGTTTGATGCAATTTGTGTATGCAATTTAACTCATTATGCCGATTGAATTTAACTGAGATGCAACTTTGTGTATGCCATTTCATTTTGTATTATTTTTCATAAATGTTTGGGTAACAACATTTTTTCAGCCAAAACAATCAATAAAACTCATTTTAACACTTTTGGCCCAAATAACATTATTAACCATGTGTATTTTTTAATTGGGCTGAGTGATTTAGACCCAATTTTCTATTGTTGGACTATTTTGACTGATTTTTTTGTTGTACCTCTAACAATACTCATTATTTTTTTTTTTGTTATTTTCATTATTCTAAATCTTCTAATTTTTTGTAATATTTTTCCAGGCACTTAAAAATCATTACTATATTCTAAGGACGAGCTATGATTTAGGCCTCTGTCTTGGCTTGTGTTTTGCTGTTGGTGGGTGGGGAGCACTTGGGCGTGTGCTGATGTGGGGTGTAGGAGTAGGGATATAAAAGCGGGCAACTCGCCTCACTTAGGTCCGCCCCGTCAAAAGTAAAAAAAAAATGGGGTGGGGGCGGGCCGCCAAAAGTGGCGGTTCGAAATTTTCAGCCCAACCCGCTTTTTGCCGGCCCGCCTTTTTCTCATTACATAATTATATATTATTTTATTATTTAATTTTTTAATAAAAAAACTAGTAAAAAGAAATAAATTAATAAAATACAATGTATGAATAGATAAATTATAAAATTAAAACAAAAACAATTAATCCAATATAGTCTATTTATTTACACTTTTACACCAATTTATCAATCAAAATCAACAAAACATAAACAATCAACAACACGAGCTGCAGAACCAGAGATCAAGCGGAATGCTGAACTGCAGAACCACAGAATCGATGAAGCATAAGCAAAATCACAGCGCAGCAGCAGCGACCGCCAACCAAAAGTAGAATCACAACAGCAGTAGCGGCGATTTAAAGCAGCAAGACTCGCGGCTTGAAGCAACAACCGGAGTCGCGAGTCTTGCGACCATAGTAGAACAAGCAGCACGATCAGCGGCCAGAAATAGCAACGGCGGTCGGCGATCGGAACTCGAAAGCAGAAGAAGGAACGCATCGACGAGTGCAGAACTAACAATCATGTGATGGCGCAAAGTTGAATTGTTTTCTAGGTTTAGACTTTAGAGTGTGTGTCTCCATGTGACAGTGACACCGTGTGTTTGTGTGAGAGTCTATTAGGTTAGGTTAGTATTATTAGGGTCGAGGGTTTTGTGTGGGAGGGTGGGGTTGGGCTGCACTAAATGTAATGGATCTAAACAAAATAGATTAATAAAAGTTCATTGCAAGAAAAAAAAATTCTGTAAAATAAATAAAATTAAGGCGGGCTAAGCGGGTTAGCCCACCACCGTCCCTTTTAGCCCGCTGGTTAAGCGGGATGGGCTAAATAGACTTTTCATTTTTTACGGTTTCGAAATTTCAGCCTAGCCCGCCAAAATGGGCTGGCTAAACGGACCGTCTCGGCAGGCTGAGTCCATTTTGACATTCCTATGCATGAGGGATACATGAGTGTTTTGGACTAGTAATGCTGCCAAAATGTTATGTTGAGACTTGTTCATTGTTGTTATGCTACTACATTTGATTTATGTTGTTTGGGGTAGAAGGGATTCTAGGCGACTAGCTTTATTCTGTGGTGGCTCTCGATGATTACTGAGAAGAAGATGATGATGGAGGATTAGGAGGGATTGAAGTTTTACTTGTTCTGGACAGATTAATTTCTTGATCGGATCAGGTCATTAGTACCAAAAGCATAAATAAAAAAATTTAGAAATAACCCTAACCCTAGCTGCCCAACTCATCCTGAAGCCCCTCTCCTCTTAACCACCCACTCACATGCAATTTAATTGCTTCTAAAACTTTAATATAATAAAGTCATTAGTTAGGATGACCTGTGAAACTCCTCCTCGTCCTAGATGTCTATGGATGTTGACTCAGAAAAGCATCATGGGCATCACCCTCGAAAATTTGTTGCAATTGAGGAAGGAGAGCAACATTTATTTCAGTTGAAATTATGTGAATCCACTTCCTTCATATTTCCTTAATGATCAACTTCCAAACACGGTGCTCAATCCATTCCTTTATTATTCCAAATTGTTTCTCTTGTGGCTTTCCCTTGATTTATCGTCATACTTGTACTTCCTCCAAAATCTACCAAGTCTCATTTTGATACTATAGCAAACACAACAAACACATTGAGATATTCGAGAACTCCTCCTCCATTCCTTCACCACCTACCAAATTTGAGAATTTGCCTCACGTAAATAATAGGGGTAGATTTATCTCTTTTGCATGAATGATTATGGCTTAAAAAGGGGCGTGCGTGTTCTAGATAGCCCCGGAATGAAGGATTGACGATAAGCTCTCTTATGTCGCTACGGGAGCTTTACCAACTTTTGTCCTCCGAGATAAGCTCTTTTTTTATTGCTTCTCGGGTAAGCGACGATATGTTAGAGTCATTCACGGAGGTGTCACTCCCACTTATTCCACAACACCAAGTGGTTGCATATCTCAAACAACCAAAGAGCTATGTTGACCCACTATACAAATAACAAGTTAGAGTCAAGTTCTTTACTTTATTATTGCATATCTCAAACAATTCTGTTTCTGTTTCACAATATTAGTCGTTATTTGAACTTTGAACCTTTGTCCTCCACAATCGTTCCATCCCTAATATTTGATATCCCAACAATTGTGTGGTCAAGTTTCTTGACCTTGGCAACAAACTCGTATGTGCTTTGGTCACTGGAATGCTACCAGGAGACCATATTAGTTATTGAAAAAAGACAATCCTATGTGTATATATATTTTTTCTCTCATTGTTATTAGACGCGGTAGCGATGACACAAGAGTCTAGAACTTACAAGATGAACAACCAAAGATTCTTAGACGTAGACGTTAGTGTAGACAACGCCTTCTTCTTACCAGATTATTGCTGCTCCCTTGTCTGGGATTATGAGGAGGGGGAGCAGCAGCAGGAGTGGAATTTCTTGGATGATGAGTTGGATGAGGAGGCTGAAGAGGAGGAGGAGGAGAAGAAGAACAAGAAGAAGTTTTTCAGGAGTGATCATCTAAACCACTATGCATTTATTTTTCCATATATGGAGGAATTGTCCCACATACATGATAATGCCTACTCCAAAAGTAACTATTTTTTTGTTTTCTTTTGTTTATTTGAATTGTATTGTCCACAGGTGCTTGCTGAACTCTATATACATCAGCTTGTTAATGTTTCATATTCCCTGTCAATCACGGGTCACCAATGATCCGAGGATGACACAAGCTAGTGTCTTCCGCGTCAAAACTTAGTGATGCTACCCTTAAAACAGTTAATGATTATCAACATGTGCATATGTGATTGTGTGTCTTGAATTGAAGCACCAAACAAAATCATAGATGATGCAAAAAGAGGAATGTAGGACAAAAGAAAGCTTTCTCACTCAGTCTCCATCTATTATCGAACATGCTAAAGGCTTTAATTGATCTCAAATTATCAATAATAGATTACTCATTCAGAAGTGTTATGTGCACATGTTTGTTCGACTTATCAGAACATAAACAAGGTGTTAAAATGAAGTGAAACACTGTTTTTTTATTAACATTGTTAATCAATGAAAATAAGAGTCCCATTTGATTGTCAGGACACTGTTTTCTCGCTAAGGAACACTACTCTGATATGCACATGCTGATAATCATTAAATGTTTTTAAGGGTAGCTTCACTAATTTTTGACGTGGAATACACTAGCTTGTGTCATCCTCGGATCATTGGTAACGGGTGATTGACAGGGAATATGAAACACTAACAAACTTGATGTATATATAGTTCAACAAGCACCCGTGAACGATACATTCAGATAAACAAACACAAAGAATAAAAAGCAAACAAACCCACAATTTAACTAAAGGTTAGTTACCTTTAGAGAGTAGGCATCATGTACATGGGAAAATTTCTCCATATATGGGAAAATAAATGCATAGTTCAGTTGATCATTTCTGAAGAACTTCTTCATGTTCTTCTCCTTCTCCTTCTTCTCCTCCTCCTCCTCTTCAGTCTCCTCATCTAAGAAATTCCACTCCGGTTCCTCCTCCTGCTGCTCCTCCTCCTCATAATCGCAGACCAAGGAGCAGTAGTCTGGTAAGAAGGTGTAGTCCGCAGAACATCTATGTTTAGGAATCTTTGGTTCTTCATCTTGGAAGTGCTAGGCTCTTGTGCCGCCGTCACCGAGTCTAATAACAATGTGAGGTAAAATACAGACACAGATGATTGTCTTTTTTCAATAACTATTACCGTTTTCTGGTAGCATTCCAGTGACCAAAGCACATACGAAGTTGTTGCCAAGGTCAACAAACTTGACCACACAACTGTTGGGATATCAAATATTGAGGATGAGACGACTGTGGAGGACAAAGGTTCAAATAATGGCAGATACCGTGAAACACAAATAGAATTGTTTGAGATATTCAATAATAAAGCAAAAAACTTGATTATAACTTGTTGTTTGTATAGTGGACCAACATAGCACAACTTCCAGGTAAGTGCAACCACTTGGTGTTGTGGAATAAGTGGGAGTGACACCTCCTTGAATGACTGTAGAATGAACCCCAGTTTATGATCCATTTTTTCTCCACTTCTCTTTATCCATTAGGGTGTCCAACCCCACTCTCCCACACAAAACCCTCGACCCTAATAATACTAACCTAATAGCATCTCACACAAATACACAGTGTCACTGTCACATGGAGACACACACTCTAAAGTCTAAACCTAGAAAACAATTCAACTTTGCGCCATCACATGCTTCTTAGTTCTGCACTCATCGCTGCGCTCCCTGTTTTGCTTCTGAGTTCCGACCGCTGCTGCTCTCTTTGGCTGCCGATCGTGCTTAGTAGGATTGAATACTACAAAAATTCTAATGTGTATTGCTCTGATTCAGTTTCATGTACAAATATCTGATGTGTTCATTATAAAGCTCCACTTTATATAATTAAATTTTAGTGCAAATACAAGTATGTCGAGTCTTCTAGTTTAGTTGGTTTAGTTAGATTTCCTATGACTTAAGCAAAACTTAATGTGCTGTTTGATTTCCGTTTTCATTTCCTGTTTTCTCTGTTTTCAAAATTTTGTAAAGAAAATACTGAAAAAGAGAAAACAGGAAATGAAAACAGAAACCAAACAGCACCTAAGAGAACCATGTTTGATTGATCTCTTCAACCTAACAAGTTGCTTCTACTTTGCTTTTTATTTTTCTTTTGTTCTTCTTTCTGTTTTTTCCATTCAAAATTTTCTGTTTAGTGTTTTCTTCTTCATTTTCAGCACTTTAATAATTTTATTTAATTTAAATTTTTTATATATATCATTTTTACAAAAGTCTATGCCAATTTTTTTACTTTTTGAATTTTCTTTCTATTTTTTCCATTCTAATGTTTTTTTTTCTCAAATTGTTTTTCTTTTCATTTTCAACATTTTAGCTGTTCAGGCACTTATGAAATACTAAACCAACTAGGCCAGCAGCCCCCACGCGTGTTTTAGTGATATTTTTAATGTTTATAAACAATAAATAAAAGCTTAGTTATGAAGTTTTTTCTAGGCTTCATCTTAGCATGCATTACATTTGAATTAAAGAGGAAAACAATTAAAAATGATGATTCATGCACATAGGTGATATGATTTTTAGTTGGTTCTTTAATTTTTTTTTAGTAAACCCGAAGTTGGTCCATGATACTTTTTGTGGTGGACAAGGAAGTCCCTGACATTGAAAAATTGACAAGTTAGTTCCTAAACGGCTTCCGTTAGTTCGAGGGACCAATATGGCTTATTTATTAATTGTTAGGGACTAATAAAAGAAATTTAATAAGAATGAATCCTTTAAATTATGATTTGAGCATTGACTCATATTCATTCTAATTATGTATTAATTCTAAGCTACATATAACTACTCCGGTAAATATTAAGTCTCTATTTGGATATATTACTATCAAAAGACAAATATGTTGGATAATTTTTCAATTGAAGAACTAACAACATTTTATTACTTTGCTGTAGAAAATAAATACATGCATACAATTATTTGTCGGTAACTATCACGATTGATTACTTGATTCTAGCAATATATATATAGCCGAAGATGGGTATTATTGATACATATATACAATAATATTTTGAGTAGTAATGTTATATGTATATCATAAAATTAGTTATCATGTGTGTAATAATTTAATATTTTAAAACTAATAATCTAACTTTTATTATTAGATATTAATTCAATATTTTAAAAATTGAATTACTAATTTTAATATGTTGAATTATTATATATGATGACTAATGGTGACTGATTTTATGGTGTACATAAAATCATTTATCTTATATTTTTTATAGTTGAATTTGTACATCACTTAAGTGCAATCGTAATTATAGTTGAAATTGTTATGGACTAACTTGTCAATTTCTCAATGTCACAGACTATCTTGTCTACCGCAAAAATGTTAGAAATCAACTTTAGGTTTTTTTTTTTTTTCTTATTACCATTGTAATTGTAGGAATAATAATGATGTTGGGTGCCGTGCTATGGTGGTAAGTAATGATGACTGTTTCTGCTCTGATAAAAATTTGAGTTGTCCAGTTCTCCTTTAATTTCACTCTCCCCACAGCAAGCTTGAAATGGAAGTGTGTTTAATTGTTGATTTTCAGATTGTTTGATTGTGGTTTTAGTATAAAAAAAACATTGATATAGATACCATAAAAAATCATCTACAATAATTAATAAGTTGTACATATCATGTATAATATACTCCCTTCTTTCAGTTTTATTTATTTTTTAAAGAAATTTATTTATCTACTATTATTTGTCATTTTAGATTTTTAAGGAAATATTTATAATTTTTTTCCAATTTTATCTATACATACATTCTCTTTTTTATCTCTTACAATTATTATTGTATAAAAAATTATAAGAATAATTTTGTCATTGTATATTTACTTTTATAGAAATTTATGCGTTTTAATCATCTTCTTAATAAGTGTGCAATACTCTAAACGTCAATCAAAATTGGACGGAGGGAGTAAATTACATAACGAACATTACATGTGTACATCATATAGCATATGATATGCACAACATATATCACAACATATGCACAATAATACTACAATATGTGCTATCTGTTATTCACTACATGTGATATATATTGTACATGTTATATTATATATATTGTGCCCGCTAATTTGACTTAATTTTTATTGTGTATTTTCAAAATAAAAAAATTAAAAAAATGGCGGGAAAACAACAATTTTAATAGCACTCATCATTGTACAATGTCAGAACTAGTGCACATCTTCTTGATGGAGTGTTGATACAATAAATTTAAGAAAAAGATGATTGAATTAATGTGAGGGTGCTAGGAATACAAAATCACTCTCTCTCTCTCTGCTTCTTCCTCTCAGCCTCATCAACCATCCACCCTTGACCTATCTCTCTCCCTCACACCAATACACAAACCCTAGACCCACACAAGCCCTCCACCCACCGACCTCCACCTCTCTCCAAAGAGCAGATCGAGTATGGAGGGGGGGGGGGGGGAAGTAAGGCGGTTTTCTCGGAGGCATCTGTGATCCGCGGAGGCAGTGGTGGATCCTAGGGGAGAGGGCGGCTGCGCGGCGGATCTCTGCTCCGGTGGCAGCTGATGATGATATGGTAAGGTCTCCTAGCACTTCTACTCCTCTGTTCTCTCTTTTAGTATTTTTGTTTGATTTTGGTTGTGATGATGATAATGGTAATCATTAAATTAAAAAAATTTCTAAAGTCTACGAAAATTGAATATGCCATGTAATAAGAGATCATCAGCTGCTTAAAGATTCCAAGACTTCTTTTCTTTTTCAAGCGAGCAATGAGTTTCTTGTGCATTGTTTGCTAGATCGTGTAGGACTCTATCATGAGATAGGTACTCATGATATAATTCTTTCTCATTTTTGGGGTTAATATATAAGGATAGTATAAAAATTGATCTTATAAAAATGAAAATATCCCAACTTAAAATTTAAATAAAATTAAAAAAATAATACTTATTGAGCATCCTTCAAATGCATAGCCTTTATAAGATCCTTTTCTTCACTTCAACAACTGCCATCTACATTGTTTGGCAAGAAGATCTCCCACACGCCAAATTCATTCTGTTTAAACAAAACTATAATGTTTAAGACATCTAGTAGCATTAACTCAGTATTAAAATTCAAGAAATGATGTTCAATATCCAAGACCAGGAGTCTTTTCAGACTTGTTACAATCAAATCCATCAGTACTGGGTTTGGTCTCTGTACTCTTGACAACTAATCTAAGAGGCTTTGAAAATATGTGAAGAACTAAGTCCTAAAAGCTTATGTCTTTAAACGATGCACGTGAAGTCTTGGACACCCTGATGGGTAGAGGGGATTGGAAAAAAGTGGATCATAAGCTGGTGCTCATCCAACATTTGACATCCTGCAGTTGTGCGGTAAGTTTGTTAACCATGGCAACAACCTTGTATGTGCTTTGGTTATTGGAACGCTAGTTATTAGAAAAAGGCAATCATATGTGTGTCTGAGTTTTTCCTCTCATTGTCATCGGACGAGGCAACATAGGAGCCCAACACTTCCATGATAAGAACCAAAGGATCTTACAGGTTGATGTTCGTGTGGACCACGTCTTGTCGCCAGACTACTCCTCGACAAATGACTACGAGGAGGAGGAGAAAGAGGAAGAGTGAAGGTTCTTGGTTGATGACTGATGAGTTGGGTGGGGTGATGAGGAGGAAGAGGACGATGAGGAGACTAGGAAGAAGGGTGCCTACTCCAAAGGTAACTAACCTTTTGTTAAATTGCGGGTATGTTTGTTTTTTATTATGTTTTTCCTGTGTTTGTTTATCTGAATTGTCTTGTCCATGTATGCTTGTTGAACTCTATATACGTCAGCTTGTTAATGTTTCATATTCCCTGTCAATCACCGGTCACCAATGATCCGAGGATGACACAAGCTTGTGTCTTCCGCGTCAAAAATTAGTGAGCCTACCCTTAAAACAGTTAATGATCATCAGCATGTGAAGCACCAAGCACATTGCTGCAGTCACCTATGACCTAACAGAAAGAAAGATCCCATTTAGTCTGTCTAGTGAAAACCATAGATGATGCAAAAAGATGAATGTAGGACAAAAGGAAAGCTTTTTCATTCAGTCTCCATCTTTTGTCGAACATGCTAAAGGCTTTTATTGATCTCAAAATCTCAATAATCTGTTCTTCATTCTGAAGTGTTATGTGCGTGTGTGTTTTCGAGTTATTAAAACTTAATCAAGGTGTTAAAATGATGTGAACACTGTTTTTTATTAACATTGTTAACAAATGAAAATAAGAGTCCCATTTGATTGTCAGAGTGGTGTTGGTGTTCCTTATCGAAAATGTAGGCACACATTTATGTATATTAGTTACAAGTCCAGAATCCCCTCCAAGGAAAAAATGGAAGCTAGTTAGAGGCACAAAACGGAGATGATGACTTTGAAGTAAGAATGTCATCCTAAATTAGCCATGTTATTAAAAGTATTGCTGCTGATTATGACTGTGCACTATAGTTTGTTTTTATGTGTTGTTTCTTTGTCAAGGTCATATATTTATTAGAAATTTCTGTGTATGGGAATACCATCTGTGGCATTTGTATGTTTTTTCATTATATTAAGTAAAGATCCCATCTGTTCCTATATTAATACTTTACTTGTATATAGACTACTCAACATTGATCATATATACATAATAAACAACAAAGTCAGAGCAATTTAGATCAAATGACAGATTTGAAACAAGCATATCAAGGTTTTTCTTTAAACTTCCTCCTTGATCATTCAAAAGAACCTTTTTTTGTTTTCCACCTTGCTTCTCTCTCATATCAGAATCCAAATCTAGTTAGAAACTCCCTCAGTCATCCTCATCATGTTTCAAAAAAAACTATTCAGAAAAAAATCATAGCACTTTATATATAAAGGGAGTCCATTCCACAAGCATGCAGAGCCAGAAGAGTGCATTGTTTGATCCATTGTTGCATGGACTTAAATAATATCATAACATGTGTTAGTAGGTGTGGTCAAATAAACTTTGAATTTAGTAATATTTGATATTTAAAGTAAAAGTCATGTAAGTAGGTGTGGTCTAACAAACGTAGCATCATATACTTCCTTTTGCATGTGTTTTGTTTGTTCTAATTTATTTTTGGTGTTGCACGGTCAAGCTGTTAACTTTGTTTTGGAAATGACCAAGCATAAATGTTCTTGCAAAATTATTATAAGCTCAGCTTTATTCATTCATCCACTCAAGCTACACAGTTCATGCATTATTTATGATATTCAATTGTTGTTTTTGGTACTACCATCTCTATTGTTTGATCATGCACTTTCATATCTTCTTATTCCTCATATTCTCTTTTCTTCTTCTTCTTCTTACCTTGCTACTAAATAGCTTAAATGACCCACCGTCGCGGATATTAAAGGAAACCATGAGTATATAAAGAGGCCAACAGAAGAACCTTAGTGGTTTGTTTATTGCATCTACAAGATGTGATGAACGTTAACATATCGGTCTTTGAAGTGATGATTGAAAGAGAGAATGATTCATCTATAACAAAATGTAGAGTCATACAAATTATCGATCAAGAGTTCGTTGTGAACTGTTTTAAGAATAGATTGGATTCGTTCCACATATTATCACATAATCTCTTCTAGAAAGAAGTCATTTTTTTTTTGACAAAATAGAAAAAAAAAAAAAATGGTATTTCTGTTATTCTTACCATGAACACAACTTTTTAACCTTCCTTCAATCTAACTCAAGTATGGTGGACACAAGGAAGGTGGTGAGAGCTTATGTCGAGACTCTCATATATCTGCATAATAATGGAACAACATATAGATATATTCATCCATTAAATTTGGTGGTCCACGATAACTTGGTTATCTGGGAGGTGGAATGGAATAACACTTCACCAATAAAATAAAAGTTATGATTGAATGAAGTTTTTTGAATGAGAAAAAATTATGATTGGACGAGTTTGGCTGATGCGCTGTTGTATTGCCACGTCAAAATATGGATTCAATACTTGGCCATGAAACATTGCATGAGCGCATCAACCAAGCACATCCAATCATGTTTTTTCTCATCCAAAAAAACTTTCGTTCTCCCATCTATTTTTATTTTATTGGTAAAGCGTTTTCTCACTCCACCTCCTAGATAACCAAAGTTGTCGTGGATCACCAAATTTAATGGATAAATATATCCATGTGTTGTTCCATTTTTATAGAGATATAGGAGAGTCTAGATATAAGCTCTCACCACTTTCCTTATGTCCACCGTGTTTGGGTTATATCGAAGGAAGGTTAAAAAGTTGTGTTCATAATAAGAATAACAAAAATACCATTTTTTTTCTATTTTTTCAAAAAAAAAAAAAACTTCTTTCTACAGGAGATTATGTGGAATGAATCCAATCTATTCTTAAAACGGTTCACAAGAACTCTTGATCGATAATTTGGATGGCTCTACATTTTGTCATCTCTTTCAATCACCACTTCAAAGACTAATATTTTAACTTTCATCACATCTTTGTAAATGGAGTAAACACAACTCCAATGTTTTTCTTTTGACCTTTTATATACTCATGGTTTTCTTTAATATACCCGTCCGCGATGGTGGGTCATTTAAGGTATTTAGCAAGTAAAAGAAGAAAAGAAATAAGATGAAGATATGAAGGTGTAGGATCAAATAATAGAGTCAGATGGTAGTGCCAAAAATAATAATCGAATATTATAAACAATGCAGTACTCTCATCTTTTTTATGAGGTACATTATTATTTACCAAATGACAAAACTTGAATTCTTTTTTATTTTGGTAGTGTTGACAAATTCTGAATTCTATATAAAATTATATTGAGAAGATTTCTCTTGCTAACAAAATCTTTTTCCCTTAGGTATACTAAGAGTAAAACTTTTATTTAGTGTACACTGTTCACTTTTTAACATGTTGATAAATAAATTAATTATGGAGAGAGAGAGAATGTTTAGTTTTAAACATAATAAATACCTAAGTAAAGATAGAAACTTTTTTTTTTATCATAATTAAAGATAGAATCCACCTACTTGTGTGATCATCTGTACCCTTTCTCCTTTTGTAAAATTGCTGAGTTAAGTTGTTTTTCTTATGTGAGTTGTATTGTCATTGAGTTGTAACAGTTATGAGGAAGGTTATTAATGTTTTATATTCCGTGTGAGTCAATCACTAAGATCTCTATTATTATTACCAAACCTAAAGATGTATGTCAATGAATAAATTAAGTCCACTTGAAATCATTAATAACAAAAAAACTTATATACTCGTTAATAGCATTCCATTTTATTATGTTGTTCTTGTGCTGCCCCTCTATAGCAGCTCTGTGTACTTGTGTTTGTAATACAAATATTAAATATTTTGAATTCAAAGATGATGAACAAAAGTTACAGTATATTTCTAAAGTAACTTTATAACCCATAATAGAACAATATATTTTACATATTTAGCTATAGAAGGGTTTATAGAGTTATTAATATTTTATTATTATTATTAGGGTGCCTTGACATGTGTTGAAATAAGGAGGGTTAGGCAGGTGTAGGGGATTTTTTCCCCCAAAAAAAGAAAGTGAATAGCTTCATCAACTTTTTTAATTTACTTCTCAATGTCCTAAAAAAAAAAGTGAAGTTGATATTCTCATTATAGCACTAAATTCGAACGATTCATCAAGACAAGTATATTAAGACTTTTCCATGATATGTTAGAAACTGTTTCATCTTTCAACAAATATTCTTGAAACTTAATGGGCATGAAAAGTAATCAATCAAATGGTAGAAATTGAATAAAAAGGAAAGAAAAATATTAAATGTATATAGTACAATATCTTTGCACTTATTTGCCAATATTTAAATAGGTGAAAAATAAGTGGAGAGGTAATATTAAATGTATTATGTACTAATAGCACTTTCTAAAAGAAAATAGAAACAAATTCGTATAATAAAAAAAAGAATGCATAGAAAAATCGTCCAACAATAGATTGTATGATTTTGGTTGCCAGACGCATGTTGTGTTATGATCTGAGGTCACAATTTAGACCATTGAAAAAGTTGAAAAAATAACTTTACAATTAACTCTCCCGCGGACTCTTACCTAACTTGTGAAAATGTGGGTTGTCTCAGTTTTCCAGTGATCATTATATTTGTTCATTTTGTATCACTGATTTTTAGTCTATATTTGTTGATCTCTTGAAGATTTGCTAGCATAATTAAGGTGGTTTCTTTTACAAGGTGAAATTAAATATCAACGAGATATATACCGATTAAAATAGTTAAAAAATAGGAGTATGAGTTATAATCGCTCGACCCATTAAAAATACTCACATATTTTGGCTGTCTTATAAAATAAAGACTATATACTTTAAAGTATTGAATAACTTGAATTTTTCAAATATAGATGAAATTGAAGGCTATATATTGTAAAATGTAAGATTTTACAATTGTTTAGTTGCATTATAAAACAAGGACTATAGACTTTAAAATATTAAATTACATGAATTTTTCTATATAGAATAATTGAAGGTTATATTCTTTAAATTGTGAGATTTCAAAAGACTTTAAAATATCATAGCACTTCCTTAACTATGATATTTAGTTTCACCTGGTAGAAGAAATCACCATAATTATGCTAGCAAATCTTCAAGAGATCGACAAATATAGATTAAAAATTAGTGATACAAAATGAATAAACATAATGGTTATTGAAAAATTGAGACAACCCACATTTATCACAATTTAGGTAAGAAGGTCAGTGGAAAAGTTAATTGTAAAGTTATATTTTCAACTTTTTCACCTGTCTAAACTTGTGGCCTCAGAGCACAACACGCGTATGGCAGCCAAAATCCTTCAATTTACTATTGGACGATTCTTCTATGCATTCATTTTTTTTAATTTTACATATTTGTTTTTATTTCCTTTTGGGGAGTTCTATTGATACATAGCACATTACCTCTTTACCCATTTAAATGTTGACAACTTTGATTAAATATGTATGTTATATAAATAATTTACACACATATGTATGTTATATAAATTTGATTTCTTTCTGCTGAAAAAAACACCTAACATTCTAAAACAAAATTGCAAAGCTACTCTATTTATTTAACTAAAATAGATGAAATTACATTTTTTTTTTCAAAAAGTTACTCCTTTTAAATTCTATAAAAGGTTAAAATAAATTTCGTTATATGTGCCTATTGAGTTGTTTAGGCCTCCTCAAAGTCTCAAAATTCAAGTGAATGTAATTTTCCAAATTAAAAACACTTCTCTAAAGTTAGACATTCAACCTCTAATTTTACTAAAGTGTATGGCCACGTGTTAGATGAGTTGTGTGAATATAAATATCATTCGTGTTGAATTTCATTAAAATTGAACACTATTAAGAATATATTTATTTAACTCTTATTTTTAAAGTATGGATTACATTGATTTTTTCGTTCATCCGATCTATATCAAATGATTTCAAATTAATTTAAAAATTTATAGGTATAATCTATATGATGTGAACTTCTAACCTAATTATTGATTTTATAAAAGAGTTATTCTATTAAAAAGTTATTAAATGATGTAACAATTACTTAAAATTATATATGTGTGATTTGATCTAACTCTATATATATATATTCAAATAATGTGAAACAAACAAATCACAAATGTAAACCATAAATTAGAGATGTCACTCTATTTGGTATTCCTAAAAAAAAGTTGTTCTCTAACTATAGATATGATTGTGATAAAGAAACAATTTATAATAACAAATCAAAATGCATAACAGTAAAATATCAGCAAAAACATGAGAATAATAATTTTGAGGAGTCATATGTCAAATTCAGGATGTCATTCTTGCTTCGAAGCCATTGATTTTTTTTCCTCTTTCTTTCTTCTTCTCGATACGTGGCTTCCTATGTTTCCTTGGAGGGGATTCCATACCTGTAACAAATATGAGAAGATTCACTAATTTGCAATAGCAAGTGTAATTTGCATTAGACATTGTTGCTTAAATGCATGTAGCAACATAGAATTGTTTTGGCTTCTTTATGATTCATAACTTCATAATAAAGACATGTATAAATCACTTAGCCAAATACTATCCTTTTATTTTCTTTAATTTGAACCAAAACTAAAGAGAGACTCTGACAATTAATCACTTAAGACTCTTATTTTTCTTAACAAACAATGTTCACTTCATAATTAGAGCCTTGACTATTATGTCTCATTTACCCAAAAACTAAACCTCCTTTTTTAATAACTAGAACACATAAACATAACTCTTCATGTCAGTCCCTAGAAAATAACTCTATCCATTGAAGAACAGATTCTTTGTCACAATTAGTTGTATTAGTGAAGAACTGATTATAAGCTAATTAACTTTTTCTGTGATCTTTATTTTTTTTTTTTTTCTGTTAGCTACATAGTTCATTGTATAGCAATAGTAGAAATAGATGTAGATAACTCTTGTATAGTTTAACTGATACATTTTGCAAATTTTCTTCTTCAGCAATGAATAGTTTGTTGAGAGGCTACATAAGTGAATAAAAATATAATAGACTCTACATAAGTATTGAAAAATAAAATTACCATTAGATAAGTAAAGGTTGGAAATTGACAACTCTATGTACTCAAACGTAATATTTTATTTTATTTATATACTTTGAAAGTATATACTACTAAGTCATACAAAATAGTTTCCTTTGTGATGTAAGATATTGATAAAATATTTATATAAGTCATACAAAATAGTTTCCTTTGTGACGTAAGATATTGGTAATCTACTTATATTACTTATTCTTTTAACCAAATTACTGTTCAATTCCCATTCCCCACAAAGTTAAAACAACCCGTGCAACGCACGGGCTAAACACTAGTATATATTGTAAATCATGATATATAGCTAAAAGAATATAATGGAAGGACGGAATATAATAGAAAGACTTATCTTACTATATAACTAAAAGAATTATATTTAATCTATGTCACATTATGTCCTTAAATATAGCTATATTATCTTACTATACTTGAACACCCCAAGATCAACAAATATATACTAAATTAATTAATTATATATCTTGAGGGATTCGAATAATCATTTAACGTCTTAATAAACAACTAAATAAAAAGAAAAGTATTTACTATTATCAAAATTAAACAAAAATTAAAATTAGCCCTCAGTCGTTTCGGTCTCTCGCAATCTCGAGCAGCCTACTACCACCACCCTCACACACGCGGCGGACCACCGCCACCCTCACTCGAGCTACCCCTCTGTATCTCTGGCGGCGCCGCCTACCCCCACCACACCCTCAAGCTGTCTTCGACATCGATCTCAAGCTCAGTGTCTCCTCTGTCTCCGGTGGGTGGCTCGATCTCGCGCGGTGAAGCTTCACTGCTGCTCCAGGCATCTTGCTGCTCGACGCCTACGGTTCTCTCACTCGACCTTCTTCCTCTCCATCTGCAGATCCTTCAAGAAATAAGAGGTGAGTAATTTTTAATTTGGTGAAATTGAAACTAAATCTTTAATTTGGTGATTATGCTCTTTGGTTATTGTTGTTTTATTATTAATTTTTGAGAGATTGAATTTGGTTATTGTTGTTTGGTGAAACTAAAGATTTAATTTGGTGATTATTGATGTTTGGTTATTGTTGTTTTCTCCGTGTTCTCCTCTTTTTGGTTTGATGCTATACTGGTTTTGTTGCTTCTGTTCTGTTCTGCTCCATTACTGGTTTTGTTGATCTGCTTTTGCTAATTCTGTTCTGCTCTAGTTCTGATTTTGTATGATGATGTCTGAACTCTTGACATGTTACAGGAAAAGGGATGCCATTTTGTTTGATGCAATTTGTGTATGCAATTTAACTCATTATGCCGATTGAATTTAACTGAGATGCAACTTTGTGTATGCCATTTCATTTTGTATTACATTTTTTGTTTTGTTATTTTCATTTTTCTAAATGTTCTAATTTTTTGTAATATTGTTCCAGGCACTTAAAAATCATTACTATATTCCAAGGGCGAGCTCTGTTTCAGGCCTCTGTCTTGGCTTCTGTTTTGCTGCTGGTGGGTGGGGAGCACTTGGGCGTGTGCTGGTGTGGGGTGCAGGAGGGATACATGAGTGTTTTGGACTAGTAGTTCTACTACTGCATTTGTCATTAGTACCAAAAGCATCAATCAAAAAATTTAGAAATAACCCTAACCCTAGCCACCCAACCAATCCTGAAGCCCCTCTCCTCTCAACCACCCATCCACCTGCAAATTAATCTCTTCTAAAACTTTAATCTGATCAAGTCACTAGTCAGGATGGCTGGTGAAACTCCTCCTCGTCCTCGGTGCCTATGGATATTGACTCAGAAAAGCATCATGGGCATCACCCTAGAAAATTTATTGCAATTGGGGAAGGAGGAGAACATTTATTTCAGTTGGAATTCTGTGACTCCACTTCCTTCAGATTTCTTTGATGATCAACTCCCTAACACGGTGCTCAATCCCTTCCTTTATGATTCCAAATTGTTTCTCTCCTGTGGCTTTCCCTTGATTTATCGTCATGATTGTGTTTCCTCCGAAATCTATCAAGTTTCATTTCAATACCATAGCAAACACAACAAGCCCATTGAAATATTCGAGGACTCCTCCTCCCTTCCTCTGCCACCTACCAAATTTAAGGATTTGCCTCACGTTGTAAACAGTCGGGGTAAAGTTTATCTCTTTGGCGCGAATGATTCTGGCTTAAAAATGGGCATGTGGGTTCTAGATAGCCCCGGAATGAAGGATTGGCGATCCTTGCATCCTCCTCCCTTCTTACGCCGCCGCGGTTTTGGAGCTTTCTCAACTTTTATCCTCAGAGATAAGCTCTTCTTTTATTGCCTCTCGGAGGAGCAGCTGTATGTTTTGGACACACTGATGGGTAAAGGAAAGTGGAAAAAGCTGGATCATAAATTGGGGATCATTCTACGGTCATTCACGGAGGTGTCGCTCCCACTTATTCCACAACACCAAGTGGTTGCACTTTCCTGGAAGTTGTGCTATGTTGGCCCACTATCCAAACAACAAGTTAGAGTCAAGTTTGTTGCTTTATTATTGAATATCTCAAATAATTCAGTTTCTGTTCTACGGTATCAGCCATTATTTGAACCGTTGTCCTCCACAGTTATCCCATCCCCAATATTTGATATCCCGAGAGGTTGTGTGGTCAAGTTTGTTGACCTTGGCAACAATCTTGTATGTGCTCTGGTCACTGGAATGCTACCGGAAGAGGGTAATAGTTATTGGAAAAAGACAGTACTCTGTGTGTCTGTATTTTCCCTCACGGTGGTGGCGGCACAAGAGTCTAGCACTTCCAAGATGAAGAACCAAAGGTTCTTAGACGTAGATGTTTGTGTGGACCGCGCCTTCTTCTTACCAGACTACTGCTGCCCCTCGGTCTGCAAGGAGAAGGGAAGGAGTAGGAGGAGGAGGAGGAGGAGGAGGAGGAGAAGGAGGAGGAGGAGGAGGAGGAGGAAGAGTGGAATTTCTTGGATGATGAGTTAGATGAGGAGGCTGAAGAGGAGGAGAAAAAGAAGAAAAAGGAGGAGGAGGAGAAGGAGAAGAACAGGAAGAAGTACTTCAGGGGTGATCGTCTGAACCATGCTTTTGTTTTCCCATATATGGAGGAATTGCCCCACGTACATGATGATGCCTACTCCAAAGGTAACTAACCTTTATTTTTTATTCTCTGTTTTCTGTGTTTGTTTATCTGAATTGTATTGCCCGCGGGTGCTTGCTGAATTCTATATACATCAGCTTGTTAATGTTTCATATTCTCTGTCAATCACCGGTCACCAATGATCCGAGGATGACACAAGCTAGTGTCTTGTGTGTAAAAAATTAGTGAAGCTACCCTTAAAACAGTTAATGATTATCAGCACGTGCATATGTGTTTGTGTGTCTTGAATTGAAGCACCAAGCAAAACCATAGATGATGCAAAAAGATGAATGTGGGACAAAAGAAGGCTTTTATTGATCTCAAATTATCAATAATCAGTTCCTTATTCAGAAGTGTTATGTGCATGTGTTTGTTTGAGTTATCAAAACATAAACAAGTGTTAAAATGAAGTGAAACACTGTTTTTTTATGAACATTGTTAATCAATGAAAATAAGAGTCCCATTTGATTGTCAGAATAGTGTTCCTTAGCGAAAACTTAGGCACACAGTTACTCTCTATATTACTCCTTTAAAGTAACAATGTTAAAAGCATTGTATATTTGTTACAGGTACAGAATCCCCTCCAAGAAGGAAACTACGGAAGCTAGCTAGTGGCACATAGCCGAGATGATGACTTTGAAGCAAGAATACCATCCTAAATTAGACATGTTATTAAAAGTACTGCTGCTGTTATGCACTTTAGTTTGATTTTATGTGTTGTTTCTTTGCCACAATCATATTTTTTGTTAGAAACTGTTTTTTAGGATACCAAATAGAGTGACACATCTATTTTACTGTGAGTTTGTGTGTTTGTTTCATAATATTAAGTAAAGATCCCATCTATTCCTATATTAATACTTTTTACTTGTATATAGACAACTCAACATTGATCCTGTATATAATAAACAACAAAGTCGGAGCTATTTAGATCAAATGACAGATTTGAAACAAGTATATCAAGGTTTTTTTTAAACTTCCTCCTTGATCCTTCAAAGGAACCTTTTTTGTTTTCCACCACCATGCTTCTCTCTCAGTTCAGAAACCAAATCCAGTTAGAAACTCCCTCAGTCATCCTCATCATGTTTCAGAAAAAAACTATGATCTGTGTTATTTTTTCCTTCTAAATTTGTTTTTGTCTGTAGAGCTAAATAGTCTGCAGAGTTATTTCGTTTATGACTGTTGAATCTTGTAATAAGTATTTTATAATTCCTAGAGAAATTGAGCATTTATTTGGTTCAAAGTGCAAGAATTACCGAATCTGTAAGCATATATAATTTACCTTTGTGCTACATAAATTAAAGAAACAAATCAGTAAAAGTTTTGAGGAACCTTGGAATGATTGAGAGAAGGAAATTAAATGTTCGGATCAATTGGCCCATGGCACACACAAGAATTGGTGAACTGTAGCTTAGGCCCAGGAATGAAAAGCTCTGTGTTACATTTATCCTAAAATTACCATCAATATATATATATATATATATATAAAGTTACAAAATATGTTGTAGAAAACCATGGTATCTATCCCCAAGATCAAGAAGAAAGAGAAATAGAAATGTGAAATGAGAATTATAATTGATTAGAATGAAAAGTGATACAAAAATACAAAGGGTTATAGCCTTATATAGGCATATCAATATAACTATTCACTAACAATATCTAATCATGATCAACTAAAATCTAATTACAATACTATAGAATAATTGAGATCAGGAATTTGTTAAGAGTCTCTTGGGTTGGTTATTTATTCTCATTAGTCTATATAAATTGTTTTTGTTCCACTTGTATAAGTATTGAGTAATGCTATTTGTACATACCAAATGGTATGTATAACATACATATGTTTTGATCCAATGGTGGAAAAAAAAAAGTGTAAGTGGTGGAGTGATATCACATCAAAATCCAAAGGTAATGAAGTGGTTGGAGAATGTATGTAAGAAAAAGTGTATGTACAAATATCATTATTGATAAGTATTAATCACTTAAGCCCTCTCAAAACTAAGAATTAGTCCATATCAGAACAATGGTGTATGATGAGAAAGGAAGTATATATATATATATATATATATATATGTGTCCCCTTAAAGGAACAAGGAAACAGAACTATAGCGGCCAGAGCATTAGTATAAACAATTAACACAAAAGGGCTCATTCCATTAGTTATTTCAGTTTTTGCAAAAATTGTGAGTGCTGTGGTGCATCCTTCCATGATCACCATCACTATAAATGGAAGCAATTCCCATGTCTTAGTCTTAGCCTCCATTAAATTTTGATCTCACTTATAAAAAAGTTTTAATATGTTATAAATGATATGACACAAAGTCACATACAGAGAAATTATAACTACCAATATATTTAATTTTTTAAATTTTCTCTATTTTACGTGAAAATTAAAATTTTTTAATTTATTAAATAAAATTTCTTCATAATTTTTTTAATTAAATATTCAAATAAATTATTTTATAATAATAAAATTTTAAAATCTCTCAAAAAAATATATTCTTCTTCTCAAAGTATCCTATCCAAATACACTTATATATATCCAAACACACTCTCGAGATTTTCACTGCTTAACATTTATCCATTAAAAAAGGTGTACAATGTGAGCTATAATGTTTACATTATAATAAAAATACGTCTAACAAATACATAATATGTCGTAATATGTGTCATATGTATAACACATATTACGTATTATATATAACACACGTTTAATACGAGTTTAACGTATTTTTATTGTACAATAAATATCAATATAGTGTGATATAGATACATTACTCTCATCCTTTTATGAGGTACATTATTATTTACCCAATGACAAAACTTGAATTCTTTTTTAATTCAGTAGTGCTGACAAATTCTGGATTCCATATAAAAATATATTTTGAGAAGATTTCTCTTACTCAAAAAATCTTTTTCCCTTAGATATACTAAGAGTAAAAATTTTATTTAGTGTACACCGTTCACTTTTTAACATGTTGACAAATAAATTAATTGTGGAGAGAGAATGTTAAGTATTAAACATCAATACCTAAGTAAAGATAGAAACTTTTTTTTTTATATAATTAAAGATAGAATCCACCTACTCAAACGTGATCATTTGTACCCTTCCTCCTTTTGTAAAATTGCTAGGTAAGTTGTTTTTCATATGTGAGTTGTATTGTCATTGAGTTGTAACAGTTATGAGGGAGGCTTTAATGTTTTATATTCCGTGTAAGCCAATCACTAAGATCTCTATTATTATTACCAAACCTGAAACTTATAAAGATGTATGTCAAAGAATAAATTTAAATCCACTTGAAATCATTAATAATAAAAATACTTATATACTCGTTAACAGCATTCCATTTTATTATGTTGGTCTTTCTTTTGTTGTTCTCGTGCAGCCCCTCCATAGCAGTACTGTGTAATTGTGTTTATATATAATACAAATATTAAATATTTTGAATTCAAAGATGATGAACAAAAGTTACAGTATATTTCTATAGTAACTTTATAACCCATAATAGAACAATATATTTTACATATTTAACAATAGAAGCACTGGAAAGGGTTTATAGAGGTTATTAATATATTATTAGGGGTGCATTGACATGTGGTGTTGAAATAAGGTGGGTTATATAGGTGTACTTGTCTTATAAAATATAAATTATAGACTTTAAAATATTGAATCTTATGAGTTTTTCACATATAGTAAAAATTGAAAGCTTTATACTTTAAAATATGATATTTCACAATTATTTTGGTTGTATTATAAAATAAAGATTATAGCCATCAAAATATTGAATCAAATAAATTTTTCGCATATATATAGTAGAAATTGAAGGTTATATACTTTAAATGTGAGCTTTTACAATTTTCTGGTTGCATTATAAAAATAAGGACTATAGACTTTAAAATATTGAATCACATGAATTTTTCTATATAGAATCAATTGAAGGTTATATACTTTAAATTGTGAGATTTCACAATTTTTTTTGGTTGTATTATTAAATAAAGACTATAGCTTTAAAAATAATGAATCACATAAATTTTTCACAAATAGTAGAAATTGAAGTTTATATACATTAAAATGTGATATTTCAAAAAAAATTGTTATCTTATAAAATAAAGACTATAGACTTTAAAATATTGAATCGCTCTAATTTTTTACATGTAGTAGATATTGAAGGCTATAGACTTTAGAATATGATATTTCACAATTTTTTTAGTTGTCTTATAAAATAAAGACTATATATAGTCTTTGAAATATTGAATCACATAATTTTTCACATATAGTAGAAATTGAAGGCAATATACTTTAAATTGTGAGATTTTACAATTTTCTTTGTTGTATTATAAAATAAAGACTATAGCTTTTAAAATATTGAATCACTTGAATTTTTCACATATAGTGGAAACTGAAGGCTATATTCTTCAAAATGTGAGATTTCAAAAATTTTTGGTTGCATTATAAAATAAAGACCATATTTTTTAAAATATTGAATCACATTTTTCTATATAATGGAAATTAAAAGCTATATATTTTAAATATAAGATTTTACAATTTTTGTTGTTGTCTTATAGAATAAAGACTATAGCCTTCAAAATATTGAATCACATGAATTTTTCACATATAGTAAAAATTGAAGGCTATATACTTTAAATATGATATTTTACAATTTTTTGATTACATTATAAAATAAGGACTATAGATTTTAAAATATTGAATCACATGAATTTTTTTATTACATTATAAAATAAGGACTATAGATTTTTAAACTATAGGCTGTTAGCATTTTTCTTTTTTTCTTTTTTCTTTTTGTTTATGATAACTTTACTATTATTGTTTGTGCTTAGCCCCATTTGTTAAAAAAAAAAAAAAACTTCTTTACTATTATTTTTGTAATTAATTTTGTAAATGATTAATAAAAAATTGTGAATGAATAATAAGTATTACCTTCTTCAACCAAAAAAGAAAAAAGAAAGTATTGCCTTTTATTGAGTAGGTATGGAGGGGTAGTAAAATAAATGAATGTTTAACGATGAGTTCAAATTGCAAACATATTCTATAAGAAATTAATTGAGATAAAAAGACATTTTTTCAAAAAGTTACTCCATTTAAATTCTAAAAGAGATTAAAATAATTTACACACATATGTATGTTATATAAATATGTAAAAGTTGATTTCTTTCTGCTGAAAAAAAATACCTAACATTCTAAAACAAAATTGCAAAGCTACTCTATTTATTTAACTAAAATAGATGAAGTTACATCTTTTTTTCAAAAAGTTACTCCTTTTAAATTCTACAAAAGGTTAAAATAAATTTCGTTATATGTGCCTATTGAGTTGTGTAGGCCTCCTCAAAGTCTCAAAACACAAGTGAATGTAATTTTCCAAATCAAAAACACTTCCCCAAGGTTAGACATGCAACCTCTATTTTTACTAAAGTGTATAGTATGTGAATATAAATATTATTCATGTCGAATTTCATAAAAATTGAACATTATTAAGAATGTATTTATATAACTTATTTTTATTTATTTTTAAAGCATGGATTACGTTGATTTTTCCCCTCATCCAAACTATATCAAATGGTTTCAAACTAATTTAAAAATTTATAGGTATAATTAACTTTTTCTGTGATCTCTATGCTTTTTTTTTTTTCTGTTAGCTACATAGTTCATTGTATAGCAATAGTACAAATAGATGTAGATAACTCTTGTATAGTTTTACCGAAATATTTTGCAAATTTTCTTCTTCAGCAATGAATAGTTTGTTGAGAGGCAAACACAAACATACATACATTATTCTTTGAATGACATGGAATATAAAACATTAACAAGCTCCCTAAGCAGTGTTACAATCAAAGCAATTATTGATTAATACAACCCACAGAATAAAAATAAAAATCAACTACCTCAACAGTTTCACAAAAGGAGGAAGGTTACTAGTTAGTTACCTTTGGAGGAGTAGGCATCATCTATCATTGTTTGTGGGGCAATTCCTCCATATATGGAAAAACAAAGACACGGTTCAGATAATCACATTCGTACATGGGCTCCGCATCCTCCTCCTCCTTCTTCTTCTCTGCCTCCACATCTAACTCATCTAACATGAAGTTGTACTCTTCCTCTTCCTTCTCCTTCTCCTTCTCTCCTGCATTGTCGTCGCTATAGTCATAAGAGTAGTGTGGCAAGATGAAGGCGCGATTGACATGAACATCAACATCTAAGAACTTTTGGTTCTTCGTCTTGGAATTGTTGGGCTCTTGTGGCGCTGCCACCACTTCCGGCAACAATGAGAGTGAAAATACATACACACATACCATGCCATTGCTAAGGTCAACAAACTTGACCTCGTCACGAATCATTTCAGCATCAAGTGTTGGGGACAAGATGATTGGCGTAGACGACAAAGGTTCAAATAACGACTGATACCGTGAAACAGAGACGCAATTGTTTGAGATATCAAGCAACAAAGCACATAACTTCACTTTAGCTTGTTGTTTGTCTACTGTGCCTACATAACACAACTTCCAAGAAAGTGCAACCACTTGGTGTTGTGGAACAAATGGGAGCGATGACACCTCCGTCAATGACGGCACGTACCCTATTTTATCATCTAATTCTTTCCACTCTCCTCTATCTGTTAGGGTAGCTAAGAAATACCGTCCCTGCCCCGAGAGACATTGAAAGAACAACTTATCACGAAGGATGAAAATTTGACCATTGATGTAGTTGCGGGAAGGAATATCAAAGGATCGCCAATCCTTCGTTACCCCAGGATCTAGAACCCAATAAGCACAATCACAAAAGACATAAAATTTATCCCTAATCTTTAGGACGTAAGATCTATTATCAGTTTCGGTAGGTACTATAGGAATAGGGAAGGGGACCTCGGAGATCTCAATGGGCTTGTTGTGCTTGCTGTAGTATTGGAACGACACTTTGTAGAACTTGGAGATATCACAATCATTATCAACATTACTATTCAATCGAAAGCCATCGGAGAGAAACAGGTTGGAATCGTAAAAGAAGAAATTGGAAACATAGTTTGGGAGTTGGTGAAGGAAATCCGAAGGAAATGGGTATAGAGAATTCCAATTGAAGGTGTGTATGTTCTTCACCTTCCCTAATTGCAACAAATTATCGAGCGTGATGCCCATGATGCTTCTATGAGTTATCATCCAAAGGCACCGAGTAGTTTCATCAGCAGCCATGTTGATCACTACACTAACAACAACTGAATTTCGATGAACACTATTATAGGAATATTTTAGGTCTAATAACAGGGGTTTCACCGGCCCATATATATTAGAGTCCAATTTGCTGATTTGGATCTCATTGGGGGAAATTAAAAAATATCAAATCTTGATAATAATGTAAAAAAAAAGTTTCTATCTTTAATTAAAGGAGGAAAGATATATATAGTTTTAATTAAATTTTGATTTTGTCAGAAACAACAACAAAAAAAAAAAAAGATTTTGTCATTGAGTAAATAATAATGTTATATATATATTATAGAGTATTGCTAGAGGCACAACAAAAAACTAGTCAAAACAGCCTACAAATAGGAATTTGGGTCACAATCACACAATCCATTAAAAATATACTCATGATTAAAAGTTCTATTTGGACCATAAAGTGTTAAATGGTCTTTGTTGGCTGTTTTGGCTAGTTTTTTATTGTGCTCCAAGCATTTATGTATATTATATATTATATCGTACTGTGAGTTCTTATTGAGAAGGGTTAATCCTTTTTGTAGCTGAAATCTTGTAATCTAATCTAAACAAGAAATTGAATTGTACTGTGTCCTCATGAAGCTGTGAAATTGAGAGTAAGAGTCATGAAATTGCTCATATATTAAAGTCTATTAGGCTATAAAGTGGTGGTGAGGATCAAGTTACGAAGATTCAAGTGGTGAACGAAGATATTGTTGATTACTTTTAGATTTGCAATGTATAAAAATCATATATTGTTGTGAATTATCTATTCTTGCTCAATATGGAATATGCTTTTTAATGTAATCAATCTTAATATTATGCTTCCAATCAAAATCAATCATAATTAATATAAATAAATGTATATAAATGTATATATTCTATGATATATTTTGAAATATTTAAAAAACAAATTAAAATCGTATTACCAAAGCTAGATATATCATATATGGCTTTGAACCAAGAATGACATTCTCAATTATTTGACATGTGTCTCCTAAAGATTATTGTTGCCTATGTTATTGCTGGTATTTTACTGTTATGCATTTTGATTTGTTGTTATAAACTGTTTCTTTATCACAATCATATTTATATTTAGAAAACTTCTTTGTCTAGGAATAACAAATAGAGCGAGATCACTGATGAAAAATATTTAGTGAATAATATAAAATCAGTCGAACTGGCCAATAGATCTATTTGATGATTTTTTTGTCGAAAAAAATTTTCTTTTAAGAAGTTAATTTTTAGTGGGTTTGAGTGATTGTTGCCCAAAATTTCTATATGATCTGATTTTGACTGATTTTTTATTGTGTAAGTAGCAACACCCTCTCTAATTTTTACTTTATATCGGTGTTTGTTTGAATATTATATTATATATATATATATAGTTTTTTCCACCAATATTGTGTTCTGCTTCCATTAATTAGGTACATGCATGTAAATGTGATATGTGCTATATGAAATCGCTTTTGTTACAAAAATATAAAAAATAAAAATAAAATGAAATCACCTTTTATACATCAAAATGCTTTAAGTTGTTTGGTGTTAAAACATCATGTTAGTGAAAAATGCTTACAATTTTATCTTTCATTCATATTTTCTGGCTACACATGAAGGGGTGGACCAAATACACTGAACTGGAAAATTAATGCATCAATGTTCAATGCATTATTCCTTTTTTTTTTTTTAATTTCTTTGTGTATTGAACCTGTCTAAAAACTTATTCTGTTTCATTTCTTCACTTTTTTTATTTTTTTATTATTTGGTTAAATATGAATTTTATAACAAATATTTTCTTTTCAAATTTTCATATTGATCAGTACGATCTGATTTGACTTAACAGCTCATTATTGAATTATCGGATAGAATTCTAATAACAAAAAGTGATCCGCAATCTAAAAATCTGGTGAGGGTCGGATTTAATCCAAATCAGCTTATGTACACCTATAAAATAAAGTTTGAGCGAATATCAAAATATTATTTTGCAAATCAAGAGTATGTGTATGTAAATAAATATATGTTGAGAATTTATCATGGTATCATTGGGAAGAAGGTTAAATGTTGGAAGAAAAAAAAGTACCTTGTGATCATATAGTAGCTGGATGAAAAAGACTGGATGAATCAAGTAGTACCATCACCAAACTAGCCCAAAATTCCATAAATTGAAGTCTTATTATAATATCACCAGAAAAAGTTGGTATATATATATATATATTTTGGGTGGTTGTGGTTGGTTTGTATATTATAATAATCCTCACACAATTTCTAACAATGAAAAGGGCCATTTGAGAAATATGAAGATTTTGTTTCTATTCTATATCTATATCCTATAAAGTTATGTCGTGGTTGGTTTTAATTAGACTTATAGTTATGAATACTATAGAGGCATGCACTATGGTTGTTACCTTTTGCATGTCTTGGTGCTAAACACAATATTCTTTTTCACATTCATAAATCATAAAAACTGCTTTCTCTTTTTGTCTTTATGGCTTAGCTTCATTTTGAGTTTGATGTACACACATTTAATTTCTACCTTCTATATTTCCCTTTTCTTATATAAAATACTAGGATTAAATATTTTTGAACTAGAGTTGAACACTTCACCTATGAGAATTGAAAAATTAAATCAAGATTATTATCTGTTCCATTCAGAAAATTGTGCATACTTCATTATTTGTTTAGCAAAATGGATATGAAACTTCATTCGGATACAAATTATCGTTAATTGGCCAATTCATAGGTTTATTTTGTTGTTGTACGTAATGGGTAAGTTTAACCTAAAAAATATTATATTTCTTAAGATAATTAAGTGCATTGAGAATGAATAAAGTATATAAAACTCAATTTTAATTCGACAAATTTGATCCAAATTAAATAAGCTAATTAATCTATTGTAGTGTTATCATTAATTTCCAGCAAACCGAGCTTAAGATATTCAATTTAATTAATCATAGTTAAATACTAGCTAGATAGAAGAACACTAAATACAACTATGGCAAAATAATTCAGTGTAGAGTCCTAGGCTAATATCAATCAAATAATAGACTTATTTTTGTGAGTGCGAACTATTTTCAAAAGAGCATTCATAACTATATAAAAAAAATCAGTGAAAACAATCAATTAATTGTGTACAACATATATAACATAAAATAATACACAACGAATATTATATATATGATGTGCACAACATCGTGTTGAAAAGAAAAATGATGCTGGGACATGTGATATATATTGTGCATAACAGGTGATATTTATTGTGCATTACATGTGATATATGTTGTGCATTTTATACTATCAATAATGCTTGATGTACAATGGAAAATCAGTCAATACAGTCAATTGACATATTTTGACTTTGTTTTTTGTCCAAATAATTATTGAGATTGTAATAGACTCAACAATTATAGTCCAAAATCTTATTTATTGACGTGTTTGACTGGTTTCTCATTGTACATTTAGCATCATTTTTATATTAAATATGTTATGCACAATATATTAACTGTTTTAACATATTTTTTATTTATTGTGTACCAAATATTTATCTTTTCAAAATTCAAATTATTATTAGGTCTTACTAAAAGGAAAAGTAAAAGTGGTGAGGAATTAAAATTAAAGTAGAGTGCAAGAAATAAAACATTTTAGGAAAACGAAACAAACTTTGCCCAAGTACGTAGAAGTAACACATGGTGGTTGATTTTGATTCTGTTATGTTGACTTTGTATCCAAGAAAAAGTAAAAGGACATGAAACCTAATGTTCCACTGTAATTGGTGAAAGAAAGCTTCAAAGCAGAATATATAATGTGAATTGTGAAACAAACTTTAGAGCAATTCATATCTTTGACTCAAATTCTGTGTTTGACTCAGCTTACTTCACCTTCAAACTACCTCCTTAGAGGTAGGGAAAGAGAGTTACCATTCACGTTTCTTTTATGATAAGCCAACTTTGTTTTTTTAAGAAAAATAAATAAATATAAAATTTTGCTAATAAGTGTCCTTAATTATTAAGATAGTAAGAATTGTAAAATTTTAAAAAATTTAAAAATTTAAAAAATTATGATAGGTCTATTATATAAAAAATTAAAAATATATATAATTTTAAAATAAATATTTCTTTTTACTATTTTAATGAGTGTCTCAAGGATATTTTTTAACAAAAATCCATAAATATATGAAAAAGGAAAAATCTTCACTTACCCTTCAAATTTACTCAAATTCATCAATGGTCTATCATCTATATTTATTAAGTGTCTATTTGGTTTGCAACTTTTTTTCCGTTCCGGTGGAAAAAGGTGAGGTGGAAATAATTAAAGGTGTTTACTTTAATATTTTATTTTTAGAAAAAGTATATCATTTTAAAAATAATTGATTTTAATAGAAGCTAAATATATTAGCTTTTACTTTTAGCATCTCACAACATCCCTCTCAAATTTACTTTTTTAACATCATTTTCAAACACAAATCAATTTTTTCTACATCAATTATTCTAAAAGCAATTTTTTTCACATCAATTACTTTAAAAGTATGTAATTCTATCAAAATCTAAACCAAAGGAACCCTAAAAAGTGACACTAATTTTTATAAAATACACTGAATATTGTGCAACGAGAAAATTATTATAATAATAATTTTACAAATTCATGAGATGTCAATATAATGATTTCGCATTCATAAACTCTTTTTAAGTAAATTTATACAAAATCAGTGATTCATCAAGAAAAAAAAAGGTGGAAAGAGTTGAATGGTGTCTTTAATTTCCACACTTATAAGGGAAAATAATGGATTTCAAGGTATGGGGGTCTTGTGATAGTAGCTATGATTTTAATGTGAGAAACAAAGGTAACATAATGTAGACTAGTTACTTATGAATAATGAGTCACTTATTAATGACTTTAGGTTGAAATTTATGTTGAAATTGCCTATAATAGTGAGTATGGATCACAATCAATCATGCTATTAATGGAACTCATTGCATCAGAAAAGTATCAAACTCATTATTATTGATCTGGCAATTCGTTGAACTATGATGATCCGTTTATCTCAAAATAGAATTAGAAGCAAAATGAGGAAATCATTTTCATTATTGTCATATGTAACAAACTAGGACCGGTGAGATACTAGAAATTAAATTAAATATGACCAATATAGAACACAAGATGCAGGAGGCATGTATGTAATTATGATATTGTGAATGAGAAAGAATGTTACAATATGATTCAACTAAGGGTACATTTTTGTTATTAATTAATTTAATTTCAATATATTATCAATATAGTTTTACATAAATATTCAATGATATACTATTGTATTAATAAAAATATTTGACTCGATTACTTATCAATTAAAACGTTTTATATATAGAAATGTATGATTAAATAAAGGATATAATTTTTATTCACTGACAGTATATAAATTTTTTATATTATTATTCAATTATATGTCAATTATAATAATATTTTTTTTCTCTCACTATTTTAAGGTCATACAAATAGAGAGTTTTAATTAGATGACATTGTAAATTTTTACTTGAAATAAACCCATAATCCTGATGATTGTTATTTAAAGTCATTTTCGACTATAAAATATATTATGTTATACATACCCATTGATATTTATCGATTAATAGCATTACTCTTTTCCTCAATAACTTAACTTAGCTGTCAAACACTCACCCTTCACCATATATATTCCAACAGAAAAATTACACTTACCCTTTATGTTTTTAGTTATATATATATTTATATTTAATAGTTTGGTATTTCTTCGATACCAAGATTTTGGTCCTCACATTTAATTTTCGGCACACTTGGTGTCTTTAGAGGTTTATGTTTATAATAACTAGTAAGAATAAGTCACTCACTGATTTTATTTATTTAATAATAAGTGCATTATGTATGAAATGTAATTTGGTCACATGTTAACATTAAGCAGTTATTTTAATATTTGACCAATGTAAATTTTCATGCCTCATCTTCCACTAACTTTGACAAGAGCCATAATGCAAAAATTAAATAAAATTATTTTTATTAACAGCTGTTATTTGCTATTCTTTCATTTTCAGGAGGGGACAAAAGCGCATGATGAGTCACGTGACCATCACCCGAACCAACTGCATAACCTGATGACTTGTCTCATCCGAAGCTACGGTACGGACGCCATGTAGGCTCGGACAACCGTTTGACGCGAACCAACCGAACCTCTTCCCAAGAAAGAAAAAACCAATAATATAAAAAACCATTTTACAATGCAATTAAAGAGTAGAAATGTTACTCATATAATAAAAACCGTACAATATTTCTACTATAATTATATCTAAGATTGAATTATATTAATTTAAAAATATATGTTATAATCAAACAATAAGTATAATTTTTATATAAATATTGTACAATTTTTATTGCACACATCAAAATAATATTATTATCACTAAGCAAAGACAGAACAACGAGTGTGTGTAGTACTAAGTACAACAAAAGTAACAAAACAAAAAGTAGCAGCATGCTCTGTTTCTGGTCCTTACTTCTCTTCTTCTTCACTTCTCAACAATTGCTATAGCCACACACACAACCACCCTTCTCTTACAAGCCAAAACCAATAATAATACCCAAAAGAAAATAAAAAAATAATACAAATCCAAAGATTCAGATTCAGCAATTGCTTCTCTTCCAAGCCTAATCCCATACACTCTCTCTCACTCTGTATAACACTATAACCATTTTTAGCTATTTCATGCTTAGTGTTCTTGTTTCACTTCCACGCTTGAAGTTGAAACCTTTAAGCT
This sequence comes from Aeschynomene evenia, assembly GCA_013621005.1. Classification (NCBI taxonomy): domain Eukaryota; kingdom Viridiplantae; phylum Streptophyta; class Magnoliopsida; order Fabales; family Fabaceae; genus Aeschynomene; species Aeschynomene evenia. The sequence goes on along the minus strand of CM024264.1, from coordinate 4,635,102 downwards.
TGATCTTGTCTATAAAACCCTTCAAAACCTATTTCCATTCTTTTTATCATATTGGGGTACTCTCATTTTTTCAATGGAAAAAGCAAAATCCAAAACTACCATTCCCCTGTTTTTGCTCTGTTTTTTGAATCTTCATTTGGTTCTTCAAGTGCATGCGATTCTGGACCCAAATGATTTCTTGGCTCTGCAATCGATTCGAAAGGGTCTCGAAGACATGCCAGGATCAACATTCTTCTCTTCATGGGACTTCACCTCCGACCCGTGCAATTTTTCCGGCGTGTTCTGCGATTCCGACAGGGTAGTTTCCTTGAACCTCGGAGACCCACGCGCTGGTTCTCCTGGTCTGACGGGAAGGATCGACCGGGCAATCGGAAAACTTACCTCACTGACCGAATTTACCGTCGTTCCGGGAAGAATCTTCGGCCATTTGCCCGAAACAATCTCCGATTTGAAGAACCTTAGGTTCCTCGGTTTTAACCGGAACTTTCTCTCCGGCGAGATTCCGGCGGGGTTGGGGTCTCTCCGACAGCTAAGGACACTCGATCTCAGCTACAACCAGCTCACCGGAGATATTCCTCCGGCAATCGGAACCCTACCGGAGCTAACCAACCTGATGCTCTGTCACAATAGGCTCTCCGGTTCGGTTCCCCGGTTCGAGTCTCAAAGACTGACACGTGTTGATTTGAAGCATAACGGTCTTTTCGGTTCGCTTGGGCCGAACCATTTTCCTCCTTCGCTGCAGTATCTGTCGTTGGCGTGGAACAAGTTAACCGGTTCGTTGGACCGGTTACTAAACCGGTTAGAGCAGCTCAGTTACCTTGACGTTAGTTTAAACCAGTTCACCGGTCCGGTTCCGGGTCGGATCTTCTCGTTTCCTTTGACGAACCTGCAATTGGAAAGGAACCAGTTCTCCGGTCAAGTTCAGCCATTGGATCAGGTTTGTGTGTTTAGATAAACCCTTTCTTTTTATATATGTTAGAAATTGCTTATAATAATGTTGAATGAAAGTAAATTTTATGAACTTACAATGGAAATTGAGTTTACTATTGTCTAATAGAAATTTAGGAATTGTAATCTTATCATTTCTTAAATTAAAATTGTATAATTTTATCAAGAGATTTGTTTTGTTGATCAACCTTGATATATTTTTAAAGATAACATATATTTTACACGTGATCAAATCATCATAGCACTTGTCATTGTATGTAAGATTTTTTAGGTGAGGGTGAAATTTTGTTATTGATGTGATAATACATGTGTGTAAAGTGTATCAAAATCATACTTATTTTCTAAATTTCTACACTAATCTTCTTATTAGAGGAATATTACTTATGGTCATGTTTAACAAAATTGATCAATGTAATATGAGGTATCAAGTGAAATATTTTTTTTTTGCAAATTAGGGCTACATTGGTGTATATTTTTTACCAATTGGGAAAGTTATGTGCAATATCCTCTTATTTTCAATGCAATATATATATCTGTCCATGAAAGTTGATTATCATTTCCTAATAGTTCCTTGATAGATCTTAAAAGATGATTACTTCTTGAATTTGATTGATTTGTAAACATGATTCAGGTCTCAATCTCAACCGTTGATCTAAGCTACAACCGGTTTTCAGGTCAAATATCGCCCATGTTCGCCACGGTTCAGAACCTGTACTTGAACAATAATCGGTTCACTGGCCGAGTACCGGCCAGTTTCGTGGACCGATTATTGGACTCGAGCATACAGATTCTGTATTTGCAACACAACTATCTCACAGGGATTGAGATTAGTCCAACGGCTGTGATTCCAGTTAGAAGCTCCTTATGTCTACAGTATAATTGCATGGTCCCACCTGTAGAGACTCCTTGCCCATTAAGGGCAGGAAAACAGAAAACAAGACCAATGGCTCAATGCAACCAATGGAGAGGATGAAGAAAAAAAAATGTGGAAAATGGAAAAATCAAAATCCTCTTCAAGATTTGGAGCAATGTTGCTATGAAAATCTCATCATATAGGTTTTTTGCTTTTTAATTCTTGTTTTATGATGTTTGATTTTTGGTTATATTATTCATTATTATTTAATTTTGTGGTAATTATGGGGAATAGGATGAATAAGATGGTATTGTGAATATAATTAGATAAGTGTAGCTATTTTGGTGGGAGCTATAAATGTCCCTTTTATATATATAATATATGATATAAAACTATGATGTATTAGGCTAAACAAAAGCATAATTATTGGTCATTGTAATGTTAATTTTTGCTGTTTATATAGAGTATCATTCTTATCATGCTTAACCAGTTTTTTCCCTCGGTTTGTCTCTTTAGTTTGAAACTCTAATATGCCATCTGCTATGTAGTCATATATTTTTTTTCTTCTATAAATTTTAAAGGCTTGAATATAGATATCGTTTATTATAAGATATTAGGATTAATTGATGAGCACATAGATCAATTCATGGGGTTATTCTAACTTAATCAAAGGTCTTGGACAGTTATTTTTACAGTTGAATATTGACTATTAGATGTCCTGTCATAATAAATTTTTGATGTAATTATGTAATCTTATTGTTATGGTTCTTAATCTTCTCTTTCTTACATTAAATCTCTTCAATTTCAAAATTGAAACTCTAAGATGACTTCTCTTGTCAAATAACCTTATTAAGTTACTTTCCAATTCCTGGTGACATTGGTACATTTTTTTTGGTATCAATTGAATTACTAGTATACATATCCACTAAAAATTCGTCTAATCTATCTGAGTATCACATCTATTTGGTAGTATTTATTTTTAGTGACTCTGGAGTCAGAGTCAAGGGAGTCATGAAGTCAGTGTCATAGGAGATAGAGTTACAGTGACTCCAAAATTGATTCTGAACACAGTCTTACTGAGTCATTGTGACTCTATTCACTGAGTCACTATGACTCTCGCACCAAACACTTGACAGAGTCAATTTTTCATAGACTCTCTAACTCTGACCCTAGAATAAAAAAAAAAACAAACGCAACCTTAAAAATCTGTTTAATTCGATCCGACTCAAAGTTTCGGCATACATTTACATGCTCCAATGTGATGTTAAAAGTTAAAATTCTCAGCATGCATGATGAAAGAGATTTAAAACTTTATAAGTGAAAATCAAATCATATCAATTTCCAATTGGTGATAGTTCTATGATTCCATATCCATTACACTTTTAACACATACATGATTGCAAATTTTCATCTTCTTTCCTTTTGGTGGTGGGCATATACTGGCTACAATTACAACCGTTTTTCTCAGCTTTTTCTTTTTTCTCTTTTCTTTTCTTTTAAGCTTTTAATGAGCACGAGGTGCTACAATGAGAAAACAAAAAAAATCAGATTGTAGGGACACAATTACAATAATGGAAAATAAAAATGAGTGAACAATATATAACACACACACCACTCATTAGGGAGACACATCCTTTCGGCTTTTTTGCATTGTAAATTGTAAGCCTTTTTTAACCTTTTGATGCTTGTGTTTGGATGTACTCTTTTTGTTCTTGTTCTTTGTGTGGCAACAACGAATAATCATACAAAACCCAAATTTCTAAAATGAAAAAAATATATATAAAGCCTAATATTTTTCTAGTCAAAACAGTTAAAAAAAACTCATGTTAACATTTTTTACCTAAATAGCATTTTTAATCATGTGTATTTTTTTAATGTGCTGAATAATTTAGACTTAAACTCCTATTTTTTTACTGTTTTAACTTGTACAATTTTGTACCAATAATAATAAAGCTCAAAATAAGATGAAAATGTGATTAGGTAGGTAGGGTTGGATATATAACACTTACTATGGGGCATATGGAAGATGGAAAAGGTAAGTAACCAAGGGCCATTCCTTTATCTGGCTCATTTGTTTTGTCTTTGTCATCTTGGATTTTGTTGCCTTCTTGTTAGAGTTTCTTTTTTAATTTTTCTAAAAAATTAGGTTTAGCATGACAGCACATAGATGAAATGTCAATTAGATGAATTAACTCATATTAATAAATGATCAAATTAATTAACTTATTAAATATTAATCCCTCTATTTTAAAATAATAGTAGTTGTTTTAGAGAGAGAGAAAATTACAATGATTGTCATTTTCAAATTCTAATGTAAATTTAATGTTTTTTTACCTATTATATCCTCTTATTTTTTGGACTGTGTGTTAGTGGGAAATGGTTTAATGATGGTAGTTTAACCATTTCACTATGTTTTGTTTAGAAAATTAAAAAAAATTATTAAATTTCTTAATAGGTGTGAAAAAATCTTTAAAAACTATTATTTTAAAATTGAGTGAATACTTATTAATTTTAAGAGATGATTGGCACCATAAAATAACACAATGAGTTATGTTATTTATTATATAAACTTATTTCGACTTTTGTATTGACGACTATGTATTGACAAACATTTTATTTATTATTAGATGAAATATTTGTCAATATAGAGAAAAAAAATGGAGTTATCATAACAAAACTACTACAGCTATAATTAAGATGGAATTTCAAGCCCTCCGAATCTTGTTATATTAGCTTTATTGTACTAAAAATTCCTATTATCTAACCTAGGTTTAATGAAATTGAAGGTTCTTATAACTTTGATCACCTAATCTTTATTAGATTAATTTCTTATAATTATAAAAATCACTGTAGTCCCTATATTGTAAAAATCATTATACTCAAACCTTCACAAACTCGTTGAAACAAAAAAAAAAAGGTTAATTATACTTTTAAGAACCCCATAATAAATTTTTACAAACATTCACAAACTCATTGAAACAAAAAAAAAGGGTAATTATACTTTTAAGAATCCAATAATAATTTTTTATACAAGGTAGTGAGGATATGACTAATCATCTTTAAATTATTAAAAAGTAATTAAAATTAAAATAAATATGAATAAAATCATAAGAATGTAGATTCTTATTAATTGCCCCTAATTTATTATTCGACATTTTGGTCACTATCCATCCCATAATCGTAAGTTGTTATAGTACTCTTTTTAGGTTTATTACCACCAACCACACAACACATACTTGGGCCCCAAGTTTTTAAGGTACAACCTTTAAGGGTGGCCTTTTACGAGAAACAGCTTTCGAACCATTAATGCGACGATTTTCTCCATTTTCTAAAAATAAAATTATTATTATTATTTATTTATTTTATCACTTTTGCTTCTAAAGAAGGTAAAATCACTCTACTCTTTTTCATAAGGTCTATCAAATTAAGGTATAATGACAAAAGAATATGATACCATGAATAAAGCAAGGGATATAAGCAACATAAAGTGTTGAATAACAATACTTTTTCAGTCAAAATGACTAAACAAATTTATTTTAATAATTTTTGTCCAAATAATATTTTTAATCATGTGTATTTTTTTAATGAGTTGAGTAATTTAAAATCAAACTCCTAATTTTAAATATTTTGACTGATATAATTTTATATTCGTAACAAAGTTCAGTTCAGCGTGAAATGAATAGGCTAATAGAATAGATTCCCATCACATCCACAGCCACTCTTGGCACTGAAGTTTTTGAAATTAGATGCTTCTTTAACCATTATCTAATAGGGAGAGAATATTATTCCTATTTCCTCACAAAAATGGAAATTAATCCTCTCATATTATTTTTTTCTATAATTTTATTATGCATAATATATCACTATATATTAATTTTAAAATTGAGACTCACACATGACCATATAAGATAATCATATGTGATGAATTCGATGGGTTTATGTCGTGTAAAAATTTACCATAAGAGGTTCATTCCTTTTTTTTTTCAATTTCAATTATAAAAATAAATTATAATTCAATTTTTTTCTTTTTCATTTATTTTATTGCTACTATACTCTTGCATCATACCCTATTATTTCTTACATAAGGTGCACTTTGTTCATTTACATCTTAATCCTCTTCTATGTACATTAACAATTGTATATATAAATTGTAACTTTTTACCAAAATATTAATACTCAATTATAAATTTTATAATTTAAAAAAATACACCGATTTATGATAGTTTTACCACCACCTCCTAGTTTTCTTTCTTTCTTTCTTCATTAGCAAAATGTGATTCTTTGTGCTTGGATAAGTGGCTTTGGGCTCTATTAATTATTATGTTGGTCAATATTATCATCAAGATAGATTTGGGCCGATCCAATAATATTTTAATTAGGCCTGAGGTGGACCAAGGTATTTACATTTCAAAATGTCCTATTTTAGTATTAAGCTCAAGTCTTGACAAAAAAAACTAAAATTAAAAATAAAGAAGAACTAAGCTACTCTTAATACCTCTATTTATAGAAATTAATTCCCCTAATTGGGCTATTGGACCCTTAATTGTACCTTATGTTTGAATGTCCCATTGAGATCTTGCCTCCGAACTTTGAACCTTATATGTTAGGCTTTTCTTTTTGGTGGGTCAAATTTATTAACCTTATTTTGGAAACTCATAGGGCTTGGGCCAATATATTAGGCTCTTAAGAATTAGTCATAACAAAGTTTTATTAGCAATTATTGTATAAGTACAAATTTAGTATCAACTATTAATTACGGTGGTAGGTATTTTGATCCCTTGTAACAAGAGATCTTAGAATCCGAATAGACCTCGAGACAAAAATAAAATAAAAAAAAAATTAGAACTATATATAATTTTAACAATAATGATTTTCATACAACATAAATACGTCCAACTAATTAATATCCTATGTGTGCTATACATAATATAAAATGTGTGTTATACATATAGCATACATTCCATATTATGTATAGCACATGTTGGATACTAGTTGGACATATTTCTATTTTTCGACTAATATTATTGATAATTTAAACCAGGTTTCATAAACATTTTCAAAATATACTCAATTACCTTGTTTATGCATAAAAATTGTTAAACTTGTGCTGTATCTAACAATTTGATGTGGTTAATTTGATTGTTTACCTTGCACCAATCAATTGTTCAATGGATTAATTAGTAATTTGCCTTTATTTTTATTTGTTTTAGCTATGTGTCTAGCTAGTGCATCTAATTAAGGAATATAATTTCACTAGCTAGGCAAGTTGTGGTGGGGGAGAATTGGAATCTATCTATGCTAGCTGAGATGACATGCAACTTGTATTATTAGTTGTGAAACATTATATTTACAAGTTGTGACACTTTAATTAATAAATGTGCTTTTTATATTAACAATGTATCAACAATAAAATTTTTTTATATATGTATACATTTTGATGATTTTAATTTTGACGCACTTTTATACTGTTATCCGATCAAAATATTTCATTTATATGACTTTTCACGTAGTAGAAACGAAAAAAAATTATTGCGGCTAACATGACAATAGATCGATGATCAAATAATTATATTAAAAAAGTAAATGAAAATTAAATTCTATCCTCATAATTAATTAATTAAAAGTCACTTATTTAATTTCATGTCACTTCAAAGTTAAATCATATGAACAGTGAAGCACACAAGTGTTGGTTCGTACTTGAGGAAGTGATTGCATCCCTCCACTGAGGAATGAGGATGCATGCATGAATGCACTAAGGACTTAGTTGTGGGACATATATATAATGTTGTTCATGACAAATTATTAGCTATGTATTTTTTTATTTAATTAAGAGTTCATTTTCTATAGTTCGAATTTTCATTTTTGGTTTTTCTCGGATTTTAAGGTTATTTGATTAATCACTTAAATCAATGATATATATTTGGCTGCATTTGATTTCTCTGACTCTGAAGTCAGAATTAAAGAGAGTCACTCAATTTATTCTCATCTTAATATAAAAAACTTTAAAATGTTGAACTAATTATCTTATCATCAAGGTCATATAGTAATTATTATTTTCGACAGTAAATACCCGAAGCAACCGAAAAAAGAAAAAATAAATAAATTAACGAATTATATTTGTGTTCTGTGTGTGAAGAGATTAATTGAGAGCAACTTTTTCCCAACCATACATACGTGTGGTTGTTTCAATTTGCTTTTTATTTCTCTCTTTTAAAAAGTTAATAAGTTCCTTGTATATGTATGCATTTTGGATATAATAGAGTCAGAAGAGTGATGCAAACAATTTTGGAAGTTTATTTGTTAGAAAGAAACACTAGACAAGATAAGTAGGTCCCAATAAAACCATTTATCCATTGAATTGACCAAGACATCATATCACATATATCTCTATTACTTTGATATTGACCCCTAAATTAGGTAATAACAAAGTTATTTGCTTAAATTCTGTCTTTTGTGGTTTTGATGTATTTTCATTTTTTTTTATCGGAGAATGATAATATAGACTCGAGTTTATGGTGAACCCTACACGTGGTAATATATATCAATCAAGAGTTTCATAATATTATTATAGTTATAAATTTTAATTATGTCTTGAATGGTTGATATGTTGTCACATGTAGAGTTCACCATAAATCTGAGTCTATATTAACAGTATTCTTTTTTTACCTTGTTCCTCCTTCATATCCAACTTGTCTAGTGTTCTTTTTTTTTACCATTACTGGCAAATTGCATGTTTGTCAAATTTTGTATCATGCATATATCAAGTTGATTCATAGAAAAAATTAGGAAAAAGGAAAGTTGGTGACACAAGAAAAGTTATATGGTAAAAATTATATATATTATAATATAATATAATACAGTATGTTATTCTAGTAAAACCTTTGATGATTTCATGACTTTCAATTGCATCATTATTAAAACATGGTACAATTTTAAATTATTTAATCTTACAATTGCTGGCAATGATTTTTGTTTGTCTTTTTTCTCTGATATTTTTTTTTATGTATTGTTGAAGTGGTCTAACATTTTCTTAATTTATCATGACAATCCAACCAATTCTACCACTTATAACATATTTTTTCTGTGTGGTATTCTTTAATTAGGGTCTAACATTTGTTGGGATTTGTGTTTTTTTTCGAGAAATTAAAAGTCATATAACTTTTTAGTTTTTTAGTTATGATATTATATAATTTTTTTATTAAATATAAAATTAACAATTATAGCCTTTAAAATAAATAAGTACATATTTTTTACATATAGATATATATAGTAGAAATTAAACGCTATATAATGATGATATTACATAATTTTTTCAAGAAGTATAAAATTAAATATAATAGTTTTTAAATTATTGAATTACGATTTTTTACACATAGTAGAAATTGAAGACTATTTATACTTTAAAATATAAGATTTCAATATTTTTTTACATACACTATAAAAGAAGAATATTATAGACTTTAAAATATTGAATTACATGATTTTATTATTACATGTAGTAAAAATTGAAGGCTAAATATTTTAATTATGATATTACATAATTTTTTCAGGGAGAATAAAACTAAAGACTATAATCTCGAAAATATTTAATTATATGATTTTTTTATACACAGTAGAAATTGAAAGCTATATAGTTTAAAATGTGAGATTTTACTATTTTTTAGATACATTTTACAAGAAAAGGACTATAGTCTTTATTAAAATATAGAATTGCTTGATTTTTCTATACTTAGTAGAAATTTAATGATATATATTTTTTATTATGATATTACACAAATTTTTCATAAAGTATAAACTAAAGAATATAGTCTTTAAAATATTGAATTCCATATGATATTTTACACATAGTATAAATTGAAGGATATATATTTTAAAATATGAGATTTTAATATATACATTATATATATATATATAAACTTAAAATTATCTACTTTAATTATCTTCAATGCAGTGTAACATAGGAATTAAGTGATTTCAAGGGAATAAAAACATAAAATAACATCAATGGATTTGTACAAAGTTTCTAATTATATATTCTCATTGTATTTTAAAATGTGAATTCAATTTTAAACTATTTAGTTGTTGCAACAAATTGAACAATTGTTATATATATATATAATATATATATTATATATATATAACAATTGTTCAATTTGTTGCAACAACTAAATAGTTTAAAATTGAATTGACATTTATATATAAAAGTAGCATGTTGTTATATTGGAATCAAAACTATAGTAATAATATTTTTTTATGCTATACATAAATGACATTATAAATTTTCACAAACAATTTAGTACTGAAATAAAAAGTAATGTTTAATCTCGTGCATTGCACGGCCATTAAATAGATATATATATACAATGAAAGTGTGAAACCAGCCTAATACCTATGAATTATAACTTATGGGATTACTTCCTCCCAAGGTGTTTGGCGTGGCATCCCCAATTCACCTAATTAAAATCATTCAAAACCTAATGAATAAGGAATATCATGTTGGGAAGTTTTGATTTGTCATTCTTAATTTTTCCTAAATCTCACTAGCTAGGAAATTTCATTTCACATTTCCTAGGTCATAGTTTGAAACATGTACTAATATTAATATTATAACTAATAATAAAATATTATTACGAGCAGTGTTGCATTTTTATCAGTATTAGTTCATCTGGTAAACATTTCGTTCATTCACTAACATAATTTGGCATCAATAGAAAAAATATATCTTTTCAATACATTAAATATGTTATTTAAAATTTCTCTTTTTATTTCTTATAATTAATGTTTTTATAGGGTATTCATGTACAAAACCGTATTAATAATGAATTTATTTAGATATCAAATAGGTTTAATAATTTGTTCAATTGTTATAACCCTATATATCTACAACATTTTCAAATGAGAATTATTGACCACATGGCTTGCATCATAACTGACCTAATCTCATCATCTTGGAAGTAAAGAAGGTTACATTTTGATATATATATTTTAAAGAAGTAATCAAGCTAGCTAAGTTTTGCCATTAAACTGCTATTGTTTAATTTGTTATTGTTGTCTTTTAGACACTTAATAAGCATGCCAATAATATATATATGGAAATAATTTTTATCCGTATACACTGTAAAACATTTTACACTGTCAGCCAATGAAAATATGTCATGTATTCTATTTTATTATTAATCACCCTTATAGATTCTAAAAAATCACTCATTATTACATCCTATATGTGTCATAATATAATTGGTTGACAGTGTCATCAGTGTATCATAATTAATCTCTAATGTGCCTTAATTAATCAATTGCTCCCGTGAGAATCAAACTTTTCAAAAACCATTAATAGCAAACGGTTTTGAGGTGAAGGTTGAAAGCTGAAAGTAACTAAAGCAATAACTTAGGTTAGGGGTTGAAGGACTATGATTAATTTAGAGCATAGGTTATATTATAATATATAGTATTAAATTAAAAAAAGAAAAATTTGCCACTAATGACATGCACACACATACACCTGATGAATAGAGGAATCATAATCATAATGGTGTGAACGCGCAAAAAACAAGCGATGACCCGTCAAATAGTTTTTATAATTAATTAATTGCATTAAATTAGATATATTAATCAAAAGTTAAGGGTACCGACCAAACAAATGAGGTTTGTCCACAAGTAATTTGCAATAAACAAAGCCCCCAATTTGTTGACAATGACACCCTCATCTTGTCGTATTAGGGAATATTTTCAAAGACATAAACAGCTAATTTACTATGGACACTTCATAATTTTTTATTAAAAGAAAATTTAGATTAAGAGAGTCGCACTTCATGCTGGACAAATCGCTAACATTAAAGAAAATTTATGATGAAATATATAGATCATCCATTAAAACGAAATGTTCAAGATTTAAATTTAAGTCATGTCTAATATTATAGTATAAATAGAATGTTGAATAAGATGTGTCAATGATTGTTGATATGGAGACTTCATAATAAGACATAAGTTAATAATAAGCAAAATAAATAATTTGCGCAAGAAAGGTGGAAAACAAGTTTGTAGTGTATATTAAAAGAGACACTAAATCAGTCACTATTATAAAAAGTTTGATTGAGTAAATATAAATATTGAATATTGTTAATTAGTGTAAAAATTATATTGTCTTAATATAAAAGTTTAAATATAATGTTGGATTGAGTTAAGATATAAGTTAGATTGAGTATCATAGCTGAATTAAGTAACTAATTTAATATCAAATTTAGTCTCATACGAAGTATTTCATAACATGGTTAAATGGAATTAATTGATGTTCATTAATTTGATAATACTCTAAGATATTTTTACTTTTTAAATTTTAATTTTTCATGTATAATTGTCTATTTAAAAGTTATATATATCATATTTATTGATTTGATCCAATTCTAGCTTTTGTTAATGAAAAAAAAAGGAACAAATATGATATGCATTTAAAAAGAAAAATAATTAATGATAGGGATAATATTATAAAATATACTTAAATTACTTTAAACTTGAGAGACTTTCTCACATTTTTTTCCAAATCCACATGTACATTTAAAGTTGAACAATTAAAAAAGAGCAAAGTAATAATAATACAATATTGAGTTCATAGAAAATTTTATATATATATATATCAACTATTCAAAATAAATTAAATTTTAAAATTATATATATTACAAAAATATTAATTAATATTGCATTATGTGTAAACTTGACTCTATATTAATATATTTTAAATAAGATTGACTTATATATATATCATCAAATCGACTTTTATTTCATATATCATCGTGTATTAAGTTCAGTCTCTAAATTTGTTTACATTAGTGAGTTATCTATATAGAGATGTCATAATAATGAATAATCCTGTAAATCTTTCTCTAAATTTAAATTTTTATTAAAAACTTAAGAATATATATCCAAACAAAAGTCTTCATATACCAAATTGAATACGTTTGATGTATGTAATGGTGAGGTCAAGGCCTAAAAGAACAAGAGTTTTACTAACAAATATTTTAAGAGTACTTATTAAGATAATAAAAGAGAAAAAATTTGTATTTGTTAAGATAATAAAAGAAAAAATTTTATATTAAAAATATTTATTTTTATATTTTTCATGTATTGAAACTATCATATTATTTTAAATATTTTTTTAAAAAATTTATTTATAGAACACTTGTTTAAGGACAATTTATTAGCAAAATCTAAAGAATAAAAATAAGAATAAAAAAATGGAAGATAAGCATAGGAAGAAAGTCAATAAAAGACAAGGTTCCATGTCCTTGTCCAAGCTTAGCTGTTCATGAATCCTACCACTCACTTAGTAGCCATTAAACACTTTAAAGCAATCCCAACATGTTTTTATTGATTTATTAATTAGACTTTTGATGTGGGTTCCCATAAAGCAGCCCCCTAAGAATACATCCAAAAATCCCAACAACTAGAAAAATGAGTTCCCCTCCCCTCAATTCAAAAACAATGCCAAATTCCTTATTTTGATGTTTTCCTAAGTGCCAAACACACCTATCCAAGAATAAAACAATCAAGTGATGACACGAGTTAATCCTTGTGATGTTGAAAGATAGGAGATAGAAAAAATTCATGATTCAAAACTCTTGCCAATCATTCTTCTTGTGAAAGTTTTGCGAAATAGAAAATGAATCCTCTTATGTTTACATTGTCACGAGAGAGTTTACATTATTGATTAACAATATGAGTTCTCATTTGGATTTCATAAAATTCAACCAATAATATAAACTTTCACGATATAATGTTACCATGAATTTAAACATGAGAGAGCATTCACTCTCATAATTATAAGAAGACGTAAAATTAGATTTTTTTTCGATAAATGAACATGAGTATCCAATATAGTGGAAAAAATTCATGGGTAGAAGATAACTATTAATCTTGACTATCACAGTCTCGTTAAAAAATCTCCTACACCTAAATGAAGAAAAATAATATCACGATAACCAAGCATTACAACCAATCCGTACCCTTTAATACAACTTAAAAATTATTATATGGACATATACGGAGAGATCAATTTATCTCAATTTTACAATATGAGTGTCGAATAAGATGCTCTAAAATTTTAAATTCTAAAGAATTAATTTATTCTCTAACATATTTTTAAATGACCATTTTGGATATTTAATAAAAAAAATAGAAAAAATAAAAAGATGGTCCTCCTTTGCCTACCCTCTCTCTCCCTTTGTTCTCTCTATATTCCCTTTGTTAGAAGATGATTAGGCACACGCAATAAACTTTCCTCTTTTTTCCACATTGGACATTTGGTATCAACTTTTTGAGGCGAATCTTATGTTTAACCTATAACTAAGGAGCAAAGAGGAGCTAGGAGGGGAACACTAAGAGAATAATTCAAAAATGCCTTCTTTTTTAACCTCTTGTCCAATAGTACTCTACTACTTTTAACTTCTACTATTCTACACTGTTTTGTGATTATGATTCTTATGCTAAAGATAAGAAATTTAGAAAGCTTACTTTAGACTTTGGAATGTCTAAATAGCTAAAAAAAATGAATAGATTAAAAACTTAAAACCCTTTAACTTATCAAGGGATCATTTTTATTTTTATTTTTTAAATTTATTAAATTTTCTTGTCTCATTGGACTATGCCTCCCACAAGAAGATTAACTTTGTGCTATGTTTGGTCATATGTTTGGTCATAAATAGTTATAGCCCTTCCAATCACAGGAATGGCATAACTGACAAAGGCAACACAAGATTTTGGACAAAGGTTCTCAATCAAAGCAATATATACAGAAATAATTGACGTATATCAGTATTTCATCAATCAAGCATCCGTCAGAATGAGTGTGCCACGTGCTAAGTTAGGAAGTGAGGGGTATGTGTACAAGTTTGAATTTATATTTTAAATGGTAGACCCACAAAATATAATGTTTGATGGATGTATTTTTTATGTACATGTAGTACTATTGACAATATATATATATCTTACAACTCCAATAGAAACAAAACCATTTTTTGTGACAACATTTGTGTCACATAGCTGAAACTGCTAAATTTTGAATTATACAGCAGGATGTTACATAGAACAGTACAATATTAGCTTCTTGCCATAGAAGAATCTAACTGAAATGCAAACAAACAAACAAACAAAGACATTTATACACAGAACAGCTCTAGTTGAACACATGTATATATATATATAAATATATAAGTTCTATAACAGGATGGAGTATGCTATATCCTCAAGTTCACATTCAATAATAAGTGGTACAAGAGATATTGCATTCACTAATTCAAAAGTGATCAAAGCCAAGCCTTATCATCTTGTCTCTCCATTCCTGATAATGAGGTTGAAAAGTTAAATGGGGCAAGCCCTTTTTTGGTATATGCCTATATGGTGGTTCAAGCTTAGCCCCACAACTGAACTTTCTGGTACTCTCATAGTTCAAACTGCTCTAACTGGTGCTACCCTTCAGAAGACAAGGGCAGAGAACACGAAACATTGGTCCACCGGTCGGAGAACTCGAATTTACCAGCACCACCATAGATGTTATGATAGTGAGTAATGCTACACAATTTTATAACTACACACCATCACTATAAAGTAGGGGCGGAAAAGAGAAGATACACAAATAGCGAAAAAAGAGAGAAACTCGGGTGAAATGTCAGGCTTATAGTTATGTATTGCATCCTGTAGGTAAGGGGTTAAAGTGGTAGTAGTAGTAGTATATTAACAGTCAGTCAGAAGAATTCACGAAGCTCTTTATCTCATCCATGAGGCAATAGAAGTGATCATTATTCGGCAAGAAGTAGAAACCGATCGTGGCCTCCTTTAGGTACAGAAGCTTGACATTTTGGCCAGAATTCTTGAGACCTTCGACGTATTCCAATTGCCAGTCTTGGAGAAGATCCAAACCAGCCACACATACGAGGCTCTTTGGGAACTTCAGTCCTGCAATGCTTTTGCCCCTCGGGCCGAAAGGGTTACAAGCTGGATGGTCTCTGTCCTCCCCTTCAGGAAGGAAGGCTCTCCAATACCAATCACGGTCCTGCAACCTCACAAAGTACTTCCCGTCGAGTTTTTTCTCCGATTCCGTTCTCTTCTCACCACCGAACAACGGATGGAGAAGAATGTTACCTAGTACCTCGACATCTTCCTCGCCAGCCCTAACTGCAACATGATGAGCAATATTGCCACCAGAACTATCCCCAGCCAAGTATACATAAACCTTGGAATCCTTTCCACTTTGAAGCCACGGCCTTGACTTAACCCACTTAAGTGCAGCCCAACCATCCTCGTATGCACATGGATACCTATGCTCCGGCGAGCGTCGATAGTTTACAGAAACCACAACAGCCTTACAGTTGCTCACGAGTCGGCGGCAAAAGGTGTCATAGATAGCACTATTAGCAGATGAATGAGAGAAACTTCCACCATGGAAGAAGATTATGACCGGCACAATCTCATCAGTGCTCAAGGGCTTCTCCAACTCTATAATTCCCCAACTAGAATCATTCCCTGGAGCCGGCCGGTAAACCCTATTGAAGAGGCTGGTTTTTCTATCAACATGATCAAAAGAGAACACCCCATCAACAGGGATTGTGTTGGCAGGTACCTTCCGGTCGAGGAACTCTTCCAACTCTCGATTAAACGTTCCATCGGCACGCCTTAATAGATTATAAGCCAGCTTGAAATTTGAGATAAGCACCCAAGTATTGAGTGGAACGACACTCTACAACAATTGCAACAAAAGAACAAATTGAACAATATTAGATATGAACTTAGTATTCCATTTTGACTAATAAGTTCTAAACTTCTAATTTATAAGATAAACTACAGATTGATCCCTATTTAACCCCTCTCTCTCAAAAAAGCAATAGATTATCAAAAAGGGTGTTGAAAAATCATAGCTCTAAAAAGGAAATGTAAAAGGGGTATGCAATACCAAAATGAAACCCCTCACAAATCTTGAGGAAAAAGCCAAAGTCTTTCAAGTTGTGGAACCAAATCAAACATGAATGTTTTTTCCCAACTTACCAGAACAAGAAACACAAGGCCTACATGGTAGAAATAGAAAGTACAAGGAACAAAAATAGTTAAACGAACCCCTCAAAAACTACATCATCCAATAGCTGAAAAAGAAAAACACTCTTCAACTCAGATATATTTTAAGCAATTAAAGCTAAAGATTAGAACTTTACCCTTCCAACACCAAAACCCATCACCAAAAACACTTCCAATCACATATAATCAGAAGACAAAGCCCAAACATAATGACATCTTCATAATAAAAAAAAGGGGAAAATGTTTCATGTAATGTTGTTACCTTAGATTCATTGAGGTTGACTTCATTGCTGCCAGTCATGTCTTTTTTTTTTTAATTCTCTTTTCCTATTTCTCTCTCTTATCTCTAAATCCAAAGACTCTCAAAACCAAATCCAGAGAGAGACACGAGCTTAAAAAAGAAACCAGTGATGATGATCCTCCTCAGAGCAAGAAGTGACCGACCCTTTACAATACCAACGATCACAATGAAGATAATGATGATGGGAACAGAGAGAGAATACAAGAGAGGGGGAAAAAACGGTTCCTATGTTTTGGGTATCTCTGTTTTTCTCTCTCTGTGTCTCTCAATCACTCTCCCTTTTCGGGGTGTTTGAGGTGAGAGTGATGAGAAAGGAACAAACAAAGGGGACAGAGTTTTGTTTGTTGTTTGTTGAATGAAGGAGCAAAGAGAGAGAGATCAAGGTTTGAGTTTCAGAGGAAGAGAAGAAGGGATAAAAAGGGTGTGTTGTGAGGTGTGAGACGAAGGATAAGAAGGGGAAACAGAAGAGAGAGGAAAAAAAAAAGGCAAATAAAAGAAGAAAAAAAAGCAAAAAACAAAAAACAGAGTCTATAGAGAGAGAATCAGAGAACAGAGGAAGAAGAAGAAGGGAAGAGAGAGAGAGAGAGTCAAAGGCAAAGGGAAACGACGGGGATGGACGGAGACGAGAGAGACGACAAAGCTGGCGGCCGAATTAAACTGTTTACATGGGTCCCACCATTTTTTTTTCAAAAATGATAAGATAAACTCGAGTTTACGATGAATCCTATCGTGTATATAACTAACTGTAGTTATAACTTTTAACAACATTCCTAATTGTAAAAAAAAAAACGATTTAATTTTCATCTCTGACAGTGTATCATTTTTTACATAGTCATTCAATCATGTGTTGTCATATTAGTCATTATTTTATTTTCTCTCTATCACTATCTTGAAAGGCATACAAACTGAGCGTTTTAATTGAATGAAAGTAGAAAATACTTTTACGCTGCCAATGCATCAAAATTAAACTAAAAAAAATCTGTCAAAACAGTCAACATATTATGCATAATATATATAATATAAGATGCAAAATAAATATCATATATCATGCACACTATATATCACATGATGTGCACAACATATATTATATGTTATAAAGAATAATAATAATGCAATATATGATATATATTATACATAACAGGTGATATATGCCGTGCATTTTATAATATGTTATGGATAGCATATTAGCTATTTTTACTTGGATACCAAATATATATAAACTTTTAATTAACCGTTAAATAGTTAATATATTATTACTTGTAATTTGACTGTGAACCTGGAATTATATTATCAGTACTATGTTTTTCTTTCTTCTTTTCTATTTTATAAAATTTTATTTTTTGAATTTTATCTTCAATAGTAAATATTGTTTTGTTGTTTAGGAAATCAGCGGCATGGTGACGGTAACTTATTCTTTTTAGGCGTGAGTTACTGTAACAGATAAAATTCTTCTTACAAATCTCTTTTTGTACCCTTTCATATATTAGAAATTAGTTGTAAATTAATAATTGCATTACTTCTTGTAATTTCTAAAATAAATATTATAATTAGTTCAATATAAAGTAATTGCCTACTAATCTATCATTACCACCTCCTATTATTATAATTATCATAACCATAACTTTTGGTGAAATTTCATCTAGTAATGTAAAGTTATTTTGCATTATTCTTGACTACACATTAAAAAAGGAGTCTTAATGATATTTTTACGGTTTTAGAAATGTATCTATTCAATAGTTTGAACTTATTGAAGAATATGATTTATAAGAAATAATGTTTTGAATTTGCATATTGATACGAAAAGAAGAAAAGATTAATGAAAATATAGTAAATTTTAAATAAATATGCTTAAAATAACCTAAAAATATATAAATTTATGAAGAAGACCAATATGAGTGAAATAACTACTTTTTATATTTTGAGAAAGTATTTTATTTTCTGTATAGTTTCTTTAATTTTTGTTGTTTTTGTTCTTTTGTTGGTATGCTTGTTTTGTGATTGTAATGAGAGAGAGAGAGAGAGAAATGAAATGACTTGTGTGACGTAGGAAGAAGGCTTTGTGTTTTGTGTGTTTGTGTGTGGCAGAGGCTTTGTTTGTTGAAAGCTATTGACAAAGGCACCGTTTTTGGCCTTGTTTTACAAAATGTGTAAGCGATTTTAGTTTCCCTATTCCAAATTTGAGAAAGTGCTTTTCAACATTTATGATAAGGGGAAGTGCTTTTTTCAATGGATGAAAGAAGCTGGTAATTTTCTAATTTTAGAAGTTCATTTTTTGTCATAAAACTTGCAATAATTTCTCCCAAACGTTCAAAAAGTCACCACTCTTAATTGAATAGGCCATTTGTTAGATTCATTTATGTGAATGCTTAGTTACCGTGTAACTTTGGAAAGATTTTCATATAATCATTAGTAGTATTCATTTTTTTGTACATACAAGTTAAAAAAAAAACGTGTTCAACAATGGTTTACATTTAGGTAATAGTTTAATTTTGATGTGCTGATACTGTGAAGGTATCTTATATTATTATCCAATCAAAATATTCTGTTTGTATAACATTTTAGATAGTGGAAGAGAGAAAACACAATTATGACTGAAGTGACAAATATGTGATTGAATAACTGTGTAAAAATATTGTATATTGTCAGTAGATAAAAATTAAATTCAGTCTTATATTTAGGATATTTGTTAAATATGTTTAATACAATACAATTTAAAATATTATAATAGGTGATTTATATAAAAAATATTAAAATATATTATTTAAAGATAAATATTTTATCTTTTATTATCTTAACAAGTTAGGACACTTGTTAAAAAAATTAATTTTGAGTGAGTGGAAGTTTAAATATATTACAAGTTAAATATAAAAAGGAGGGAATATATTCAAATATGATCATATTTAGTATATTTATTTATATAAAATTAAATTATCCATTTTAATTTTGATTTCATTTAAAATGAATATAATTAAAAAATTATCAAAATTTAAAAATATTGGAACCAAATTAATGTTGAAGTTTATATGTTAAAAAAATACATTTACTTGGTTAAAATTGAGTCAATAATGAAATGTAAAATTAAACATTATAAAAAATTTATAAAATTACCTCATTTTATTTTTTTCAAATACGAATAATTTAAATGATTGAGTTCACAATCTAATTGCACACTCTTACATATCTCAATAAATAAAAAGTTTCAAAATTAAAATCACATATTAAGAGAGAAATCATGTATGCAAAAAATTAATTTGGCTCCATCTAAATCAATTAAGAAAGGAAAAATAGTGGTACCAAAAAAATGGTTAAATATGAAAAGGAAAAGAGAAGCTAGCAACACTAGGAGACAAACGAGTTTCCCTGCGTGTGGCCGACGCCAAGCCACGTGGCGACAAACTGTTCTATCTCCACGCTTTTTCGTGTTTGCCAAACACGCCCTTGTGGATCAATTCCCCAAAATACCCTCATGGCTCCCACAATATCACCGAAATGCCACTGACGATGACAGGTGTTTTGTCCACTACTGGCCCGCGCGTGACGGCATGTTTTGCCTGAAGCCCAATAAAAGAAGAGAAAACTTTTTTTTTTTTAAAGTTTACATAATTATCTTGATTAATCAAAATTTGAATGAGGAGAAAAGTCATCATAAATTAGTTATAGGATATATTTTGATGAATCATAAATTTGAATGACTAGTTTTTCCCGGTTTGACCAATTTAAATTAGAGGTTAATTATGATATGAGAAATATTTTTTCTACGTCATAAAATCTTATAACTAGTTATCATTGGTTGTATATAACATATATTACATATTGTAATATTATTTTTTTTATAAGTTTAATTATGATGCACTAACAATGTAAAGAATTTTACAATGTCAGCTAATCACATCCATTGATTTGTGTGACGTTTTAGTTAGTGGGTGGTTGAGTTAGAGACTTTTGTTGATATGTCATACCATGATTGGATGTCTGTGTAAAATTTCTTTATACCGACGATGGATTAAAATTAAACTTTTTTTTATAATATATTATATATATTGTTCATATTAAGTGATATATGATACACATAACATTTGATATATATGTATATATTATAGAGTTTAATTTTGATACATTAAAAATGTATAGGTATTTTACATTATCATTCAATCAAAACACTCTATTTGTATGTCATTTTAGGTAGTGAAAGAGAGAGAAAATACTATCATAGTTAACGTGATAGCACGTTGGATAACTGAGTGGATCAAAATTAAATCTTATATTATGTGGATTGTTTTAGTTGAATTGAATTAATTAAGAGACCACACTATTCATATTCTACAAGTAGTTGAAATTACATAAAGTAAGTTGCTAAAGACAAAACAAGAAAAGTAGTAATAAAAGGAATGGAATGAATAATAACAATAATGTTAGGTTTTTGGAATTTTGTCGTAATTGAATGGAACAAACACCGTTTTGCATTGAAATCATGTGTTCCTCTCTCTCACAAGTGTCGTCTACTTATTACGGAGCCTCTCTCTCTTCGTTTTTCCTTTGTTGTGTGTGTGGGTCCCATCATCACCAAAGTCTTATTCAAAAACGAGTTTTGTACGATGATCCCACGACCCTTTCTATGGGGTCCACCTTAAAGGAGACACACCCTAGGATCCCCCTAGGATTGGAAGGGGCGTGTGCCTCTTGACACGTGGCACTCTCTGCTTCGTTCTCCTTTTCTTATGCTTCCTTCTCGTGCCCCATGATTTATTTTTTACTCTGATGGTTGGTTGGGACCCACGTGTGATTGAATCTCAGCCGTTGGTTTTACTTCTTGATTGTGATCATAGAGAGCAATTGGATTAACGGAAAAATCCTCTAGTTTCGAGCAAAATTGAAGATCCCGTTATCTTGATTGCTTAGAGTTAGAGGTTTAGTTTATGTACACTTAATTTTATAGTATTAATTTTAGATAATAATGAGTTAATATTAATATGATTTATATTTGGATATTTTTATTTTATAATTGATTTTAATAAAATAAATATTGTTTGGAGTAATTATTAAAATGGATACGAATATAATATTTTACTATAAGTATTATGTTTTTATTTAAATTTTATTTAAAATATATCAATAAATATCATTTATATTATTATAAAAAAATATATATTATTTAAATTAATATTATTATATAAATATTACAAATTAATAATATATCATTATATAAAAAGGTTAAATAAATATTTGAGTTTAAAGTTTAATTACTTATCTTAACATGTGCTTTTTTTTTTAAGCACAATTTTATCCATAGGAAAAAGCACCGAATATAATATATGAATATAATGGAGAAAGTCATATCCAACTCCTGCCTACAATATATTGATATAATGGATTTGGACCATTAATTGTTCAAGTTAAATGGATATATAGTGGTTGTTGTTTTCTTAAGTTTTTCATCTTTTTTTTAAATATTTCGCTTTCCATTTGGAGATACCTCAAATCTAGCAATCTAAAGATTTTTTTTTTTGCACTACATATATACATTCAAAACACACACACATATCTTACCAAAAAAAAAAAAATCACACACATTTTATGATTTTTCAGGTAGTGAAATAGAGAAAACATAATCATGGTTAATATAATAATATATGATTGAATAACTTTGTAAAAAATGGTACACTGCTAGTGGATGAAAATTAAATTATTTTTATATATTAATTTATAATTCTCATAAGTTCATGTATATTTTTTATGAATGATATTATATATTGTATGTTAAATTGCTAATTATATGTGTGTGTAATTTTTATTAAACAAGAAATATATTTTATATGGAGTACTCTAATATATATTTTTCATGAATATTATTGTAAATGTTAAATTGATACACTTGAAATATGATAATAATTTCTACCTATAAAAATGCCGTGGATGACTTGATGGATGGTGTATTTTGATTGAGCATGGACTTTTTTTTATCTTATATTTATGCTAAAAAAAGGGGTTTTCTTTTTGTTGCTTTTTCTGTGTTTTTTCCTTGCCTTCCTCTTCTTTTTCATTGTTCTAATTTGCATAGATATAGTGGCCATCCTACTCTATCTCCGACAATATCCTTATCTTTTAATCCCTTATCCGTTTGAGAAGAAAAATTATACTCACATTATTTATTGAAGCACATCTTATTATGATGACTAATGTAATTGAATCGAAACAGTTAACTAGTTATAAAATTAGAAAAGATTATAAAATTAGTCATAATCAGTTATCTTTCTATAAAAAAAATATGACAAGAGAATTCGAATTTTCCTTTAAATAAGATTCATTTTCACTTCCCTTAATATATATAATTAATGATGAACGTAACTCCTTATTATTTAAATATTTCAATTCATTTTATACACATGATTTTTTTTTTAATGTAATGGAATGATTTAATCAATATACATGGAGAGCCGAAAATGAACCATGGAGGCAGAAATCATAAAACCACTTGGTACAAAAAAGTATAAACAATTTGTGGATTTTTATAAAAACTACTTTATATAACAATAATTTTCCAATCTTTTACTTAAGAAAAATCTCGAACCATAGTGAACAATAAAAAGAACAGGCTAAGTACAAGGTCAAATTCAATTAAAGTATATGCTTTATTTTTAGTTATTAGTGCATGATATCACAAAATTATTTTTTTCCCAAAAGGTTAAGTTACTAATAATAACTAGATGAATAATTTTATATTTAATACACATGATTTAGCAGCAATTGAAGCTGCATCATTTGAAGAATTCTCCTACTCCATTTTAAAATATTGTAATGAATTATAAAAAAACTCTTTTTTTAAGGTAAATATTTTTTTTACCTTAATCAATATCCTTAAAAAATTTGTTAAAAAGTTCATTTATCATGTACTCTATGGAGAGAGTGCAGCCTTTACAACACCTTGTTCAGAGGGATATATCACTAAAAGGGGAAAAAAATCAAAAAACCATTTCATATATTTTTTAAATATACACTTTTTAAATATTATAATAAACATCATATTAAAATTAAAAAACAATAAAGCTAATCAATAATATTTGTCATACAGAAATACATCTAATTAATATCTAACATGTATTATATATAATATGGAATATATGTTATACGTACGTGTACTACACATATAGTATAAATTATATATTATGTATAACACAGATTAAATATTAGTTCGACATATTTTTGTTGTAGAATAAAATTATTTAAAGTTAATAGTATTGATTATAGGAGGAGGTAAAAATAGTATTTATTGTAAAATAAAATAAAATAAAAAAGAGGAATGAGCATTTATGCATTTGGCTGGATATGGGAGTGGAGGCTAAGCATGTGCCACACATACACACAAATTTATACCAAACACATTGCCGTGTTGCATTCTACTTCCTTGTCTCCTCCTTTTCCCTTCCTCTTTATTTTCTTTTTACTTTGCTTTTTGAAAAAAAGTTTAAGTAATTTTAAATATTAGATATGAATAAAATAAAAAAGAAATTATGTTTAAATCATTTATGTAAGATTTAAATATGAGGTTGAGTAAACAAATTTCTTATTCTTTAGGATGGGTTGGTATTACTTATTTTGAAGGTGTTTTTTTTTTTTTAAGTATAAGTTAATGATTTTGTATTTGATAAATTAAAAAATTTAAGTAAGTTATAAGTTCAACCATAGTTTTTACACTTCTGTTATAGTTTTCAATTTTTTTAGTTCTTCTAAAATAGCTAGTTTCCACTCATTTACACATCAAATATTAACTTATACACTAAAGAAAATGATTGTTCTCATTTTTTATTTAAATATTTTAAAATTAATCGATTCTATTTTTCATAATTAGTTTTTATTTAGACACATATGTCAACATAAATGATAAATATTTGGACTACTTAAAAATTATACCCCAAATTCAATCATTCACAGTGTATATGTAGAAAATCTTATTATAAATTCTCTATACATCAAAAGATCAATAATTCCTATCAAAACTAAAAATTAATCTTCAGCTACTAGTCAATGAATTTCTCAAATAAAGAAAATCATAACCTAGTCTATATTTAATATCTTTAGCTGACTAATCGACTTTGGCGTTTTCCCGACCATATTTACTCTCTTCTTTTTTTTCTGGTCAAACAGACCTTGCTTATTCTACAAGTCATTTGTTTCCGTTTCGATAATAAATTAATATTTGTCTTATCATATAAATACGTCCAATTAGTATTTAATATATCATATACATATTATAGAACATGTGATATATATATATAGTACACATATATATTGTACACATTTTATATTATGTATAACACACGTTGAATATTAATTGGACGTATTTCTAAATATTATAGGTAATAAAATCCTCTCTTCCTTTTTGAGCTTAAACACAAAAATATTATCTATATGAAATTATTGTATCTATTCCAATTTTTATTGTATTAAATTTGAATAATGATACATATATATTATAAAATCAATCATTATTAATTATTATATATAAAATTTAAAGTTATTAATATAATTTTTAGAAATATTAAATTAATATATAATATTAAATATTGAAATAATAATATTAAATTATTATATATAATAGTTAGTTTTAATATATAAAAATATTTAATCATTAAAATTTTATATGATTTTAACATAAAAATAAGTTCATTTATTTATTATGATAAATATCTTATAAATATTTATTACTCTTTTAATTGTTAGTAAGATAAATAAATAAATAAAAACTTTCGATTCTTCAGTATCGATAACGTGCGGGCCACCAAAGAGTTTTTGTCGTTTTGTACGTTAGGTCAACAAGTAGGAACATCTTTTGGCCTCTTGTGCCGATTGGTTCAATCCCACTAAATGAAAAAACAAAATAAAAATCATTCATTTTGTACCTTATATCTTAATATTAGCTTTTGCAATATTAAGTGTGGTTTGATTTTTGTTTTTATTTTTTGTTTTTCTTTTTTTTAATATTGTGAAAGAAATATAACAAACAGAGAAAAAGTAATTTTATTGTTTTCTTTATTTTCAATATTTTTTTCATAAAATTTTAAAAATAGAAAAATAAAATAAAATAAATTGATTTTTTTATATATTTAGACACAAATTATATTTGGTACATTACTTTTTTAATGAACCAAATAAATTGAAGTAACTATTATTTTAAAATGAAAGTGATACACGTTATGATTTGTGCCTTGTCTTAGTTTAATCATGGATGAGAAGAAGACACAAAACATTACAAGATTAAGTAATAAGACAGAGAACTTTGTAATTGCAATGTAATGTAAAATGTGGTAACACACAAAACCATGTAACCAATCCGCGTGCTCTTTTGGATTTATCTATAATACTACCACAGAACCACTATTAGTACTACTACTATTTATAATTATTGAATCATTTTTTTCTTGGATTTCATGTTGTACATAAAGTGTTTGTTGAGTCCTAAATTGATAATAATCACTCATTACTTCCATACTTGGCATGACATGTCTATCCATCTATGTATAATTACGATAAAATTTAATCAGTACTTTGTTATTTTATTATTTTAGATATTAATATTCAATTTTGTATTTAATTTTTTAATATATGTTAAGTTAAGTATATTTTAGTACCCACCGGAACAAGGTAGCTACGGTTGTAACCTTTCTAAACGCACCTCATTCCCGATTGCATCTCCCCTTGCCCCCTCCCTCGATGCACTCTCTCTCTTGCGACATGTTATGAATTGAGTTTTTTCATAAGTTAATGAAGTTAAAAAGTATCAATATAAATTAAATTAATTTTTTAAGATTAATTGTCTAACATGTTATCAGTTATCTAAATTTAAAAAGTTTAAGTTAATTTTATTTATAAATTAAGTTGTCTATTTTTTTTTTATGAAATTTAATATATATAATCATTGTTAACGTAATATCCCATAATTCAAGAGTTGCATTGATGACCCTTACTATGGTTATGGTTAGTGGGTTTTTTTTTTTTGTACTGGACCAACGGTATCCCCCAGCCCGACAGGCTGAGGACTAATCCGTCGCAGTGTGGAGCTCCATTTAAGGGTTTAACCGCTGGCCAACGAGTTGCTGCATACACAAGGCGGGGATTGAACTCCCGACCCTTACTTAAGCGGACAAGTGAGCTAACCACTTGACCAACCCAAGTTGATTGGTTATGGTTAGTGGTTACCATCATGAACAAATGGATATCATACAGCACACTTCCAATATGTTAATTGGACCGCAAGAAAGTGAAGGATCCATTACAATTTTTTTTAAAAAAAACAAAAGCCCAAAATCGCTCACAAGGGTTAATTAGTCGTTATGATTTGGGTCCAATCTCAAAAATTTCTTGTTAGTAATTAATTAATCTGTAAAATAGCTTTGCCCATACACATGCCATGATCCTTGGCATTTAACAAGATTATCATCATATCACAAAGTAGTGTTCTTTTTAGTCAGGGCTTAAAGTCCAATAATAGGCTTATCTTAAAGAAATGAATTTTTACTCAACTTTTCTTGGATCTCTGTGTCAAAAACATTGAATAATATAATATATCATTAAATGAAAATTATACTCTATCTAATGATAGATAATCAACATAAAAAACTAAATCTATACTATTATATAAAAAAATAAGAAATGATTTATGTACATTAAAAAATCAGTCACTATATGCAATAATCAAACATTTTAAAACTATTAATCCAACTATTAATATTATACATTAATCCAATATTTTTAAAGTTAGATTAATAGTTAAAATGTTGAATTATTACATATAGTGACTGATTTTGTGGTGTATATGTAACATTACTCAAAAAGAATTACAAAAAATAACTATCTTTTTTAGTATCTACACTCATTAAGGTACTTATTTTTAAGAAAACAAATATAAAAAAAATTAAAATAATATAATACATAATAAATAATAACTACTTTTTCACTATTATAAATCCATTTACTAATAATAACTACTTTTCCACTATCACAATCTCACTACTACTTTAATTTTAATTTATATAATTATTAAATTAAAATAATATAAAAATAATAAAATATAAAACTAAAGTCAATAAAAAATAATAAAATACACTTGACGGACACATAATATCTCAAAAGATGCTAGTATAAATAATAAATATTCAAATTATCTTTGAATAAAGTATAAAAGACAAAGAATGCAGCTATGTGCAATGAATGCATTGTGTTTGGCAAATTAGAATTCCCTTTTATGAAAAAATTGATTATAAAAATAATCCACGCACCAACCAAACTTGATACAGTACATTTGTGTCATCATCTAGTGATTTATCTCAAAGATTCTTCCTTGAACAAAATAATATGTAATATATAATATGAATATTAATTATATAATATATGTTGAGAAAATATTTACTGTTTTAATTATTTTTTCATTTTACACGTAGGAATGCTCTATATGATATATGATATAAAAAGAAAAGAGAAATATATTACTTATTTTTAACTAAAAATGGAAATATAAGATCAAATCAAATTACAACTAATTATATCTAGTCAAATCTAATCTAAATTTAACTAGCTAAATATAATCCATTCATCTTAACCAACAATATAATTTCATGACACCTCTGTAATAATGTGCACCTAAACTAAAGAAATTCTTGAAAAAGTCGATCTCCAGAAGTTTAAAAATTGTATTTTACAATATACTAATATCTCTAACACTACCACTCTCTTATATTAATTAGGTTTTATTATTAAATAGGCGTCTAAGACACACACTTTGTAACACAATTACAATAACAATGAATTCGCAAAATATTTGTTATTTTTCACGTGGATTGAAAAATCAACATAGATTTTAATTGATTTAAAATAAGATTTAATTTATATTAAATTTCATGATTTGATTAATGAATTATTTTTTTTATTTATAGTATTTTGTAATGATTAAAAAATATATCAATCAGTTTAATTAGAAAAATATCGATAAATATTATATATAGGTATAACAATACTTGTAATTATCATCCATAATGAGAATGATGATTTATATTTCCTTCTTTATTTTAATTCGGATTTTTTGTTCTCTTTTGATTCTTAGTTGAGATTTTTTCTTATCTCTTTCCCTCTTCTCTCTCTCTTTCTTTTTTACTATAATGGTTATTTAATTGAGGATAGAGAATCTCTATTAAAAGTCAAAAGAGAGAAGATAAAATCTCAAATAAAGTCAAAGAAAAAAATATAAAGTCATTCATCCTCATTATGAATAATAATTACAAGTATTTTTATATTTATTTATAATAATTATTGATATTTTACAAATTAAACTAATGAGTCTACTTTTACTCATTACATATTCAAGTTATATAAACAGTTCTTCACTTTCAACCATGATATTCTTCTGTTCATAATAGTTCATACAAGCAATAAAAATATAGTTAATTGTTATTCACCTTGCAAGCTACAAGTTATGGCTAAAATCTTGTTCACTCTGGTTTTCATCCTTGCCCTTGTCCTATCAGGTATATCACTAATTTGTCCATATCTTATTTCTTAAGAAACTTTTTTTTTAATGTTTTGTTGTAGTTTTATATTCTATTTGATCCGCGTTTGTTTATTATGTACAAAACAGAAAATATAATACATAATAAAAAATGACATGTTTATTTATTGTAGATATAAACTATATTTGTATAAATTTTTTCTGTATTTTATGTCTACATTTAGAATAGATACACAAAATACAAGAGTAGTTATGGTACACAAATAACATACCCTTGCTATATTTTTCATAATTTCAACATTAGCCTTTCTCATTTTATCAAAATTTCAAAATAAGATTTTGCACAAATACATATATAAATTTATTTTGTACACACTAAAACAAACACAAAATAGAATACACAAAATTTATTATATTATACTTTTATTTTTATATTATATTGTATAAACTTTAAAATAAACACTACCTAAATTTGTAGTTTATACTTTATACACCTTATCTATAAAAACAAAGAGGAGCTGATGACTATAATGAAAACAATGTTCTCATATTAATGCAAAATAAAATGTAGTTTATACTTTATACCCATTTAACCACATTTTAGAAATGTAGTTAAATATAAAATAAAATGTGGCCAAACTTAATTACACTTTTGAAATGTGAATAATGGTAAAAAGTGTGGTTAAACAT
The DNA here is from genome assembly GCA_013621005.1 of Aeschynomene evenia. NCBI lineage: Eukaryota > Viridiplantae > Streptophyta > Magnoliopsida > Fabales > Fabaceae > Aeschynomene > Aeschynomene evenia. Next base: position 4,604,754 of record CM024264.1, on the reverse strand, counting down.
AATAAGTGTAGCTAAATACAATAAATTGTGGCTGAATGGACTATATTGGTCTTATCATATAAAATTATTAACATGCCCTAAACTCGATGAGAGATCATAGGGACAAAGCAAGGTGACCGCGACGTTGACACAACAAGGAAGGGTGTCAACAAGCAAGTAGTCTGACAATACAAGTCTAGTGGATTGTCGACTTAAGGCGTTAGTGTAGCTCTTGCTTGGTGCTGCACTTACTGCGTCTAGCCTCACTTATTAATTACATTTAACCACATTTCAAAAGTGTGATTAATTAAATATAGCAACATTTTGTTTTACATTTAATCACATATATAAAATATGGTTAAATGAGTCTTCATCATACATGCTAGAACATTTTCATCATTTCAGTCACCTAAAACAAATGGGGTTGGAATCTTCCATCAAGAATTCTTTTTCATTACAGAGCTCAAATATAATTTCTTAATAATAACTTAAAAAATTTCAATTTCTTAAAATTTAATTTCTAAGTCTATTAGAAATTAGTATAATAATTTGAACTGACCTAATTGAAACTAGTATAATTTTTGACACGATCCAACTAAAGTTCCTTCAATGGAATTGAAGTCTCTCCGTGAGAATTTTTTCCATTCTAGAACTCAAATCTAATTTGTTAGTAACTCTAAAATTTTCAATAATTCTAACTTTTAGTTTTTTTTGGCATTTTTATAGGTTCAGCAACAAGAAGAAGTGATGTGATTGTGCCTCAAAGAGAGTGTAAAGTGATAATAGATTTGCCTCAGTGCATTAGTAGAGTTTGCGCAAATACTTGTAATGCTGAATATTATGGCAAGGGTGTTTGCAACCAAAATGGTTGCTTATGTACGTTTACTTGTATTGCATAGAAACTTCTTAAAATGCTAATTAATAAGAGACATTTACAATGTCTAAGCTATAATAAAGCTAATAACTTTTCTTATGTTATCTACCATTACATTAACAACAATAAATGTTTATTTGTCGTACAACAGAAATACGTCCAACTTGTAACACCCCGCTACTTAGGGGTGTCCGTGCGAAGGGCTCTATCCCAACGAACACGCTACTATGACATAACTTAAGGGCTAAACAACATGCATAAACCATTAAATAAATGAACACTACAAAAAATAATGAATATTGTGACAGTTTATTTTTGATATTTTTTAAAAACTCCCATCATTTCCTTTATTTATGGCATTTTTTTAAACCCTCACAGTTTCATTTAGGTAATTAAAATGTAAATAAATAAAATGTAAACAAAACACTCTTTCTCATTCAACACTCTCTTCTCTCTCTCTAAAGTCTCTCTCTCTAAACACTCTTAGCTAAACCGTTGCTACTTTCGCTACCGCTGTCGCCGCCGCTGCCGTCGCCGTCTCTACCACCTCTGCCGCATCCGCCTCAGCTACCTCCGTTGCCACCGCCTCAGCAGCCATTGTTGCTTCAGCTGCCACCGCTCTTCGAATCTCAGGTGCCGATGTCGTTACCTTCATTTCTCTTTAAACTCATCTTTCTAAACACTGATCCATTCGTTTTTCTTGTTCCTCTCTCTCTATTGCGACGTTGTTTCAGTTTTTGAGTGTTATTATTGATTGATTTCAATTCTACGGTTGTTGTGAACCTCTTGATTGTGGATTTATTCTTGTTGCTGACATTTATTGTATCTATTATTTTTTCAATCTTGAAGGCCTCTTTCTTGTTTTCATTATTATTTTTAAATTTATTTGTTGTTATTAAATCACTATCAGATTCAAATAAGAATGACGATAGATGAAATTTACATTGAACAACTGAGTTTTCATGTTGTTGCCTATGCACGCCACCTGTTTGATGAAATTCAGACATTATTATAAAACTCAGACAATGAACTACTACTGACTACTATTATGAAACACCTAGGTAGTGGCATCACTAACTTTTCAGATGAAACTCCTTCTTTTTCATCAACTATATCATGAATGATCTTAAATTAAAATTATTGGCAGGAATTTTTTGAGAAATTACGTGATTGCTGGATGAAAAGAAGAATGTAATAGGAATGACACTATCATCTTGACAGCTAAATTTAGAGAAAAAGTTCCAAACAAGTATATAACAGTTTTCTTTCGCTTTTAATAGTGATTAGTGGCGTCTAGAAGAGAGGTCATCATTACTATGCATATTTAAGTTTACGCTGAGCTGAGCTGGTTTTACTACATTGATGATATAGATATAATAGATACACAGAACTAGCATAAGTTTATTCCAGAAAGACACATGTATCAGCTGATATCTCTATAATGTATATGCAATCAGACTAATTTTGATTTAGTCCATAATATTATTTTTTTTGGTGATTTCTTGTTCCATTATTTATTACTCACTTATTATATAACATCATTCTCCTGTATAGCCTCATTGTAGCAACACAATCATCATATGGATCCTGTATCCCTGTCTGAATGTCATACCTGTATATATTTATGCGTTAAAAAGAAATCGTTATTTTCTAGTTGAAGACCCTGCATCTAACATCTTTGTTCTTCTTTTTATCAAAAATAGAATAACTGAAGGTTTATCTTGATTGCTATATATATTAAAGTTAGAGTTTGGAAAAAACAAATAATCTTGAAAGTCCTCTGTTAATATTTGTGCATATATTCTAACAACTTGTGATGCACTTATACCTAATCATCATCAGTAATTGGATAGCTAAGTCATGATAGGGATGCGGTAAGGTGTAGACAAAATGTGAAATATAAACATATATATATATAAAAAGAGATTAGAGAGGCTGAGATTCAACCTTCACGTCCTTCACTTGCAACTTACAAGGGCAGCTTGACTAATCATGTGCCAACACTTGCATAAATATTATAAAAAATGCTAATAATTGTACATTATCATGTGATTCTATTCCTATAATCTATATTTATATATCTTGTAAGGACGTACATTTCACACCTTAAAAAAATTCAAGCACGCTCTACCTTTCATTTGTTTCTATTTTTTCTCCTTATATACTAAAAACTTGCAGCTGAATTATTGTTATTATTTTTCTCTAACTTTATATTCAAACAAGTAAGCAACAATGAAATGAAAGCAAGGTTTGTACTGTACTTGATTATTTGTTAGAATCTTGATTTGATCTCATTATCTCAAAAGAAAATTCTCTTTTTCAATCTTTGATGCTCTATGTATCACTTTGCCTTATTTTACTGCAGAATCTCTTTTAGGTGAAAAAGTATACAAAGGTCAGAATCTCTTTTACTGCAAATGGTCAACACTGTGCTAGAAGGAAATATAGCTATTTCATGCCGTTTATAGAAGAGGTAGTTTGAATCTGGTGAAGACAATTTGATTATATTCAAGGTTTAATACTTTAATTAGATTTAGATATATACATGATTAAATTTTTTTATTGAGGTATGTTTACTAATCGAGCCTACATATGCTCGAGCATGCATTTCTCGACTTGCATACATATTGATTAATCAAATTGGCAGTGTCATTGGTACAAAACAATAGCTAGGTTCATCACTACTTTACTGTGTGAGCAGAATCAGTTGAGGAAACATAATGAAGTTTCATCACAGATTTAATATTTCATAAAATAAATGTGAAATGTGAAGCAAGTTACTCAAAATCAACTTGCATATATGGCTCCACCTTCTAATTGTTTTGTTTTGTTATTTTTCTCTTTTTCTAGTTCATGGCTTCTGATATCTATCATGTGTTATATTAACTAATTCAGATTATGTTATACATGCACATTGATGGTTTCTTTCCTTGTGATTGTGTCCTTTATCTCAAACAATCGTGTAGTTTTGTTAGTTATTTTGATTTGAAAGTTTAAAGATGAAATAATGCGTTATGTAATTTAAGACAATTCTTCTTTATTAGGACTTGTTCTACCTGAGACAGTGAAAGTTTAAAGGAATTGAGCATTCATTCGAAGTCCATACATTTAAAAAGGTAGACGTTATCACTTTTAACATGTGTTAAAATTTGTTTTACAATTCCAGCCGTGTCTATTACTAAAGTATGGATAAATCTTGGATTACTAAGCCACGAAACACAACGGAATACTCAATTGGTCTAGAGAAATTTTTAGATTTTGCATTTGAAAATGGAGCTACTGAGAATAGGATCCGATGTCCATGTCCAAAGTGTGGGTTTAGAATATGGCAAGCAAGGGATGTTGTTCTTGATCACTTAATTTGCAAACCATTTCCAGAGAATTATGTTATATGGGATTTTCATGGTGAGAAACAAGTAGCAACGTCTTCAAGAAGTATGGATGGTATGCAAGAGATGTTGCCTATCAGAAATCCTTTAGAAACCATGATTGATGATGCATTTGGGATTTATAGCGACCAAGGAAACGATGAATCACCACGTGCAGATGACTTATTAAATGAGGAGTCAAGGGAAGATCATAACAACTTTCATGCTTTTCTTCAAGATGGAAATCAGAAGTTGCATGAGGGGAGCAAATGCACAAAGCTAGAATTCATGGTGAAGTTGTATCATATAAAAGTCTTGTGTGGATTAAGTGACAAGGCAATGACGATGATGCTTGATTTGTTGAGAGAGACGTTTGATGGTATAAATTTGCCTCATTCTTTTTATGAGGCAAAGAAAACCATTGGCAAGCTAGGTCTTGATTACATCAAGATAGATGCATGTCCAAATGGTTGTATGTTGTTTGAGGATGAAGATCCAAAAAACATGCAACAAACATGTAGTCATTGTGGGGCATCTAGATGGAATCCTAAGAAGAAAAAGAAGCAACCTGCAAAAGTCTTACGATACTTTCCATTGAAATCGAGGCTTCAAAGATTATTTATGTGTCGTAAAACTGCTGAGCATATGAGATGGCATGCCATGGCAAGTTACAGAGATGGTTTGATGAGGCATCCAAAGGATGGTGAAGCATGGAAGACTTTTGATTTGACGCACCCTGAATTTGGTTCTGATCCTCGAAATGTTCGCTTAGGCCTTGCTAGTGATGGTTTCAATCCTTTTGGGTCGATGAGTTCTACATATAGCATTTGGCCTGTATTTTTGATTCCATATAATCTTCCTCCTTGGATGTGTATGAAGCATACTTCCTTCATGCTCTCAATGATCATTCCAGGAAAGAAGACACCAGGAAACAATATAGATGTGTACCTACAACCACTGGTGAGAGAGTTAAAAGAATTATGGGATGATGGTATGGATACCTTTGATTCATCATTGAATGAAACATTCAGGATGCGAGCCGCTCTCATGTGGACAATTAGTGACTTTCCTGGTCTAGGTATGCTTTCTGGATGGAACACAAATACTGGTTTGGCTTGCCCAACTTGTAACTTTAACACAGAACCTTGTCGTCTTCCTTGTAGCAAGAAATGGTGTTTTATGGGTCACAGGCGTTTTTTGAGCAGAAACCATCGATTTAGATTAAATCGAGTTCGCTTTGATGGCAACACAGAGGAAAGGAGTCCACCTTCCAAATTGTCACCATCTGAGATTTTCAACCAAGTTGAAAATCTTAATGTTGCATTTGGGAGAGGAGCACAACCGGACATTAGAGGAAAAAGACCTAGGCAAGCAACTAGGCAATGGAGGAAGAGAAGCATATTTTTTGAACTTCCATATTGGAGATCTAACTTGTTGCGTCACAGTCTAGATTTGATGCACATTGAGAAGAATATATGTGACAATATCTTATATACTTTGCTCCATGAGAAAGGAAGATCAAAAGATAATCTGAATGCTCGAAGAGATTTAAAAGAGATGGGGATAAGGCGAGATCTTTGGCCAGATGATAGTGGAAAGTATCACCTTGCTGTGTATACATTGACACGTGATGCCAAAAAGTTGTTTCTTACAACTTTGAAGAATTTTATAGTACCCGGTGGCTACTCGAGTAACATATCCAGATGTGTTGATGATGTGCAGCTAAAGGTCTCTGGATTGAAAAGTCATGACTGTCATATCCTTATGCAGCAACTGTTACCGTTAGCAATTCGTAATGTGTTGCCAAACCATGTGACAACAATTTTGGTGGAGTTTTGTTCATTTTTTAGAGCCCTTTGTGGCAAAAGCTTGAACCATTCAGATCTTGATAAGCTCCAAGATCGCATTGTGATTACGCTTTGCCACTTGGAGATGTTATTTCCTCCATCATTCTTTACAGTTATGGTGCATCTAACTGTTCATCTTGTTGAGGAAGCAAAACTTGGGGGTCCAGTGCATTACCAATATATGTATCCCATAGAAAGGTACAAAAATGTTACTTCTATTTTAACCTCTTAAGTTATTATGTAATTTTAATTGTTATACACACTAATAACATGTTATTTATAGGGAATTAGGTCATTTAAAGTCCTTTGTTCGAAATAAGGCACATCCGGAGGGATCCATTGCTGAGGGTTACTTAGCTGAAGAGTCTTTAACTTTTTGCTCTCGGTACATTGATGATATGGAGACAAGATTTAATAGGCCTACTCGTGTTCGTGATGGAACAAATGACAATGATCAACGTGAGATTTCTTCTATCTTCCCTAGATTAGGCAAACCTGCTGGAGCATCTTCTTTCTTTCGTCTAACTCAAATGGAGAAACTACAAGCTCATCGATACGTGCTTCTAAATTGTCCACTTGTCACACCATTTGTAGAGTAAGTAACCACATAAGATTTTAGTTAACCTAGTCACTAGTATATATATTAACTTAGATATCTCATTCAGTGAATTTAGGCAATACATCAAGAGGAGTTCAAGGGGGAGAAGACCTTCAACCACAGAGATAGAAAAAAGAGTCAATAAAGAGTTTGTTGATTGGTTTTATAAAAGGGTAAGTGACTAATAATTTGTTATGGTCCATTTGTATTGTGTTTGGGTTGGATATAAAGTATTTACTAAGACTAATTTATTTAATTTAGATTATGAAACCAGACACAATAGACACAATGTCTGATGATCTAAAGTTTCTGGCACGAGGACCAATGATGGATGCAAGAAGATTTTCAGCATACAATATCAATGGGTTCAAATTTCGAACATTGACTCGAGAAGAAGGATTTAAAACACAAAATAGTGGAGTTTTCTTAACCTCTAATACATCTTGTGTTGCAAGTAGCAGTGATGGAAATTTGAGACAAGCAGACTTGCCATATTATGGAAAGTTAGAAGATATAATTGAAGTTAACTATTATGGCCAGTTCACAGTTATTCTTTTCAAATGTAAATGGGCTGACACTACTCGAGATAGAGGGTATAGAAAGGACCTGTGGAAGTACAACTGTGTCAATTTTGATAGATTGATTCATACGGGTGAGCGTGAAGAACATGAGCCTTACATTGAAGCATCTCAAGCCCAAATGGTATATTATGTGGATGATGTGATCAACAAAGGGTGGAGTATTGCTGTTCCTCATAATCCAAGAGATTCGTATGAAATGGGTGCAAGAGAAGAAGAAGAAATATATGAGAACGAGGATGCAAATGAGTTATACCAAGAGCAAGAACTTGAACAAGGATTTGGCCATCACAATGAGTACATGCAATTGGCTACCAACCAATTGAATGATGATGTAGTCGAAGACAGTGCAGCTATTAACTTAGGAATACATGATCATATGGTTGAATAAAAAAACTAGTTAATATGGTTGAATTTGAATAAAATCTTGTTTTCCTTAAACTTGATAGATTTGCTAAATCAAACTTGAGTTGTTATGAATATATAAGTCTAAGACTGTTTTAGTTTCTTATGCATTTCTGGATTGAATATAGGTTTCATATGGTTACTGAACCAGATTATGTTATATGATTCCTGGTACTTCCGAATTTTAGACTATTTTGAATGTCTTAAGGATTTCTGAATAAAATTGTTGGCTGATTAAATTACTGGGCTTATGAACCTGAGACAACTTGAATTTATTTTGGTTCCTGAACTTTGATTATGTGTATGAAGGTATGTTTAGAGAATGTTAATTAGCTCTTAACTGATTTTATGATTTTTGTAAGAATGTTAATTAGCTTTTAACTGATTTCATGATCCCTTGGTTATGTGATTCTGGAAAAGTTTTATCAAGTTTTGTTACTGTTAAGAAAGTTGTCATGTGTGAATACTTTACTTATATTTGTCCTGCTCATTTTCTGATTTTGTTGTAATGTGTGCTTTTGGTGACAGGTGTGCTTCATTCCAACTAACCATGCCAAGGGTTAAACGCTATCACAATGCACAAAAGTTAGCCACTCAAGAACAAATTGATGCTCATCTTCCTACAATGAATGCTCCCATTCATTCTTCATCATCGATTCCTTCACAAGCTCCTGCAAGCTCCTTACCTACTGATGAAGTCTCAAGACAGCAAGCTTCAACTGAATCTTCTAATCAAAGTGTAGACTCCAAACATTATGTTGGTCGTGAGTCAACAAGATATTGGAATGTACAAACAATAGGTATATATCTTATATGTGTTTTTTATTAAATTTATGAGTTCTCATTTGGTTGACTAACTTATTTGGTTATTAAAGACTCAGAAAATGCTACAAAGAAGAAAAATATAACAGTTAAGGAGGTCAACAACTTGCCTAGAGGGGAGCGTATCATTGTTGAATTTGACCGTGAGGGAGCGGCATACAGTGAAGCTCAAGGTGTTCTTGCTGGCTATTGTGGAATACTAGCCTCAGATAGCAATTTGTTTCCAATTAGCTTTGACAAGTGGTCAGGAAAGTTAGGCATGCCTAATACTTATAAGAAGGAATGCTTTCAAACGATGATAAAGGTAAAAAGATTTAATTTAATGTGTATTATATTTATTCTACTATCGGAATATATAAATTCACAATAGACTAACATTTGTTTTGGTCAAAAAGTCTCGATTCTTTTTCAGGACTTCTGAAAAAGAAGCATACAAATATTGTAATGCTAGTCTTTCAAAGAAATGGGCAACAAATAGATACAGAATCTGGAATGAGTTCTATAACCCAGCTGAGACTAGAGACCAACTCATCAGTAATGTGCCAACAGGTATTCAAAGAGATCAATGGGCTGCTTTCGTTACTTATCGTCTAAAACCTTCAACAGTGGTAAGCAACTATTCATTTCTTTCAACTTACTCTTTGTATTATATTTCTTTGTTTCCTTTAAAAAAAATGGTGGTAAATATCGTTGAAGTTTTTATTTATTTTATAGGAGCTTTGTCAAAAAAACAAAGAATCACGAAGCAAGCAAACTATTCCTCATACATGTGGATCTAAATCTAACTCAAGAAGAAGGCATGAGCTGGTAAGCATATTATCATAATTTGTAAAATTAATAATTAAATATCTATTTTGATATTTTTTTTCCTTCTTTTTTCTTAGTTCTTGGAAACCGGAAAATATCCTAGTCGTGGAAGGATCTACATTGACACTCACAAGAGAAAGAACGGGTCATTTGTAAATGATGAGGCGAGAGACACAGTGGTAAGTGTATATATCTACTTCTATATTTCATAATTCAATATTGTTATTTATTTACGCTAATTAAAATGCTTCACAATAATAGGAACAAATTGAATTAAATATGGCACAGTCAAATGCTGATGATGAATCTGAAATATCACCTAATGATGCTATTGGTAAAGTTTTTGGGACTGAGCACTCTGGAAGAGTAAGATGTATGGGCATGGGTGCGATTCCTTCTAGTACTTTTAGAAATGCCGGGAGTCATTTGGGTGACACAGCTTGTTCTTCATCAACGTGTATTAATTTGCAACGTAAGGTCACTCATTTGGAGACTCAACTGCATGACACTTTGAATGCACTCAAGACATACATGTTAGCTAAGGATGGAAGGATTCCTGATGAGTTTGTTGGTCTTTTTGCTTCTCAATAAGGTACTATTTTTGTTACTGTTGTTAATGTTGTTGTTCTTTTGTTTCTGCTTTTGTTGTTTCTGTAGTTGATATTTCTGTTATTGTTGTTTTTGTAGTTGCTATTTCTGTTGTTGCTATTTTTGCTATTGTTGTTTCTGTTGTTGTTGTTTCTACTGTTGTTGTTTTTGTTGCTGCTATTTTTGCAACTGTTATTTCTACTGCTGACATTTCAGGTTTGCTCCTTTTAAAGTTTCATTTTTTGCTAATTCATGTGGATTCTTAATTTTGGCTGTTCAAGTGCATTTTTTTGGATTGTAGCTGTTGAAAAGATAAGATTTTCCATTCAATATCAATCTATTCACAATCTATGGATTGTTACTGCGTCTTAAATGGATTTTACAATCAAATTTGTTTGCTGCTACCTAGTTTTGCTGTAGATTGGCATCCTAATTTGATTTGAGATTATCTTGTTTCCTTGCTTCACTGTTTTTTCCCATTCTGTTTTGATTTTGATCATGTTTCCTTTAATTTCCGGTTGAAGTTGTGTGATCAATGTTTTTATCTTGGATTTTGATTGGATATTCAGTTATTGACTTACATTTGCATAAGGTCTCCAACAGGCTCATGCTTTTTATGGTTTGGACCTTCTAGCTTTTGTCTCTCTATGAACTACTTGGATCGATTTCTATCAGTATATGAGTCGCCAGTAAGATCACATATCTAAAACCACACTAATGATTTACAAGGTTTATATTTTTTGATCCTATTTTTTATGTATAATTGGTTTTGGGTTGACCTTTTTCTCTTGGAATGATTAGATAAGCAAAAGTTGGGTTGTGCAATTGTTAGTCTTAGCATGTTTCTCAATTGCTGCCAAAATGGAGGAGACTAAGATACCACATATTGAAGAATTGCTGGTATTTTACAATCTTACAATCTTCTATGATTGTTAAATATGCGTTCGATCGATGTGTATGTTTTGCTCTAATTTTCTATCTTATATTGGTAATTGGTAGGTTGAAGAACCAAAGTTTGTATTTGCTGCTACATCCATTCAAAGAATGGAACTGATGCTATTGAGCACATTGAAATGGAAAATGCAAGCTTTGAATCCATGTTCCTTCATAGACTACTTCCTTTGGTGTGAAACACATGATCTTTCTTTTATGATGGAGGTTTCATTAGCAAATTTCTTGTAGTTGTTTTTGTCTCCTTCTTGAACAAAATGCTATTTTAATAAAATGTTCAAATATAGATTAATATTTCTGTCTTGGATTGATTTTCTTTTCTCTTATGCAAATTTTTTGGATTGAATGCCCTAAGCAGGACGATGATAATTTGATAGTATGTGTTATAGGATCATTATATGATTTGAAATTTATAGCTACTTTACATTCTGTGGGGTTATAAAACTCCCACAAAATGATTATTTTTGTATAATATGCTACATTTTGAGGGGTTATAAAACTCCCACTAATTGATTCAAAACCGTCACAAATTAAACTATGCATATTGTGACGGTTGTCGTGGGGGTTTCTTAAAAGTGACACAATATTAGTCGTGGCATCTACATCTGTGACGGTTTATAAAACTCTCATAAACCATTTTGTGGGGGTTAAAAACCCCCCACAACACGTAAAAAAAACCCCCACAAAATGCAAAGTTTGTTGTAGTGGAATAACCGAAATAACTGAAATAACTGTTTAACTGATAATCATATATAACTGTATTAATCTGAAACTTACATATTAGTTCAGTATACTGAAACATAACTTAACTGATAAAGGAATCCTACCTCTAAAGTCTGGAGCAAAACTATTGATTTGACTGTGAAATATAAACTAAACCTAAACTAAACATAGACTGCTAAGACTCCACGGAAAATGCGGAGCTCACCAAGGAAATCAACTGCAACCGACCTCTACTGGATCAACGGTTCCTCGTCTGCCTCTTGATCGAACTCTAAAACAAAAATGCGGGGAGTGAGTCGCAACTCAGTGATGGGGTATCATGCATGTCATGCAACACATACTGTCATGTTATCAATCACGTATATTTGTCCTATCTACGTAGCTGCACCTCTCTGACGACGGACGCGTACCGCCGGAGATATCCGCACTCGAGCCCCCATGCTAAACTGATAAATGACGGAACACGAACCGTCCTGCTGTAACTTATAACTGTGACTCGCTACCACGAGGGTGCGGCCATATGACGGAACACGAGCCGCCCTGCTGTAACTTATAACTGTGACTCGCTACCACGAGGGTGCGGCCATATGACGGAACACGAGCCGCCCTGTGATCTGGACCTCTACAACCACGCAGGTGAGGCCAGTCATACTGTATCTGGGGTGGGACTCGAGGCGCTTCGTGGCAGTATGTCACGGCTAAACTCGACCGGGAGCTACATCCGAGCTATAGCGTTGAAATACATACTACGACGGTTCGCAGTCTACGTAAACAGTCATCACACAATTCTACAATCATTCTACTCATGTTATCATACTGATCATATATCATAGGATTCTAACTTGCTTCATATCATGGCGTAGCATAGCATAAATCATTCAAGTTTATAGGAATAATCATAACGTTTATAATAATTATAATCATAGCGCATATAATAAATATAATCATAATTCATAACATCATAACGCATAACATAGATACAAATGGATCTAGAAGTCATTCACTCATTCCTGTCATGTTATCTATTAGGGAACTTATCTATCTGAGCATTATCCTCCATTAAAATCTATTATCCTCTAAGGCACGTTTCTATTACGGTATGTTATCTTACTAAAGTATATTATCTGTTTAAGACGTGTCATCTTACTGGGGCTTACTAGGTCACGTTATTCTTCTAAGTTATATTATCTTACTGAGTTATGTTATCTTATCATGATATATTATCCTAATAGGTTATGGCGTTTTACTCGATTACATTAATTACTAGGTTATATTAATTACTAAGTTATATTAACTCACTAGGTGGTATTAATTAATTGATTATATTAATTTATAAATTATATTAATTACTAGATTATATTATCTTATCATGTTCTCTTACCATGTCATGTTTTCTTATCACGTGAGGTTATCTTACTAGGTTATGCTGTATTACTATGTTATATCATCTTACTATGTTATATTATGTTACTATACTATATTATCTATCTATGTTATATTATCTTACTATGCTATATTATGTGATCTATCTAAGCAGGTTATCTTTCTAATCATATTATCTACCTAAGCATGTTATCTACCTATCATATCAGCTACCTAAGCATATGAACATAAATATAAACATGAACATAAACATGAACATAAATATAACTATAAACATAAACATAATTATAAACACATAAATATATAAGCAAAATCATAATCATATAAACATATACAAATGCTACTATGTGGCAGCCACGGCACATCCACCCTAAAACCTCCACTCACCTGGAAAGTCCTGAGACTGGAAGGCACCGCTAGCTTCGGCTCTAGCTATCGGCACCGCGTTTGCACCTGGCGTGCAAAAGACCCATCAGGACCGCACAAAAGAAAATAAAAACTTGAACTAGGCTGCGCACTGAACCTTCGCTAGCGAGCAACACCTTCTCGCTAGCGACCAGCACGCTGACAGGGGCAAAAACGTCTTTTCACTCACCGTCGGGAACTTGCTCTAGCAGAGTATCCCCAAGACGTCGAGCTCACACTATCCTCAACAACGTAACGAAGGATGCCCCAAAGCACTGCTTTGAAAAAGGCTGAGTGTGAGATGTGAGGTGTGAGGTAACATAACCTCTCATATATATAGGGTGAGGGGGGGAAAAGTTGAACAAGCTGTGACCGATGTGGGACTTCGGTCCGGTCGCTAGCGACTAACACATGGTCGCTAGCGACAAGCTCTTTGCTAGCGGGCAGTGGCTGCTCGCTAGCTAGCACCTTCTGTCAGCAACGTCTTGACGTCCATTCTGAACGATGTGGGTCTTGATCCCATCGCTAGCGACTTGACTGCGGTCGCTGGCAACCAACGGCTCGCTAGCGGGAGCTGACTGCTCGCTAGCGAGTCCCTTCTGACAGGAACTTGCTGGCGTGTTTCTGACGCGTCTTGAGAAAAGTCCTTCCTAAGGGACACTATGATACGGGGTATCACACAACTAGTATCCAACTTGTGCTATACATAGTGTCCAACTAGTATCCAAGTTGGATACTAGTTGGACGTATTTCTGTTGTACAACAATCATTATTACATTAACAATTGTGTATCAAAATGTTGTTGTTAGTTTGCTAAGTTTTTCTAATTTGAAATTAAGTTCCATCATTTTCCGAGGAAAGCACACGAGGCATAGATAAAATAAGAAATTATACATACTTTATTTGTTATTGATTCTTTATTGGTTATCTACTGAGATACAAGAAGATTTTGATTTTAGAGGATTTTGATACATTATCTATAAAATTACCTCATAACTCAAATTACCATCGCTAAGTGTAGTTCATATATGTATAACTTATTTACTGCAGCATTATTATATGGGTAAATTACAATCTTATTTCTTGATATTTAATGAAATTATATCTAACTTCTTTCTATTTTCAAAATCCACATAGCAATTAATTTATAAAAACTGCACTGATCTCCCAAAAAATAATTAATTAAAATCCACATAGTAATTAATTTATAAAAACTGCACTGATCTCCCAAAAAATAATTAATTGTTAGTCAAATCAGTAATTCTCGACTTCTTGTGATATATGAGAGGGAAAGACGTTCAAATTGTAATAATATATTTATAAATAATATACACTCTCCTCAAGTTAAAATGATCAAACGATCCATTATATTAAAATTATTTTTTCTCATGTATTGTCATACTTGGTTTTATCATCTTATTACATGCATGGTCAATTGGTCATTTAGTCATTTTTAACTTCAAAAAAATGTCTATTATTTACTGTAAATTTTGAAAATAGAAGGGAAAAATATGTAATTTTATCAAATTTCAAGAATGTTGGAGTGTGTAATTTACCCTTATGATATTGTATAGTATCACTTTCCAAATGTTACTTTAGCCAAAACCAATATAATTATGTTGTCGTGATATAATTTAAAAATTTAAATTCCTATATCTTACAAAAGTTTATTTAATTAAGCCCATATACTTTATAAAAAGATTTCAATGCATTCTCTAAAAAAATACAATTTTGTTTCATTCATACAATTTATGAGTGAGTTAACTTGAAAGTTTGATAATCATAAATCTATTCATCTTAACTAACAATATAATTTCATAACACTATACTCCCTCTGTATTTTTATGTGCACCTAAACTAAAGAAATTCTTAAAAAAGTCTCAAGAAGTTTAAAAATTATATTTTACAATATACTAATATCTCTAACACTACCACTCTTTCATTTAATTAATTAGGGTTTTATTATTTCAACACAAAGAGTAGGCGTCTAAACAAGATACACACTTTATAACACGATTAAAATAACAACGAAATCGCAAAATTTTATTTGTTATTTTTCACGTGGATTGAAAAATCAACATAAAATTTAATTGATTTAAAATAAGATTTGGTTTCTATTTGTATTTGAATTTTAAAATCAAATCAATATATTAAATTTCATGATTTTGATAAATCAATTTTTTATTTAAAATATTATGTAATGAGTAAAAAATTGGCTCAATAGCCCAATTAAAAAAATACCAATAATTACTATAAATAGATTTAACAATACTTGTAATTATCATTCAACTTCATATATTTTTCTTAATTAGACCCTAATTAGGATTTTCTCTTCTCTCTTTTGATTCTTAAGTGATTTTTTTTTTGTCTTCTCTCTTATTCACCTTGCAAGGCAAAAGTTATGGCTAAATTTTTTTTCACTCTGGTTTTCATCCTTGCCCTTGTCCTATCAGGTATATCATTAATCTGTCCATATCCAATTTCTTAAGAAACTTTTTTTTTTATTGTTTTGTACTGTATTTTGCTCTTTTCTTTTGTAGTTTGTGCACTTATCTATATAAAAAAAATGGGGTTGGGATCTTCTATTAAGAATTCTTTTTCATCGTAGAGTAGTTCAGATCTAATTTCTTAATACCTTAAAAAATTCCAATTTCTTAAAATTTTATTTCTTTATCTCAATTGTCTTTATCCAAGTCTGTTAGAAATTACTGTAATTTGTCCCGCGCGACCTAATTGAAATTCAATAATAATTGTAGTACAACATAAATACGTTTAACAAGTATTCAACGTGTACTATACATTATATGAGATGTTCGCTATGCGTACATGTGTTATACAAATAACACATATTCTATATTATATATAGCACATGTTGGATACTTGTTAGACGTATTTCTGTTATATGATAAGCATTATTGATTGAAATTAGTATAATTCAACATGACCCAATTGAAGTTCCTTCAATAAAATTGATTAGAGTCTTTTCACGAGAAATTTTTCCATTCTAGAACTCGAATCCAATTTATTAATAACTCCAAAAATTTCAATAATTCTAACTTATTTTTTTGTTTTTTGGCAATTTTATAGGTTCAGCAAGAAGAATAAGTGATGTGCCTGCGCCGCAAGAAGAGTGTCAAGTCAAAATAGATTTGGCTCTGTGCATTGATGCAGTTTGCCAAAATACTTGTAATGCTGAATATTATGGCAACGGTGTTTGCAACCAAAGTGGTTGCTTATGTACTTTTACTTGTATACCATAGAACTATAAAGAGACATTTACAATGTCTAAGCTAAAATAAAGCTAATGACTTTTCTTATGTTATCTACCATCATTACATTACATTGAAAATCAATAATATTTTTCGTACAACAGAAATACATCAAACGAGCATTCAACGTGTGCCATACATAAGACGTAATGTGCGCTATATGCATAACACACGTACGTATATCACACATTATATTCTGAGGAAGTAATGTGTGCTATATGTATAGCACATGTGTTATACATAAAACGTAATATGTGTGCTATATGTATAACACGCATACGTATAACACACGTTATGTCTTATATAGCACACGTTGAATACTCGTTAAACGTATTTATGTTGTACGACAAATATTATTGTGTATCAAAATGTTGTTGTTACTTTGCTAAGTTTTTCTAATTTGAAATTAAGTCCCATCATATTCCGAGGAAAGCACACAAGAGGCATAGATAAAATAAGAAATTATACATACTTTATTTGTTATTGATTCTTTATTGGTTATGAGATACAAGAAGATTTTGATTTTAGAGGGTTTTGATACATTATCTATAAAATTATCTCATAACTCAAATTACCATTGCTAAGTGTAGCACAAATATATATTATTAGTTATTACTAAAAAAATTTAACGTAGCATTATTATTATATGGATAAATTGTTCTCTTATTTCTTGATATTTGATGAAATTACATCTAATTTCTTTCTATTTTCGAAATCTACGGTCAAACTCTTCAATTTATAAGAACCATGGGTACACCTTTATAGTCTACGGTCAAGCTCTTGTTGCTCATATTTATTTCAACAATAATATTATGGTACACTATTTTAATTTGATTAGTCATTATTAGCTAATATTTTCAACACAAGTAAAAAAATTCAACTAAAATAAATAAAAAATTCAATCAAACAAATAAAAAAATTTGACTAAATAATAAAAAAAACTAATTTAATTAATAACATCTAAAACTTGACTAAATAATACACTTTGTTCATTTTTAGTGTTATATATTGTGTGTTGTTTTAGTGATAATTTAGTGACAAATGTGTTACTTTTAGGAAAAAATAATGTATTTTGTGTTATTTTTACATTCTTATCATATATACTTATAGTGAATTTATTTAATGGATTTTTAACTGTTATTAAGTTATTTTTTTATTGTTTGTTTGAGTTTTTTTATTTATTTGATTGAATTTTTTTATTTATTTAGTTGAGTTTTTTTACCTGTAAAAGTAGTGAATGAGTGTTGTACAAATAATATTTTTGATATTATTTCAATGCCATTTCTCTCTCTTTCACAATACTATTTATTGCCATTTGGAGAAAAAGTCTAAAAAATGTAACTATAAATTAATTATAAAAGAATTGAGGAAAGCTCTACAATAAAATTTTCAGTTTCAATTCAGCAATATATAATTGTTCAGGATCCTTAAAGTTGTTCTAGGCTCTAAATTTTTAAAAGCCGGTCAAAGTCAAATAAATTAAATATCTAGAGCTGACATTTATAAATCAGATTGAAAACAAGTCTTGTGAGATCATTAATTATTAGTCAAAATGTCAATTTGTTGTAGTGAATTTTTAGTAAATGGTCATAGTCAAAGTTTAGTAAGCTTTAATAAATTCTCCACACACACACTATAGTTATATATGGAGAAACTGTTATAGTCTGAATGGAATATATATGTATATGTGTTGTGAAAATAATAACAATAATAATAATAGACAAAAATAGAAGAAAAATGAAGAATATATAGTTCATAATTTTCGAACTTACCATATTTCAATATTGAGTTAGCTATTTATAGTCAAGGATAAACATATATAGTCAAGATCAAATCAAATCATAATAGATTATTTCTGGTCCAATCAAATTAATTAAACTACTGAATCAGAAAAAATATAAGGATATTCATAAAATAAATAAATAAATGAAAAAAATCAATTTTATAGAAGTTCAAGTATATTTTATAATAATATTCCTAACATCATTTATATCTCTAGTTGAGTAATGTCTTTGTTTCAACGCTAAAAGATAAATGTCTGAACAAGAAATTCTTTTTTTTTAATATATTTATAGTATTCAAACACAATTTAATTATTGTAACTTTTTTTCATGGCTTTTATATAAACCCGGCCTTCCTCACTATCAACCATGATATTGTCTTCATATAAGCAATACAAAATATAGTTTCTTGTTATTCACTTTGCAAACCACAAATTATGGCTAAAACTTGTTTCATTGTGATTTTCATCCTTGCCCTTGCCCTAACTTCAACAGGTATACTATTAATCTCTATATATCCAATTTATTAAAATTTTATTTTTCTTTCAATTTCTTAATATTTCATTTCTTTATGTTGTGATGAAACCAATGTCTTCATCTAAGTATACTAGAAATTAGTATAATTTAACCTGATCGGACGGAAATTTTTTCAACAGAATTGGAGTTTCGAGGAGAACTTCTTTAATTTTATTCTTTAATTTGTGCCTTTTTATTATTTCATTTAACAATAATTGAGATTGAATTTGGAATCATCAAAAGTATATTTTACTTATTAAAACTATTTGAATTGAATCAATTATAATTTAAATCTTACATCTTGAATGATTACATACATTACATTATTGAAATGCAATAGATTCTTTTACAATTTTTTTTAAAAGGACTGAAAAATGATAAAAACAAATCTTCCCATTTTGTCCCGCTCCAAAACCTACATGGCTACATTGGACCCACCAATCACCATCAAACTTATATAAACCCTTCTTCACTTTCAACTATATATGAAATATTGTGTTCATACAACAACTTTTTGTTAGTTTTAAATTCTCTCTAGACTTTTCTCACGTACTCTTTTTTAAAAAAACTGTGTTAGTTTTAAGTAGTTCTTCATCATTTTACTACTATTATATTTTTTATTCCTACTTTTAGTTTGTACTAAGATGATGTATACAAGGAACAAAAGAAGATTTTGAAGCTAGCTATTTATGATAACATAAAAACAAAATTTTAATCTTCATAAGAATGATGAAACTTATATTTTAAATCACTTTTAGAGGGAGGTAAAGAGTTTAATTAAAGGGATTAAAACTAAAATGACATATATATATATATATATATATAATATAATATAAAGATCGAGTTTAATTAATTAGAATACACTGTCAATATAAAATAGTTTTATAGTACATTCAAATCAGTAGAATAATTAATCACTTACTATAATTGAAAAATCTTATAAAAGAATGGATATAATTGATTGATCGCATAAAAGAATTTATATTACCAGTATATCATAATTAAACTTTAATATAAACTATATTTTCTTAACAATGTCTCTTTTATTTTTTTTATTTTATAGTTTATGGAGGCAGAGATGAAGTTGGTGTGATAGAGGATGATCCTTTATGTACAGAAATTATTATAGATTTTCATCCGTGCCTTCCAAAACTGTGTTCATGGGCCTGCTCTTTTCAATTTAAAGGCAACGGAGTTTGTGACAGAGATGCCCAATGCCATTGTAATTTTTGTTATAATCCTAATTAATTTATTTATTAATATTCACAATAATCTATATATATATATATATAATGCAAGCATGTTTGCGCTACATATATATATAGAGCTTTATTATGTGACAATTGTTTACAACTGTCTAAGCATATGAAGCTAATATAGTATAGCTTATTACATTCCGTGAATAATAGTGCAACATCATGTTTTCATTAATAATAATGATATTTGTACATATATTTTTTCTTATATATTTTCCCTACTAATTTCATCATCTTTCAATTTTGATGTGACATCGTTCCACTATTTATATTTCTTTTCTCCATCATTAGATCAAAATATATATTTATTATACGTACCTTCTTTTAGTATGTACCAGTGTCATTGCTCTCTTATTAAAGGACAGGGCTCATGGGAACTTTAAAATAATCAAAAGGAAAAATTAGTTCATTAACATAATCGATCTCAATTTTTTATACCTAGCCAAGACTCCGATTGCACCGTCATCACTTCATCGCCCCATGTATGAATATAATAAAAAAATGCACGAAAACATAGCTAAAAAAGTAAGCATTTTTAATATTAAATATGTTAATAAAGAATATTATTAGAGGCACAATAAAAAACCGGTCAAAACAGCTAACAATAAGAAATTAGATTTAAATCACTCAGTTCATTAAAAAAATACACATGGTTAATAATGTTATTTGGGCCAAAAGTCTTAAAATGGGCTTTGTTGGCTGTTTTAACGGGAAAAATGTTGTTTCCCAAACATTTATAGTTAATAAAATATTGTCAGTAAAAGTAATATTGACAATTAATGAACGTCGAAAATACTTAAAACTAGTTTATGATTATATTTTCAACGGTCATTAATTGTCAAATAATAATTTATGACTATTTTCTACCGCCAATAAATGTCAATATATCTTTTTTAACAATAATTTTATTAACATTTTTGACAATTACACGTTGAAAATTATTATTATTGTTGTAGTGAAAAATTTTCGTGCTTTACCCACAAATCATAGACCGAAACACATTCAAGCACAAAAGGTGCAACTTGTAAGGCTTGTTACAGGACAAAACAACAATGGCGGCGGAGCACCGCCGAGTGAAGATGATTGCCTGACTCCAATACCTACCACCAAGAAGAACAACAAAGAGAAAGAGGGAAAAGGAATCAAGGGGTACTGCTGCAATAAAAGATAAATAGAACTCCTACTTAGCAAATCAAGGAAACATAGCCTGGTATTTAATTTCGTCCGTTGGATGAATGCATATCCTCATCTGACGGTCAACAATCTATCACATTAGTGAGGCGCAACGAAACCTCGTAACTTGTGAGGGGCAAGTAATTCGTGTCCTTCATCCTTAGCCGTTCATGATCCTTAAAGTTGTTCTAGACTCTACATTTTCTAAAGAATGTCAAAGTCAACAAAATTTAATATATAAACCAGATATTTATGATCAGTTTGAAAACAAGTCTCATGAGTCATTAATTACTCCTTCCATTTTAAAATGATAATTATTTTTACATTTTTTAGTATATTCAAAAACTAAAGTATTTAGGCAAAAATCGTAAGTACATTAATTTTTTAATATATAAAAAAAGTAAAAAGTGACTATTATTATAAGAATTTAATTTTCATCGACTGACAGAATATAATTTTTTTATACAATCATTTAATTATGTGTTGTCACGTCAGTTATGATTGTATTTTCTCCTTCCCAGTACCTGAAAAGTCATACAAACAGAGTGTTTTGATTAGACGATAGTGTAAAATAACTTTATACTGTCATTGCATCAAAATTAAACTCTTATTTTAAAATGAATGGAGCATTAGTCAAAAAGTAAATTTCTTTTAGTGATTTTAATTTTTGTAGTAAATTGTCAAAGTCCAAGTTTGGTAAGCTTTAATTTCTCCACACACTGTAATTATATGGAGTAAATGTCTAAACATTTTCTTTATTATTATTATTTATAGTATTCAAACACAAAATTCAACTATGGTAAAGGTACAACCTAAAATCCCCCAAACTTATATAAACCCAGCTTCTTCACTTTCAACCATGATATTCTTATTCATATATATATAGTTCATACAAGCAATACAAATACGGTTTATTATTGTTATTCACATTGCAAGCCACAAATTATGGCTAAAACCTTTTTCGTTGTGGTTTTCATCCTTTCTCTGGCCGTAACTTCAGGTATATTATTAACTTCTTCATATACAATTTACCAAATTTTTTTATCCTATGTTGTTGAAACACTTGTAGTTTTGACCATGTCTATTAGAAACCATTAATTTGATTAGAATCTAAAAAATAAGAAAATTTAATTTTCATTAACAGTGTATCAAATTTTCACAAAGTCATCTAATCATGTGCTGTCACGTCAGTTATGATAGTATTTTCTCTCTCCTACTACCTTAAAAATCATATAAATGAAGAATTTTAATTGAATGACAGTGTAAAATATCTTTACATTATCATTGCATCAAAATTAAACTCTTTATAAATATGCAAAACTTTCATTTTCTCACTTTTTTTTTCAACCCATATAATTTTCTTTAATTAAAAAACTTTCTCATAAGATTAAAAAATACCACTCATCACTAGTATATATTAGAGAGATTACAATTAAAATGATATATATATATATATATATATTATATTTTTCTTAACAATGATTTTATTTTTCATTTTGTTAGTATATGGAGGCAGAGATGATGATGGTGTGATAATGGATTATTCTATATGCACAAAATTTCCGATAGATATCTATCCTTGCAGTAAACATGTGTGTCAACAAGCTTGCACTGAATATGAATCTGAAGGCAACGGAGCTTGCGACAATGGCCAATGCTTTTGTTTCATTTGTGTTCCGCCTAATTAATTTTTTTATTAATTAATATTCACAATAATGCATTTATGCTTTACAATTCTCTAAGCATATATATATATATATGAAAGCTAAAAGTATAAACTTACATTCCATGAATTATATAGTGCAACATGGTGTTTATTTTTTGTTATTTTAATTTGCTAATTAACTTTAGGATTTAATTTTTCTTAACTGATATTGTACCATTTTTTTACACACTCATTCAATTATATGTTGACACATCAGTATCAGTCATGATTGTGTTTTCTCTCTTTCACTACCAGAAAAATCATACAAACGAAACGTTTTGATTGAATGACAATATAAAGTGTCAGTGCATCAAAATTAAACTCTTAACTTTATCTGCTTATAATATACTAATATACACGCATGAGTTACAACAAAAACGTTTTACAGCCTGTTTGGTTTAAGATAAAAATAGCGTTCGAGTTAAAAAAAAGTGGGTTGGAAAAGTTGATTGTGTTTGTTTTGTATTTTTACTTCTAAAAAAAGCGTATCACTTTGAAAATAATTGATTTTAATGGAAGCTAAAATTATTAGCTTTTACTTTTAGTGTCTTATAACAATCATCTTAAACTCATGTTTTTAACATTATTTCTAAATACAAATCAATTTTTTCTACCCCAATTATTTTAAACACAATTATTTTAACATCAATTATTTTAAAAGCAATTCTATCAAAATTTAAACCAAACGGACTCTTAATGCAACGCACACGAGTTACAGATCCAACTCATATGATTCACGGGACAAAATCACACGATTCAAACTACGTACCATGATTTAACTAAGAGTGAAAATCACACGATTCAACAAAGTCAATGAGAGTTGAGACACATGATTCAGCCTTCCGTCTATGCTAGACATGACTTAGGTTCAAATCTTGGAGAGCTCTCTTTGGTGAACGATTTGTAGATTCCACCATCATAAATTTCCATTGAGGTTGGTGATATACCTTGACCCTGTACGGGACGTGTCTCCCTTTCAATTAGGCATTAAAAAATCTATTATTTTACAAGTAAATTCCACTCACCACGTTTCCCTGTGGTTTAATAAAATAATATATGACTTTCTTCTATTTTTAAAACTTATAAAAAAGTATATTAACATTTCTTGAAAATAATTAATTATTAGTCAAATTAATAGTTATTCTGAGATATAAGTGATACATGACTTTGAATGATACTTTTGTAATAATAGATATTCTTATAAAGTTAAGATGATTAAATATTTCTTAGATAATATTAAATTTATTTCACTTATTTATTCTCATACTTAGTTTTAGCACTCGTTATAAGGTCATTGTTCATTTTAATTTCAAAAGAATACCTATTATTTACACATATGTCATTAAAAGTCATGTATCTTTTATATCTATATCATAAGAATTTTTAGTTTGAGTAATAATTAATTATTCTTAGGAGAGATCAGTGTTATTTTTTACATATCAATTAATTGCATCACTGTTAAAAAAACTGTCGATAATTTTTCTGAGAAAAGACTATTAATTTTAAAAAAAGTTACGATGAAACTTCTGTCTGTATTGAATTTTAATAAAAGCATTACCCATAAAATCTGCCATATATTAATGTATAATTAACTTATTATTATTAACTTTTTTTTTGCATAATTTACAAACGGATTTGAAAATTAGTTGATAATAAATGAACTAAATTCAAACTTTGATTGGATCACATATACATCTGATCTCATTCATCTTAATTAACAACCCCACAAATATATATTTTAATTTATTTTAGAGTGCTACTATATACTTTTGGATTACAATAACTGATCAGTCTACTAAAAACCAATTTTTTAAAGAATTTATTTTTTAAATTAAAAAATTATCAAAAATATTTATTGACTAATTTAACTGTTTTTCTATTATTCAACAAATATTATTATTATTATTTTTAAATACATATATACATAGCAATAGAAGATCATATTCATCTATTATGCTTTTGGTTTCTCATGATACAAATTAAACTACCACTATTGTTGAAATTCGATCATGATACATCAATTACCCAAAGATCAGAGAAAAACTGAAACTATGAGTTACTTTCGGAACTTATTACAATAATATATATTAATAATAAAACTTACTCTTTACTAATATTTATTTAAAAATGTTACAAAAGTAATAACATTAATAATATTTTTATACAAGTTACACCTTGAGTGTTGTTATATAAACCCTTTTTTACTTCAATTGTGTTCATACATACAATAAGAATACCAAATACGGTTTATTATATTGTTCTTACTTGATATTTCACCTCCGAAGCATTAATCTTATATTAGTCATGGCCAAGAGTTTTCTCATCCTATGCTTGGTGTTTTACATAGTCACTTTAGGTATGTATATATATATTATTACTCCATTCATATCCAATTTCTTATTATTAGTTTATATAAACCCTTTCTTATTTCCAACCATGATATTGTGTGTTCATAGTTCAATACATAAATTAAACAACATAAATACACCTTCCGATCCAAAATAATTATATATCCAATTATTATTAATAGGAACATGTATTAAGGAAATGATTTGGATTATCTTGATCAAAGATATATTTATATGATTATATCGAATTATTCTCACTTAATTTTCTTTTTTGTATAGACTTAGCTTCTCTCTTTAGGTAATCACCTTTACCAAAACTATTAGGAGTATTAGGGGGAAATTAAAAGAGTAATTAATGTTGCATATATTTTCTATTCTATGTACAAATTAAATATTTAAAAAAAAATTGCAAAATGGGTAGCTATTTTGGACCAACAATGCTTCTTGTACACCATCTTGATGCTACCATCAGTCACTCCATCAATTTCATCAAATATTACTTTTTCATTCTGATGGGCCCACTATAAAAAAATGAAGGGTGGCTGATGGTGGCTGATTGAGGAGTGTACATATAGCATTATTGATTTTGGACAGGATGGAGTAATAAAAATATGGTTTATTGGTATTTACAATATTGCAAGCCACCAATTATGACAAAAAAAAATTATTTTGTTTTTATCCTTGCCCCTCATAAACACTTCAGTTATATCATTAATCCATCTATATCCAATTTCTGAATATTCTATGTTTCTTAACTTTGATATAACCAGCATTATTATCCAAATTGAATTAAATAATTAAGAATAATTTAGTAAAATCTCATATATAGTGTTTGTTTTCGGTGACTCTAGGGTCAGAGTCAATGTTACAGGAGTCATGGTCACAGCGCCTCCAAAATTGATTCCGAACACATCCTCACATATTTATGTCTCTCTTCCAGCACACAGTGACTCCCATCCAATACACAGTAACTCCGAAATTGAAGTGAACAAAAAAATGATAGTTTTGTTCGCTGAGTCACTGTGACTCTGTTTATTGAGTCACTGTAACTCTGTTCACCAAATCACTGTAATCCTCGTACTAAACACTTGACAGAGTCAATTTTTCACTGACTCTCTGATTCTGACCTCAAAGTCAGAAAAAGAAACGCAACTATAATATATTTTTAATAAGACAACTTAAATCATTTTCTTAATATATGTGCAAATTTATAATTGGGACATACAATTATTTTGGACTGGTTGAAGGAGTAATAAATTGTCTTTTTTTTATAATTTTTTTATTATTTTAAATTAGGTTCAGCAATCAGAAGTGATGATGCAAGTGTGCCTATAAGCCAAATTGATGATGGAGGTGTGTCTATAAGCCAAACAGGTGGTGGTGTGCCAATAAGGCATTGTAAAGAAACTATAGAATTTCATACTTGCATTAGAAGGGTGTGCGCAAATTACTGTAATGCCGAATTTGATGGCAAAGGTGTTTGCATCAACAAGAAAAGTTGCTTATGTACTTTTGATTGTATTGGAAATAATATACCTAAATAAATAAAAATTAGAAAATTATGCTTACTTTATTTATAATTTTATATCCATTTTGAATGTATTTTGTGGAGCAAACAAACACAACAATGAAGAAGATTTATTTTCTTGGTTATTGCTTCGTCTTTCATGTCTAATAACAATAATTTCGATGAAGATTTTCTTCTTTAGAATATGACGTATTTCATGTTTTAGGTTAAGATTATTACGGTTATTATTCTTTTTTTTTTCATTTTAATCGGTGAAATAATGATATTTTGTGTTGAACATATTCATACAATGAATCTGAACATTCATAGATTATTACTGAACACATTCATAAATATTAGTTTATTTACATTTTCTGCTATACAATCTATGCTTCAGTTACAATTATTATGCCATTTTTTAAAATTATTTTATATTAAGTGACACAGTGCGTTCTAAAATCAAATTTATTGTATAATGTTAAATGAACACATACATACATAATTACATAATACATTCCTTACACAAAACTGTTTGTTTTTATTCTGATTCACAAATATGTATGACATTAATGAAGATATGATTTTTTTTCTTCCTAAGCTTGGGATATAATGTGAACACATATTTATACTGTAAATAAACACATAATACAATGCAAAGTGAACACAACATACTGTAACTGAATATATAATATAAACTAAAGTGAACGCATACTCATATTGTAATTAAACACATAATACAATACAAAACTAATAAAATTAATGAGTTTGAGATATTTTTTAAATGAATGTGTTTATTTTTCATACTTAAATGTGTTCAATATAATGAATAAATGTGTTACATTTCTGATAACCAACTGTATTAATTTATTATTAAAATATATGTTCATTTTATGTGTTAAAATATATTCATCCGTATCCATGAGAGTACGAATGCAAAATGCGCTTTTTTCATTCTTATTGTGTGATTAGTGTCTTGTCAAAGGAGGGCTACATGCTATTAATTATTAGTGATCAATTTAGTGAGTCTATAAATATAAGCGTATATTGGTGATATGTTGTACAATATAAATATTGTAAATATAATTTTACTGTATTTTTAATTAATTTGTTAACAAGAGATTTTAAAATTAAATCTTGAAAAAACTGTGTGGTTTATGGAATAAAATATGTCCATGAATATAAAGATGGTAACGAAGAAATAAAAAATTATTTATATAAATGTTGGATTTTTAATTTATGGAAAGAAAATGTTGGACTCACTATTCTCATGATTTCATTTTCATCCTCTACATGAAAATATTAGATTTATATGGGAATGGAATGTTGAACTTATGTATCTTACCAATGAGTCTACGAGTTATGCTATCATTATGGCATAAATTTTTAAAAATATTCCTCAAGTTTTTAAAAATGAATAGAAAATATTATTCCCGATAATGAAATTTTATTCCACAAATAAACCACACGCCGCTCAATAGATTTTCACCAAATTGAACTGAATAATCACATTCTTAATAATATAGAATCTGAATATTGATACTACATACTTCTATTAACAATTATTAATTAAAAAAAAGAAACCTAACTCTATACTTAGCTTCAATGGAGCACAAACACATCTCATTTAATTTCATCAATCGCCATTCATATGATAATAAAAGTTACATTAAGAGCCGACTTAATATACGAGTCTCTCACCTAATAAGCTTTGAAATATATTAGAATATCCATAGTCTTATCCCTATAAGTAAATGCTTCATAGTGTTTTTTTTTTTAGCATTGTTACGGGTACAACAAAAAACGAGTCAAAACAGTCAACAAATAGGAATTTGTGCCACAATCACCCAGCCCATTAAAAATATACTCATGATTAAAATGTTATTTGGATCATAAAATACTAAATGAACTTTGTTGACTGCTTTAGCTGATTTTTTTGTTGTCCCAAGTATTTATGTTTTTTTGTTTTATCAATTACATCAATATTCACAAATCTCTTATGATGTAAGAAGCATATGTTTCTCAAATGACTCCAAATCAAGAGGAGCAACAAAACCCTTGAGGCTAACTTGGGAGCCACCATGAGCAATGAGCAACAAAGCAACTTGCAAGTGTCCTGCTTCAACAGCACAATGCAAAGGAGTGTACCCAGCATCATCAACCACATCAACCTCAGCACCGTGATCAATTAAAACCTTAACACTCTTAATCCTTCCCTTAAACGCAGCCCAATGTAGTGTCGTCCACCCGTTTTGGTCCCTTCTATTCACCCACGCGCCTTCCCTTAACACCCTCTTCAGCGCGTGAACATCATCTACTCTCGCTGCTCGCATTAACATGTCACCAAAACGCAGCGTATCCATTAAGTGGAAGTGCTTTTTTTCCTCTGCTAAGCCAAACGCGGTTTTCCCAACGCGATTCTTAGCGTATTTCACGTTTGAGCATTCTAACAAACACTCCACGGCTTTCAAGTGTCCGTTCGAAGCTGCGAGGTGAAGCGCCGTGGAACCGTTGGAATCGACGGCGTTAGGGTTACCTCCGATCGAAACGCAGAACTTGATGGCGTCGACGTTGCCGCCAATCGCCGCCGCGTGTATCGGCGTTTCGCCCTCTGGATTCGTCGAATTCACGTCTAATTCGCCGCGGAAGGAATCAATTAAAAACTCCATGAAGTCGATTCTGTTAATCTTCGCGGCTTCGTGAAGAACTAGATCAACTGAGTTATCGATTTTGGTTCCGGAAGCTACCAGAAGCTTCAGAATCTCGAAATTCCCGCTCCGAATCGCGTATGGGATTAGGGATTTTCCGGTTGAGTCCTTGAAATTAGGGTTTGCGCCGGATTTGATCAGAACGGCTATTGTTTCTGAGTTTCCGTGTTCGATTGCGGGTTTGAGGAGGTTTGTGAGTTGGGGTTTTGAGCATTGGGTTAGGGAATTGGTGAAATGGTTGAAACTTTCGGGGATTTGGGTATGGTGGGTTATGATGAACTCGGCGACGGTGGGTCCCACGAAGGATATTGTCAAAACGGCGTCGCGGAAGACGTGGGGACCAGGTTTTGAGAAGAGGCGGCGGAGGTCGTCGTGGTGGGCTTTTCCGGTGGGGAGCATGGCGGTGCGGACGGTTATGGCGTCAGGTGGGTCGGAGATTGGTGGTTGGTTTGTGGGGTGTGTGAGTTCGAGTGTGTAATTGGATGATGAGAGTGGTGGGATTGTGGAAAAGGATTTGTTGATTGTGAAGATTGATGGGTTTGTTGTTGTTAGGGACACTGCCACTGTCATGGTGTGCATGAGGTTTCTGAGCTTGAAGGTTGAGCTGCACTTTTGGGACTTGTGGAAGATAATCTCCACTTCGTTCGTATCCGGCTTCACGAGCCTATCCATGGTGATGGAAGAAGGAAAATTCTAGTTCTTGTTGTTGTTGATGACGATGATGATGTTTGTGTTGTATTTGAAGGTTTTGAGGTTGAGTTTGTAATTGGTGATGTTGTCTGTGTTATCCTTGCTGGATTTGTGGCTTTTGAGTTTATGAATGTGTGTGGAGAAGTAGTTTATGTTGTTGTGTGTCTGATTTGAGGTTTTGAGGTTTGAATTTATGAATTGGTGGGGAACTTGTTTATGTTCTTGTGTGTTGGGGTTGAGGATTTTGAGGTTTGAGGTTCTTTTGTGTATGGGGTTTGAGACTTTTTGAGGTCTGATGATTGAATTTGTGAATAGGTGGAGAAAAAGGAAGCTTGCTATACTATAGAAGATGTTTCTCTCATTGTTTTGTTTTTATAATATTGTCACTTGTTGCTTGTTTATATGAATTGTTTATTATACTAGTTTGATTACAATATATTTTCATAGAATGCTTGTTTGTTCTGGTTTGATTGTGACAGGGAAGGTGGGAAAAAGGTTACTGACAATGAAAGAATGGAGAAGGATGTGATGAATTAGTCATTTTTGGCGTATTTGACTATGGCTTAGGGCATTGAGTGAAGACTACGGGCTCAAGAGGTCAATGTTGAGGATGCTATTGCTTTTCATTTGGAGTTTTGGACAGGACACATATAAAGTAAGGAAGGGTTGGTACTATAAGTTGGAACCAATTTATATATCATGTTTAGTTCTACTTTTGTAGAATTGATTTTGGAGTAAAATAATTTATTAGAATGTTTGGTTTTGGGTCAGAATCAGTTCCAAGTGCTAGGAATTGATTTTTGTGATTTTAATAAGATGTTTCATGTTTGGTTACTCATCCAACTAAGATGCCTAAATCCTAATTCTAACCTCTAGAATTGATTCTGGAGAAGTGATTTTTTTTTTTTACTTTATGTTAGAATCATTTTATAGGAATTATCAAACATATGATACTTAAATGTAAAATTAATTATGATTAAATCAGTTCTACCTAGAATCATATACTATGATAGTTCTTTTAAAAGTGATTCTGATAGAAAGTAAGAAATTATCATTTCTTCCAAAATCAATTCTAGAGGCAAGAATTGATTGTATATAAGAGAAAACAGACATGTTGAAAAAAAGAAATGTAGGATTGATTTTGCATCCCCAAATCAATTCTAAGCATGCCTAATGGATTTCCAAACATGCTACCAACAGTAATATAGATTATTGTGCTATATAATTGCCCCACAAGATTAAATATTTTGATCCCTTATATTTTATACTCAATTTCCAAAAGGTTGGGTCACTTGGGTGTGGTTGAGGAGGAAAACAAACCTCTCTTGACTAGGCTTGATTATCATATAGTAAATAGAGTCATAGTCTCATAGACATATTCTTTTTGGTCCCTCTGAAAAGTGATGAACAAGGGAATCCAATATAACCCTGAAAGGATATTCTGTTATATTACTGTTTTTGGCCATATGTGAAGACAGATACAATTTGATTATTTAGATAATTGAAACCTGTAATGGTTGAGACTTTAGCCTTTTTTTTTATTCTGTTTTTTTTAATATAATGAGGTCATATTCAGCAGCCATAAAGAGTGCATCACTGATATTTAATTTTTCTCTTTTTCACACAGAAAAATAGCTTGCAGCCATGCAGGTAGTCAAATAAACTAATTGTCATTTTATGGACACTGTTCAATCCTGTGCTTGATAGATTTGAGACCAATTATATGTTGTAGATTTGAAGATCACACAAGATTACTTCCCCTTTAAATAGCTTGGAATTCAATTATACATCCTTTTCTGCTTTGTTTTGTGGCTGATTTTTTTTATGGAATGCTTTGTTTTTTAGTTAGTGATCCCTATAATTTTGCATCAAATCTTGTTGCATAGTCTCTTGTTGGTTTTGGGAGGAGCAAGGAAGCCAAAACTTAGTGGCAGTTTTTTGCCTATCTATTTGTTTAGTGCATTTGATTTTTGTGTTCATAAATACTTTATTTATCATTAGATGTTATCATAATCTTATTTGAATGAGATTCTTAGACATTATGAAGTAAGATAACTCTATTATGATATATGATATTTTAAGAGTTCACATTTCTAATGCACATTTTAAAAGGATTAAAGTTTATCAATTTTTTTTTTAAAAGGATTAGGAAGGTTTTGGTTTATTGCTTTTTCGATGTAGTATGTACTATGTAATATTCTAAAGCCAAAACCAATACCCTTCAATTCTAATTGGTTGCTTATAACTTATAAGACCAATGAGCTTACATGAGTAGTGAAAAGTTTGTTATCCTTCAAGGTTTTGAATTTGAGCTTTGTACATGGAAAAAAAATTATTGGGAATTTTATCTGTTATTTATAGGCACGTAACCTATGATGACGAATGAGTCAGAATGAAACTTCGAATATTGTGGAAAAGAAACACACATATGAAGAGAATAGGGAAGAAATTGTGTTTTTAAGAGTTTAATTTTAATGCACTGACAATATAAAGGTATATTAAACTGTCATCGAATCAAAATATTCTGTTTGTATGACTTTTCAGATAGTGGAAAGAGAAAATACAATCATGACTGACGTGGTAGCACATGATGACTTTGTAAAAATGTTATATATTATTGGTGGATGAAAATTATTTTTTTTGATAGTAAATATATTTGAACAAACTAGAACTTATGAAATTATCAAATTAATTTGCTTGTAATTTTTCTGCCGGCTGTTTGAACCTAAATTCTAGAAAAGTCTTTGAAATGAGATGCTACTGGTAAACCATTCACAACGTCATTCATACATTGACTAATGAACAAACGGTCTAAAATATATAGCTCATTAATGTCTAAAATAGATAGCTCATTAATGTCTATGTAATGTGAAAATATAATGTTGTACATTACATATATAGTAACAGAATCGTTGATATAAATTATGGTCGAATTATCTGATTAAATAAAGTGACATGCTATATTCAATTTAACAAAAAAAAAAAACTAGTAATCATTTCTCTCATGTATAAAATTTTGATTAAGTTCCGAATTTAATTTTCATTTACTGATAGGGTATAATTTTTTTATACAGTTATTCAATTATGTACTGCTACGTTAATCATAATTGTGTTTTCTCTCTCTATTATCTAAAAAGTCATATAAACTGAGTATTTTAATTAGATAATTGTGTAAAATACTTTTACACTATCAATACATTACAATTAAACTAGTAAGCTTCTAAATGATTAGCATTTTTCAATATAAAATACCTAGCTATTGGTACATTCTTCGCCTAATTGTTTAATTTTCTATGCTTCAAAACATGAAAAAGCTGCTCATAGATTATGATATTAATCCATGGCTTGTTATAATATATCAACAAGCATATAGATTTTGTTAATTTGACCTGAAGCAAGATACAAATTGACACATTTATTAGTATTTTTTTTTGAATGATTTATTGATTAGTATTTTTGACGTAGGATTCGTGTACTGTTGATTTCCAAAATACACCTTTTCGAATTATTAATTGTGAATATTTTGTTCCGTCAGCATTCTTGATTCAATATATTTTGATCAATCTTTTTCAAAATTGTATAATGAACCTTCACGGCTTCACCACCTAAAAAATTATGAGAAAAGAATCAGAAACGACCGGTCGTGTACTGAGAGGAGTAGATATTTGTAGACCACCTGTATAATTTAGAAACGACACCATAATGTCTACAAAATTTTACCCCGTCATATCTGTTAATTTGTGTGACTTTTTAGTTAGTGAGTAATTAATTAAATTAAATTTTTTTTTTGATATATCAATCTATAATTGAATGTCAATATAAAATTACTCTATATTGACAATTGATGAAAATTAAACTCTTTAAATATATCAACGTAAAATAATTCCACATAAATCTTAAATCATGCGTTATTCTTTACTTAATCATCTACAACTAAAATATAGGCAAAAAAAAAAGTTGAAAATTAAACTCTATTTAAAATGCGGAACTAGTTGATTAAATTGGAAAAAAAAATAAAATTACAAAATTATCCATAAATTATTGGGTCCCACGAAGTATCAGCCTCGGTAAGAAATCGAGTGTCAAGCGACGCAACCCAAACGAATCGAAATCAAAATCAAAATCAAAATTCTTCCATTCGATTGATTTATCCAAGAAATTTTCATTTTTCTTCAGCCTATATAAACACCCAAAACACCAACAACACTCACTACTTCACAATCAAACGAATCATTTTCAATTTTTCATCATGAGTTCTTCATCGCAATCACCAGGAACAGGATCCACCAAAGGTCAAGGTGGTCGTGGAAAGCCCAAGGCCTCTAAATCGGTTTCAAGGTCTCAGAAAGCGGGCATTCAATTCCCCGTGGGCCGTATAGCCCGCTTCCTCAAGGCCGGAAAATACGCCGAACGTGTCGGCGCTGGTGCTCCCGTTTACCTCTCTGCCGTACTCGAGTATCTCGCCGCCGAGGTTATAATCGTCTTTTGACTCTCCTTTCATCTTTTTCACTGTCTCGTTGATCTGTAATAAAATGTTTCGAACCCTAATTTTGCTTTTTTATTTGGAACTGAGCTACCTTTGTATATAGCCTTGGATTTTTTTTTTTATGCAATTTCTTTTATTTTTTGTTTGGGGCTATGTTTTGGCGGGAAAATTTGGGTTTAGGAAAAAAGTTTGTGTTTTTATGTAAAATACTGAGTTGAATTTGGGTTTAGGAAAAAGTTTGTGTTTTTACATAAAATTCTGATTTGGGCATTATTGAAACTCGTTCTGGGTGTGGCATTTTTTTTTCTTTTGCCTTTCTGTTCTCTAATAGTCTAATATTGTGTTTGATATGGGATCAAAAATGGGATTTCAAATTGAAGTTTTTCACCTTGTATTGATAAACTTAATCTCAATTATTTTTAATTATAATTAGGGTCACTATTGTTACAAATCTTGGTGATAACTCAGAATAATAATTGGAGAAACAATAAATTGATAACAGAGGAATTACAATACAATGTAATTGATATTCTTGGGGTGTACACTCAAAAGCAATGAAATGGAGATCCTAAACCCTAAACCCTAAACCCTACAAATGGGAGGCAGGGTTTGGTGTATTAGGTTGAGTGGGGGGAGTGTGGAGTGTGGGTGGTAGGGTAGAGTGTTTTTACTTCTAATATTTCTAACAAGTCTTAATCTGAATTTTAGTGTAATTTGTTTGATTAATTTGTTGATTAGGTTTTGGAGCTAGCTGGGAATGCAGCAAGAGACAACAAGAAGAACAGGATTGTTCCAAGACACATTCAACTTGCTGTGCGAAATGATGAAGAACTAAGCAAGCTATTGGGAAGTGTCACTATTGCAAATGGTGGTGTTATGCCCAATATTCATCAGACACTTCTTCCTAAAAAGGTTGGGAAAGGAAAAGGAGACATTATTGGATCTGCTTCACAAGAGTTCTAGAGATTTTAATTGATTACACACCATTATATTGTTGTAGGGGGAGTTTGATGATTTTGAACGTTGGAGATTCTTGAAGTGGGACAAATTTTGTTGGTACATGTAAAGAGGGAAAAAAAAGAGATTGAGAGTTGAGATGAGTGAAAATATAGGATGATGATATGAAATTTGAGATTTTGGTTGGCTTTTATTAAGATATTTGTCAAATTAATAAAAGAAAATGTTTAATTTCAATCCACTGCCTATTTTACATTGACATCTAATCATGAATATTTATTTTATATTGACATCTAATCATGAATATTTATTTTATATTGACATCTAATCATGAATTGAAACATCAGTCAAAATCTTTAACCTAACCACTCACTAACTAAAAATTCACACAAATCAATGGATGTGATTGACTGTCAGTACAAAATTTTTTACACTGTAAGTGGTTATAACTAAACTCTAAAAGAAAATATATATATCTTGAAAAAAGTACATTTTTATCTTATTTATATAAGAAATTCACTATAATGATTAAAATCTTATGATTTAATTTTTATTTCTTGATAATATACAAATTTTTTACACAGTCATCCAATCATATGTTGCTATGACAATCATTATTATATTTTCTCTCTCTGCCTAACAAATCATACAAATGGATAGATGACATTATAAAATATCTTTATACTCTCAGTATGTTAGAATTATAGAGTTTAATTTTAATTCAATACTAATGTAAAGTAATTTTAAACTGACAACTAATAATGAATTGATACATCTGCAAAAGTTTTTAACCTAATCGTCCACTAACTAAAATGCCACACAAATCAATGGATGTGATTGACTAACAATGTAAAATTTTGTACATTGTCAATACATCATAATTAAACTCAAAATTATACTCAAATCCTGTTATGTTTTTTAGTATTCTTAATATTTTTAGGGTATTTTATTATACAAATTCACAATTCTATATACTAATGAATAGAAAATATTGTAGGCATTCTTCTCAATGAGTTTGATTATTGGCTTCGAACACGTTAGCTTGTTTGATTACCTTGGTGTGCGACTTCCGAAGGTAATATTTGGACATTTCAATGCAATTTTGTGAGAAACTAAAAATACTTGTTAAGTAAATTTGATTTTAGTGTATAAAGAAATAGAGTAATTTTGTTAATTTTCTAGTGTAGCTTCATGTGAAATTTTTCTTAAGTTTTAAACTTTTCATAAAATTAATTGAAGAAGCTTTTTACTCCTATCCAAGCATGTCCAATCTTCTTGAGAAACTTTTAAGTTCAAACGTGAAATGGGTTTTATATCATGCGTTCATGAAATTCAGCACTTTATAAAGAGTCATTATTGATGTTTAAGGACATGAATTAAAAGGGGATGTAGCTCAAATGGTAGAGCGCTCGCTTTGCATGCGAGAGGCACGGGGTTCGATCCCCCGCATCTCCAATTATTAAAATTTCCTTTTTCCTTAAAACTTTTCTCATTATTAAGTTAATTTACTTTTTAATTTCTTAAAAGTTTTAAGAAACTCTCTAGTTAGCGACTTAAAATTTTTTTTTATGTGTTAAATATTTGATTAGATGTTTGTATAAAAAAAATATTTCATACTCACAATATATTTAAATTAAACTTTTTTTAATTAGAATATTAGAAACCAATGATAACTGTTTTTTTTTTAATTCCCATATAACAAGACATATTACTTTTAGAGTTTAAATACGATGCATTACACTATTAGTCAATCATATTAGTTGATTTGTGTGATTTTTTAATTAGTGAGTGGTTGAGTTAAAAACTTCTAATGATGTGTCAATACATGATTGTATGTGTGTATAAAATTATTTTACATTGACAATTAATTGAAATTAAACTCTGACTTTTATTAAAGAATCATAATAGATTGAATATTTAGGTTTTTCCCCTCAAATTGATATAACAGTCTTACCAATTTCATGACACTCAGAAGCGAAGCTAGGTTGGCCTCCTAGGGGTGATGTCCGTGAAATTTTTAGTTTGGTTTGTGAAAATAAAAAAAAAGTTATGTATTTAATCTCCTAAATTTTTTTCTATCTCGTATTTTAATAAATTTTATTTGATATGCAACCTAACTATCATAAACTCACATTATGCCTGCAAAAAAATTGGAGAATTAGTAAAAAAAATGTCTATAGCATATAAAGTTTAACAAATCACTAAAAAAAGATCAATATATAAAAATTAAATATGTCATTATTATATTGCATTTGTTACTTATCACATACTTAAATATATATTTATTTAATATTAGTACCATAAAAAATATCAAGCTCTCTTTTTATCAGTACTCTCGAGATAATATTTCTGGCTTGGCCATTTATGACACCTAAATTAAAGAATTAGTGTGATTAAATGATTAATTACATTGCGTAGCTGAATTTCACAGAAATCTTGTGATATATATAGATTCCATTCAAAGTCGTACTTGTAATTCATGATTTAGTGTTGGAAGATGCACGTGTTTAACAAACTCCTTTATAATTAATTCAAAATCATTGCACCGTGAAACTTGTTTGCTTAAAAGCGGATGAAATATAAATTTGAAAATTGCTATATATTCAATAAAAAATAGTTAAAATAATTAATATTTTATGTATAATTAATATTATATATTTCAGATATTTGTCTTTCAATTTCCCCTAACAGAGTGACACAACAGGTTCCATTTATTTTGGATCATCAATTTCAACCGTCTTGCAAATGAAATGAGTTCTTCAATATTCTAAACAAATAGGAGAAAAAAATAAATAAATAAATTGGAGATGGTTGAAAATAGTAGTTTTTTGTCTCATTCTTCTCAATTTTATATCTCATATGTTTTAACCTTTTAACATCTATTTATTTATTTATTTTTTTGGTTGAGAAACATCTATTTATTTTGTTCTCTATATATATATATCCTACTAAAATGCAATTCGATATCCCTAATTTTTACCAAGTACGTACAAAAAATATATGATTTTCTTTTGAGACATTAAATTTCTATTATGCACTCTTCATATATCATAATCTTAAATATTATATGAGAGTAATCTTAAATATCACATGAGTATTTAAGAAATATAATTAATTATTGGTTAATGGTGAACTTAAAAAAATATATATAATTGGTGAAAAAATAGTATGGAAAAAAATAAATAAAAAAATCAATAAAACAATAGTAGGGGACAAAACAAAAATGCCAATATTAAGGTGGATCCGTACATGCTATAGATGCTTTTGCTATAGCAAATCGCATCCTATATATCTATCACACAACTTGACAAAATCCAATTTTTCAAACTTAATTTCCCATTCATTATAAATTATATTAATGCTATATAGATATTTAAAAATTAGATGTTTGTCAAATATTTATCATTATTAACGATGAATAACAGAAATTAAGATGTTACAGTAGAGTTACATTAAAACTTGAATTTAAAAAAATGAATGTCAACATAAAATACGAAAAATGAATATTAAAATAATATTTTTATATAAATTATATTCCAATAATAATGATACAAGAAATGATTGTGATGATCCATGGGCTCAAAACACCCACACCATTTCATGTTTCATAGATGGGCAAAAAAAGAGAGAATATTGAAAAGGTAGTACAAATCTACAAGATCAGGTTGTAGTAAAGTCAATTAAATTAGAAGCAATAATGAATCAAAGAATATTAGATGTGTTTGGTGCCATATTTATAATAAAATTTATTTTTGAACAAGTTTTAACATGTTTGATTTTTGTATTGAGTTTAATTTTAATGCACTATTTGAAAATAAAATTATAATTTCAGTGAATTATAATATTTTATTGTAATTATTTTTTAAATTGTGAGAGATAATAGATTATTATAATTGATTTCATTTAGATGTCTTAAATTGCATGATGAAAAAAAGACTTTAGAGAATTAATAATAGTGGATAACAATGTTATTTACATGCCAAAATTAAGTTCAAATTTATACATAATATAAAAATTTTACATTTTTATAAATTATAAAAGTTTTCAATTTACAATAATGAGTGGTAACCAACTCGGGTTGGTCAAGTGGTTAGTTCACTTGTCCACTTAAGCAAGGGTCGGGGGTTCGATCCCCACCTTGTGTATGCAGCAACCCATTGGCCAGTAGTTAAATCCTTAAATGGAGTTCCACACTGCGACAAATTAGTCCTTAACCTATTAGGCTGGGGATACCGTTGATTCGGTAAAAAAAAATATTGAGTGGTTTTTTGGGGTAAAAAGCAAAATGATTAGTCGGAGAAAAAGAGAAAATATCTAATGAAAATTGAAATAAACCTCTATATATATTTTGATTGTAGATGGGTTATCCATGTGTACATTCATTGAGTTGCCCCATATGGTATCATTTTGTTGTTGGGATCTTTTGCTTTGAATTTCCAATGACAACCTGGAATTGCCGTCTTAGGGTTTGACTTTGGACCATGTGGTCTATTCCTTATGGCCCCATTTCCCCTTCTTCAATGCAAACATTGTGGCACTCCCACACCATTAACTAATACAATTCTCACTCAATTTCATATTAATAATAATTTAATTTTTTTAATATATTAAAAAATTAATATATTTGAACACATAATGTATTTAATTGTATTTATGTTTCAATATAACAAACAAGTTAAAATGATTATTTTTATGCAATGGAAGAAATAATATTATATGAACATTTAAAATTAAATATTTATAGATCATTGATCAAGATTAATACTCCCTCCGTTTTTTTTAATTGTCCAATTTAGAGATGTGTGTTTTTTTTTTTAATTGTCCATTTCAAATTTTGAGACAAAATTTATTATTTTCTCCCCTTTTACCCCTATTTAATACTACTCACTAATCTCTTTTACTCTTTTACCAAGTAAAGTAATAAAGGGTAATTTAGTAAAATAGGTATACATTTTGTTAATTTTTATACAACACCAATCATTTTCTAAATACTCGCGCCCTATTAAAACTGGACAATTAAAAAAAATGGAAGGAGTAGTAAATAAGAACGATTTTATCTTAGAGTAAGGATTGTATCAAAATTTAAGAATTACTAATCCCATCTAAAGGTGAATGTCCTCAATCTATTTACAAAATTATTATTTTCTTATATTTTATATTGACATTAATATCAATTTTATTATTGTTGGATTTTAATATAACTTTTATTAAACTTTTTCTTATTTATAATGATAAGATGGTTCTATTTAATTTTAAGGATTTAATTTTCGTCCAATACAATTATTTTATAGTCTTTCAATCATGTGCTATTACGTCAGCTATAATTGTGATTTCTATCCTACTACCTAAATAGTCATACAAACAAAATGTTTTGATTGGATGATAGTGTAAAATACTTTTACATCATCATTGCATCAAAATTAAACTCTAATTTTAAATGTACATGTAAATTAAAAAGATAATTGACAAAATTTTGATGCTAGAATATTTTATAAGTATATTTTAGTTTAGAATTTGATTTGTATAGAGCCAATGTTCTATTATTAACCAACATCAAAATAACTGTCCATTATCATAACATAACCATCCTCCTTAATTTGATATCTTTGCTAAACTTTAATTAATTTATTGATTTTTATACTATTAATACATAAAAATCAAACTCTATACTAATCTCTCTATTTTAACTAGTCTCCTCCTCTTCTAC
Source organism: Aeschynomene evenia (assembly GCA_013621005.1). Classification (NCBI taxonomy): domain Eukaryota; kingdom Viridiplantae; phylum Streptophyta; class Magnoliopsida; order Fabales; family Fabaceae; genus Aeschynomene; species Aeschynomene evenia. The sequence continues at coordinate 4,563,326 of CM024264.1, read as the reverse complement.
TCTCTAATTTAACAGGGTAATAAGTTGAATAAAATAATTAATATTTACTAATTTTCTTATTTGTGGAAAAATAAAATTAATAGTAGTAATTATAAATCTAGCAGCCCCTTAACCTTAGCTCTCTTTCTCTCTCTAAAACACACACACATGAATCTCTCTCTTGTTCTTCTTCTCTCCCTCTCACAATTCTCACATATCGCTCAACACTAAACCTTTTTATTAACAACACTCCCAAAATCAAATTTTCCCTTTGTGATCTTCAAAATTGGAACAACCAACACAAAAAAAATTCATTTTTTTAAAAAGGGTCCGATAAGTTTAATCGGGTCCGGAGCTAGTTCCGGGCCCACCACAATCACCGTCGCCGCCGTAACCGTCATTGCCGGAGCTAGGGTTTTTCTATATATTTACTTAACTTTGTTTCTCAAATCCAAGTTTCTGTTTTATCGTTGATTTTTTCGTTGTGATGAGTTCAAAGCAGTGGCTATACCCTGCTCCTACGTATCGAAACCTTGAGACTTTTTGGGACACCGACGAGGACGCGCCGGGGCCAAGATGTGGCCACACTCTCACCGCCGTCGCCGCCACCAAGACTCACGGCCCCAGGCTGATCCTGTTCGGCGGCGCAACCGCCATCGAGGGAGGATCGTCCTCCACTCCTGGAATCCGTAACTAAGCTTCATTACTCACTCTAATTATAATTCAGTTGATTCAGCTGGTTCTTTGACTTAGAAGTTGCTCAATTTGAATTTTTTCTCCTGATGGTTTTTGAATTCTGTAGGGTTAGCTGGAGTTACGAATTCGGTTCATTCGTATGATGTTTTGACTAGAAAATGGACTAGGTGAGTTTGAAGTTTTGAATTGAAGTCCATTTTTTTTATCAGAATTGTTGTGAAAGTTTTTTAATTTCGGTTAATCTAGGGTTGTTTTGGTTTGTCATATGATTGTTTTTTGTTGGGTGGTTGGATTGATGGTCAAGTTGTGATCTTTTGCTGTTGTTTCAGTCTTAAACCTGCCGGAGAGCCGCCATCCCCTAGAGCAGCTCATGCTGCTGCTGCTGTCGGCACCATGGTTGTTTTTCAGGTGATTGTGGGTTGAATTTGTTGTTTTGTTTCTGGTTTTGGTGGTGATGGATTTTGGATAGTGTGTTGAGAATTGAGATGATCTGTTTTGTTTTGTTGGTTTCTGCTTTGATAGGGTGGGATAGGTCCTGCTGGACATTCTACTGATGATCTCTATGTGCTTGACATGACCAATGATAAATTCAAATGGCACAGGTGAGCTTGATTGTGTGATTCATCGAGGTTCTGTTTCTATGTAGTTCTAGGGGTTTTGGCAAAATGTTGATATTCCACAATGTTGTGATTTCTTTTGATCTAGGGTCGTTGTACAAGGGCAAGGACCTGGTCCTCGGTATGGCCATGTAATGGACTTGGTTGCTCAGAGATATCTCGTTACTGTCAGCGGGAATGATGGTGAGAGAAATTTGGCGCCTTTTTTAAGTTATCTGTTTAAGTTTTTTTTTTTTTTTTTTCATGTTTAAATCAAGGTGGATAATGTATGATGCGAAAATAAGGCACGTGGTTGGTGCTATTTTTCTTCTCGAACCCATCAAGTAGGCAAATTGATGAAGTGGAACATGAATTATAAACTTGACTTATGAATGCTAAGCATATACGTTACTTTTGGATTAGGGTTTGTCAAAGTTCAGTATATTATTATTATAACGCAATCTACATTTGGTAATTGAGAGCTTCACTCTCTTTTTGCGAAACTCATTAAATATCTAAAGCTCATTCCGTTACGAAAATTTGAAAATGAACTCTATTGAATTGTTCTTGCAGTTTTCTGTGAGTTGTTTTGCTTATGCATTCATATGGTATATACATCTGTCTGGCTATATAACGCATGCCTTAGTATATTCTTGTAAATAAAGTTAAGGTGGTCCGTGGTCGTTAATTTGCTTTTGGTTTTCATTTCCACTCAGTTTATATCATCAATAATAATGATGTTGGCTCCTTTTATGTTTAAATGTCTTTTTCACAAAATTTTGTAAACAAAAAGTCGAATAAAACAACATAGTATTGTTGTAAATATTCATGAAAACGAAATTTAATGAGAAGTGAAAACAAACCAGACACCCCCTGAATCCCTGTTGTTGTCATTTGATATTTAATGCGAAGTTTCAATTTTTTTAACCTCATGATAGGTAAAAGACTCGTTTCTGAAGCTTGGGCTCTGGATACTGCTCAAAAACCTTACGCTTGGCAGAAGCTGAACCCAGAGGGTGATAGACCTTCTGCTAGAATGTGAGTATGCCAAGTCCTTTGTCAATGAGGCATTACTGTCTTCAATTTCTTCAAAATGTATAAATGCATTTTTTGTTTCATGTTGATCTATCTCAATTTATAGGTATGCAACTGCAAGTGCACGCTCAGATGGAATGTTTTTGCTGTGTGGTGGAAGAGACTCTTCTGGAGCAGTATGCCCTGTCATATTCTTTTCATCCAATCATTGCAGCATGTTGATTTTTGAAAACTTAAAGTGTGCTAGTATTTGCTGGACTAGGTCATAAGTGATTTTGATGAAGCAGAAAAGCACACTTCTGTATAGTCATTTTTATGAATCTTGCATTTGATTCTTATTTGATGAAATATGATGCCATTTATTGTATGTGTCCTGTGCAGCCACTAGCAGATGCATATGGACTGCTTATGCATCGGAATGGCCAGTGGGAATGGACGCTTGCTCCTGGAGTTTCCCCTTCACCAAGGTATCAGCATGCTGCGGTAAGTGACAGTTTCCTGCAAAAAGAAAAAAAAAATGATTCTTTCCATCACTAGGGCATCTCTCACATTGTTACTTGTAATAGTGATTTAACATGGCGCTTTTTTTTTTGGTAATGAACATGATGCTTTAATGTTGACCATCAAGGCATTATGTAACAGTCAAGATTTATTTCTCCAATTCTCATAATAAAATATCTTCTTATTTATGCACATCGGCAATCCTATTGTGTGGCATTGATCCTGTTTCCATCTTAGGCACTTGGATTGATTATGGGGTCTCACTATCAAGCTTTCTCTTGCTTTCATCTAATGACTAACATTCATGAGGAACACCGTTTATGTTTCTTGTTATAGTTTTATTTCTTAATATTGAATCAAACAACTGCCATGCTGTTATTATTAATGGACATTTGAGAGAGACCGGTTGTGAGATTCTAAAAGATTTTAAGTATATTTCTCATTTCCCCCTTTAAAGCTCTTTCGTTTAATTGAATGTGGCATTGCATTCTAGGTTTTTGTCGGTGCACGGTTGCATGTTACAGGAGGTGTTCTCAAGGGTGGACGAGCTGTAGAAGGTGAAGCAGCCATTGCAGGTAACATGATTGTCTATGTTATTACCAATTTCCATTGTTGCATGCATTTATTGCTTTGCTGTTTTAGCCATTACTTACACATGAATCTATCTATGTTTTCATTTTCTTGTTAGTGCTGGACACTGCTGCTGGGGTTTGGCTGGACAGAAATGGTATTGTGGCCTCCTCTCGACCAAACAAAGGTCATGATTATGACCCTGTTTTAGATCTTTTGCGGCGTTGTCGCCATGCAGCTGCAGCTGTTGGTGTTCGTATATATATCTATGGTGGTCTTAGAGGAGGTTAGTACTTAGTACTCATATTACACAATTTAAGGCTGAACTAAATATGGCATATTCTCTGTTATTTCAAAAACAGTAGGTCCTCAAGAATTGACTGCCAATTTTTAGTTCTTTCCAATGGCTCTGTCTTTCAGAATTGACAGAGGCACCATCAATCAGGACAGTCTTCAGTTAAAATATACTATTTTGTATTTTTTTAAAATTTGAATGATTTCAATATGCATATATCATCTGGTATTATTAATGGAAAAACATTAGTCCAGAAGGATTCGAACCCAGACACCGGTTTATAGCCATGTGCTCTAATCCTTTGAGCTGTAGGCTCCACCGCGTTTCGTTGTATCTTTTCCCTAGAGTACCCTAAAATTAAAAATAGGGAACATTTACTGTGATAGTGTTATATGCAGATATATGTTTAATATGAGAAAAACAAGAAAACAATCAGAGAAACAGGGCTCTAATTCTGCATAATGGCCTAAGCCACCCCATACTGCCCTGACAATTGGATGCTCCCCAAATCAATTGCTGCTGCCAGGTACCCATTTGGTCAGACCCCCTTCACTGATCTGCATAACTGAATCCTCCACTACCTTTTCCTGCTTGATTCCCATTTCTACCCTTAATCTTTCCTCTCGTCCTTTTCTAGTGAAACTTCACTGTCCTTCCCTAGGGCTCATAGCCTTGCAGCCCTACTCCTTACTGCTTCCTTTCTCTTCTCTAGTATGCATTGGATTAGAGGCCCATAATCATCCCTTCAAGGAGAATTGGCACTCACATGGAGATTTAGTCTTGAATACCTTGACAAAGCATAAGCAGGATCAGGGTTGAGAACACCAGGAAAGGACATTGAACTGGCAAGAGTACTAGTTCAAAGGTTAATTGGTTCAAATGGGGTTTAACCCACTCGACCAAAATATAATAAAATACATATATGATTATTTAAAATTATATATAGTTGCTTATAAAAGTTAAAGATTTTTCTAGACAAACATAAAATTTCTATACTTTTTTTTCCATATTGAAATAATTTCGTCATGGAATAACTTTTAAAAGGTTTAATTTCTTCTTGGATCTTGTAAATTCATTACTTCAAAACCAGTTACTATCCTATATGGAAAAAAAAATTTTGTGATGGCCCAAAAGCCAACCCACTTCAATAATCCACTCAAACCCAAAAATTTGTCGAGTTCCCACATATAAACCCTACTGTCTTTCGCTTTCATTACCTTACAACCAGCCACTTTCCATACCTCCCCCTTTTTCTAATTCATTTCATATTCTTCTGCAACACACATATCCTACCATCCACTGCATAATAGACATTTCCCCTTTTCTTCTTTGTAAAGCAACACTGGGTTGAGAGAGATGCAAGTAAAGACAGCGAGACTGCAGTGTGAGTGTCGGCCATGTCCGCTCCTCTCCAGCGATGGAAACAACTACCGTCATCCTCTCCTCGGTGGCTGGCGTAAAGATGCTCCTCTTTCACTCCCCCCACCCCCCTTCTTTTTTCTTTATTAAAATGTATTGTGAAACTTTGGGTTTTTGGGTATGCACTGATGTATTCCCAGTTATGAAGAGTTAGTCAGCAAAAATTAAAGTTTCTATTAAATATTCATTGAATTAGGATGTCCATCAATCTTTACTATGGACCACAAGTGTTCTTATGATATATTTTTTCTGTTCCTGTTAAATTGGCATCCCTTAGAAATTGCTAAACTTGTTACGTTTGCCTGCTCTAATATAACTGTTGTCTTGTGCAGATACTCTACTAGATGATTTGTTAGTGGCAGAGAACTCACCGTTTCAGTCTGACATGAATTCTCCCATGTTAACATCTGAGAGAACTTCCCCCATTGCAAGCCCCAAACATGACCAGTCTAACTTCAATTATAATGTGACAACACCACATTCAGATTCTGGACCAGACATTCCCTCATCTGGTGGCATAGGGTATATTAGTCATTGGTTATTTGTATGGAGGCAGAACACATTTACCTTATGCTTGTGCTATTTCAGTTTTAGGTTGACCGATGTTTTCAATTTTTACCAGGATGGACAGGAACTCAATGGAGAAACTGAGGGAGGCATCAGCTGCTGAAGCTGAGGCAGCAAGTGCTGTCTGGCAAGCTGTGCAGGCATCAAGTAGTCCTACTGATGAAACTTCGGTGTCAGATGACAACTCACAAGCTGCAGAAGCAGTTTCAGATGGAAGTGACACAGAGGGAGATGTCCGCCTTCATCCAAGAGCTGTATGTGCTTGGGATCCTTGTTTATGCTTCACAATATTCTTCTCAAGGCTGCAAACTCATATATGCTTTGTTACAGGTTGTTGTTGCTAAAGAGGCTGTAGGTAACCTAGGTGGAATGGTGAGACAGTTATCACTGGATCAATTTGAAAATGAAAGCAGACGCATGGTTCCCGTAAATAATGATTTGCCAAATTCTACCAGAAAGTTCACCAGGCAGAAATCCCCTGAGGGGTTACACAAAAAGGCAAGCATTACTTGATGCAAGCTCTTCTTTCCTTTATGTTGCCAGCCAGCTTTGGACTATTGTTCTCTACTTAGTACAATTATTATATTGCTACGTCAAGCATCACTGATTATAATTGCCTTGTGGCCAGATAATTTCAACTTTGCTTAGGCCTCGCAACTGGAAAGCACCTGCAAACAGGCGGTTCTTCTTGGATTCTTATGAAGTGGGTGAATTATGCTATGCTGCTGAGCAAATATTTATGCAAGAACCTACAGTTCTTCAGCTGAAAGCACCTGTCAAAGTATTTGGCGACCTTCATGGGCAGTTTGGTGATTTGATGCGGCTATTTGATGAATATGGATTTCCTTCAACAGCAGGAGACATCACGTGAGTATGCTATATGTATTCATTGGTATTATTAGCATTGCTTGTGTGTCAAAATTGCAATCTGTATAAATTGAGAATCAGTCAGATCTTCCTGTGATTTTATGAATACTTTTAGTGAGTCCTTACAATTGATTGACCTGACGAATTATCCTTCCTTCGGGTTAGCTGAAGGTTTGGGGTTAATATATGCAGCATCTCCCTTAACAGCAAAGTTCAATTGAGCATTTGATCTGTTTCAGTCATGGGCTATGTCAATAACACATTTACCTCTTGGTTAAGTTAGAATTTGCTACTCGTAATGTTTCAGGTATATTGACTACCTGTTTTTGGGAGATTATGTTGATCGAGGACAGCACAGCTTGGAAACTATTACCTTGCTGCTTGCACTCAAGGTAGGGTACTGCTTAATTTTATTATTTGTCAGATGTAGTGGTATTGGGTTTGATTTATCTTATAACCGGTCTTATCTTGGACTTGTGATTGTGCAGATCGAGTATCCCGACAATGTTCATTTGATACGTGGAAACCATGAAGCTGCTGACATCAATGCACTATTTGGATTTCGTATTGAGTGTATTGAAAGAATGGTAGGGATGGAACAAGTTTGCATAGATTCAATCATTGTGTTTGGCTCTACAACTGACTATCTGCTTGTAGGGAGAAAATGATGGAATATGGGCTTGGACACGGTTCAATCAACTTTTCAACTATCTTCCACTTGCTGCTCTTATTGAAAAGAAAATTATCTGTATGCATGGTGGTATTGGAAGGTCTATCAATTCAGTAGAACAGATAGAGAAGCTTGAAAGGCCCATAACAATGGATGCAGGATCTATTGTTTTAATGGACCTTCTATGGTATACTTTGCTTTTCTTTTTTCTCTCTTTTCCTTTGGGTTGTGTGTTGTGGGGGCTAGGGGTTTCCTTTGGCATTATGTTTACGTTCACTGTCACATAAGGTATGCATATTTGCAGGTCTGATCCCACCGAAAATGATAGTGTAGAGGGTTTGAGACCAAATGCTAGAGGACCAGGTCTTGTCACTTTCGGGGTATGTATTCTATCATGCATTGCAAAAATGGATGCTTCATGCTATCAGTACATCTAACTATCTTTAATCCCACCTCCCATGATATTAAAAAATGTATTCTCATATTATTTATGTTTTCAGATGCATGAACAGGATGGTACACTGTACCAGTTTTGCTTTATTTTAATTTAACTATCATTCAAAGCCAGTGCTTGAAGAGCTTCCTGTTTCAATAGTTTTTCACTTTAAATCCGTCTTGAAATCAAATAAACACAAAACTATTGCATTCTCTGGCAAAAATATCATCAGAAGAATTAGACATTATGCCCCCATGGGAAATATGAACTCAAAATTCTGAGAAATAGATGGAATGGTGATCTAGCCTGTTGCTTTGTTTTCTTCTCTCTAGAAATGAATCAAATGATAAGCATGATATTTCTATCAAATCAAACAATAGTTACTCCTGAAGTCTCAACATTTTGATTGTGCTCATGCTTGTTTCAAGGGACTTGTTATTTAAGTATCTATCATATTGGGCAGCATAGCTGCATCAATCATTCTTTCTTGTTCCTCCGATTTATCTCCTTTGTCGGGTTTTTGAGGATATCGTGACCTCCTGTAGCTTTATTTTCTTCTTCATGTTTTTTTTTTTTTAATCTTTTCATATTAGGATTTCTTTTTGCATCAAGTTTAATTGGTCCCTTGTTTGATGTTATTGGTGTTTTTGTGTGCGAGCTTGGAAAGTGCCTTCTATTAAGGCATAGCTAGCTTATTGGTACATTTCTTCGTGTGTTTGGTGTTACATTTTTGTTTATAGCTATTCACACCATTATCATTGGCCATGGAATATTAGTTGAATAGTTGCCGCACATTAACCTTCAAGTTTGAACCACAAAAGGTACAACTTACCCACTATTTTATTATCTCCCGCAGCCCGATCGAGTCACAGAATTCTGTAAGAAAAATAAATTACAGCTAATTATAAGGGCCCATGAATGTGTCATGGACGGCTTTGAGCGATTCGCACAGGGACAACTAATCACCCTGTTTTCCGCAACCAACTATTGTGGTAAGTACAAGTCCTTTCCAGTCTCCTGTGTTCTCCTTTGTGTGTGTATAATAAGCATTTCAGTCTCATGGGGTTTTTGTTCCTAGGAACTGCAAACAATGCTGGAGCTATACTGGTAGTCGGCAGGGGTTTGGTTGTGGTCCCCAAATTGATCCACCCGATTCCGCCACCACTTCAGTCTCCGGAGACGTCGCCTGAACGTGTCATGGATGAGACATGGATGCAGGTAAGCCTCAAGCAGTATCTCTTGCATTCTGTCATTTAACAACAACTATAAAAGATAATTTGTTTGATGATAAATATTCATCCTTTATGTTATTACTGTTATTCTAGGAACTCAATATTCAGAGGCCACCGACTCCTACGCGAGGCCGACCGCAGCCTGACCTTGACCGCAGCTCGCTCGCATACATATGATGATGTATAATCCATGACTTGTTGTGCAGCACTTAGGGTTTGTCAGCCTGATCCTGCTCAACCAATGTTGTGCTCTTCTTGTATCTGCCATTGTTGAAAGATTAACATATTTTGTAGTGTGCATCTTCCTATAGTTGCAGTGAAACCAAATTCTTGTTTAGTGTACAAATAGCTTTCGAGAGATTTGGAGTTTTATGATAGCCAATTAGCAGCAAATGGGGTGATTGAATCACCTTGTTGAAGGTTTGATTTGTAAGGCATTGGATATGTATAAAGTGGAAGAGATGTGAGTAAATTGTCTTCTACCCCCTCAACTTAGGATGACTTAGGGAGGGAATATAGTTCATCAGCATGTATATTGTGACATAAAAGGAACATATATTTTTTCTCTATATAAATGTTCATAACATTTTGGTCAATCGTCTCTCTAGTTCGCGTTGATTTATGCGTAAATTACACTTACCTCTATTAAGGGTGGTGAAATTCACTCCATAGTGTATTTGTAAAATTTGTTTAGAGATTCATGAACTTATAATAATTAATTAATTATTGTTTAAGAGAAGTAAATAGGGAGAATTTATCTCCGCTTCTACTTAGCAATCAAAATTACCTTAAGACTTGAGAATTGAAATCTTTGGTTAATGGGTGAAAGCATCTAGGACCCCAGATTAGATAAGTCTACTGTCTACAACAATTTGATGAGCAAATATGTATATGAAGAAATCAGTCAAATGTTTAGAGGAATGTAAATTATCCTTCATTTGTTTTTTTTCCCTTGAAATATCCACACCTTATAGATAATTGTTAGCTAATATTGTTTTCCGGATTATTCCCATAGTCCATCGACCTAGCGTAGAAGAGCTTAAGGATACATATAGTAAAGAGGATTTCAGTTCTTCTCTCAAATTCGGATATGAGAATTCTATTTAAAAATTCTTAGTTCATCTCTCTCTAAAATAAAGACTCATTTGTCCTACTTCCCTGGTTAATCCTTTGATTATTGTTTTACATTATACATTGTTAACTAATAAAAAAATTATTATTAAGGTATTTCTTTTTTCTCGATATTCTAATTAAAAAAACACAAGAATCATATGATACCATATTTTGGGCCTTTCTTGCTTCTCCCAAAGCCCATATGTTTAAGCACTCCTCAACTATTCACAAAAGCAAAAGAAAATAAAGAAATAAAAACGACGCCGTTATAGAATCCCCAATTTCATGAAACACTGTTATAGTGTGCGTTTCGCTTAAACCCTAAACCTTACACTTGTTCGAACTTTTTGTCATCTTCCAAGCTTCATCAATGGCGGAACCCAAAATCTTCCCCGTCAAACCAAAACAAAAACCGAAACCCAGAACACAAAACCAATTTCCAGAATCCAAATACTGGTCTTCATTCAAAACCCATCAAATCCAAAAGCTAATCTCAGTTTCATCCCTCACCTTCTCCCCTTCCAGTCCTCACCCCTTCGCCGCCGCACACTCCGCAACTGTCTCAATCTTCAACCCTCAAAACGACGACGTCGATTTTTCCCCATCCACAACAATAACCTCTTTCTCCGATGTCGTCAGCTCCGTGTCGTTTCGCTCTGACGGTCGCCTCCTCGCCGCTGGCGACCTCTCCGGCCTCGTTCAGGTCTTTGACGTCAGCGGAGGGGGATCCTCCCGCACCGCCCTCCGCCGACTCAAGTCGCACTTGCGTCCGGTGAGATTCGTTCACTACCCTAAACTTCAGCGTCTTCAGCTTCTCTCCGCCGGTGACGACGCTCTCGTGAAGGTTTGGGACGTTGCCGCCGGCGAAACTCCGATTATGGAACTCCGCGGCCACAAGGATTACGTCCGGTGCGGTGACTCATCTCCTGTGAACGCTGACACGTTCGTTACAGGTTCCTATGATCACACAGTGAAACTTTGGGATGTTAGGGTTAGTGATTCAAAATCCGCGATTGAGGTGAATCATGGAAATCCGGTGGAGGACGTTGTTTTCTTGCCGGGGGGAGGTATGGTGGCCACCGCCGGCGGAAATTCGGTCAAAATTTGGGATCTGATTTCCGGCGGGAAGCTCGTAGGTTCCATGGAAGGACACAACAAGACGGTTACTTCGATCTGCGTTGGTCGAATTTGGAAAAATTCTGATGAAGAATCGAATCAATTTAGGGTTTTGAGTGTTGGAATTGATGGGTATATGAAGGTGTTTGATTATGCCTCAATGAAGGTTACACATTCAATGAGGTACCCTGCACCATTGTTATCTGTGGCTTATTCACCTGATTGTAGAACTAGGGTTATTGGTACCTCTAATGGTGTTATATATGTTGGGAAGAAGAAGAAAGTTGAGGAAGATGAAATTGAAAATAGGGTTAGTGAGAAGAGCTTGTTTTGGAGGATTACACCTTTGGAACACACTGAGAAAAATGTTTTGAGGCCATCATATTATAGGTACTTTCAAAGAGGGCAGAGTGAAAAGCCCTCTGAGGGAGATTACTTGGTTATGAGGCCTAAGAAGGTGAAGCTCGGCGAGCACGATAAGCTCTTGAAGAAGTTCCGGCACGGGGAGGCTCTTGTTTCCGTGTTGGAGGGGAAGAATCCCGGGCATGTTTTGGCTGTGATGGAGGAGCTGGTTGCGAGGAGGAAGTTGATGAGATGCATCTTGGATTTGGATATGGAGAGGCTGGAGCTGTTGTTAGTGTTCTTGAGGAAGTATTGCACCATGCCAAGGTATTCCGGCTTGTTGATGGGGTTGGCGAGGAAGGTTCTTGAAATTAGGGCTGACGATATCAGAGGATCGGAAGCGCTCATCCATCATGTGAGGAATCTGAAGAGGTGTGTTGAGGAGGAGATAAAGGCTCAGCAGTCATTGCAAGAGATACAGGGTATAATTTCTCCTCTGTTGAAGGTTGCTGGAAGGAGATGAAGTTTTTTTGGCCTTCTTTAGATTATTATTGAGGTGATATTGTTCACCAGTTTTGTGCTTTTATTTTTCCGTACAATGTATTCTCCTTTTGAGATTTAACTGAGGCAATTTTTACTTTGATGAGAATCTTTATTGCCAACTGTGTGCCCTTAAAAGTGCAGGGAAAAATGTTCAAATTAGCCCTTGTGTTTAAAGGTATATCATTGATGTTGTGATTTTATTTGGAAATACCTTGTGGTTTTGTATGATATCCATCTGAAATTTAGAAATTTTTACTTAGCATGTGGTGATTATCAAACATAATACTGCATAGCTATATAGCTATGTATTAAGGTACATGGTGCACCATCTAGTTCCATAACTGTTAGAACAGTTCATTTCCAATGTAACAGCATGGGGAGAAGGTCACATTATTAGTAACACAGCTTTTATCATTAAGTTAAGGTCATCTTACAACAGAGCAAATATGAAGCTCACATTATTAATGAAATAAACAAATGAAATTAAAACACCAAAAATCAAATCTTCATTATTTATGAGTTGACCACTGAGCACTTGACCCTAATCTCTCCAGCTGAGCCTGAAAGGACCTGAATTTCTCCCATTCTCTTCATTGACTGAGCAAACTCAGTGAAGAACTTGTTTTGATTAACCAATTGTTTAGCAATACCTGCTGATTGATCATTTGTAAGAAGTGCAGCATCTGATTGGAACAGACCCTTTTTCTGGATAAGGTTAGGATAATAGTGATTATCAAAATTGGTGGAGCTATTAGGATCCATTTCCACTATTGTGGTGGTGTCACTTAGGGTTTTGCATTTAGTCTTCAAGAATGCAGCATAAGAAGGGTCCAATGAAGGGTCTTGATCACCTTTTCCAGTGAAGTTATAGAGTCTGTTGCTGAACAAGTTGCAATGTCCTATTCCAATTGTGTGTGCCCCTGCATATATAATATTAGTCTCTATGATGGCTGATTGTGGTCAATTTGATAATCTTTGCATCTAAATCAATATTGACCAGCAATATTGTGAATGTGCATTACCAGTTACATGACCTTTAATTTTATGTGGATAAAATATTAGCTTTATTTTAAAAGGAAAATTGCATAGGTTTGGTAAAATTTCTCCCTAGTTCTTCTGTATTCATCTGGATGACACTTACATCCTCTGCTTGCACTGTTTACTGTGTGATATAGAGAAAGTTGTAATGATTTCACAAATTTAAAGGAGTTTGGTATCATGATTTCGCAAACTTTAGGAATCTCCTAAGTAAATTTTATTAAAAGAAGAGAGATGAGATGAATCTCACCAAACCTTAGGGAAGGTCGATATATTTAAATGAATATTGGTAACAAACTAAAATTATGTCTTAATATGTGAAGATTCAAGCAGAGCAGTTAGATAGTCACAGAGTGAAGATCACTCATTATCCAATGATTAAAAAGTAATTTTCACCATTCTGTTCTGACAACAAAATTCTATGTTTAGCATTTTTCAATCATTACCTGATAATACTACTAGGTCATGCAGGGTAAGACCTTTACTAGCAAAGTTTTGTCTGAGAGTGGTGAAGTTGAAGAAAGGTGCTGGAATATTAGCCAAGACTTCACTACTTTTTGATATTGTGCCATCTCTTCTACCAGTTAGAACCTTCCACATAGGCTTATTAAACTGCAAATTATGGTAAGGAACATTCATAAAACCAAATAAACCAATTAGCTAAGATTATATTTGACATATGCATATGTTAAAACAGAACATGCAGATGTGCATGAATTTGTTGTATAAGCATAGGTATTAGCTTACTTGGACTGAAACAGCATCTCTAGCTGCTAATGCTACAATGTCAGCACAAGATACAGTTCTAGGACATATTGCCTCAAGTGCTTCTTTGATATCACCTATGACATCAAATCCAGACAATGATAAATTTGGAATTGCATCCTTTTCTGCAGTGTTACTTGCTGTGGAGTCCAACAGAACAGAGGCATCACAACCCTGAAAAAGTTTGCAGATATGTTAGGCACACAAGTATCATTTAATTTAGTTCCAAACAAGTTGCAAGGTATCTACTATTAGCATCATTATATTTCAAACTATTGTGTAGAAATTTGTACATCCACAATGTTAAATTGTGTCTCTGCTTCGCTTTAGTCCCTGAAATTAAAAAAATATCAATTTTGTCCCTGATATTATATAAAATGATTCATATTAGTTCCTACGAGATTCTAGTTAGTTCTTGCGTGGCTGCGTAGAATCTCGTAGGGACTAATTTGGATCAGTCTTTGCAATTTCAGGAAGTAAATTGATACTTTGTTAATTTCAAGGACTAAAATTAAACATACATACAATTTCAATTATCAAAATGAACCATTACTCCATAACTATGGTTAGAGATCTTGGAAAATAAATTATTTACCCTAACAAAACAATCATGAAAATGCATCCTTATCAACTTGGCAGGCAAATTTGGCCTAGCAGCAACATGCTGCTTGATTTTGTTCATAACAGTGTCCTCAGCTTGAGGACAAGAATGCTTGTAGAAGTTCTTCCTGAGGCTTCCACCATGACAAGCTCCAATAAAACTCAAAACCACCACACAAGCTACTAAGAAAAATGTGATCTTCATATCTCAAATTAAAACACTCAAGTCACTTTTAATTCCTCTTGTATTGTTAGAGAAAATGGAATACATAACTACATGGACATTGCTCCCTTTTATAGGCATCATATTTGTCACCTTTCTAAGGTAAATCCAGTTAAGCATTGCATATTTTAAGTTTTGTGGGAGAGATTAATGTCTTATTAACTTGTTCCTTTACACAACATAGAATGAATTTGATATTCAATCATTGGATGCACGATGCATGTATTAGCTAGACAAACACCTACTATTGGATAGAGAGGAACATAATTTAGACATAAATTCTCAACTATAATGAGAATTAATTAAAATTTAAGAAAACCTCCTGCCAGATTGGTGATGCCATTATGTGACCGAGTTAATCTGAAAAGGTTGAGTATATGTATCAATTTTGTATTCTTTATGGTCATATTCTTTTCAGTTCAACGTAGAGTATTATTGGTACATACATCAGTATCATACACCTATTTCTCCACCCATGAATATGTTGACAAGTTTGATGAATATGTTGGTAACGCATTTTGCTTTTTTTAATACTTTGATTGTGCATATTACATATCACACCTTCACTAGCTAGCTAGTTAGCAGAAATGTCGAAAAATATTGATAAAATATTTGATATGATACATATTTGATACATGTCGGTCGACTATTTTAAAATACTAGTGGATCATAGTGTATATATAGAAGTTATATAGATGTATCTATTATGTTTAAAAGGTGAAATATTGTACTTTGAATAAGTACATTAAATAAGATGAGTCTAAAATTTGTGAAGTTCAATTTAACTAGTTTTATCTATCTTTCAGTGGAATAGGAACAAACATTTGTATAGCATTGTGCTGGTTGTTTCTTGTGATCGAAGGTTGACTACCACCCAAGTTATTTGCAAGCCAAGGAAGGTATTAATTAAGAAGAGAAAATAAAGAGAAAAAAAAAAAAAAGCATTCATTAACCAAAGTCAATGAATTATTGAATTATCTTTGTGGAGTCATTATATTTATAAGTTTGTTCTTCTAACTAGTCCCATAAAGCACATGGCTGTTCAGGACTTTTTGGAAGTTCTGCTATTAGGTACTAATGGTTCAGGTATAACACTTCCAATGTTCTCCCAACATGCACATTTATGATACAGTGAAATTTGAGGATAGTAGATGCATGTAACTTTACTCCAATTTGTGTCCATGTGTCAGGACATGTCCGGTGTGCGTACAATATCCAACATGTGTCCAACCTAAAAAAATATATATATTTTGAACGTATGCGTGTCGAACACGTGTCTATTACGTGTCCACTGAGTGTCAGTATTCCCTGCACGTTGGACATGTAGACACACTTTAATATAGGAGCATTGCTAAAGACACAATAAAAAATCAGCTAAAACAGCCAACAAATAAGAATTTGAGCCACAATCACCCAGTCCATTAAAAATATACTCATGATTAAAAGTGCTATTTGGGCCCTAAAGACTTAAATGGACTTTGTTGACTGTTTTGGCTGATTTTTTGTTGTGCCCCAAACATTTGTGATAATATAGTGAATATGTGCTTTCTAGCTAGGTCAAGATTTATCCTCGCTAAATATAAGCATTAAGCTAGTGAAAAAATCACAATAGTATCAAAATTTGACCTTATATATTTGAATTATCTACATGTGAGGTGATGACCATAGCAATTTTTATGAGTCAAATAATACACAACAAGCCTTGTTTCAAAAAATGTATAAGCCTTTCTTATTATCTTTTTATTATACATAAAACTTTTCCATTGTTAAATACACCAAAGGATATTATATTTATGAAAGGAAAAATATTAAAGTATGCATATGCTTCATCTTTATATTAAGCAAAACTGAAAATGTAACTAATAATAATATCAATATTCAATTAAAGTTAACAAAATTGTGCATATCATAAAGATTCCAAAACATTATATTAATATTGGTTAGTGAATTGAGGTATATAAATATAATATCAAGTTCCACGATTAGTGGCTTATGTTGTGCTATGCTTTCATAAAAATATCATAGAAAAGAAGAAAAAAAATAATGGCGTGCAATTAGGTTCACTCTAAATTGTCATGAGGATAAAGATAACATTAAGAATATTAGTCGCATTTTTATTTATTTATTTAACTTTTGGTCTAATTATGTATGTTATATGATACTTTATTTCTCTATAATTATGTCCAGATACATCAATACTTTAATATATAATTTTTTCTTAATTTTTTAAAGCACATGCTTGGGGCACAATAAAAAACTAGTCAAAACAGTCAACAAAGCCTATTTAACACTTTATGGCCCAAATAACACTTTTAATCATGAATATTTTTCTAATGGGTTGAGTGATTGTGGCCCAAATTTCTATTTCTTGACTGTTTTAGCTGATTTTTTGTTGTGCCTCTAGCAATGCTCTTATTAAAGTGACATGGAGAGAGTGTGAACTTATAAATATAAATAATTTTGATGAGATGTATTAATTGAAGGATATATACTTTAAAATATTAAATTTGATCATTTTTTAGATGCACTATAAAAGAAAGATACTATAGACTTTAAAATTTTGAATTACATGATTTTTTATACATAGTAAAAATTGAAGGATATAAACTTTTAATTAAGATATTACATAATTTTTTATGGAGTATAAAACTAACGACAATAATCTTTAAAATATTGAATTACATGCATGATTTTTTACGTATAGTAGAAATTTAAGACTATATACTTTAAAATGTGAGATTTCCCTATTTTAATTTTTAGATACACTATAATAATAATAAAAAAAAGAAATCTATATACTTGAAAACATGGATTTACATGATTATTTTATACATAGTAGAAATTGAAGGCTATATACTTTTAGTTATGATATTACATAATTTTTTCATGCAATATAAAACTAAAGACTATAATCTTTAAAATAATTTATTACATCATTTTTTACACATAATATAAATTAAAGGTTATATACTTTTAAATGTGAGATTTCATAATTTTTTTAAATAAACTATAAAAGAAAAAGACTATAAACTTTAAATTATGGAATCACGTTATTTTTTTTACACATAGCAGAAACTAAAATCTATATACTTTTAATTATGATAAGTACATAATTTTTTCATGGAGTATAAAACTAAAGACTAAGGTCTTTAAAATATTGACTTACATGATTTTAAAGGTTATATACTTTAAAATGTGATATTTTATTATTTTTAAGATGATAAACTATAAATTAAAAAGAATATAGACTTTAAATTATGGAATTATATAATTTTTTATACATAATAGAAATTGAAAGCTATATACTTTTAATTATTATTTTACATAATTTTTCCATGAGTATAAAATTAAAGTGTATAGTCTTTAAAATATTAAATTGCATAATTTTTTACATATAATAGATATTGAAGACTATATATTTCATAATATAAAATTTCAATATTTTTTTAGATACATTATAAATATTATAGGATTAAAAATATAAAATTATATAATTTTTCTATACATAGTAAAAAGCTATATACTTTTAATTATAATATTTCAATTTTTTTTCATGGAGTTAAGAAGTTCATAAATATGAAGTGATATGTAACTGGATATACAGGAAAATCTCATATATATCAGTAACAACCATCTTACAACAAGATTAAATTTGCAACTCAACATTTTCACTTACAATACTCACATTATTAATTTATTATCAAAAAACTAAAATTTATTAAAATTATAAGAAAAATCATATTTACATTAATAATGTATAAATAGATACATGTTAATAATATTGGTATCGTAAGCAATAATGTTTATCGTTCATCAGAAATATGTTCAATTAGTATTTAACGTGTGTTATATATTATATGAAATGTGTGCTATATGTATAACACACGTATGCATAACACACATTTCGTATTATGTATAACACACGTTGGATACTAGTTAAATGTATTTTCGTTATACGATAAACATTATTATATCGTAACTGTATAACAGCTTGAGGAGAAGGTCACATTATACTTAACACATTGCTTTTATACCAATCCATCTTATTACAAGTTAAAACAGAGCAAATTTTAAACTCAACAATTTCACTTACAAGTTATTACAACCTCACATACATTACTAATTTATTTCAATAGAGAAAAACAAACAAATCAAATTAAAACCAACCAAAAAACAAAAAAAGCATATATCAAACATATTTTAATTATTTATGAATTAACAACAGAACACTTAAGCCTAATCTCTCCATCTGAGCCTGAAAGGACTTGAATTGCTCCCATTCTCTCCATTGATTGAGCAAACTCAGTGAAGAACTTGTTTTGATTAACCAATTCTTTAGCAATACCTACTGATTGATCATTTGTAAGAAGTTCAGCATCTGATTGGAACAGACCTTTTTTCTGAATAAGGTTAGGATAATAGTGATTATCAAAATTGGTGGAGCTATTAGGATCCATTTCCACTATTGTGGTGATGTCACTTAGGGTTTTGCATTTAGTCTTCAAAAATGCAGCATAAGAAGGGTCCAATGAAGGGTCTTGATCACCTTTTCCTGTGAAGTTATAGAGTCTGTTGCTGAACAAGTTGCAATGTCCTATTCCAATTGTGTGTGCCCCTGCAGATGTATATAATACATGAGTAATGCTACGTGTATACTAAAAGTGACAATATATCAGTTACTAGTACAAAAAGTTTGAGTAAGTATAAATATTAAATTGTGTCAGTATAAAAATTGTCATTATTTTAATATAAAAGTTCGAATATAATGTTGGATTGAGTTAGGATATAAGTTAGATTGAGTAGATGTAAATGGTGAATTGTATCAGAGTTGAATTGGATGGCTAATTTAATGTCAAATTTAATATACATGAAGTATTTTACATAATACATATAGTCAATTGATTATTAGAATTAGTAATATGGTGATTTTAGATTATTGGTTCTGATTTTGAAGTAAAATGATTTATGTTTGATTAAATGATTACGGTAGAAAGTTAAACATTTTCAATTAGTCTAAAATCAATTCTATAAGTCAAAATCAACAATGATAGCTTAAAATCAGAGATCATTAAAATCTGGTGGAGTCAATTTTGATGGTCCAAAATCAATTCTAGGCCCTCAAATGATTTTCCAAACATTTGTAATGTATTGCATCCATATTGACATTGATCAATAACAATATTAGAGAAATAATATTTTTACTAATTTAGATTGTCCAACATATTTTTGTTGAGAGGTGAAGGAGAATGAGTCCAAAAAATGGAAGTGTAATAGTATCATTTATATATTGTAACATAATCAGAATTATTTGTCAAGAACAAAAACTAGTACTAATTGATTGATTTTTTTTAACTACATATAAAAGTATTTTTTCCTATTTAAATATATTATTTTATATATATACCTGATAATACAACCAGATCATGCAGATTGAGACCTTTACTAGCAAAGCTTGCTCTGAGTGTAGTGAAATTGAAGAATGGTGCAGGAATATTTGCCAATGCTTCACTACTTTTTGATACTGTGCCATCTCTTCTACCAGTTAGAACTTCCCACATTGGCTTATTATTAAACTGCAAATTCAATTTTATCAATGAAAAATTAAACTACATGCATAAACTAAAGCCATATAAGCTAAAAGTTAATTATATGAGTTTAATTTCAATTTAAGAAACATTGACACACCTATATTAAGGTGTGTCCATGTGTCCGACACCCGGTGGACACATGTTCGACATGCGTCCGTACATGTCTGAGAAAAAAATATTTTTTGTTTAGGTCGAACACGCACTAGACACATGTTGCACTAGACACATGTTGGACACTGTCTGATACACACCAGACACGTCATGACACACCATGATAACAAGCCGGATACACATCTAATTAAATTTTGTCATATAAGACTTGTTATTGACTTTTACAGCCCACATCTAAAAAATAAACCAATTTTGCTTATGTGACAGCATCTAATTAAATATCACAGTGCATATAAATAAAATCTTAATTATATAAGTGACATATGTATGTAAGTTAAAACAGAACATGAAAAGTTCTGCTCCTGAAATTTTGATGTATACTAATTAACAAAATAATAATTATTGTTAGTATAGTATATGCTTACTTGGACTGAAACAGCATCTCTAGCTGCTAATGCTACAATGTCAGCACAAGATACAGTTTTGGGACATTTAGCCTCAAGTGAAGTTTTTATGTCATCAATTACATCAAAACCAGCCAATGATAAATTTGGAATTGCATCTTTTTCTGCACTGTTACTTGCTGTGGACTCCAATAGAACAGAGGCATCACAACCCTGAAATTATGTTTGCAAACCATGTTAGTTATGCTCCAATACAATTTATAATTTCAACTCATTATTATTATTATTATTATTATTATTATTATTATTATTATTATTATTATTAGTCTATTCATCTAGTCGAATAAGATTTGTTGTTGTGCCATATGTCTGTTTGGAAATTTATACATTTTACATGAAATGTTCATAAGGGACAAAAGATGTTGCATAGAAAAATGTTATTTTTTTCAATAATATTTAGTATACAATTGTAAATTAGTCAATAGATTCGTTTGATTTTTTTTACTCATATAAGCATTGAGATTTTAATAAATTGAATAATTATGATATAAAATCTCCTTATTTATTTCATTGTACCTATAGCCATACTGATATTTTTTTCCCTTGTTACATTTTCATCTTATAATTTGGTCTCATATGTCTAAAATCTTTTTCAATATGATTGATTCTAAGTCACTATTCTACGTATAATTGACGAAAAATGTTGACGGAACACAAACAATAATGACATGACACATATGAGTCTGACGTGTAATGTGTCGTCTTAACATTTTTCATTAATTATGTAAAAGAAAATGACATAGGACCAAATTTAAAATTATTTGAAATATAAAACACTAAACTATTAGAAAATATATATAAAGAATCAATTTTTTTTTAAAACAATCAAATAAAGATGAATAAAAATTACTAAGCATTACCCTGACAAAACAGTCATGAAAATGCAGCCTAAGCAACTTTGCAGGCAAATTAGGCAAAGCAGAGACATGTTGCTGGATTTTGCTCTTAACAATGTCCTCTGCTTGAGGACATGATTTCTTGTAGAAGTTCTTTCTTAGGCTGCCACCATTACAAGCCCCAATAAGACCTAAAAGCACTACCACACAAGCTACTAAGAAAAATGTGATCTTCATATTCAAATTTAATTTCCTTCACTTTCACTTTCCTATAGATGTTCTTAAAACTCTTAACTGGAGAGAAAATTATTTGAATTTTGAATGCTTAACTACATTGACATTGCTCCCTTTTATAGGCTTCATTTGTCAACTTTCTAAGGTAATTCCAGTTCAGCATTATGTATGTATTTAATTGTATGAATAATATTAATTTTTAGAGTAAACATCAAATTGGTCATTTAAGATTATAAGCTAGGACAAATTATAAAAAAGAAACATAATTAATAGTTTATCATGATTAAAATAAGACAATTTGATCCTTCGTGAATTTTAAGAATAAGACAAAGTAATCTTTGATAAACAAGTCATTTTAAAATCTAAATATTTCGAATGAAATAATTTCTCCTATATTTATAATATCGATGAACTATTAATAACATTTTCTTGAGACAGTAATTTGTCTCATCCGACTAATTTAAATATTTACTCTAATTTTTAATTAGTTTTTTGGTGCACTTTCAACATGTTCCAAGTAGATATATGGTGAATTTTAACTTCATTAACCATTGGATACAATATTAATTCGCATGTATTATCAACTAGGAGTGGATAGAGAGGACATAATATAAAAATATATATATTCTCAACTAAAAGGATATAATTAATTAATTTAAATTTGAGGAATTTCCCTCTGCCAGATTGGTAGTGTCACTCTATGATAAAGTTAGTTAGTAAGAAAATGTTGAATACAAGCATAAGTACTAATTTATTTTGTCATAATCTTCTAAGGTCAACCCCATTAATTTTCAAGATTCTTTATTTTATTTTTTATTTTTTATTTTGGTTTGACTGTGTATTCTTCCACATCTCGACTAACCAATTTGATGATTAAGTTGCTAACTCGTTGAATTTGTATGTCATTCAAATTGGGAATCAATCATATACGTGTAGTGAGATAAAATGAGAAATATTATTTATTTGTATGAATAACGAATTTAAATCATTAATTAAAGTGCTCTAGTTCATAGGAGAAGAGTTGTCCAAGTAATTAAGTATATTATATAGACTACATAAACTACTTTATCTCCAACTGAGTAGAACTAATTTAACACAATGTAGAGAAAATCAACTTCAATTAATTAAATTAATTGATTTTCAATTATTATATGTTTTTATGATCTAATCCGACCTTATAACTTGTCTTCACTTAGAGCTTATATAATACCAATCAATAATATATTAAGTATATTATTTTACGTGTAATGAGATATACATTATATATATATATATATATAGTAATGTATGAGCACGCATTATATAGATTATTGGTCGTGCATTCATATATATTATTGTGTAATATAATTTTCTTAATATTAATCCTATATGTGTTTTGTATCTATATGTATATTTTACATGCATTATGATATATATGTATTATACATATTAATGATCTTGCATATATATGTATTGACTAATTTTTGTTATTCACCCATATTTTTTATTGTACTAAGTCAAATTTGATTCGAATAATTCTTTTAATGCAAATATATACACCTTCTATGTTGAATATATAAAGGCGGGTTGCTGGGTTCCTAGAATATTGATGATGGTTCCATTGAGAAAAAAAAGTTGGATCTCTCCTTAAGACATGCATACAATAGTAGTGTTTATTTTACAACAGAAATATATCCAACATGTGTTATATATAACACATACATATATTTGGATGTATTTTGTTGTAGAACAAACATTACTATATATATATATATATATATATATATGAGGATGTATCAAGTGAGAGCGATAAGAGTCAGAAGAATAAAATTGAACCATTTGATCTTACTTGAATGGTCAATATTAGAATATAAAATTATGTGACTTTTTTAATCTTGACCATTCGAATAAGATCCAATGATCCAAATTTATTCCTCTCACTCTCATCCTTCTCACTTGATATGTCCCATATATATTCATCAAAATGAATTAGATACTTACTAAAGATAATTTTCGTAGCTAATCTACCATTTTCTTGTTGTGTTTTAATCTCGACCATTTATATAGTTATATGACTTAAATTCATTTCTCACACTCTTATAATCACACAAATGTATATGATCAAATGAGACTAGTGGTTTTATATGTATGCATGGGAGTAAAAAGCAAATCTTAATTATTATTGGATCTTATATCAATGATAGAAATTAAAATATAAAGTTTTACATTACATAATTCTTTTAATAACCTTTAAATCTAACATACATATATATATAGTATATACAGCTAATATAATTACATCTCTGACTCTTATATAAAACCACTTGTCTCGCTGAATGTACATGTACCGCTCTCTCTATATGTAAAGTTGTAAAACATTATGCATTTTGTTTCTTGTGATCTAAGTCAATCACAACTCAGTTGTTTAAACAACAAGCTAGCTAGAGAAATTAAAGGCAAAAAAAAAAATGAAGAATAATTGGATAACCGAAGTCAATGAATTATATATTTTATGTGGAACGCGTCTTAATATTCGATAAATTATTTTCAAGTTTGTCTTCTATATTGCTACCAATTCCACCATCACCACATGGTTGCTCTTGACTTTAATTCAAGGAATTTTTGTTTTGGATATATATAAAATGAGAAACATCTTTTTTACCTATAGTTATTATATATAATAATTTAAAATTTTAAAATTATTAATTTAATTTTTAATAGTGTATATTAATAAAAAATTTAAGTATTGTATGTGATAACCAATGATGATGGTTGATTTTGTGATCAATAATATTTGTTACGTTGTACAACATAAATACGTCCAACTAATATTCAACATGTGTTATATATAATACGTAATGTATGTCATGCGTATGTGTGCTATACATATGACACACATTACGTATTATGTATATTTTACATTAAATATTAATTAGACGTATTTCTATTGTACAATAAACATTACTAATTTTGCAATATACATGTAATGCTACTCTTATTTAATATATGTATGTATAGTGTGGTACATGCATGATGATGCATAACCACA
Source organism: Aeschynomene evenia (assembly GCA_013621005.1). Taxonomy (NCBI): domain Eukaryota; kingdom Viridiplantae; phylum Streptophyta; class Magnoliopsida; order Fabales; family Fabaceae; genus Aeschynomene; species Aeschynomene evenia. The sequence goes on along the minus strand of CM024264.1, from coordinate 4,538,462 downwards.
TTTTTATTATATATTCTCTTACCAAACACATCCTTATTTTTGGGATCACCATCAACAATCATGGTATATAAGGCAACCTGGCCTTATGAATAACAGTCACCTAAAAAGTCAACATATATATATATATATAATATTCCCCAATTATATATATGTGAGGTCACAATTTCTATGGCCAGATATATAGCATACCTTTAATACATACACATGTTGTTATTTTGATTATTATATTCTTTATAAAAAAGTTTTAGGTTCTCTGTAAAATTAAAAATCATGATTATTAGCTGTTATATATATCAACCACTAGAATAAGTTAACCTAAACATATATATAAGTTAGCATATATATATATACAACAACCTCCTTTATTTTTTACTCTTCGTTTGTCAATAAGAGAGATGTAAAAAATGAGAGTAGCGATTTTATATTAGAATGGATGGGATGAATAAATTTCAATTATTAGATCTTATATCAATGTATGTCCTATATTAAAATAAAATTAATATGAAATTTTAAAAAGATTATATGATATTTTTAAAATTTTTAATCCAACCCAACCGGATTACTTATATATATATATATATATATATATCAATAAATAAATAAATCTTAGTAATTGTATTGATAGACAATATTAATTACTCCTATTTTAATAGTTAATTATTTTCATTGATATGATTAATATAACTAATAATCATGGAAAAAGGTAGAGTATTAGTACCAAAAATAATTAATACTTATTTAATATCATAACTAGATAGGTATTAAATAAAAAAGCTAAAAGCTTGACAGTTAGGTATATGTCGAATTAAGGAAGAAATGAGGTGAAAATTTTCATCATGGATGAACTAATTCAATGAAATTAGTTGATGGAGATTAGTTTTTAGAGGAAATAATTAAATAAACTTTATTCAACATACGCAAATAAATTAAACTGTTATAATAAAAGTCCTCTGATCCTAAAATAAAATGGCATTTAGTCCAAAAAAAAACTCAGAATTCAATATATGCATATATTTATATATAGTCTTAGGCATACAAAAAGACTATCCTAATAAATGAAATATATATTCTTCAATTTCTAATATATGTAAAAAATTCAGGTGATTCAATATTTTAAACTCTGTAGTCTTTATTTTATAAGATAACAAAAAAATTATGAAATCTCACATTTTAAAATATATAGCCTTTAAGTTTTATTATGTGTGAAAAATTCATGTGTTCAATATTTTAAAGTTTATAGTAGTCTTTATTTTATACTACAACCAGAAAAATTAGGAAATCTCACATTTTAAAGTATATATAGCCTTCAATTTCTACTATATGTGAAAAATTCATGTGATCCAATATTTTAAAGGCTATAGTCTTTATTTTATAATACAACCAAGAAAATTGTGAAATCTCACAATTTAAAGTATATAACCTTCAATTTCTACCATATGTGAAAAAATCATGTGATTCAATATTTTAAAGTCTATAGTCTTTATTTTATAAGACAACCAATAAATTATGAAATCTCACATTTAAAGTATATAGCCTTCAATTTCTACTATATAGAAAAATTTCATGTGATTCAATATTTTAAAGGCTATAGTCTTTATTTTATAATACAACCAAAAAAATTTGAATTCTCATTTGAAGTATATAGTCTTCAATTTCTACTATACGTGAAAAATTCATCATATGATTTAATATTTTAAAGTTTATAGTCTTTATTTTATAAGATAACAAAAAAATTGTGAAATCTCACATTTTAAAATATATAGTCTTTAATTTCTACTATGTGTAAAAAATTCATGTGATTCAATATTTTAAAGTTTATAGTCTTTATTTTATATATAGACAACAAAAAAATTGTGAAATATCACATTTTAAAGTATATAGCCTTCAATTCTACTATATGTGAAAACTTCATGTGATTCAATATATAAAGATTATAATCTTTATTTTGTAATAAAACCAAGAAAATAGTGAAATCTCACAATTTAAAGTATATAGCTTTCAATTTCTATTATATGTGAAAAATTCATGTGATTCAATATTTTAAAGGCTATAGTCTTTATTTTATAATACAACCAAGAAAATTGTGAAATCTCACAATTTAAAGTATATAACCTTCAATTTCTACTATATCTGAAAAATTCATGTGATTCATCAATATTTTAAAGAGTATAGTTTTATTTTATAATACAATAAAGAAAATTGTGAAATCTGACAATTTAAAGTATATAGCCTTCAATTTCTTTTATTTGTAAAAAATCCATGTAATTCAATATTTTAAAGTCTATAATCTTTATTTTATAAGACAAAACCAAAAAAAATTTAAAATCTCATTTTTTAAAGTATATAGCCTTCAATTTTTACCATATTTGAAAAATTCATGTGATTTAATATTTTAAAGTCTATAGTCTATAGTCTTTGTTTTATAAGATAACCTATAGTGAAATTTCACATTTAAAGTATATAGCCTTCAATTTTCACTATATAAAAAATTTCATGTGATTCAATATTTTAAATGCTATAGTCTTTATTTTATAATAGAACCACAAAAATTATGAAATCTCACATTTTGAAGTATATAGCCTTCAATTTCTACTATATGTAAAAAATTCAATTAATTCAATATATTTTTAACTCTATAGTCTTTATTTTATAAGCAACAAAAAATTGTGAAATCTCATATTTTAAAATATATACCATTTAAGTTCTACTATGTGTGAAAAATTCTTGTGTTTTAATATTTTAAAGTTTATAGTCTTTATTTTATAGGACAACCAAAAAAATTGTGAAATCTCACATTTTAAAGTATATATCCTTCAATTTCTACTGTATGAGAAAAATTTATGTGATTCAAAATTTGAAGGTTATAGTCTTTATTTTATAATACAACCAAGAAAATTGTGTAATCTCATAATTTAAAGTATATAACCTTCAATTTCTTCTGTATGTGAAAAATTGATATGATTCAATATTTTAAATTTTAGTGCTGAATCGTACATAATTATTTATTTTATTTTGAAAGGTAACACACACTGCTGATTTCAGGTATAATTAATTAATTAAAGAGGGTTTAGTGTCAATGATAACTCAAATTATGACGAATCAGACATCTTAGAAGCATACATGCATTAATTTATCGGTAATATTTATCGTATAATAAAAATACGTCCAATTAATATTTAACTTGTGTTATATATGCTACGTAATGTGTGATATACATACGTGTGTTATACATATTATATACATTATATACATAGTATAGCTCTCTACCCATCGAAAGGTGATCTTCGCAGAAGCTAGGAATTAGTCGTCAGCTACCGGCCGGCAGATACCCGATAAGAAACCCATCAAAAAATATATATATATAGTATACATTAAATACTATTTGAATATATTTATGTTATACAATAAGCTTTAATGATTAATTCATTCATTGACATAAAGACGGTATACAATAGGGGTTGCTAAACTAACAATTTGCCAAGTGACAGACAACGTACGATGAACTTTCTGAAGTACACAGCAGCATCATCAAAAGAAATTCAACCACAAATTACAGTTATTGTGTCTCAGAAACCCCTGTTTGAATTTTGAATAGTGTCTTTTTGGAGGGAGTGAGTTTTTGTGATATGATACATAACTCTCTATTTGATGAGGTGTATAGTATAAAAATCTAGAAGAAATGTGTTTAGTGATAAAGTCATAACAGAAAATTAAAATTAGTGTGTATTAGAATATAAATTTTGAGTATTTTCTATATATACTTCTAAAATATAGAGATTGAGAGGAGAGGACATAAACTTGATCAAAATTAAATGAAATAAAAATCATTATCTTTGTACTAATATAAATGTGATTAAAAAAGTTATATTTTTATATTTATTTCTTCACCTATTTTTCTATTTTTATCATGTCATGTCTTGTTAAGTAGACCTAGCTTAATTAAGTTTAGAGGATCATATACAAGTTTTTTACAAGGGTTTTATTGATTAATAAAGAATATTATAACCTAATGAGAGTTAGCTTAATAGAAGCATTATCACAAAGATAGAGATTAAAATTCTAAAAATTAGGTTGTTTTAATGAATGTCATTTTTGTACGAAAATAATCCCGTCCTTCATGATGAAGTTTAATATTAATTATTAGATGAAATGTGTGACCTCATCCCAATAGAACTGATATTTCATCTAACAATTATATAAAATTATCTGTACAATAATTTTTTAAATTTACCACTCTAAATCACATACAAAACTTCTCTAGGTCACATACAAAATTGCAAACACAATGGTCTAATCATAATGATCCGCTCCTTATTTACTTACCAAAACAAAATGTTGTGGAGTTAAATTAAATGGGTTGACAAGAATCCAACAAGGTCCGCTCCTTGTCCCAATCCCAATTTCAACATCTTAATTGGCCCATCTATATATTAGGGTTCTTTCTCTCTTTTACTTTTTTTATTTTCTTAATTTGATTTAGGATTGTACTCCCTTTTTTTTTTCTCTAGAGATTCTCCGAGGGTAATCAATCAATAATGAGGCAGAGAAAAGCTACTTTGTTTAGCTAGCTAAATTACCTTTTTCATCACTGTCACTTTCTCTTTTGGTTAATGTGTTGGTTGTAGTTTAACAAAATTTGAAGGTTCCTTGATTGGTTCAAGAGCCCCACTTAAAATTGGACCATTATATTTCTTGGTACATCATCTACCAGCAAACAAAATAATTCGCCCTAATTAGCTTTAATATGATCTTGAGTTTGTCTAACCAGTACCTTTACAATTAGAAAAAGAGTAAATTGTTAAAAAGTCTCATGAATTCAATAAATTGAAAGTCTAAACATTTTATCCTTTGTCAGAAGTAATTTTTTAAACTCTATTTTTATCGGTCTTCTGTTGATAACAATTTTATTTATTATTCAATGAAATGTAAGTTATATCTAAATAAGATATATATTTTATATAATGATGGATGACATATAATATGATGTTATAATTCTTCTCTCATATACCCTATTGGAAAACCTTATGACAATATTTGTAGGATATTGATAGTCAATAAAATAACTTCTACACAAATATTAAATGATAATATTTTTTTATATTGTAAATACATAAAATTATTTTATTACGAAGCAATAGTAGCTCACCCAACTCTACAAGTTTGACTTTTGCATTGTTGTGTAGTAAGTAATAGTAATAGACTGATAGCAAATAATCTATTCCCAATCGATATGTACCTCTCAAGGCATTGGTGGCAACAAGTAAAAATGAACAACATAAAAAAAAGGTTTTTCTTTTATATTAATAGTTATTAATACTCATTATATAATTAAGTTATGATTTGATAAATTTTAAAAGAAATGAAACTTTTTTATAATCATATAATAATTAATAGGTAGTAATATTCATAAATTTTATTGAATTACCGTAAAAAAAACTTAAATCTATGTGCCCTTCACATAAAGACATATTGGTGTTAATTGCTTAGGATCCTCCAAAATATCCCATATGACAAAATGACAAATTGTTTTGGTAAACCAATGAGGATGGAATTACAAAAGAAAATGATGAATTGGAACACTTTCTTAATCTTAGCTTCCTGTAATCACGCGAATCACATAAAAAGGACCATAGTTGTTGTTGGAAATATACAAAGTTGTCTCCACCAATATATCATAAAATCAGTCAATATCAGCTACCATAAATAATAATCCAACATTTTGAAATTAGTAATTCAATTTTTATTATTATATATTAATAGAACATTTTTTAAAATAATAGTTTCAAAATGTTGAATTATTACGCATGATATAACTGATGTTGACCGATTTTGTGTGGTGTACTAAAGTATTTCTCAAATAATACTATAATATTGAGAAAATTGATTTAGTTTGTGTCATATGGTCCAATCAAAATAATCCATATACTTAATACTCCTATTATAATAAGGGAGGTCCCGTTGATCAAAAAAATAATAAGGGAGGTCCCTCTCTTATCTATGACGACCCTGAAACCAAATCAACTTTTATTGGCAACGGTCTTCTACAGATTCTGTCCAAGCATGTATATATGTCTTCTCTATTAAATTCCTTGGAAATTGGTAATTTTTATCCTTGTGGAATTTTAGAACTTTCACTCACATCAAAAGAAACCACATGTTTAGTAGTAATTGAGAAATGTGGTCATCACATTTCAATTAATTTACTATCTTCATTTTCTAATATCCATTAACTTTTTACTTTTTATGCTTATTAAAAAATAACTAATTTATATTAAAATTAGAAAATTCTTGATTAAAATTATTATAAATTTTTATATTAGTGTCTTATTTTTCTTTTACTTTTATTTAAAAGTCTTAATATTTAATAGAAAATATAATATAAAAAATATTTAATAATATTTAAAATTTCTAGATGAATAAATAGGAGTAAAAAAGTAAAAAATACAAGGTGAATAGATATTAAAGAAAAGAAGGACTAAAATCATTTTCATGGGGGACATTTACTCTTGTTTTCTTAGTAGTTTACCATTTGCACCCTTGATTTTGTAGCCTAACAAGATGTGAGAGTAGGAATGTCAACGGAGGAGGGTGTGGTGTAATGAAATAGGAATTTGATAAAAATATTACTTGTAAATAATAGAAAAATAATCAAACTAGTTTAATGGTGGTTTATTTGGTAAATCTTTTAGTAATTTTTTTTAAAAAAAAAGTTAAATTTTAATAGACTTAATGATTATGATTCAAAATTTTTATATTGATTAGTTTTGACTAGTTTTTTATTTAGTAAATAATAATATTCAATAAATAATGAGAGTAGAAGAAATAAAGAGAAAATATGAAAGTTAGGGAGAGAATATTTTAGAAAGAAAGAGATAGAGAGACTAAAGAATATAATGAACAAATTATCTCTCTCCATTATTTATATAATCTTAAAGGGTGATGTTAAATGAACAATACAAAACCAGCCAAACTAGCTAATAAATGAGATTTTGGGCTATAATTACTCAGTCTATTACAATCTCAATGATTATTTGGGCCAAAACCAAAACCAAAATAAGCCCCTTAGTTGTATTGTCTGATTTTTTATTGTCCACTTAGCATTATTGAATCTTAAATAGATAAAAGTACATAAACAAGGTGTTCGATAATGGAAACACAAAAGAAAATTTGTAATTCAAGATAAAAAAATTTATATATTTTTTATATTCTTAAAAAGTTTGGAATTTGGACATATGAGATACAAAATATAAAATAGAATGATATAAAAATAATTAATTTTACTCGAGAAATTTGCAATTTAAACATATAAGATACAAAATACAAAATACAAAATACAATAGAACAAGACAAAATATATATATTTTTCTTGTCATGTCTTATGCACATCAACAAAAACCCTAAAATTATACCAATTGTTTACTTCTATTTATAGTATCATCTACTATATATAATCAACTTTACTTCTTTGGGCTATTATTAGGAACTTAAATTGAAATTTATAAATAACTTTGAAATGGAGGAATGATAACTTTGAAATTTATATCATAAGATTTTAGGTGAAGACATCACATCTTTTATGATTCCATTTCTTCAATTGAGCAGTTTTCATTGTGAGTAAACTTTCCCATATAAGATTAGCTCACTTGTTAGTACATAAGTGTAACATTAATGATATAGTAAAGTGCCTTAATTAAATTGCTAACACATTTGCATAATAAATTTCAGGTTAAATCATTCTAGAGGTCCCAATAATTTAACTCAATTTTCAATTAGATTTTATAGTTACAAAGTTTGTCATTAACTCCTTATTATATTTTCAATTAAATTCATTCACTATATACACGAAATTGATTTGATTAAATTTTTTTCTACGATATAATAACTTGACTAAGAATTTGTATATAATATACAAACTTCATAAAAAAAACTTTCGAGTCATAGTGATTTAATTACAAATTTTTTAACTTAAAAACTTAATTAAAATATTTTTGAGTAAAACTGTGAAGATATTAGGAGTAATTAAACCTATAATTTTCTATCCTATTTTACTCACAACGGTGAAGGGAGCTAGGTAGTAGTAGACTAGTAGAGTAGTAGTACAATAGATTGAAGGGTAAATAAAGTGGCACTCACTGTAATAAAAATATCATTTTAACATCAAATTTTGTATGTATTGGTATCCACTCTTGTTGGAATTTTAACCGTGATTTCATTATAATATATTTTTATTTCTTTTATCTATCATTTATTATAGTGAATATCTCATAAATATTTATCTTTTTATGCTTATTATTATATATTTTTTTCAATTTTAATTGACATTTTAAAATACTGCATATTTATTAAAAAATGATTAAAGTACCTAATTTTTATAAAAATAAGTATATAAAGATAAAATTATCTTTATGATTTTTTTGCAACAATTATTACAAGAAATAAAAGAAAAAAAATATATATATAGATAGATAAAATTTGAAAACAATATAAATATTTTTTTAAAATTTTAAATTAATAAATAATACCGAACAAAACTATTTTCCAAAAAGACAAATAAAATTATAGGGGGAGGGTATATAGTAATTGTGTTGAACAACGAAGGGCAAAAACGAGATTGTGTACCTTCTGTAGATAAAGCGAATCCGTATGAGAGAGACTTATGAGAAAAATTTGAAAGGAGTATCCGTTTGAACTTCATAAACACACACAGCTTTTCAAATTCATAGAGAGAGAAAGAGAGAGAAAGAGAAAAGAGGTTCTTCAAAATTACTACTACTGCAAATTCCAACTACACATTACAGAACAGAGCATTGAATTGAATGCAACCCACATTAACTTTTATTAACCACCAAATCCACCACCACTCTCCAAAACCCATTCAAATCACAACAACTTTCTTTGTTTACTGAGAGAGAATCATGCCGGGGATGGTCATGGTCACGAGGGGCGGCGGATGCGGCGGCGGAGGGAAGAGGATGAGGGCGGCTGCGGCGGAGGAGGAGGAGCAGGAGAGGCAGCTGTCGCTGGTGGCGTTGCTGGTGGCGGCGCTGAGGAAATCAATGGTGGCTTGCAGGGTGGAGAGGGGAGCTGCTGAGGAAGTCATCTCCACCGTCCATAACCAGATGGAGATCGGATGGCCCACAAACGTCCAGCACATCACTCACGTCACCTTCGATCGATTCAATGGCTTTCTCGGATTACCCCATGAGTTTCAAGTCGAGATCCCTGGTCGTGTTCCCAGTGCTAGGTACCTTCATTGATTAATTTAATTACTTCAATTTTTCACAATAGATAAATAAAATAAACCCATTTTTGTTGTTTTTCGATTTTTACAGTGTGTTTGGATTTTGAGTTTATTAATGTTTGACGAAATTACATTTAAATTTATATTTTGGCGTGATTTTTATTTTAGTCTCAAGCTACAATTTAAATATAAGTGAACGAAAATTACTTTTCTGTTGGAATAAAACATGAACACACCATTTCTTGGATTTTATTAGATTTCAAATGGGGTTTGGTTGTAATAATACTAGGTACTTCCACTTTGATTTTTGTATTTTTGTTCCTTTTTTTTTTTAATTAGGAACAAAAATACAAAAATCAAAGTGGAAGTACCTCGAAGAGTGGGACAGCTCGTCCGGATTTTGTGTGTATTTCTAGGTTTAAAGTTGTTTAGAATTTTCCAAATGCATCTTTGAATGGTTGGGTTGAGCTAGATTTCAAATGGGGTTTGCTTTAAATGCAAATTTGGCGCAAAGTGCTTTAAGTGTTAATGTTTATGTTTGTGGAAGAGGGAAAGAATAAGGCTTTTTTACCTTTCATAAAAGTTGTGATTCTAGCTGCATTTGAAAGTCTAGTGACACAATTATTTTCTTTTTTCTTTTTAATCTGGAATGTTAAATCTCATATTTTTCTTGGTTTTTGGAATAATTCAGTAAATGCAAGCACATGTTCTTTGATCTTTTCTTTCTAAAACTCACAGAATTTTGAACTGTTCTATCTTAATTATTGTTTCTTATTTGCTATTTTGATGCTATGAATCACAATTTTTAGAAGCTAATTAAATTAATCAACCAATTGTTCTGAGTTTTTTAACTAGTGAGTTTCTGTCATATATGCTTGCAGTGTAAGTGTGTTTGGTGTCTCAGCAGAATCAATGCAATGTTCTTATGATTCAAAAGGAAATAGTGTCCCCACTATTCTTTTGCTTATGCAAGATCGTTTATACTCACAAGGAGGCTTAAAGGTACTGAATGTTTTAATATTAGCATGTTTGGAATTGATTTTGGACCCCCCAAAATTGATTCCACCAACTTTTTTGTGATGTTTGGTTTTGGTTTTTGCCTCTAGAATTGATTCTGGAAGAAGTCAAGATTTCTTTACTTTATGTCAGAATCACTTTTAATGTAACTACCAAACATAAATCATTTTACTCTTAAAATTTACACTAAGGTCAGAACTCAGAATCAATTCTACAAAAGCAGAACACAGAAACACACTTTTGTCATTTACACTAAGGTCTTGCAAATATAGTTAGTTTTAGATTAACCCTTTTTTTGATGAATTTTTAGGCTGAAGGTATATTTCGCATAAATCCAGAGAACAGTCAAGAGGAGCATGTAAGGGACCAATTGAACCGAGGCATTGTGCCGGACGACATCGATGTCCACTGCTTGGCGGGGCTAATTAAGGCCTGGTTCCGGGAGCTTCCTTCGGGAGTGCTGGATGGACTTTCACCTGAGCAAGTTCTTCAGTGCAACACGGAAGAAGAATCCGTTGAGCTCGTGAAGCAGCTTAAGCCGACCGAGTCTGCCTTGCTCAGCTGGGCTATTGATCTCATGGCTGATGTTGTTGAGGAGGAAGAGTATAACAAAATGAATGCAAGAAACATTGCAATGGTTTTTGCTCCAAACATGACTCAGGTTTGCTAGTGCATTCTTTCTTTCTTGTTTTCAATTTTAATTATGTAAATGTCATGGTTTTAATTGTGATTCATGGTTTTTTTTTATTCTGTATCAATGTTCTTTGTTTTCACCCTTTCATTCACAATTAAAATTGAAAATAGGGAATGGAGGTAAACATGTTTTTTGAAACCAAACAGACCCTTGTGTTTTGGTAGTGTTCATGTATTGTCTTTGTTTTGAACATAATAATCTGTTATCATTATTTTCTTTCACATTAGTAATTTGTAGTATTCATTAACCATTACCAAACAAGTTTCAATGTTATGAACTATTAACATTGAGAAATTGGCTAATTCTACATTCATATTTCTTCTGTCCCTGAAACAGATGTCTGATCCTCTAACTGCTCTGATGCATGCGGTTCAAGTGATGAACTTGCTCAAGACACTGATAATGAAGACACTTAGAGAGCGCGAAGAAACCGCAACCGGAGGATACTCACCCATGTCATTCAATTCATCAGATCGCCAGTCCGAGGATGAATATGACAGCCAGAGAGAAATGGACACCAGCGGCGAATTGAGAGGGACTAAGTCAGATTTCGACGATCATGATGCTCAATACAGCCATAGCAGTGAAGGGGAAGTAGAAGAAGGCGAGGCCGAATCCTTAAGTGATGTAGAGGAATGCTTCTTGAAGCAGTTGGATGAAAACACAAAAGTGTTCTCAGTAGAACCTTCAGGTTACTTGCATGTGAATCCTATAAGCTGTGCAGGCTATAGCATGGAATCTGTTGCATCAATTACTGACATTGAAATAGGAAATTCCGGCTCGAGTTCCATCGACGGCGAAAAATTGAGGACAAGGATGACTTCAATGAGCTCAAATGTTGAAAAAACTAGTCCATCAATAGGATGTACACTCAACAATGATGTGGAGATGATGGATAAATTTATAGACTCTACGCCGCCGTCGCCAATGCCGCCGCTGCTTGCATCTAGTTAAAGAACTCTGTTTGTTTTCTTCAAATTTCTTGAGTATCTTGTTTCAGATTTTGTCTCTATAAGCATATGTTTTGCATGTGTAAATGAATGAAATGCATGAAGGTTATGGTTCAGTTTAGGGCTGAATTTGACCTTGTTCTCTCTTATTATGTTCATGTATGTATTTTCCAATGGACAAATCTAACCATGACAAATTTGGGATGTGGCTAAAAGGATTAGCCAAATCTTGAAATTTCACTTAGGTGAAAGTTCTCTAAGATGATGATGGTGTTTTTCGGTGTATCCTGTGCATATATGATCAAAATTTGATGGATTCTAGATTAAAATATAAGTTTTGATTTAGGATTAAAAAAGTGTTTTCATGCTGTGGTTTTATCTTTTGATATTTTGTTAGAACTCACTTATGTTTTAAGAAAAAAAAGAGTCAATATTGACTATTTTAAACAAAGAAATTAAATAAATAAATGAGCTCATACTGTGGAAATATACAATTTAGTGACTTAAGAAAAGTAAATATGATTTGACCAAACGCTTTACAAATATTTCATAATTGATGAAGTGTTAGAATGTTCATTATATTCTCCGTGTCATTATTAATTTATGGTAATTATTGCTTTGTAGATGAGAAATTTTTACATGATTCTGAAGTACATTTAATGCATATTTTAAAAATATTTATAATCACATTTTTTTTATTTTTTTATATAAATTTTAAATGTTATAAATTAAAATATATATAATTATAAATGGAGGAGGGATAAATTGACACCTCTGTAAGATTTAGTACTCTTACACCGGCAATAACTTTTGATACAATATATTTTTTGTCGATCCAACCGTTGAATTACAATTATATATCAAAGTGATTGTATGTGTCAAATTTCAAATAAATTGAACAACTATAAGATTGTGATCAAAGTATTATAAGTTACACACATTTGCGAACTACTTATTACGTCGATTTATAGCCATACAAAAAATGTATCAAATGATTTCTGATTAATGTAAAATTTATTACAGATAATCTATAGTATATGAGCTTTCAATCCAACGGTAGATTTTGAAAAAAAAACATATTCAATAAAAAATTAGAGCCGGTGTAAGATCAATATTATATCTTACATCGGTGTAAATGTACCCCTCCTCTTATAAATGTTCTTAAAATATATATTATATGTGATTCCGAACGATCTAAGAATTTTTGTTTGCACAAACTTCGACAATGATTAAATTTCAATTATTTGGAGCTCTCAAATTAGCTTATGGTGAAAGGTTTTGACAATAGTATATATAAATTTCTAGATTCAAGTCTCATTACAAGCAATGTAATGTCATGAACAAACGATTCTGTACAAAACTAAACACTGTAATTGCATTGCATTCATGTAACCAAAAAGTGAAGAGAAACAACATATATATTTACACTTCAATTGACAAAATCATGAAATAAACAGCACAAACTACTTAGCTGCATCAGTTCTAAGAATTTACATAAAACTAAAAAAAGTTCTTGTTTATTTTTTTCTTTTGGAATCTATGAACTAATCCCCAGAATATATAGAAAAAATCAATAATATTTATCGAACAACAGAAAAATACGTCTAACTAGTATCCAACGTGTGCTATATATATAGCACACATTATGTATTATGTATAACACACGTTGAATACTAGTTGAACGTATTATTGTTGTACCAACAAATATTATTAAAAAAAAGTGAAGCAAAGATGGATCTGAATTCTGAAAAGTGAACTAGAACAAGAAAAATGAATTCAAGATGCCAAACATGCTTCCCAGAACAACCTGTTCTTTTCCATTTCATCAACAAATTCTTGGTTTGAGTCAAAGGACACAAATGGTTTGTGATTATGCCGTTCTTGCAAAATCTCATCATCATCATCTTCTTCACAATATGATGCTCCAAAAACACAATCTTTCTCATCTTTCTTCATCACATCATCATCAATATCATCATCACAATTAGACTCACCCCAATTGGAATTGGCCTCAGCAACAGCAACATTACATGAATATTCAGATCTATCATAGCTGCAAGACATAGCATCATCATCATCATCATCAAAATGACCATGACTAAGATCATAACCACCAAATCTTGCAATTTCAGAACCATATCCACCCATGTTAGGATCAAAATCACCCTCAGAATCACCACTTGCTTCAAAGAAATTAATACAAGAAGAAGAAGAAGAAAAACCTGAATTACCCTTCAAATCCATAACAACCTTGTAAAAATAACAAGAGATATATGAAACCAAATCAACCTCTCTCTCTTTCTTTAATACTTTGAACATAACACAAAAAGAAAAAAAGGGGTAATCTAATTATGATCAGTTTTAAATATATATAATGAAATTGAAGCAAACAACAAAATGGGCACACTTGTTTCACACTTTTGGTGACAAAGACTAAGGAAATGAAATCTTTTCAAAAATCAAAACTTCTTTTTATGCCTCACCCAAATGTGACTTGTGTCATTATTATTATTTATTTATTTATTTATTTATATTATTAAGGCGCCTCAAGTAAGTTTATGAATGGTGCTTCTAGAAGGTTGTGGCAAGGCACAACTAGTGCATGCCCCCAATTTGCAATAGCCAATAGGAATTTGTTGTATGCACGCGCTTCTCTTCTAGAAGAAATGATTTCAAGTGATTCTATCCTTATCTCAATAATTAAGTTATCTCAAAAAAAAAAAAATTAATATGATGGACAAAATAGTCTCTTAACATATAGAAATGATATTATATCTTTTTAAGTTTTAATGGATGGAAAATATGATTAGTTAAGATTGAAATTTTAGGATGATATGATCCCTTAATTTGTCTTAAATTTTCAATTTTAAAAGATGTTCTAAAATTCAATCTTAAAGAATCATATTATTACTTTAATATCTAGATTGACTATTTTATTCATTACGTTTGAGGAATTATATTATCATTTTCGTATCTTTATTAACTATTTAATTTTGTTCCTCGCATTAATTTTGAGGAATCAAATAAAAATATTTACTCTTTCTATTCAAAATCATACATGTTAATATATTATAGTAGTTAACATGAGTTAGCTCATCTTAATAATATTTCAATATAATTTGAATTTTATTATCATATTTTTCATAATAGTTAATAATCTGTAAGACCTTTATAAATATCTGATTAATCTTGAAGTATGTCACTGGATCAGATGAGTTTTCCCCCTTAACATAAATTTTTAATGTAAAAAATTACATGTCATAATAGTAATTAGGCCTAAAAAAACCAGTGGAACATATTAGTTTATTTTATTCAGTAATTTCTATGATTCTGATAAAGATTTTGTATATATTTTTTTAATGGGTAATGTGACTTGTATACTTTTGGATGGTGATTTAGCATGATTTGAGGGAGATCTATCTTAATATATATCTTAATTAATATTTTTCTAGAAGGTTTCTTGATTTAGCTAATTGCAGGTGTCACAGTTCCAAGTTTTTGAGAATAAGAAAATGGTATTGCTAATATTATTTAATCAGTTTTATTTTGTAAGTTATCTTTTTTTTTCTTAACTACCTTTTTAATATTATAATTAGAGAAATGTTATAAGAAGACCTGTGATGTTAGGTAAAATTAGGAAAAAAACAAACAAAAAGTTAAATGCACCAATCTCAAGACTTGATTAAAAATATTTCATTCATTGAATGGTGGTTGAGCATGAGCTTTAAATTAATACGTTTATGCCGATCAGTAGCAAAACTCTAATAATTAAACATTATTGACTAATACATAGAAACAAATTTTTTTCCTATTTAAGAATAATTGTATAACAGAAATACGTCTAACTAGTATCTAATATATATTATACATAATATATAATGTGTATCATATCTATAATATATGTTAGATACTAGTTTGATATATTTATGTTGTACAATAAATATATTGTAATAGAATTGATGTAACAAAGATAAATATATAATTTTCTCCAAATCTTTACACTTTTGAAAATTTGAAATTTTTCTGTAGTTAATGGGGGTCATTATTTTTTTATTACTTGAGAATTACATTTTGCCAATTGGAAAATAAAAATTCTAAAACTTGGCATTTTCCAAGCATGAGATTAAAGCTATCATCATTGAGGTGAAATCCAAGTGCTCATTTCATTGGATATACTTTTTCATTAATTAAATTTTATTTTGTGAAAACTAATTAATCCGCCTCAATCTATAATTAAAACGTGCGGACTCATGAAGCATTCATAAAGACATTTATAAACAGTTCATTAATATAAAAAATTCGAGAATTATTGGTTAATTAAACTTTTTAACCTAGTTAAAGGCAAGCTGCCCAACTATCATCATGAGATTCAATAAATAAATTGTTAAATACATAGTTTAATTTTGATGTATTGGCAGTATAAAATAATTACACTGTCATCCAATTAGAACATTTCGTTTGTATGATTCTTTAGGTAGTGGGAGAGAGAAAAACACAATCATCATTGATGTGACAGTACATGATTGACTGAACTGTGTAAAAAAAGTTTTACAGAATAAACATTAAATCCTTAAATAAAATAATAAAGTAGTAATGATTGTTGTACAATAGAAATATATCTAACTAGTATTCAACGTGTGCTATATGTCATACGTAGTGTGTGTTATATGTAAGAAACATTACGTATGTCACATTACATATAATACATAACACATGTTGGATAGTTAAATATATTTATGTTGTATAATAAATATTACTTATAATAAAGTATATGTACACTTATTAATTATTATATATTTCTCTTGTAATACACTATTCTACTTGATAGGGTAAATATGGTGATTAAGTGACACATGTATATCCAATCTAAGCTAATTCCGTGTTAGATATTACTAATGGTGGAAAGTAAAGTTATGGGCTATAGGAAACGTAGCCGACATAGAAAAATAAAAACTAGGGACTATCTATTTCTATTGAGTTGAGTCTTTTGACTTATTTCAAGAGATATATATCCCCATCATCATTATACCCTACAATCCAACTTGATGAAGGAAATAATAGAAGGAAGAATAAAACAAGAGAAATTAAGGTGCAATATCCAAAAGTACACTTCTTTTAATAGATAAAATTGTGGATCAAAATATTATTAAAAAATAGGTTTTTACTTTGATTGTAGGCTATCATTATAGGTGAAAATATTATTAAAAAATACATTTTTACATAGATTTACTTATTGGTTTGGCAAATTATTGTGGTAGATATATTTTTTTGCATAGATTTAAGTTTTTAATTTTTTTAAAGAAAAAAAGTTAAAATATTATGGTAGATTTTTTGCATAAAAAAAAATCATCTTTCTAAAATGAATATTTTCTCTTACTACTTTAACAAATGTCCTTAACAAAAGTCTTATTAAAATTATTTTTCTTAACACTACTTTAATTAATAATTTTACTATTTATATTGACATTTAATATATTGCAAGTGCAAATAATTAATGACTAACGAACTACTATATGAAAATTGGGTAAAAGAGAGAAGAAAAAATAGTTCTAATATTAGAAATTTTCTTTACAAAAAAATGGTCTTAGATAGTCCAATAAAGCTATATGCATTGCTGACTTTAGAAAGGTCAAATTAGGCGCATATATTAATTTTTAAAGTTCCATAAATTATTATTATTATATGCATTTTACATGTGTCAATTAAGCTAGCTCCATATTCCACGCGTCCACCATATGCTAAGATGCTTCGCCTTTAATACCCTCATACTTTTTTTTTTTCTTCTTTTTGATTAATTAATACTGTGATACTTTACTACACATTTAACATATTGTTTTTAGATATATTTATCAATTGTTTTTTTTTTAACACAGGTAAAGAATTGAATAATAGTTTATGGATGTATTAACTTAACTGATCAACCTTTTACTCATACATTAATATAATTTTAGATTTGATTTTCAAAATTTTATTTAGATGAATGATGAGTTTTTCCGTCAACCTAAACTTTTTATTTTTTGATTAAATAATAATGTACATGACTATGGTTGGATTATTAGGTTTTTCTTATTATTAATGGTGATCTATAAATATTTTTATAAGTGTTTGATGAGTCCAGAAACATGTTATAATTCCAATTTGAGTTTAGTTTTCCTTTTAAACATGTTATTTAATTTATATAAAAAATAACAGAATAATACTATACATACATCATTTCGACTTAATTCTTATATTGATATGATTTATATTATGTAAGTATTTTTATAAGTATTTAATGAGCTTATTCATACCCTGATCAAGAGTTTTTCCCATGTCCTAAACCTTTTAATTTGTTTATTAAAAAAATGAATAATAGTGCAATATAATGAATTATGCTTAAAATTATTTATCCATTTTATTTGATTCCAAAATACAATATGGCATGTTTGAAACATGATCACCAATGTAAAACTGCTCATTGTCATAGATAGGCAATTTGATTTTTTATTTAAATATGTCAGATTTAAATTCCAAAAATAATAAAGTATTCTTGTTAAAAAAATATATAAGACATGACTAATTGAATTTGTAGTAATAATATGACTAAAATTAAAAAGAAAATGTTTTAGACATGGCCGTACTCGTTGAATAGTGTATGGAAGAAGTGTATGATGAAAAAAATGCATACTAATCAAATAAAAGAAATGCTCTGTGTATACCATAAAATCAATCATTATCAGTTATTATATATAATAATATAACATTTTGAAACTAATAATTCGATTTGAATTAATATATAATGATAAAAGTTGGATTACTAATTTTAAAATGTTAAATTTTTATATATAGTATGACATATTTTATGAAATACATGTAACATTATTTATCAAAAAAAATGGACCCACCATATTATTTATTTAGTGGGTGGCAATTTCTGTTTTTGAAATTAATTGATTAGTTAGGTCTGAGTATTGTATTGGCAAGTTTGACTTTTTGTGTGATTGAAATCAATTGCAAGCTTTCAACTAGCATAAATTAAAATGTTTCAACCAAGTTACTGATAATTATTATGACTATCAAGAATGGTTTAATTGGTTATATACGTATGTCAATATATAATCATGAAGAATATTTTTACAACTAGAAATAAATAAACATAAAATAAAAAGTGAAAATTATTTATTTGTCATGTTATATAAGTGGATAAAAAGAATTGGCAGAAAAAAAACAATTGTGCTTGAATATATATATGATATGGAATCCTCAACAAGCTGCCACCAACCGTGGCAAAACAAGTGATAATAATTAGTCCTTCAATATTAATAAAAATAATTAAATTAATCGTTATTTTGATCAAAATAATCTTTTTACTTTGAAATTAATCTGACTATTTTATAAATTTTAAAGAACTGATTTATCTCAATTTGTTCGATGTCTTAATTTGGGAATGATTTATTTTAAATTTTATTTTTAGCAAGACTACTTTGACTAATAATAAGTTTTTAAGAGATAAAATTACTGAGTGTTTTGTTTGTTTTTGGATTTAATTTTCATCCACTGACAGTGTAAATTTTTTTTATATAGTCATCCAATTATGTACTGTCACATCAGTCATAATTGTGTTTTCTCTTTTCCACTACCAGAAAAGTCACACAAACAAGTTATTTTAATTGAACGACAATGTAAAATATCTTTACACAATCAATGTATCAAAATTAAACTATTTTTTGGTATCCGATTGAATTAAGTAATCGACTCGATTATACTATTGAATCTTCTATAGACATGCAATTAATTTAATGTCAGAACAATATACTATTATTATTATGTATAATAATAATTAGATTAGATATGTTGACCACAAGGACTTGAATGATGCTATGGTTATTGGTTAAGTAGCATTCAATTCACTAAAAGGTACAACGGTTCACTTGGCGGTTTAATGTATGACTCGGGCGGTTGACTCTATATTTGATCGGTTCATGTCAAGAATTGAACCGGTTCAGCTTGATTTCCTCAATTTCTAATTCGAACTTACTAATCTGATTTGGATTTCATGACAATGGTCATAATTGCATCATATCTTGGTAAGAAAAATGAGTTTTTTTTAATGATAAATGTGAGAATAATGATAAAAAATGGGAAGAAATTGAGATAAAACATAAGTAAATGTGAATAAAGCATTTGAAATGTTCATACTAGTTAAGTGTTGAAATCTGAAGTGGAATTTGGCTACATTTTTAGGGGTCAAACTGAAAATATGTTTTATTTAGGATAAAGATTTGAGCGGTTTTTTTTATTGATGTGTTTGTTGTATAATTTTGTAGATAAAATTCATATATGAAATTCTCTCAATTTTTATTTTTTAATCAAATATACTTAAATGTTTTCTTTAATAAAAATTAGTAATAACAAGATGAGTAATACTGAGTGTACATTATAAAATCAGCTATCATCATATTATTCAATAATTCAACTTTTTAAAACTATTAATTCATTTTAAAAATGTTTGATTAATGTATAATATTAAAAGTTTAATTAATAGTTTTAACAAGTTGAATTTTATATATGATAACTGATTTTTTTGATATACAAAAAACATTTTTCTAATAAGATTTATAACTATCAATCTTAAGTAACTAATTTATCTTGTTGAGATAACTTAAGATAGATTTGTAATTTTAGACATTTACAAATAACAATCATATATACACCAAGATTTCTCATTTAAAATTACACCTAGCATTAAATCAATTTGTTTAAGAAAAATAATCTTCACATAAAAATCACCCAACCCCTTCTATTTTTTTGGGCAGGTAACAACTATTATTTATCTATTTATTACAATGATGTTGATGATGATAATAATAATAATAATACAAAAAGAAAAATAAAATCCTTGTTAATACAATGATGGTAGTAATACAAAGGGTTGGAAGTAAAACTGAACAACCCTGAAAACCACAAACAAGATTTGAATGGTTCCCTTCAAATCATGGTCAAAAAATGTGATCTGATTCAATGGAGAATGCTCCTCAAATCACCAATAAAAATAACAGGAAAAAAAAGTATGTAAAAGAATTTTCCCCAATTGGGACTTGTTTGCTAGAAGATTAGTACTTCAGCACTTGAATAATCATTTTTTGAGTCAGTTGGTATAGGCATTTCAACTCTAACTAGATTGCCTTCAATCCAGCAAGTTTCCTTAGCTCTTCACATAATAAAAATGTAATTGTGGTTTGTGGCCCTAATCTTGCAAATATTGCAAACCCCCTGACAAAAGAAAAAAAAAGGTACTTTATATATGCAAATCAATATTGAAGCAAAGTTCAAAGAAAAGAGTGATGTTATTACAGTCTCGAGTTCACGGTGATCCCTACACGTAGGATGATATCAGTTGTTTAAAATATGATTTAATTATAAAACTATTGATTGATATTGTGCCCTGTGTAGAGTTCAATGTAAACTCGAGTCTATAATGACATTTTACAAAGAAACAAGAGGAATTTGAGTTTGTTTGTGGGTGTGATAGTATCTCTTCTCCAAGTAGTGACAATAACACTTTGGCAATTGAGTATAAAAACTTCAGAGATGATGTAATAAAGCAAATAAGTTCAACAAAAGAATGCTGATGAACATAAACTCACCCTTTGTAGAGTGCCCTTGGTCCCTCTGAAATCAGCACCTAAAGGGACACATGAGAAATGCATTAATAATAATAAAGGGAACTCATGGAGGATGAAAATATGAAAAACTCTAGAACTATTAGGGAAAAAGCAGATTGATTCTCACATAACTATCAATTGTATGAAACAAAAATTAGGAAAATCAAGCCAAAGTGAAGGAATACATGGCTTTTGTAAAATAACTTCTATCAAAATTACAATTTTACAGTATAAATCTCATATAATAGAAGATAATCTAAACTCAGCCATACAAGTGAACTGATTTGAAGATTAAAGGCTTTCAAGTTTCAATACTTCCCTCAAACTATTTCAGATTATAAGTAATTAAGTATCGCCTCCACTTAAAATGACGTAAAAAACTTGTTTATCAAATCCCTCAAGTCCATTGCAACTAGCAGTTAAAGTAAAGGAAAGGTTGTTTTGCATGATAAATTGATATATCAAGCTATGCCCTTTTGAATAAACCGTCTAATGATGAATGAATTGCTACCAGGCAACAACAAAACCATGTCAAATTGGGTAAAGAAGCAGAAGACTGGTAGAATAGAAAGAAGTATTGTCGGTTTAGGTGACGAGAGAAAAGAACATCGATACCTGGTATGCACATTGAAATCCGCTGTTGTAGATCACAACGCCTTTGGATGCACGTTGCAACATGAGACGAGTTTTCACCATGTCTATGGGTGCAGTTATGAGGGTGCTTAGTACGCCTGCAACTGTGCTTGAGCTATATAAGATACAAACCACAAATCACAATTACATTTCAGATAGATCAGATAATTAAAAATAATTTTTATTTTATATCTAAAAAATAATGATAATAGGGAGCAAGTTCAAATTTGTCCAGAGTTGAATCATGTCACACTGAAAAAAACAAATTTTTTTTGTTTAAGTCCACTATTTCTAAAGTTGTTGCCATAAATTTTTTCAATCTTAATCGTATTTCATTTGCTTTGATTCAGTTTGCACCAAGATAAATGTTACAAAGAAACAAAATTGCCAGGAGAAACATACATCAGATGTAGATGAAATCCTTCTTCAAGAGATGTCCACCTGACCAAAAGCTGCATAAGAATAAAGCAAAATAAATGATGAAACAAAATAGTGTTGACAATAATGACAGAACAGAACTAAATACTCTCTATGATCACCAAGTTACTATTAATTTGATCTTTTTCAACATCTTTTTTTTTTTTTTTTTGTGTACGATAATAATATTTTTAATCATTTTGAATTGCTACATCAATATATGTAAAAAATTAGGATGGTTAGAAGTTTACCTGCTTAGATTCATCATATGTAGCCAACTGAGATGCAGTCAAGGCAGCTGCTCTGGCCATAGCAGGTCCCACCCCTTTCCACAGAGCTTTGATTCCCTCTTCAGACACAGTCCTCCGAAGCTCTAAAATCGGTCCACTTTTTCTCATGTCTGGATTCATTTGCAAACGCACCTGATTGTGCGGAATATGATTTTGAAGAGGAAAACAAAAGAGTAAAAGAAGATCTAAATTAGAAGAAAATGTTACGGTGCCACACCTTAAGAACTTCAATTGGATTGGTCAGTGCAGTTGAAATAGCACCAGCAAACATTCCGGAGGCGATTTTCACTAAAACATTGGAGGAGCCAAAAGCAAGATCACAAGCATGCTTAGAGGGTTCATACAAGCCCAAGCGTAGCCCTCCATAAATAACTGACCTTGTTAGTGCAGGCGTCAAACCCAGATACAAAGACTTTGGCCCTTCATTTTTCACCACACTTAAAAATAATTGTCCCTGAACAAATGCTTAAATGATAAAAGTTCTGTACTATAATGTGATAACTAAGGTCATTGATTCAGAGGAAAGGTCGAACTCGGCACACTACCATTCCACTCAAAGGACCTTTCTGGCCGACAAGTTGCATTTGCAGCCTTACTTTCAATACATCTGCACATCATGTAGCAACAATATATACAGATGCTATTAATGATTTTGTGTTTTCCAAAACTCAAGTGCAATAGTTTTTTAAAGCATATTCAAGGTCTCAATCTGATGTAACATTCACCAAATTAAAGACAACATTTTTATGAACAACCATTGACTTCATTTTTACCACAAAAACTTTCCAGTATGATTGCCAATGAACTATGGCTACCCACACAATACAAAGACAGAGTTCTACACTAATATACAGAAATCCATTTTCTCTTTTTGCACTCAAATCAATATATTCAATTTGCAACTATGCTCAAAACAAGGTGCATTGCACTTTAAGATGCACTATGGTTAAGTTCCTCTTTCCTCCACATATCTTGAGCTAACAAACTGCAATCTCTACTGAATCCACTAAACAATCACTCTCAAATTTCTAAACATAAAACATATCAACATAGTATAAACTGCAAAACAACCTAAGACAATAAATGTTGTCAAAGATGTTTATAAAGCCATTAGTAAATCAACAACTCTGAAGAAAACCTTATATAGGTGTTTGGATTCAGAACAGCTTATAATCAAAACTTTTTATTGAGATAATGTTGAAGAAAGAGATTATGTCACAAAATCCAATCAAATTAAAGCTCCAAATCCAATAACATACCAAATAGATTGAAATAAAAAATGTTGACAATTAGAATCCAAAATCCAAGTATTTGGGAAGGGAAAAGAGAAAGAGAGAAGAACCTAAAGGGTGAGTGATTGCAGTTGCAACTGCCACAGAGAGTCCACTTGTACCAAAGTGGTTCATAACAGTTGAAGGTGATGTAGCCCAACTTTGCCTCTCACCATTCCCATTAGCAGCTCCTGAAACACATACAAATTTTTCCCACTTATGAAAATTTCAAAGATGAACAAAATCACAACTTTACTGTGCAAAGCAAAAGGCAAAAAGGCACAAATCATGGGAAAGTGTTGGCATCAAGAAAGATGAAACCTTTGTTGAACTACATTGAATTGCATGCAAAAGGGTCACAGAAACAAGAGCAAGCTTAACCTGAAAGTGCCGAATTATTGGAATTTGAATTTCCAGGCATACTTATGGCTTTTTTTTAAAAAAAAAATCCCCTTTTTCCCAAGCTTTGTTCCTGATGAGAAAAGAAAAAAAGTGTGCAGATTTCTGTTAGTGATTAGAGATACAAAACAATTGAAAAAAAGAGGGAGAACAGAAGTTGAGGTGAAGGAAAATAGCTGCACCTTCGGGTCCGGGGAAGACAACAATAATAATAACAGTAATAATAATATTAATAATTAATAATAAAAATGAACGAACAAGATGTAATGATAAAAAAATAAAAGAAATGCTTTTGACGTAAAAAGAAAGCTTCAATGGGACCAAAAGAATTAGAAAAAAAAATGGAACCAAAAGAAATATATAAAAGAAAAAGACAATGCATAACGCTTCCCTTATTTGACTACATTTTTATATATGTCCAATCTTTGTAAAATTTGTCACAAAAATTAATATGATGCACAACAATTATAATTGAAAAATAGATTGACCATAGTTTATAAAAAGTATTAAAATTGTAAGTACATCACATTTTTCATTTTATAAATTATACAAATATGAGTCTATGACTACAGCGATACCTATTTGACCCACAATTATCTAAGGTAGTGTTTGTTACATACAATATAGAAATATAATACAATAATATAAGTATAATACACTATAATATAGTGTATTTTGTTTTATGTTTATTTTACTTTGTACATAATAAATTTATAGCTACCAACCAGGATTGGCACAAGTGGTAAGCGGCTTGTTGTCTCTTAAGTAAGGTCTCGGGTTCAAGTCTTGTGGATGGAAAAAATCGTTGCTGGGAGCCTCACCTGCCATTCTCAGGTACGCGACTCGGGGCGACCGATTAGTCGGGGCGAAGCTCCGGACACCGTGGGCAACAAAAAAAATAATAATAAATTTATAGATGGATTTATACAAAATTTTGTTGTGATTCATAAAAAATAGAAGGAAAAAATGGTGGAATTATAAATTAATAATAGGAGTAATCTTTAAATAAAATTTTCAGTATCATTATTTTGTATATTTATTCTGGATGTGAACATAAAATATAAAAAAAATTTGTACAAATATAATTTATCTTATATATATCTTTATATATATCTATATTAAATAAATATGTCATTTTTTATTATGTGTTGTATTTTGTATGTTGTAATGACCTAAATAAACGCTACCTAAGTTACATTACACCTTTTTCTATTCAGTTCACCATTCTGTTCAATGTTATTTATGCCTCATTTTGTTGTTTTCGAATTCCTATAGCCCACCCTTTTCTTTCTGAAAAGTTTGTCTTTTTATGGATTAATTTGTCAAATTTTCAATGCTGATGTTGCTTCTCACTAAACCCAATAATAATATTACTTTGTCTCCAAAGCAGTGTCTTGTTCCTTTTTGTGTGTATGGAGGTACCTTCTATGGTTTAGCTAACTATGTTGTCGGTTATGTTTCTAGTGTTGATTTATGCTTGATTTGTTGTTATTTCAATTCTTGCATGATGTTGATTACTTGGTGTTCATGGTTCTCATTAATTTATGAATTTGGTCATCTACCTGTTCATGAAAACTAGCAAGGTTTAGAGTTATTTGTTGTTACTTTTTTGACAGTGCTACTGATTGCAAGTTGCTTGATGAAATGACTGCAAGAACCTTGACTGCATAAACTACTCCTTGATTTGTGGCAGTAATAAGTTGGGCTAATAGTGATTGGAAATTGCATGAATGTTGAATTTAGATGGTAGCACAATGAGTTTGAGAGTACAATGTTATGTGGTCAAGTTGAGTTTCACATAATCAATCAATTTAGTTGAGAGATTAATGGGTAAATAGGTTTAATTAACAGGATTTCAATTAAAGGGTTCTACCTTTTGGTGAGAATGAAGCACACATTATGTGTTTGGTTAAATCTAACTAGCGTATGATCCCTGTATAATCTTGATTGTCATGTCTCGGTCTCAATCATACTGTGAAAACCGAACAATTCCTTTTTATTTCTTTAATGGTGACTGAATTATTGGTGGAAGTATTTTAAAGTCAAGGAATGAGACTGAATTAATCTTCAAATTTTGTCATGAGGTGTGAATTGTTTGCTGTGGTTAATTGGGAAATTTTCATTCTAGGCTTTATAATTCTGATCAAATTTCTTAGGAATCTGCTGATTGCCCCTGGTTTTGCATCTTTTATGTCATGATGCATCTATGCTGAAGAGTAAAGTCTTTGTAATCTGCAGTTTTGCTTATATTGAATGTGACATGAAATTGTGGACTATTAGAAAGTTGAATTATGTAGTTTCAATAAAATGAACACTAAATGAAGATTGTCTTCCATTGTATCTTAATTTGGCTTTTAATTACATGCCTAGCTCTATTTCATTGACATCCATCTTCTCAAATCCACTTCAGATCTTGAGGATCCATTGACCCTTAACCATCGCCTCAGCTCAGCCTTGCTTGGATGATACATGCATGCACCTGAAATGCTTGGAGTGTCACTGTGATCATGTAAAATTGCAAATATAAACCAAACTCTACTCAGCCTCCTGGATGAATGTAAATCAATGCTTGAACTGAAGCAACTTCATGCTATTGTAATCTCTGTCGGATTATCCCAAGATGTCCCCATTATATCCAGAATTCTTTGGTATATAATGTATGCTTCTTCTGGGAATATTACGTGGGCTCGTAAGGTATTTGATGGTATGGATGGAAAGAATTTGGCTTCATGGAATTCCATGTTAGATGGCTTGGCTAAGTGTGGAGAAATGGTTTTGGCTCAGAAAGTTTTTGACTCATCACTTTATCATAGTAAATTTTATTTCTTTTTTCAATGAAACTTCACTTTGGCCTATCTAGTTCCTAATTTCAATAAAAAAAAGCACATGTGAAGCAAGCTGGAAGTATCACCTCGTATTTTTTTCACACTCTTAACTGCTATAAAAACTATTTGTTTATATATCCAACATCTCTTCCTTTGAAATTTCCTACACAAAACAACAAAATTCACATGACTGTATCCTGCAGAGTTGCAACCTCGTATTATCTTTTGATAATAAGCATGTGATTGGCACTCTTCACCAGAACCACCCCTGCATTAACTAATTATTTATTTGTTCTTTTCACAAAAGTTAGAAACCAATAGCATTATGGTGTATAACTATATATATATATATATACACACACATATATATATGAAGCATCAATTGTAGGTATGGAATAGTAGTATTTATCCTTTTTATTGTTTTTTTTTTATTATTAAAAGTTGCTTTTTGGTAGTATTATCAGTAAAAAAGTATAGCTAGGCTCATGTTTAGTGCGAATATAAAAAACAAAGCCTTGGGAAACTGTCTGGAAGACCTATGATAGTGTTGAGTCAATATTTTTTATTGAAGAAATTAGCTGTAATGCAGTACCACAGTGTATACTTAAGCCAAAGGAAGGCAGTGTTAGTAGTGCACTGCAATCTGCAAGAGCTTACTTGTACTTTTGAAAAATCTGAGTTTACTTCAAACTGCTACCTTTCCTTTCTATCTATTCACCTGATATTGGGAACCACATGGCTGCTGCACTTGTTGGTGGAGCTTTTCTTTCTTCTGTTCTCAATGTTGTTTTCGAGAGGCTGGCATCACCTGAAGTTATCAACTGGCTCAAGGGAAAAAAGGTTGACCAGAAGTTGCTTGGAAAGTTGGAGAGATGTCTGTATGTAGTTCAAGCAGTGCTCAATGATGCAGAGCAGAGACAGATCAGTGACCCTGCTGTCAAGAAGTGGCTTGTGGATCTCCAAGATGCTGTCTATAAGGCTGATGACTTGTTGGATGAAGTCCGCACCAAAGCTGCCACTCACAAGGATCATCCAGGTAACCCCTTATCTTGCTGTTTCAAGCTCAATCTGGAAGCTAGTAAAATGGTGGGTAAGATAGAAGATGTCATTGATACACTAGAAGAACTTGGAAAACACAAAGATATCCTTCGCCTGAAAGATATTGCAAATGTCAACATGTCATGGAGGAGAATTCCATCCACATCTCTAGTTGTAAATTCTGAAATATTTGGTAGGGATAAAGATAGGGAGGCCATAATAGAATTATTGTTGGATGATTCTAGTGATGTTGTTGTGTCTGTGATCCCCATTGTTGGCATGGGAGGGGTAGGAAAAACTACTTTAGCTCAATTAGTTTACAATGATGATAAATTGAAGGGGAAGTTTGATTCTAGAGCTTGGGTTTGTGTTGGGGAAGAATTTGACACTGTAAAGGTCACAAAAGCCATATTAGCAGCAGTAACTCATAGTTCTTGTGACAAGGATGATTTCAATTTACTTCAAAATGATTTGAAGGATAAGTTGTCTGGGAAGAAATTCTTAATTGTTCTGGATGACATGTGGAACGAACGTCCAGAGGCGTGGGAAGTTCTTAAAGTACCTTTTCAGTATGGGAATAAGGGAAGTAAAATTCTCGTCACAACCCGTAGTGACAATGTTGCTTTTGTGGTGCACACTATTCCAACTTACAGGTTACATTTGTTACTGGAGGAAGATTGTTGGTCAATGTTTGTAGAACATGCATTTCATTCCACTGAATCTAGAGACTATTCAACTTTAGAAGAAATTGGGCGAAAAATTGTTGAAAAATGTAAGGGGTTACCTTTGGCTGTAAAGACACTTGGTAGCTTATTACAAAGAAACTATGATGCCAACTATTGGGATACTATTTTGAAAAGTGAAATTTGGCAAATTTCGGAAGATGAGAATAGAATTATTCCTGCATTAAGAATTAGTTACCACTACCTTTCTTCACATCTAAAGCGGTGCTTTGTTTTCTGTTCATTATATCCCAAGGATCATGAATTTGACAAAGATGAACTAGTCTTAATGTGGATGGCTGAAGATTTTTTTGTACAGCCAAATGGAATAAAGACTCTCGAAGAAATTGGTAATGAATGCTTCAATGAATTAGTTGCGAGGTCATTTTTCCAACCTTCTAATACTACGGAAGGTTTCTTTGTGATGCATGATCTTATGCATGATTTGGCTATATTCTGTGGGGGAGATTTCTATTTTAGAGATGAGCTAGAAGAGCCAAAAGAGATTGGTAAGATTACCTTTAGGACTCGTCATTTGTCACATAATGCTGGATACAAGTATCCAATCTCAAATCTTCTAGAAACTTGTCATAGAGCCGAACATTCAAAGACATTTCTTGAAGGCAGTTTTAGGAGGTGTAGGAATGCATTTAACACGGAAGATGCTCCATGTATCTTGCTGTCACACTTGAAGTGCTTAAGAGTTTTGTCATTTAATTCTTTTCCTCTTTACTCATTGCCCCATTCTATAGGTGAGTTGATCCATATGCGTTATTTGGATCTATCTCATACACCTATTGTGACATTGCCTGAGTCACTGAGTAGGCTGTACAATCTACAAACGCTGAAGTTGAATGGTTGCAGGAAGCTGAAAATGCTTCCAAGTGGCATGCAAGACCTTGTGAATTTGCGCCATCTTGATATTAGAGGAACTCATTTACAAGAGATGCCTAAAGGAATGAGCAAAATGAAGCACTTGCGGTTTTTAAGTTACTATATTGTTGGAAAGCATGAAGGGAACAAGATCGGGGAATTGGGAGCACTTGTGAATCTCAATGGGCCACTTAGCATCTCCAAGATGGAGAATGTCATCAATGGCAACGAAGCTTCGGAAGCACTGATGAGTAATAAGAAGTACGTTAACTGTTTAGAGTTGATTTGGTCATCAAATAGCATTGATGTTGCTGATTCCCATATTGTAAGGGATATACTGGGAAAGTTAAAACCTCACCAAGACTTGAAGTGGCTATCAGTTGATGGTTACAGGGGTACAATGTTTCCTGATTGGTTGGGGAATTCTTCGTACAAACACATGACTAATCTGACATTGCACGACTGTGAACATTGTTGTATGCTCCCATCACTGGGGCAGCTACCCTCTCTGAAGCACCTAGAGATTTCAAGATTTGACAGTGTGGAATGTATTGGTGCTGAGTTTTTCAGGGGTGATGACTCTTGTTGTGAGAGTCCTCCCTTTCCATCTCTGGAAACACTGACATTCTATGATTTGAAACGCTGGCAGGAATGGCATTCATTTGAGTTTGACGACGCTTTTCCTCAACTTAAGGTGCTTACAATAGAGAAATGTCCCATGTTAAAAGGAAATTTTCCTAGTCACCTTCCCAAGTTGGAGAAACTTGACATAGATCGGGAATGCAAGAAGCTTGCTTGTCTTCTCCCGAAGACTCCTGAGATGCTTAAACTAGAGATAAAGTGTATGAATAGACTAAGAATGCAGGAGCTACCGCCTGCCATACGCTCTATAAGAATTATAGGAAGCGAGCTGATTGAGTCCGTGTTTGAGGCCATGAGACGCACCCACCCAACTTGTCTCCAATCTTTATACATCTCAAAATGTGACTCGGCCATATCATTTCCGGGGGATTGTTTACCTGCTTCATTTCAATCGCTGTATATCAGGAATTGTAAGAAACTTGATTTCCCGACTCAACAACAACAGCAGCACCAGTCGCTGCAGAAATTGATGATTCGTTCCAGCTGTGATTCACTCACATCCTTCCCTTGGAGTGCCTTTCCAAATCTCAGGGATCTCTATATCAACAATTGTGAAAATATGGAATCTCTTGAGGTGTCAGAGTCACACGATGCCTCTAATTCAAGTCTCCGTTCTTTGACAATCAAGGACTGCCCCATATTTGTGTCCTTGTCCACACTATGGAGGGCCGCACCCCAGTTAGAGTCGCTTGAAATAATGAATTGCCAGAAATGAAATCATTTGGTGTTGATGAAGGGGGTCTTCCGCCTAATTTGAAAAAACTTGAGATCGTGGGATGCGAGAAACTAGTGAGCAGCCTAGCATCGATGGACCTGCGTAGTCACGGTCTCACTCGTCTTACCATTAAAGGTGCAAGTGAGAGTGTGAAGTCCTTCCCAAAGGAGGGTTGCCTATCTGCCTCCCTTGAGTCTCTGCATCCGGACAGCTTTCCAAGTCTAGAGACGTTGGACTGCAACGGACTTTCCCATCTCACCTCCCTCCATTCTTTACAGATTTGGGATTGTTCAAAGCTGGAGAATATGACGGGACAAACACTGCATGCCTCTCTAACACTCCTCGACATTTGTGGTTGTCCATTGCTGGGTGAACGTTGCAAAGTGAAGGACCCCCAGAGTTGGCCCATCATTTCTCACATCAAAGAAATTCAAGTTAATTGGGTACAGATTTCATGACATAAGATCATCAAAAGGTAATTGTTTTACTCTCCCTCAAATTTTGTGCTTGATTTCCAGTAATAATACTGATTTGTGGCACCCTCATTTTCACTCTCTGATCACTATGAAAAAAAAATTGTCTTCCATTTCTCTTTTATTTTTTTTTCTTTTATGAATATATGAAGTAAAGGATATATTTTCTACAAAATTTTAGAAAATTCATATTCCCCTATTTTTCTTTTTCTTTTTTGCCCTTGATTTGTGTCTGTTTCTCATTTCATAAAGGGTAACAAATAATACAACTAAAGAAAAATTCAATATGATGTTGTTTTTCATGTTCACAATGAATTTAAGGTAAAAGTAGATCTCATTTTTTATTGCTTATTATGTTTGGAATGATTGAATGCAGGTTTTAAGGCTCAGCTGGTTAATTCTGATTTTGTTAAATTTCTAAAACATCCTAGAATTCTGTCAATTGATGTGTCATGTGGTAGAGGTATGTCTCATAAATAGTCAGGAAAAAATCATACCAATTTTTGGAATTTAAGAGGCTCTGGTCATAGATTTGAACATTTACTCTAGTTTCTACTTAGACTTTTATGTTCAATTTTTAGGAAGCACCTGGATTGGGTCATTCAAATAAGTGATTTGATCATGTTTATAATTTTCATGTTAATTGTTGCTAAGCACTAGAGTGTTCTTAAATCTTAACATTTATTTTACCCCAGTTTTAGGCACTGATTTTTATTATCTTCAAGCCATAATTTGAAGTTTTTTTTTTTTCCCTGTACATGTACATCAACATGTCAAAGACCCTGAAAGCAAATTGGACTTCTTCCTGGGAATTGGTAGCTCTTACTTGGTCTTGCTTTTTGGGTGAAAATGAAACTTTGGCAAAAATGCAGCATGAAGTTTGGAGGGTTGTCACTTGTCAAAGCCATTGGAAGAGTTACTTCTGCACTAAGAGGAGAATTTTCCTAAAGGTAGCAAGAAAGATGGATAATCTGTATTTGAGTTGATCTATGAATATCAGTTTGTAGTTTTGTCATGGGATTGCAAACTAGTTGTTAGGACAATTTTTCTGCACTTGTACACTCTCTCACATCCTTCCCATTGAAGACATTTCCAAATCTCACAGCACTTGTAATATGCAGGTCTGAAAATATCAACATGCTGCTCTTTCAGTTCTCTGTCATTTAACCCTCTCCATTCACTCAATTTTGTTCTCTTCTCTGGAGTAGGATTGGAAGCACCTCAGCTAAAGTGTCCCAGAACAGAGCATTGCCCCAAATCTTATCCGTTTCATGAACGGGATTTGCCGCCTAACTTGAGAGAGCTTTGTATATGGGAATGCAAGAAACTAATTTGCTGTCTACCATGAAGGGATTTCTGTTGTCAGTCTTACCTATCTTGAGATCCATTTTTCATGCAACAATGTAAAGTCCTTCAAAATCAAGGTTTACCTGCATCCCTCCCTTCAGTTTCTGAATCTGTTCTGGAGACTGTTACTGGATTGTAACAGGATATTGTTCTATGTGACTGGAAAATATTGCTTCTTCATTACGTCTTTTCATTAATAAAATTCCTTTGTTGGGTGAATGATGCCATATTGTGGTAATAAGTTGATGCTAGATGGATTTTTTTATCCAAGATCTTCTACAGGTGATTGTTTCACATTCTCCAAATGTTATTGCATCTTGCCCAACTATATTTGTTTTCTACAACAAAATTTTTATTTCTCTTATTTTCTTCAACAATATTGCATCTTCACCTAGCTAATGATTCTGTTCTGCATTTCAATCATGAACTTATGCAGATCAATTCTTGGCATGGAGCTTTGTTGTTCAGAATTCTTATATGATATGGCAGATTGGTATGAAAATGGAAAGGGCTCCATCTAGTGGTCAGACATGGGTCAATTGTTGCCTTGAAAGCTACAACTCATGATGAATTCAAGGCAATATGAAAACAATGTTTCTTATCCTGGGGAAGAAATTAAATCTGAGATTAGAAGGGGTTCTGGCTATATTCATGGATCTGATAGAGATTTGATGATTGGTGTACTAAATACCAATACTTCAGTTTTGAGAAAATGAAGATGGGTGGCTTGGAATGTTGGAAGATCTAATGATACCAGCCATGTTACTGCAGCTGTGGCTTGATGGAGTTGATGTTTTGATGATCGGCCTATGCTTTCTCTTTGCTCAATCCTTGATGGCTATGCCGAAGGGGATTGTTCTCCTACTTCGCCTCGCCCTTGATGGCCATGCCGAAGGGGGTGAGGCTTTGAGAGTGAGATTATGAGTTTGCATAGGGATTATGTTTTCACTTGTTGGCTTCACAACATGCTTCTCTGTTTTCCCTAGTTTGTATTGCTGCTTCTATTTTCTTTGTTGTGTTGACTGAGGCTGCACCATCTTGGTTTCAATTGATGGATGTGTCTTCTTTTTTCCTCCCAATTATAAACAAAGTCAAGAAATAAAACTATTATGTTATTAACAGTAAACACTAGGTGAGTGCTAATTAAGATTACTGTCACTGAATCCATATAATACCTTTCTAATCATTCCAACGGTAATTCAAATGCATTCACCACAAACTAAGAAAAATGAAATATAGGGGCTGAGGAGGATTGAGATTTCACTGATTCATGACATCTAAGTACTTCATAGAGATACTGAAAAAAATCAAAGGGTTTGATAAAAACAACTTGTACCCTGAATTAGATAATCTAAGTGATATTCAGCTGACTTGTGCTCATATTTATAGTTTTGTTCTTCAAACCACTTTCTTTAGACCAAAACATGCCATAATTAATTGAAGGAGACCCATTAAAGACAATATAGTTATAAGCTTGAAAAAAATTCTTGCAAAATACATGAGTTATTTGCTTGAATTTATTTTTTTAATTTAAAGTTTTATATGTGACTATAATCATTCTATATGCTGTGATAATATTCTTCTTTAGCAACAAAGAATTTGCATCTTCCCGTGTGGCAATAATCCTAAAATACATTCATGTATCATGGCATCTCATACAGCCTTTTCTAATGGGGCTAAAGAGATACATGTTGTGGTTTAAGGTATTGCCCTTTCTACATGGAAGGATATACCACCATTGATATGTGCACGGAAGGGCCACTTTAATGGGGTCATGAACATAGAACAAGTATGCACATGCAGATTTTTTTTTTTCCTTTTCTTTTTTCCTGAATTTCTTTACTATATTTTTAGCTTTTGTGGAAAACAGTATGCAGATGATCATGAAATTGGGGATTTTGTTTGATATATGAAAAAGTCACGCCAGTTATTTTGATTAGACATATTGGTGCATATCATATAAAGGAGCTTACTCTGCTTTTGTCACAAAATTTTATTACTTTTTTCAATAAAACTTCATTTTGGCCTCTCTAGTTTCTAATTTCAATAAAACTGTGTTTGGTTAATTTGTGATGCTTACTTGAATTTCTAAGTTCAATCAAGGGCTGGGTCTATAGCTAACTACTCACTCTCTGGTCTTCATGAAAAGGAACTTCAATCAATTGGGTGACTGCAAAGGTATATTCTCACTCTTCATTGCTGTAAATTCCTTTTATTCATACCTTAATCCTTAACACATGGTTTTCCTTCTTGTACAGATTTTTTGAGGGTGTCAGAGAAATAACTTCTATGGTCAAGGGCTTGCTTTTGCTGCATGCAAGAGTGCAGAGTCATTGAAATGTCGAGTGGGTGTTGGGAACCAATAAGCACTTGCATCAGAAATTTTGAAGTTATTTTACTGATTTACTCCATTTCAACTATGCGCCATCAGAGAAACAGATGAAATTAAGAGAATTTGCTGGTTGAATGGGTAAGAAGCTTGCGGAAGAAAGCTTGGTGACCAGAAAGACTTTGCTCCAGGTTTCGTCATTTTTCTATGGTTTATTTTGTGGTAATTTGGCTTTAATTTGTGTTCTGTTGTTCAATTTGCTGGTTGGTTTGTATGTTATGAACAAGTGAAAAGTAATTCATGGTAACTCATTAGCATAAGCAACGGAAGAGTGTTGAGAATGAAGGAAAGATGATAAGTGGCATCAAGCTGAATTCAATAGCAGCTAGTTCTTGAGGAGGTTTAAGCTCACTTAGAGTACTAAAATGGGTGCTTCCAATGAGAATTGGTATTCACAATCTAGGTCATTGAGACTTCCAATTTTGAAGAAACATAATTTCTATTGGTTGGGATTGAATTCAATTTTTTCTATGCTAGCAATTCATATATGTTGAAAATAGTGATGGTTATAAGAATAAACATTAGCTGCTGGAGATAATAATGACTATGGAATGGCCTTTACACTTTAGTCCATTTGTATGGACTAGGGTCACTCTGAAATGCAATGGTCTTCAAAGAGTCCCTCTTCATTAATTTGCAAGGTTCATAATGAGTACATCAACCAAAAAATCTTCTTTGTTAGAACAAAATCTGCACTAGATAGTGTTAAAACTGAATGTGCTAGAACTCGAAGTGCAGAGAAAGAATGCAGCAACTTAGAGAGAAAGAAGAGAGAGATTCTGATTCTGAATTCTGTATTTGCAAAAATGATGGATCTCAATGTTTACAAGTGGGAATCTAGCTGCTTATACAGAGATGATAAAATAACTGTAATCTACCTATCTGAACAAATCAATAACAGAACTAACTACTCATCTAACTAACTCTAGTGAATAAAATTAATTACAGAGAAAACTAGCTAAGTAACAGATAGAGAGAGGCAAGAAGTTGAAAGTCTCTGAAGCATTTCTTGAACAAATGATGTAGTGCAATATGCCTTTATATATCAGATAAACAAATTTTGCAGAAATGAACATAGATTGAAACAGCAATAGGTACCAATTTTTTAATTTGTTAATTTGTGGAGAAGATTATGCTTATCCTTGTGATGAGAAACTTTTGCATTGCACTCTTGTCACATTCATCATATTCAGCCCAAAGCTGTACCTTTACTACACAACAAAAAGACAAAATTTATGAGGTATTGCCATCTTTCCTAGAATC
Organism: Aeschynomene evenia; assembly: GCA_013621005.1. Taxonomy (NCBI): domain Eukaryota; kingdom Viridiplantae; phylum Streptophyta; class Magnoliopsida; order Fabales; family Fabaceae; genus Aeschynomene; species Aeschynomene evenia. The sequence continues at coordinate 4,501,619 of CM024264.1, read as the reverse complement.
AAACCTCTCATTAGATGGCATAAACTGCAGAGGCTTCTTATCAATAATGCAGAAGTTGAAAATTTCCTCCAACAAATAATTGTCTAATTCATCTTGAAGCATCAGTAATCAGAAGAAAGCATTAAACAAATATTGTGACATGTGAACCAAACAAAACGTTAGTAATTGATAAGTGTGCTACCATTTTCCAATCTTTGATGTTCTACAGCTTATAATAAAAAACTCCTTGAGAATATAAAAGTTGAACGTTTACACACATAATCATTCAAAGAAGTAAACAGTAACAATAATAAAAAAGAAAAAGGACATGTGAAGCAAGCTGGAAGTATCACCTCGTATTCTGTTGACACTCTTAACTGCTGCAAAATCTATTTGTTTATATTTCCAACATCTCTTCCTTTGAAATTTCCTACACATGACAACAAAAATCACATGACTGTATCCTGCAGAGTTGCAACCACGTATTCGTTTGATATAATAAGCATGTGATTCGCACTCTTCACTGCTAAACCAACTAATCATTTAGAAAGTTAGAAACCATGAAAAAGCACTATATATATATATATATATATATATGAGTTTAATTTTGATGCACTGACAGTGTAAAGGTATTTTAAACTGTCATCCAATCAAAATGCTCCATTTGTATGACTTTTCAAGTAGGGGGAGAGAGAAAATACAATCAGGGCTGATCTGGCAACACATGATTGGATGATTGTGTAAAAAAATGGTATGGATGAAAATTAAATCCTATATATATATATATGCCAGTAATATAATATAATTTTCAGCAACCAACCACAAAATATAAACAAACATTTCTTCAACTTCACTAGCAGAAAAAAATGAACCGTTAGGAATTGAATAGAATATGTGAAGGAAACAGATTCCGGTTTGGGCAGAATAATAAAACAAAAGAATTCTTCAGCAAGATCCATGAGCGTGTGAAGTCAATTTCTTTTATTAAAAAAAATATAGCAGAACTGCATTGCTACACTATATATAAGCCAGATCCAGAGTTAATATTTAAATGCAATCAGCAAGAGCTTATTTGTACTTGATTGAAATCTGAGTTCACTACAAACAACAACTACTCCATCCTTAGTCCTTTCTTTTCTTTATTCCAATTTGTATTCTGTTCAGCTGATCTTGAGAACATGGCTGCTGCACTTGTTGGTGGAGCTTTCCTTTCTTCTTTTGTTAATGTTGTTTTCGACAGGCTGTCTTCCCCTGAGGTTGTCAACTGGATCAAAGGAAAGAAGCTTGACGAGAAGCTGCTTGGAAGGTTGAAGAGAATTCTAACTGTCGTTCGGGTTGTTCTTAATGATGCCGAGCAGAAACAGATCACTGACCCTGTTGTGAAGGACTGGCTTGCTGATCTCGAAGATGCTGTCTATAAGGCTGATGACTTATTGGATGAATTCGCCACCAAAGCTGCCACCACTCATAAGGATCCAGGTAACATCTGGACTCGTTATTTCAGTAAGCAAGATAGGGAAATGGTATATAAGATACAAGAAGTGATTGGTACACTGGAAGACCTTGCAAAACACAAAGATATCCTTGGTCTGAAAGAGATTGCAAATGTTAACATGTCAAGGAGAATTCCATCTACATCTCTAGTTGAAAAATCTGAAATATTTGGTAGGGATGAAGATAGGGAGGCCATAATAAAATTATTGTTGGATGATAGCAGTGATCCTGTTGTGTCTGTGATCCCCATTGTTGGCATGGGTGGGGTAGGAAAAACTACTTTAGCTCAATCGGTTTACAATGATGATAAATTGAAAGGAAAGTTTGATTCTAAAGTCTGGGTTTGTGTTGGGGAAGAATTTGACATTGTTAAGGTCACAAAATCCATATTAGCAGCACTTACTTCTAGTTCTTGCAAAATGGATGATTTCAATTCACTTCAAATTGAGTTGAAGGAAATGTTGTCTAAGAAGAAATTCTTAATTGTTTTGGATGACATGTGGAACGATGATCCAAATGAGTGGAAAATTCTTAAAAAACCTTTTCAGTATGGGAATAAGGGAAGTAAAATTCTCGTGACAACCCGTAGTGACAATGTTGCTTCTGTGATGCACACTATTCACCCTTACAGGTTACATTTGTTACCTGAGGAAGTTTGTTGGTCAATGTTTGTGAAACATGCATTTCGTTCCACCAAGTCTAGAGAGTTTTCAGCTCTAGAAATAATTGGCAGAAAAATTGTTGAAAAATGTAAGGGGTTACCTTTGGCCGTAGAGACACTTGGTAGCTTATTACGAACAAACTATGATGTCAACTATTGGGATAATATATTGAAAAGTGAGATTTGGCAATTTTCAGAAGGTGAGAGAAGGATTATTCCTGCATTAAGAATTAGTTATCACTATCTTTCTTCACATCTAAAACGGTGCTTTGTTTTCTGTTCATTATATCCCAAGGATCATGAATTTGACAAAGATGAACTAATCTTACTGTGGATGGCAGAAGGTTTTTTTGTACAGCCAAATGGAATAAAGACTCTCGAAGAGATTGGTAATGAATGCTTCAATGAATTAGTTGCGAGGTCATTTTTCCAACCTTCTAATACTACGGAAGGTTTCTTTATGATGCATGATCTTATGCATGATTTGGCTACATTCTGTGCGGGAGAATTCTTTTTTAGAGATGAGTTTGAAAAGGCAAGAGAGATTGGTAAGGTTAGCATTAAGACTCGTCATTTGTCACATAATGCTGCTGGATACAGATATCCAATCTCAAATCTTTTAGCAGCTTGTCATAAGGCCAAACATTCAAGGACATTTCTTGAAGTCAATTTTAGCAGTTGGTGGAATACATTTAACATGGAAGATGCTCCTTGTATCTCGCTGTCACACTTGAAGTGCTTAAGGGTTTTGTCCTTTAAATCCTTTCCTCTTCACTCATTTCCCCATTCTATAGGTGAGTTGATCCATATGCGTTATTTGGATCTATCTCGTACACCTATTGTGACGTTGCCTGAGTCACTGAGTATGTTGTACAATCTACAAACACTGAAGTTGCAATATTGCATGAAGTTGAAAATGCTTCCTAGTGGCATGCAAGACCTTGTGAATTTGCGCCATCTTGATATTGAAGGAACTACTAGTTTAGAAGAGATGCCTAAAGGAATGAGCAAAATGAAGCACTTGCAGTTTTTAGGTTACTATATTGCTGGAAAGCATGAAGGGAACAGGATCGGGGAATTGGGAGCACTTGTGAATCTCCATGGGTCACTTTGCATCTCCGAGATAGAGAATGTCGTCAATGGCAACGAAGCTTTGAAAGCACTGATGAGTAATAAGAAGTACGTCAACTCTTTATGTTTGAGATGGTCATCAAATAGCATTGATGTTGCTGATTCCCATATTGAGAGAGATATATTGGACAAGTTAAAACCTCACCAAGACTTGAAGTGGCTATCAGTTTATGGTTACAGGGGTACAATGTTTCCTGATTGGTTGGGGAATTCTTCGTACAAACACATGACTCGTCTGAAATTGCACGGCTGTGAACATTGTTGTACGTTCCCATCACTGGGGCAGCTACCCTCTCTGAAGCACCTAGAGATTTCAAGATTTGGCAGTCTGGAATGTATTGGTGCTGTGTTTTTCAGGGGTGATGACTCTTGTTGTGAGACTCCTCCCTTTCCATCTCTGGAAACACTGACATTCTATGATTTGAAATGCTGGCAGGAATGGGATTCATTTGAGTTTGACGACGCTTTTCCTCAACTTAAGGAGCTTACAATAGAGAAATGTCCCATGTTAAAAGGAAATTTTCCCAGTCACCTTCCCAAGTTGGAGACAGTTTACATTGGTTGGGAATGCGTGAAGCTTGCCTGTCTTCTCCCGAAGACTCCTGTGATGCTTGAACTAAAGATACTGTTTATGAATAGACTAAGCATGCAGGAGCTACCGCCTTCCATACACTCTATAGTAATTCAAGGAAGCGAGCTGATTGAGTCCGTGTTTGAGGCCATGAGACGCACCCACCCAACTTGTCTCCAATCTTTATACTTGATAGACTGTGACTCGGCCATGTCATTTCCGGGGGATTGTGTACCTGCTTCATTGGAATCGTTGTATATCAGGAATTGTAAGAAACTAGATTTCCCGACCCAACAGCAACAGCAGCACCAGTCGCTGCAGGAATTGAAGATTGATTCCAGCTGTGATTCACTCACATCCTTCCCTTTGAGTGCCTTTCCAAATCTCAGGGATCTCGATATCTACGATTGTGAAAATATGGAATCTCTTGAGGTGTCACAGTCACACGATGCCTCTAATTCAAGTCTCCGTTCTTTCAGCATCTCCTACTGCCCCAAATTCGTGTCCTTGTCCACACTATGGATGGCCGCACCCCAGTTAGAGTCTCTTTCAATAGATGATTGCCCTGAAATAGAATCATTTGGTGTTGATGAAGGGGGTCTTCCGCCTAATTTGAAAAATCTTGAGATCAGGAGATGCGAGAAACTAGTGAGCAACCTAGCATCGATGGACCTACGTAGTCACGGTCTCACTCGTCTTTGCATTGGCGGTGAAAGTCCTTCCCAAGTGAGAGTGTGAAGTTCTTCCCAAAGGAGGGTTGCCTACCTGCCTCCCTTGAGTCTCTGCATCTGCACAGCTTTCCATGTCTGGAGACGATGGACTGGAACGGACTTTCCCATCTCGCCTGGAAAATATCACGGGGCAAACACTGCCTGCCTCTCTAACACTCCTCAACATATATTATTCTCCATTGGGTGAACGTTGCAAAGTGAAGGACCCCCAGATTTGGCCCATAATTTCTCACATCAACGAAATTCAAATTAATAAGGTACAAATTAATGACGATAGATCATCAGCAGGTAGTTGTTTTCATTCTCTCGTCACTATGAAAAGTGTTTTCTGTCTCCTTTTTCATTTACGAATATATGAAATCACAGTAACATTTTTCTTTATTTATTTTACTCTATGAAATAGTCTTTAGTTGCATTCAACTATTGTCACTTACAAGTTACAGGTAATACAAGTATATCTTGAATACTTTCTATCCAATTTTAGAAATTTCATATTCCCCTATTTTTGCTTTTTCCCCTTGATCGGTGTCAGTTCTCATATTTTAAAGGATCACAAACTAGACAGTTGAAACAAATACAAATACAATGTTACATTTCAAATTCAAAATACAATTTACGGTGAAAACTTGATCACATTTTTTATTGCTGAGTTGTATTTGGAATGGTTGATTGCAGGTTCTGACTTCTGAGGCTCAATTGGTTAACTCTGATTTTGCACCATCTTCTTTGGATTCCATCGACTGAATGTGAACTGTGGAATTGATATGCCGCATGAAATAGAAAATTTTGTTTGGTTATTCTGAAAAAATTCATACTAATTTTGGTGATTGAAGAGGTTGGTCGTAGATTTGAAGTTTTAAAAGGCACTCCGGTTTCTATTTATGCAGATCAGTTACAGGTATGAATTTTATATTCACCAAGAATTTTAACTTTGTTAATGCTAAGTTTCTAGTCAAATGATGGTTTTATTTGAGAAGGAAGAACAAAGACTATTGTACGGCGAAATTACATTTTGGCAACTGTGATCTTTTTGTGTATACCTCTCATTGTTATTTTGCATGTCGAAATTACAATAGACATTATCAATATATATCCTGGTAACCAACCATATTTCAACTCCTATTTTTTACAACCATACAACTTTCAGCATATTTTGTTTGCTTTCTTTATAGGAAATGATTCAATACATTCACAAACCAGTTGGTGATTTAACTTAAATCTGTTCAATTTTCTTCAACAAAGCAAGTTGGCTTATTTGCATAGCCCAAAATGCAGTTCAGTGGTATAGTCCAATGCTTACATTCTGTATACCATCATGAACTTTGGAGCCAAGTAACCTATAAACTCTATCATAGGAGGAAGTTACCAAAATATTATCATTTTTAAAATTATTATTAGAAAATTGTAAATTCTGGTGTTTTGCTTTTTTATAATCTGTTTATTTCTATTTCTACCTCTATTGTTTGCATATAAGAATAGCTTGTTGTTTTTGCTGCATGCAAGGACGTACAGACACTGAAATGCAGTGTGACTTCTTTGGAGAAATACTAAGTGCTTGCATCAATTTTTCTTGTATATCTTTTTCCAATTTTGGGACCGATTTTTAATGTACCTTGAATTTGATTATCTCATTGATACTCAGCCCCATTTATTAACATTGAAGTAATTCTTAGTTTGATGATAAATTTCTTCTTGGACTAATTTTCCTTTTGTTGTGAGAATAAGGTTAAGGTGATAAGGTCCATTGTGGATCAATTGTTGCCTTGAAAGCCGCAACTGAAATGAGGAATTCAAGACAACCGAAATGAAGGTCGTAGCTGCTTATGGCAGAAGACTACGAAAAAGCAATGAATGGAAGAATGATAAGGAGCATTCTGTTGAAGGCAATAGCATCATATGTTCTTGACTCTTAAGGTGCTTCATTGTAAACAAACAAGGTTCAGGCCCAGGCTAAAAGTTCTCATGAGTGTTGCAATACCATCATGTTCTTGTCTCTGCCTTATGTTCATTGTAGCTTGAGGGTTCTATGCTGTTTTGATGATCGGCCTATGCTTTCTCTTTGCTCAATCCTTGATGGCTATGCCGAAGGGGATTGTTCTCCTCTTTTGTCTCGCCCTTGATGGCCATGCCGAAGGGGGCGAGGCTTTGAGAGTGAGGTTATGAGTTTGCATAGGGATTATGTTTTCACTTGTTGGCTTCACAACATGTTTCTCTGTTTTCCCTAGTTTGTATTGTTACTTCTATTTTTGTCTTCTTTGTTGTGTTGACTGAGGCTGCACCACCTCGTTTTGATTGATGGATGTGTCTTCTTTTTTCCTCCCAATTATAAACAAAGTCAAGAAATAATTGAACATACATTAAGTTTGTTTTTGAGAAGGTAGCATAATAGTCATCTGTGCTTTTTCATTTTAATTGTTAGAATGAAATAGTTATGTAAAACTATTATGTCATTAACATGAAACACTAGGTGAGTACTAATTAATCTTTTGTTGTCACTAAATCCATATAATACCTTTCTACCCATTCCAATGTTATTTCAAATGCATTCACCACAACCTGAGAAAAATGAAATATAAGGATTGAGGAGGATTGATATTTCAAATGGTTTGATAAAAACAACTTGTACCCTGAATTAGATATTCAGCTGACTTGTGCTCATGTTTATAGTTTAAAATTAAAATTGCAAGATGTGTTGGAAAAAAATTAACCAAGCATGATTTGGAGTAAATAATGCTATATCTCATGCTTGAAAAAAAGCTGTGTTTGGTAACTGCCCTAGGACAATGAGTACAAGAAAACACAGATATAGCTGTTGATTACAAATGGTGTAGATTATGAAGATGCAGTCTAGTGCTGTAAAAGATGTGGTGTGGTCCGTATTGAAAAATGCAGAAAACAGAAAGTTTTGATGTAACAGTAAAAGGGAAGAGGTTTCTGATTTTTGTTGAAGAAATGATGGAGTGTTATATGTATGTATGTATGTATGTATGTATGTGTGGCTCTTTAAGATGAAGAAATGAATGAAGCATCAAGAATTGGATACGTGTGCGTGGCTTGAGGGCTAGTGGATTAGGATGATGTTGTGTCACCCAGCTGTGATGAGGAAGCTAGCAGCAGTGTAATATCTGTTTTTGTTGCGCTACATGGGAGGATATACCTCTATAAGGGCTTTGCAAGAACATGTGGCAGGTATGTGCACAATCAGATTCTGCATATCAATATATATCTGCATGCAATTTGTTTTGTATACTCAAATATGAGTGCTTAAGAATTATGAAGGCAGTTTTCTACACTTTAACACCTAGTAAAGAAAATTTTTTGGGTGCACCCAAAAAAAATGGTTATGCACTATTTATTGTATGATATATAAATAAATAGATCAATTATAATGAGGAGGGAGAGAATTAAGTTTCGAACATAAGTATAAAATAGTTTATGCGTTAAAATATGAGTGATGCATAGTAAATAAATCTCTTGGTCTCTGTACAACTAAGAATACATAAATCCTACAATTTTTTTCTAACTTTCAAACATTTTGCTAACTAATTTGACATGTTTCTTATTTGACAACTTTGTCATGTATATGTTGATGTACATAATAGTTATTTTGTGTGGCAATAATACAATTAACTTTTCCAATTTCTATAGGAGGGAGGCCAAAAATTAATCATGTAGGACCAATTATTCAGATTTCAGTGGGTCTATTGATCAGGAAAATGGGATGGAGTGTCTTACATGCCTAGATAAGCAAGAAGAACCAAACTCAGTTCTTTATGTATCCTTTGGAAGTGGTGGTACACTTTCCCAAGACTAATCTAAAACATTTATATTGATAAAACCTACCAGGATTAAATCTTATTCGATGAATTCAATAAGCTACCCATAGTTCGTTGAGGTAGCTAATCAATTCCCTAAATAAATAAATAGATAGATTGAATAGATAAAAATGTGTACAAAGAATTGTCATGTAAATCCCACTTTTGCGTGTTCATTCAAATTCAGCTATCAATTTTCCATTTCTGCAGTGGTGAAAGAGAAGCGTGCCTAGTGGGTTGAAACAAATGGCCATAATAGTATTGGTGGTAGTAAAACTTTGACTTTGTTGAAAAGGGAAAGAAAAGTGAAGTTAAACATCTCTTGTCTTTTTATGTGGAAAAAATTAAAGCAAGAAGCATCATGCGTGTGCACTTGTGTGGAAGACTTGTTCACGAGCCATTGTTAGAGTCAACAGCCACAAAAATGAATGTCATTCAGATTTAAATTGTGAGCACTACTACTACCTTCAAGCTACAACTACAACCCTTTCCTCTGCACCTTTATCCTCCAATCGTATATATTCTTATCACCTGAATTTGATTTCTTGAGATCATGGCTGCAAGACTTGTGGTGGATGCTATCCTCAATTCTGCCGTTACTTTTCTTATCGACAAGCTGTCTTCATCTCTCTTTCGCAGATTGTTCCAGAGAAAGAAGCTTAACCGGCGATTGATTGATGACTTGGATACCACGCTTAAGGCCGCACAAGCTGTTCTTAATTATGCTGAGACCAAACAGATCAAAGACAAGGCGGTCAAGAAGTGGCTCTCCGATCTTGAAGATGCTGTCTATGTGGCTGATGACTTACTCGATGAAGTTTCAACTCGTGCTGAGATTCAAAAGCTTGCAGGTACCTCTAATGATCTCAATTTTCAAGAGGAGGAGATAGTACGTAGGATGGAACAGATAATTGAAACACTAAAGTCAATAGTACAACAGAAAAAAGATCTTGGTCTGGAAACGATTCTGGAAGCAATTCCAGAGGAGGACAAGTCATGGAGGGTAACAACCTCTCTGCTAGTCCATACATCTGCTATATATGGCAGGGACCAAGACAAGGAAGCCATAATCGATTTGTTGTTAGATGATACTTATTATTGTGAACTGTCCGTGATCCCCATCGTGGGCATGGGTGGTATAGGAAAGACTACCCTGGCTCAACTGGTTTACAATGATGACAGAGTAGCCCATGGGAAGTTTGATTACACTAAATGGGTTTGTGTTGGAGAGAAAATTGATGTTTTTAATGTTTCAAAGACTATTCTAGAGGCAATAACTTCTAAGTCTTGGGGCTTGAATGATTTCGATTCGCTTCAAGTTGAATTGAAGAAAGAGTTGACTGGGAAGACATTCTTGATTGTTTTGGATGATGTCTGGTTTGTACGTACACATGAGTGGAACACCCTCTTAAAACCTTTTCATGATGGCAACAAAGGAAGTAAAATCATGTTAACCACTCGTAATGAAAACGTTTCCTCTCTGTTGCCAACCACAACCAGAACCATTCCACCTTACAAGCTAAGTCCATTGAAAGCTGAGCATTGTTGGCTTGTGTTCTTGAAGCATTCACTTCTTTCCATTGAAAGGGAAGAGTATGTTACGCTAGAACCAATTGGTAGAGAAATTGTTGAAAGGTGTAAGGGGTTACCCTTGGCCGTAGAGACGCTCGGAGGCTTATTGCACTCAAAGTATGACGTTAAGGATTGGGAAGTTGTGTTGAAAAGTGAATTTTGGGAATTTTCTGAAGATAAGAGTAGGATTCTCCCTGCATTGAGAATCAGTTATCACTATCTTCCTTCACATTTAAAACGGTGCTTTGTCTTCTGTTCATTATTTCCCCAAGACTATGGATTTGACAAAGATGAATTAATCTTGTTGTGGATGGCAGAAGATTTTTTACGGCCAATGGGAGGAAAGACTCTAGAAGAAGTTGGAAGTGCATACTTTGATGAATTAGTTGCAAGGTCATTTTTTCAACCTCATCGCACAATATTTGGTAACTCGTTTGTGATGCATGACCTCATGCATGATCTGGCAACATCTTGTGCTGGGGAGTTCTATTTCAGAACTGAAGAACTTGGGAATGGAATTGAGATTGGTAAGAAAACTCGTCATTTATCATGTATTGTCAAAGGCATGGGAGATTGTTTCCAATTGACAGCTAGTCCCGGAGCTGATCATATGAGAACAATTATTACTCGCAGGAATAATTGGAGATCCAATATAGAATATGCTCATAGTATTCCAGACTTAAAATGCTCAAGAGTTTTATCATTTAATTTCTTTCCACTTGACACATTGCATCCTTCGATAGGCGATTTGATCCATATGCGTTATTTGGATCTATCTCATACAAGAATTCTGACATTGCCTGAGTCACTGAGTAGGTTGTACAATCTACAAACGCTCAAGTTGAATGGTTGCATAAAGTTGAAAATGCTTCCAAGTGGCATGCAAGACCTTGTGAATTTGCGCCATCTTGATATTGGAGGAACCGTTAGTTTAGAAGAGATGCCTAAAGGAATGAGCAAAATGAAGCACTTGCAGTTTTTAAGTGACTATGTTGTTGGAAAGCATGAAGAGAACAAGATCGAGGAATTGGGAGAACTTGTGAATCTGCATGGGTCACTTAGCATCTCCAAGATAGAGAATGTCGTCAACGGCAACGAAGCTTTGAAAGCACTGATGAGTAATAAGAAGTACATTAACAGTTTAGAGTTGATTTGGTCATCAAATAGCATTGATGTTGCTGATTCCCAGATTGAAAGAGATATATTGGACAAGTTACAACCTCACCAAGACTTGAAGAAGCTATCAGTTGATGGTTACAGGGGTACAACGTTTCCTGATTGGTTGGGATATTCTTCGTACAAACACATGACTCATCTGAAATTGCGTGGCAGTAAAAATTTTTGCAAGCTCCCATCACTGGGACACCTTTCCTCTCTGAGGCACCTATTGATTTCACGATTTGACAGGCTGGTTAGTATTGGTGCTGAGTTTTTCAGGGGTGATGACTCTTGTTGTGAGACTCCCCCCTTTCCATCTCTGCAAACACTGGCATTCGATGGATTGAAATGCTGGCAGGAATGGCATTCATTTGAGTTTGACGACGCTTTTCCTCAACTTAAGAAGCTTACAATAAAGAAATGTCCCATGTTAAAAGGAAATTTACCTAGTCACCTTCCCAAGTTGAAGAAACTTAGCTTTGATAGGGAATGCGAGAAGCTTGCGTGTCTTCTCCTCCCGAAGACTCCTGCAATGCTTAAACTAGAGATAGAGTGTATGAACAGACTAAGAATGCAGGAGCTACCGCCTTCCATACGCTCTATAAGAATTACAGGAAGCGAGCTGACTGAGTCCGTTTTTGGGGCCATGAGACGCACCCACCCAACTTGTCTCCAATCTTTATCCATCAAAGACTGTGACTCGGCCTTATCATATCCGGGGGATTGTGTACTTGCTTCATTGCAATCGCTGCAAATTTGGAATTGTAAGAAACTAGATTTCCCGACTCTAGAACAACAGAAGTACCGGTCACTACAGAAATTAGAGTTATATTTCAGCTATGATTCACTCACATCCTTCCCTTTGAGTGCCTTTCCAAATCTCAGGGATCTTAGCATCTCAGGTTGTGAAAATATGGAATCTCTTGATGTGTCTCAGTCGCACGATGCCTCTAATTCAAGTCTCCGTTCTTTGACAATCAATGCCTGCCCCAATTTCGTGTCATTGTCCACAGTGTGGATGACTGCACCCCAGATAGAGTCTCTTTCAATACATTATTGCCCAGAAATAGAATCATTTGGTGTTGATGAAGGGGGTCTTCCGCCTAACTTGAGAGAACTTGAGATCTCAGGATGCAAGAAACTAGAGAGCAACCTAGCATCGATGGACCTGCGTAGTCACGGTCTCACTCGTCTTTCCATTGGCTGTGAAAGTGAGAGTGTGAAGTCATTCCCAAAGGAGGGTTGGCTACCTGCCTCCCTTGAATCTCTGTCTCTGTGGAGCTTTCCAAGTCTGGAGACGTTGGACTGCAACGGACTTTCCCATCTCACCTCCCTCCATTCTTTATTCATTAAATTTTGTGAGAAGCTGGAGAATATGACGGGAGAAACACTGCCTGCCTCTCTAACACTCCTCCACATTTTTTATTGTCCATTGCTGGGTGAACGTTGCAAAGTGAAGGACCCCCAGATTTGGTCCATAATTACTCACATCAAACAAATTAAAGTTAATTTGGTACAGATTTCATGACATAAGATCATCCAAAGGTAATTGTTTTGCTCTCCCCCAAATTTAGTGCGTGATTTCCAATAATAATACTTATTTTTGGCATCCTCATTTTCACTCTCTGATCACTACAAAAAAAATAAATTGTCTTCCATTTCTTTTTCTCATTTATGAATATATGAAGTAAAGGATATATTTTCTACCAAATTTTAGAAAATTCATATTCCCCTATTTTTCTTTTGCTTTTTTGCCCTTGGTTCATGCCAGTTTCTCATTTCGTAAAGGATAACAAATAATACAATTAAAGAAAAATTCAATTACGATGTTGTTTCTCATGTTCATAATGAATTTAAGGTGAAAGTAGATCTCATTTTTTATTGCTTATTGTGTTTGGAATGATTGAATGCAGGTTTTAAGGCTCAGCTGGTTAATTCTGATTTTGTTAAATTTCTAAAACATCTTAGGATTCCTTCAGTTGATGTGTCATGTGGTAGAGGTATGTCTCATAAATAGAAAATTTTGTTTAATTAGTCAGGAAAAATCATACTAATTTTTGGAATTTAAGAGGCTCTAGTCATAGATTAGAAATTTTAAAAGGCACTCTAGTTTATATACTTAGACTTGTATATTTTCAACTTTTAGGAAGCACTTGGATTGGGTCATTCAGGTTTGAAGTCAAGATTCTTGAAGCATATATTTTCTAAGTAATAGAGAAACTGATGTTTGTATCTTAATATGCTTCTATATGTCAATATCTATAATCTCTTTCATACCATAGCCTTGGGTGTTGTATAGTTTGTGATGTAATAATTTTCCTCCCCAGATTTTGCCGAATATTGCGCTGCTTTCAACTGCTATGACTGGATGACTTTGTTTCAAGTTCCACTCTTTCATCCCTGTGTGGCCGGTAGATTCTTGTTTTCCTAACCTGTAAGTTGTTGAATTGATTATATTGTTGGTCAAGAACTATCAATCCTTGTGGTGACCATTAGATGATGTATCTTCTCCTCTTGTTTGTTATAGTTGCTGGAGTTTAGAGTCTTCTAGTTCTTTGTCTTGCTAATGATTCTGTTCTCACTTTCAATCATGTACCTTATGCAGATAACTTACTGGTATGAACTTATCTGCACTAAGTATTTTAATTTAGTTATTGCTTTAATTTAATAAGGAAGAATAAAGACTATTGTATGGCTAAGTGAAAATGTTAGGTGAAGTAAATTTTAGCATAATTGTTAATGTTTTGCAGTGCATTGATAACCTTTTACATATTCAGGTGTACAAGGACATACTCAGCAACTTGCTTGGCCAACAATCTCTCTCAAACCACTAACTATCAATTCAAGAGTTTGCTTCTGCTGCCAAAATAGTTGATGATGAATCAAAGGTAACATAAGTAAAGTCTTGGATTTTTTTAACTTCTCTGAAATTTCTATAAATTGTCCTCCTTATTTTTCCTAGTCTCCATCTAATAATACTTGCCTTTGTTTGAACTACAGAAGGTTCGATTGCAAGAAACCACATGTTACTCTTATTAGTCATATGGCCATAATAATACTCAGGTTTCATCTTACTATCAACTAGAGTGACTTGCATTTCTTAATTGATCCATGGGCAGAATCTATAGTTGAACTCTTCCATTCTCCATTGTTGTTGTTGTCTTATATCATTCCTTAGATGGAACACCTTCTCAATTCTCATACATTTTTTGACTAGGAGCCAAAGAGATAATTTCTCTGTTCAAGGTTTTGTTTTTGCTGCATGGAAGGATGTACAGTCACTGAAATGCAGTGTGTGACCTCCTTGGAGAAATAGTAAGCACTTGCATCAATTTTTCTTGTATCTTTTTTCCAATTTTGGGGCTGATTTTTAATGTACCTTGAATTTGATTATCTCATTGATACTCAGCCCCATTTAACATTAAAGTATTCTTAGTTTGATGATAAATTTCTTTTTCGACTAATTTTCCTTTTATTGTGATGATAAGGTGATAAGGTCCATTGTGGATCAATTATTGCCTAGAAAGCTACAACTGAAATGAGGAATTCAAGTCAATCTGAAAACAATGTTTCTCATCCCAAGGAGGAAATGAAGGTCGCAGCTGCTTATAGCAGAAGGCTATATGAAGAAGCAATGAAGGGAAGATTGATAAGGAGCTTTCTGTTGAGTGCAATAGCATCATATGTTTCATTGTAACAAACAAGGTTCAGGCCCAGGCCAAAGTTCTCATGAGTGTTGCAATACCATCATGTTCTTGTCTCTGCCTTATGTTCATTGTAGCTTGAGGATTCTATGCTGTTTTGATGATTTCTCTATGCTTTCTCTTTGCTCAATCCTTGATGGCTACGCCGAAGGGGATTGTTTTCCTCTTTCGTCTCGCCCTTGATGGCCATGCCGAAGGGGGTGAGGCTTTGAGAGTGAGATTATGAGTTTGCATAGTGATTATGTCTTCACTTGTTGTCTTCTCTGTTGTGTAATTGACTGCACCACCTTGATTTTGATTAATGTATGTGTACTGCTACTCTATGTTAGCTCCTCCTGTGGGAGTTGAGCATTTTCTTTTTACCTCTTATTTGTTAGTAAAGTCAAGAAATAATTTTGTTGACATTAAGAACGTATTTGTGAATGGAGCATAATCAGTAGTCATCTGTGTCTTTATTTTAACAGTTGGAATAAAATAGTTACATAAAACTTTTATGTTATTAACTGCAAAGGTTAGGTTAGAGTGCTAATTAATCTTTTTTTGTCATTGAGTCCCGTATAATAATGTCTTCCTAACCATTCCAAAAGTAGTTCAAATGGACAGCCTGAAAAGAAAAAATAATCATAGTGGTGCTAATGCTCTGTACTATCCCAAGATTATGACGTGCAATTGGTTAGTATAATTTTTAAGAAAAGTTGGTAAAATAATTTTCTGATGCACAATTGCAATATTTTGTCCAATTGCTTTCATCACCACAAAACCTGAAGAGGAAAAAGGTAACATTAGGGGTGTGACTCAAAAATTGTTTAGTACTATTTCAAGATTCTTCTTTTTTCCTTAATGTTATTCCATGGATTACCATAGAGAAGTGAAAAGAACATGTGCTTTGTATAAGAGAGACAATGAAGAGATACACTATGGAAAAAGGACATTTAGTCCATTAATTAAGTGTTGTTGAACATGATATTCTTAGTAAAAGTTTAAACCAAGTTATGATTATTACGTTGTACGTGAGTTTGTGTGAGTTTGGTAAAGTTTATTGAGCAAGTGTTTCTCCTCTTAAAAAACATAAGTTCTTTTTTTTATATTTGGTAACTCAAAAAGTCAAGTAGCTTTTGCTCCTAGCTTATGAGAGTCAATGGTGCTCCTAAGAGCCACTAGGAATAGCTTTTCGAGAGCTCAAAGGCTCAACAGCTTTTTGAGAGCCACGTCATTACCAAACTTAGCCTTAATATGTCCAATTTCTAAAAGGGTGCATTTATCCTATGACTCGCTCCATCATTTACCGCTCAATTACATTTTTGAAGATCAAAGTTATTTTGGTCTAAAAAAGACATATATAAATGAATATTTATTTTAGTCTTGATATATAAATATTCTATATATCTTAAAAATGAAGACAATAAAGATGGTATACTGAGATAATTTTTTTCTAATAATAATTTTATAAGTATTACATATTTACATTATATATCTTCATATTTTATAGTAATAATGTGTTACAGCAATCATTGAGAAATGACAATCTTTGGATGACATCTAGCAAGGGCAACAAAGGCCTCAAAGGAATTTGCTCCATTTTCTTTTTACTTAATTTTTCTATATTTATGCTAAGGGATTATGTAGTAATTTTGTAGACTTAAATTACTTTTTGGTTGTTCCATTTGCTGATTCGCATATTATGAACAAGTGAAAAGTAATTAATTAATTTATACTTCTTTATTAGGTTTGTTACTCTTTGAAGCTGAGTCAATGATATTAGTTGTGCTTTCAAGATAGACAATAGATATATATAAACTACTTTAGTATTAGAGTAAAATTACTTTAAAATAATTTATATATGTTAAATTAAGATTTAAATGATTTTGTTAATTATGGGTAAAAGAATTGATTTTAAAATAATTGATATACAGAAATTGATTTATATATAAAAAATGTTTAAGAAATTAATGAATATAAAATAATAAAAGTAAAAACTAACTTTTATTGGAATTAATCTTTTTTAAAGTTTAATATTTATCTAGAAAGTGAAATTATAAATCAAGTAATTTTAGTTTTACCCAACTCACTTTATTTCAACGCAATGAATTTTTTTGCCTTGAAACTAATTACTTACTTTATGACATGGTATAAAATGCCTTCTCTCATAAATAAATAAATAAAAATATATATATACTATTTATAATGTTTATATATTTATTGATATATGATATTTCATACCATTAATAATTGAAGATGAAGTCAAGTCAATTTGTTTGTTTTTGTAATAAATATCTGTACTACACATCCATGCAATGCAAACACAGCCACACATTTTTCTTACTTTTCTTCATTCCAATCTGATAGCTATTAAATTCATCATTGCGCGTGAAGTTGTTCTTTTTCATTGACTTAATTTTTTTTATCTATCTTTTTTACTATTTAGATAGAATTTTTCAACTAATATCTTAAATATGTTGTTACATTTTTATATATAATATAATTTATTACAATGTGTGCTATCCTCAAGCTTTATTTTTACAATGTTATTTTAAATAATACTTTTTGAATAATGTAAAAATAATAATCCAAATAAGCATGTCAAGGAGTATCATTTAAAGACTACGAATTAACAATATAATATATAGTTGGTTCTAGGTTGTATCTTTTATGGGTTTAGCACTCTTTTTTAATAGGTTAATTTTTTCTAGAAGATTTTTTAATAAGAATATATGCTTAAATTCGACTATATATTCACGTTTCCTCTTATGTGTTCTATCTCTGAATGCTCATGAGTTATTTACCGAAAAAAGAATCTACAAATTAACATGGTTAGGTACACTCATATTATTATTAATTTATTATTGTAATGTTAAATTAATATGAAATAACTGTTACTAGTTTAAAATATTGCATAAAACATATCCATGATTAAATCTTATTTGATAGAATTCAATAAGCTACCTAGAGTTAGTTGAGGTAGCTAATGAGCCTATTTTGACTTTGATTTTGGCCAAAATAATTATTGAGATTGTAATGGACTGAGTAATTATAACCCAAAATCTTATTTATTGGCTGGTTTCAATGATTTTGTATTGCCCTAATATAAATTATGCATATTACATTTTATTCAATGTTTATTGCCATGTAACAAGGTTCATTGAAACGGAAGGAGAAGTGAAGGAAAAAAATATGAAATGATGGGACTCTGAACAACTCTTGTGGAAAAAATGAAAGCAAGAAGCATCATTATTCATGCATGTGCACTTGCGAAGGTCCGTTGGTGATGACCCACTCAAGTCAACATTTATTTATCTTTTGCATTATCACACTATAATGCAGACTACACATACACTTCTTCACAAACTAGACAGACTAAATTGCTTTCTCTTCCATACACTACACACATTTACATTGTTGCTTCTGAGATAAACCAGCAGAGTAGTAGTTCATTGCAATATAATAACCTTTTTTCTTTTGATCTTCTGATACTGTGAACCATTCATCATTCATGGCTGCAGCACTTGTTGGTGGAGCTTTTCTCTCTTCTGTTCTCAATGTTCTCTTCGACAGGCTGGCATCACCTGAAGTTATCAACTGGCTCAAGGGAAAGAAGGTTGACCAGAAGCTGCTTGAAAGGCTGAAGACATCTCTGCGTGTGGTTCGAGCAGTGCTTAATGATGCAGAGCAGAGACAGATCACTGACCCTTATGTGAAGGAGTGGCTTGTGGATCTGGAAGATGCTGTCTATCTTGCTGATGACTTGTTGGACGAACTCCGCACCAAAGCTGCTACTCATCAAAAGGATGATGCAGGTAACCCCTTGTCTGATGAGATGGTGGATAGGATAAAAGAAGTCACTGAGACACTAGAATCACTTGAAAAACAAAAAGATATCCTCGGTCTCAAAAATATTGGAAATGTCAACATGTCTAGCCGAATTCCATCTACATCTCTAGTTGTAACATCTGAAATATTTGGTAGGGATAAAGAGAGGAAGGCCATAATAGAGTTATTGTTGGATGATTCTAGTGATGATGTTGTGTCTGTGATCCCCATTGTTGGTATGGGTGGGGTAGGAAAAACTACTTTAGCTCAGTTGGCTTACAATGATGATGAATTGGAGGGGAAATTTGATTCTAGAGCTTGGGTTTGTGTTGGGGAGGAATTTGACACTGTTAAGGTCACAAAAGCCATATTAGCAGCTGTAACTCATAGTTCTTGTGAGAATTATGATTTCAATCTACTTCAAAATGATTTGAAGGATGAGTTGTCTGGGAAGAAATTCTTAATTGTTCTGGATGACATGTGGAACCATAGTCCAGAGGCGTGGGAAACTCTCAGAAAACCTTTTCAGTATGGGAATAAGGGCAGTAAAATTCTCGTCACAACCCGGAACGACAAAGTTGCTTCTGTGGTGAAAACTGTTTTAACTTTAGAGCTAGAAATGTTACCTGAGCAAGATTGTTGGTCATTGTTTGTGAAACATGCATTTCATTCCACTGATTCCAGAGAGTTTTCAGCTCTAGAAGAAATTGGCAGAAATATTGTTGAAAAATGTAAGGGGTTACCTTTGGCTGTAAAGACACTTGGTAGCTTATTACGAACAAACTATGATGTCAACTATTGGCATACTATTTTGAAAAGTGAAGTGTGGCAAATTTCGGAAGATGAGAATAGAATTATTCCTGCATTAAGAATTAGTTACCACTATCTTTCTTCACATCTAAAGCGGTGCTTTGTTTTCTGTTCCTTATATCCCAAGGATCATGAATTTGACAAAGATGAACTAATCTTACTGTGGATGGCTGAAGATTTTTTTGTACAGCCAGAAGGAATAAAGACTCTCGAAGAAATTGGTAATGAATGTTTCAATGAATTAGTTGCGAGGTCATTTTTCCAACCTTCTAATACTTGGGAAGGTTTCTTTGTGATGCATGATCTTATGCATGATTTGGCTATATTCTGTGCGGGAGAATTCTATTTTAGAGATGAGTCTGAAAAGGCAACAGAGATTGGTAAGATTAGCATTAAGACTCGTCATTTGTCACATAATGCTAGATACAAACATCCAATCTCAAATCTTTTAGCAGTTTGTCATAGGGCCAAACATTCAAGGACATTTCTTGAAGTCAATTTATGGAGTTGGAGGAATGCATTAAACATGGAAGATGCTCCTTGTATCTTGCTGTCACACTTGAAGTGCCTAAGAGTTTTGTCATTTAATTACTTTCCTCTTCAGTCATTGCCCCATTCGATAGGTGAGTATATCCATATGCGTTATTTGGATCTATCTGATACACCTATTGTGACATTGCCTGAGTCACTGAGTAGGTTGTACAATCTACAAACGCTGAAGTTGAGAAATTGCCGTGAGTTGAAAATAATTCCTAGTGGCATGCAAGACCTTGTGAATTTGCGCCATCTTGATATTAGAGGAACTCATTTACAAGAGATGCCTAAAGGAATGAGCAAAATGAAGCACTTGCAGTTTTTAAGTTACTATATTGTTGGAAAGCATGAAGGGAACAAGATCGGGGAATTGGGAGCACTTGTGAATCTCCATGGGCCACTTAGCATCTCCAAGATAGAGAATGTCGTCAATGGCAACGAAGCTTCGGAAGCAAAGATGAGCTATAAGAAGTACGTTAACTGTTTAGAGTTGAGATGGTCATCAAATAGCATTGATGTTGCTGATTCCCAGATTGAAAGAGATATATTGGACAAGTTACAACCTCACCAAGACATGGAGGGGCTATCAGTTGAAGGATACTGCGGTACAATGTTTCCTGATTGGTTGGGGTATTCGTCGTACAAATACTTGACTCATCTGCAATTGCGTGACTGTGATAATTGTTGTACGCTCCCATCACTGGGGCAGCTACCCTCTCTGAAGCACCTATGGATTTCACGATTTGACAGTGTGGAATGTATTGGTGCTGAGTTTTTCAGGGGTGTTGACTCTTGTTGTAAGACTCCTCCCTTTCCATCTCTGAAAACACTCACATTCGATGATTTGAAATGCTGGGAGGAATGGCATTCGTTTGAGTTTGACGACGCTTTTCCTCAACTTAAGGAGCTTACAATAAAGAA
The DNA here is from genome assembly GCA_013621005.1 of Aeschynomene evenia. NCBI lineage: Eukaryota > Viridiplantae > Streptophyta > Magnoliopsida > Fabales > Fabaceae > Aeschynomene > Aeschynomene evenia. Next base: position 4,480,731 of record CM024264.1, on the reverse strand, counting down.
ATGTCCCAGGTTAAAAGGAAATTTACCTGGTCACCTTCCCAAGTTGAAGAAACTTAACTTTGATAGGGAATGCGAGAAGCTTGCTTGTCTTCTCCCGAAGACTCCGTTGATGCTTAAACTAGAGATAGAGTTTATCAATAGAGTGAGAATGCAAGAGCTACCGCCTTCCATACTCTCTATAAGTATTAAAGGAAGCGAGCTGATTGAGTCCGTGTTTGAGGCCATGAGGCGCACCCAACCAACTTGTCTCCAATCTTTATCCATTGAAGACTGTGACTCGGCCATATCATTTCCGGGGGATTGTGTACCTGCTTCATTGCAATCGCTGCAAATTTGGAATTGTAAGAAACTAGATTTTCCAACTCAACAGCAACAGCAGCACCACTCGCTGCAGGAATTGAAGATTTATTCCAGCTGTGATTCACTCACATCCTTCCCTTTGAGTGCCTTTCCAAATCTCAGGGATCTCGATATCTACAATTGTGAAAATATGGAATCTCTTGAGGTGTCACAGTCACACGATGCCTCTAATTCAAGTCTCCGTTCTTTGATCATCTCCGGCTGCCCCAAATTTGATGATTGGTCTTTGATCAATACCATCATGTTTTTGTCTGTCTGATGTTCATTTTAGCTTGAGGGTTCTATGTTATTTTTCTTCAATGGGGTCAAAAACTTCAGCTGCTATCATAGAAGGGAATGTTAGAAACAAGATTAGATGGGGGTTCTGGTTAAAGACATGGCTACCTGATAGAGATGTGATGATTGGTGAACTATATATATACTTTGAGAAAATGCTGCTGGGTGGCTAAGATTGTTTGAAGATCTATTGGTTCCACCCATGTGACTGCCTATGCTTTGTGGCTTGATGGAGAAGATGTTTTGATGATCGGCCTATGCTTTCTCTTTGCTCAATCCCTGATGGCTATGCCGAAGGGGATTGTTCTCCTCTTTCGTCTCGCCCTTGATGGCCATGCCGAAGGGGGTGAGGCTTTGAGAGTGAGGTTATGAGTTTGCATAGGGATTATGTTTGTATTGCTACTTCTATTTTTGTCTTCTTTGTTGTGTTGACTGAGTCTTCACCACCTTGGCTTTGATTTATGTATGTCTTGCTACTCTTGTTATGTTAGCTTCTCCAATGGGAGTTGAGCATTTATTTATACACATCAAAAACATGTTCTTTTTTCCCTCCCATTTGTGGGCATAGTCAATAAATAATTGAGTTCATATTTAAAATGTTTTTGATAATTAGTCATCTATGGTTTTATTTGAACCGCTGGAATAACATAGTTGTTTATAACTTTTATGTTATTAACTGTAAAGGCTGAGTGCCAATTAATCTATTTTGTTAGTGAATAATCGATGTAAAATGGCCTTTCTAGCCATTTCAACAGTAGTTGAAATGGATTCACCACAATCTGAGAAAAAGGACTGATAGGGGTGCTAGTTCTCTCGGTCAAATCCCAAGATTATAAATTAAAAGAATGATAAATTGCAATCTCTTTTAAATGCATTTCCACGCACAATAGGAAGTAGGATAATACAAACATAAAAACTTGTTAAGTAAATTTTATAAATAAAAAAATATGAAATTATTTTTATCAAACCTAAAAAAAATGTTCATTGAAATGTGCAGTGGGTGCTGGGAGCCAATAAGCACTTGCATCAGAGTTTTTGAAGTTGTCATCACTCATCAGGTTAATTACATTTCTCTTTCAATTTCATCTAACAGGTATAATTTGACAATTTTATTTGATACTTTTGTGGTTTTTGGGATTTGCTAAAAATTATTTTACTCCATTTCAACTATGCGCTATCAGTGAAACAGATGAAATTGAGAGAGTTTGCTGGTTGAATGGTTAAGAAGCTTGTGGAAGATAGCTTTGTGACCAGAAAGCCTTTGCTCCAGGTTGCGTCATTTTTCTATGGTTATGCTCAGACATTATTATCTGCTAATTTGGCTTTAATTACTGTTTTTTGTTCCATTTGCTGGTTGGTTTGTACGTTATGAACAAGTGAAAAGTAATTCATGGTAATTCATTAGCATAATATAAGCAAAGGAAGAGTGTTGAGAATGAAGGAAAGATGATAAGTGGCATCAAGCTGAATTCAATAGCAGCTAGTTCTTGAGGAGGTTTAAGCTCACTTAGAGTACTAAAATGGGTGCTTCCAATGAGAATTGGTATTCACAATCTAGGTCATTGAGACTTCCAATTTTGAAGAAACATAATTTCTATTGGTTGGGATTGAATTCAATTTTTTCTATGCTAGCAATTCATATATGTTGAAAATAGTGATGGTTATAAGAATAAACATTAGCTGCTGGAGATAATAATGACTATGGAATGGCCTTTACACTTTAGTCCATTTGTATGGACTAGGGTCACTCTGAAATGCAATGGTCTTCAAAGAGTCCCTCTTCATTAATTTGCAAGGTTCATAATGAGTACATCAACCTAAATATCTTCCTTGTTAGAACAAAATCTGCACATCAATGATAGGTACAAAGTATAAACAAAATCTGCACTAGATAGAGAGAGGCAAGAAGGTGAAATTCTCTGAAGCATTTCTTGAACAAATGATGTAGTGCAATATGCCTTTATATATCAGATAAACAAATTTTGCAGAAATGAACATAGATTGAAACAGCAATAGGTACCAATTTTTAATTTGTTAATTTGTGGAGGAGATTATGCTTATCCTTGTGATGAGAAACTTTTGCATTGCACTCTTGTCACATTCATCATATTCAGCCCAAAGCTTTACCTTTACTACACAACAAAAAGACAAAATTTATAAGGTACTGCCATCTTTCCTCAAATCAAACCTCCTCTCATTAGATGGCATAAACTGCAGAGGCTTCTTATCAATAATGCAGAAGTTGAAATTTTCCTCCAACAAATAATTCTCTAATTCATCTTGAAGCATCAGTAATCAGAAGAAAGCATTAAACAAATACTGTGACATGTGAACCAAACAAAACGTTAGTAATTGATAAATGTGCTACCTGCCATTTGAGGTCCATAGCACTATTCTATGTAATTTATATGAATCAATGCTTATTGTAATACTATGTTGTGCAGGGTGGCTTGCAACAAAGGCATAGAAGAACGTGAGATGCTACTCTCAAGTCTCAATGCCTCGTAGTAAGAATAATTTATTTTGAATTTATATGAAATATAAGTATGGTCACAGTGGGATCGAAAAGGAATAGAATAAATCTTTAACAATAGTTCTATCTAAATATTCAGTTCTCAAAATAAATACGCTCTTACGACTTTTATTTCTTACTTTTTCTTTCAACTTATTTCCTCTTCATTTTTCATCTGTTATAATTTAGGTGTATACATCTAAATGGACTTCAAACTAATATTTTCCAATCTTTAGTGATCTACAGCTTATAATAAAAAATTCCTTGGGGATATAAAAGTTGAAAGTTTGCACACATTATTGTCTACTGAACCTCACATCATCATTCAAAGAAGTAAACAATAAAAAAAGAAACACATGTGAAGCAAGCTGGAAGTATCACCTCGTATTGTTTTCACACTCTTAACTGCTGCAAAAACTAATTGTTTATATATCCAACATCTCTTCCTTTGAAATTTCCTACACTAGACAACAAAAATCACATGACTGTATCCTGCAGGGTTGCAACCTCGTATTCTTTTGATATAATAAGCATGTGATGAGCACTCTTCACTGCTAAACCAACTAACTATTTATTTGTCTAACATCTCATCCTTTTCACAAAAGTTAGAAACCATGAAAAAGCACTATATATTATATATATATATATATATATATATATATATATATATATATGCCAGTAATATAATATAATTTTCAGCAACCAACCACAAAATATAAAAAAACATTTCTTCAACTTCACTAGCAGAAAAAAAATGAACCGTTAGGAATTGAATAGAATATGTGAAGGAAACAGATTCCGGTTTGGGCAGAATAATAAAACAAAAGAATTCTTCAGCAAGGTCATGTGAATCTGGCTCGAAGATCCATGAGCGTGTGAAGTCAATTTCTTTTATTAAAAAAAAATTATAGCAGTACTGCATTGCTACACTATATATAAGCCAGATCCAGAGTTAATATTTAAATGCAAGCATCAAGAGCTTATTTGTACTTGATTGAAATCTGAGTTCACTACAAACAACAACTACTCCATCCTTAGTCCTTTCTTTTCTTTATTCCAATTTGTATTCTGTTCAGCTGATCTTGAGAGCATGGCTGCTGCACTTGTTGGTGGAGCTTTCCTTTCTTCTTTTGTTAATGTTGTTTTCGACAGGCTGTCTTCCCCTGAGGTTGTCAACTGGATCAAAGGAAAGAAGCTTGACGAGAAGCTGCTTGGAAGGTTGAAGAGAATTCTAACTGTCGTTCAAGTTGTTCTTAATGATGCCGAGCAGAAACAGATCACTGACCCTACTGTGAAGGACTGGCTTGCCGATATCGAAGATGCTGTCTATAAGGCTGATGACTTATTGGATGAATTCGCCACCAAAGCTGCCACCACTCATAATGATCCAGGTAACATCTGGACTCGTTATTTCAGTAAGCAAGATAGGGAAATGGTATGTAAGATAGAAGAAATGATTGGTACACTGGAAGAACTTGCAAAACACCAAGATATCCTTGGTCTGAAAGAGATTGCAAATGTTAACATGTCAAGGAGAATTCCATCTACATCTCTAATTGAAAAATCTGAAATATTTGGTAGGGATGAAGATAGGGAGGCCATCATAAAATTATTGTTGGATGATAGCAGTGATCCTGTTGTGTCTGTGATCCCCATTGTTGGCATGGGTGGGGTAGGAAAAACTACTTTAGCTCAATCGGTTTACAATGATGATAAATTGAAAGGAAAGTTTGATTCTAGAGCTTGGGTTTGTGTTGGGGAAGAGTTTGACACTGTTAAGGTCACAAAAGCCATATTAATAGCAGTAACTGATAGTCCTTGTTACAAGGATGATTTCAATTTACTTCAAAATGATTTGAAGGATAAGTTGTCTGGGAAGAAATTCTTAATTGTTCTGGATGACATGTGGAACCATAGTCCAGAGGCGTGGGAAACTCTCAAAAAACCTTTTCAGTATGGGAATAAGGGCAGTAAAATTCTCGTTACAACCCGGAGCGACAAAGTTGCTTCTGTGGTGCAAACTACTCCAATTTACAGGTTACATTTGTTACCTGAGCAAGATTGTTGGTCATTGTTTGTGAAACATGCATTTCATTCCACTGATTCTAGAGAGTTTTCAGCTCTAGAAAAAATTGGCAGAAATATTGTTGAAAAATGTAAGTGGTTACCTTTGGCTGTAAAGACACTTGGTAGCTTATTACGAACAAACTATGATGTCAACTATTGGCATACTATTTCGAAAAGTGAAGTGTGGCAAATTTCGGAAGATGAGAATAGAATTATTCCTGCATTAAGAATTAGTTACCACTATCTTTCTTCACATCTAAAGCGGTGCTTTGTTTTCTGTTCCTTATATCCCAAGGATCATGAATTTGACAAAGATGAACTAATCTTACTGTGGATGGCTGAAGATTTTTTTGTACAGCCAGATGGAATAAAGACTCTCGAAGAAATTGGTAATGAATGTTTCAATGAATTAGTTGCGAGGTCATTTTTCCAACCTTCTAATACTTGGGAAGGTTTCTTTGTGATGCATGATCTTATGCATGATTTGGCTATATTCTGTGCGGGAGAATTCTATTTTAGAGATGAGCTAGAAAAGGCAAAAGAGATTGGTAAGATTACCACTAAGACTCGTCATTTGTCACATAATGCTGCTGGATACATTTATCCAATCTCAAATCTTTTAGCAGCTTCTCATAGGGCCAAACATTCAAGGACATTTCTTGAAGTCAATTTATGGAGTGGGAGCGCATTAAGCATGGAAGATGCTCCTTGTATCTTGTTGTCACACTTGAAGCGCTTAAGAGTTTTGTCCTTTAGGACCTTTCCTCTTCACTCATTGCCTCCTTCTATAGGTGAGTTGATCCATATGCGTTATTTGGATCTATCTGATACACCTATTGTGACATTGCCTGATTCACTGAGTATGTTGTACAATCTACAAACGCTGAAGTTGAATGGTTGCAGGAAGCTGAAAATGCTTCCTAGTGGGATGCAAGACCTTGTGAATTTGCGCCATCTTGATATTAGAGGAACTCCTTTACAAGAGATGCCTAAAGGAATGAGCAAAATGAAGCACTTGCAGTTTTTAAGATACTATATTGTTGGAAAGCATGAAGAGAACAAGATCGGGGAATTGGGATCACTTGTGAATCTCCATGGGTCACTTTGCATCTCCAATATAGAGAATGTCGTCAGTGGCAACGAAGCATTGGAAGCAAGGATGATTGATAAGAAGTACGTTAACAGTTTAGAGTTGATTTGGTCATCAAATAGCATTGATGTTGCTGATTCCCAGATTGAAAGAAATATTTTGGACAAGTTACAACCTCACCAAGACTTGAAGGAGCTATCAGTTGATGGTTACAGGGGTACAACGTTTCCTGATTGGTTGAGGTATTCTTCGTACAAACACATGACTCATCTGGATTTGCGTGACTGTGCACATTGTAGTATGCTCCCATCACTGGGGCAGCTACCCTCTCTGAAGCACCTAGAGATTTCAAGATTTGACAGTGTGGAATGTATTGGTGCTGAGTTTTTCAGGGGTGGTGACTCTTGTTGTGAGACTCCTCCCTTTCCATCTCTGCAAACACTGACATTCGAGGATTTGAAATGCTGGGAGGAATGGCATTCGTTTGAGTTTGACGACGCTTTTCCTCAACTTAAGGAGCTTACAATAAAGAATTGTCCCATGTTAAAAGGAAATTTTCCCAGTCACCTTCCCAAGTTGGAGATACTTGACATTGATCGGGAATGCGCGCAGCTTGCTTGTCTTCTCCCGAAGACTCCTGCGATGCTTGAACTGGAGATACTGTTTATGAATAGACTAAGAATGCAGGAGCTACCGCCTTCCATACGCTCTATAAGAATTAAAGGAAGCGAGCTGATTGAGTCCGTGTTTGAGGCCATGAGACGCACTCACCCAGCTTGTCTCCAGTCTTTATACATCCAAGACTGTGACTCGGCCATATCATTTCCGGGGGATTGTGTACCTGCTTCATTGCAATCACTGTATATGTGCAACAGCAGCACCACTCGCTGCAGGAATTGAAGATTGATTCCAGCTGTGATTCACTCACATCCTTCCCTTTGAGTGCCTTTCCAAATCTCAGGGATCTCGATATCTACAATTGTGAAAATATGGAATCTCTTGAGGTGTCACAGTCACACGATGCCTCTAATTCAAGTCTCCGTTCTTTGATCATCCCCGGCTGCCCCAAATTTGTGTCCTTGTCCACACTATGGATGACCGCACCCCAGTTAGAGTCTCTTGAAATAAGGAATTGCCCAGAAATAGAATCATTTGGTGTTGATGAAGGGGGTCTTCTGTCTAATTTGAAAAAACTTGTGATCATGGGATGCAAGAAACTAGTGAGCAACCTAGCATCGATGGACCTGCGTAGTCACGGTCTCACTCGTCTTATGATTGAAGGTGCAAGTGAGAGTGTGAAGTCCTTCCCAAAGGAGGGTTGGCTACCTGCCTCCCTTGAGTGTCTATCTCTGTGGAGCTTTCCAAGTCTGGAGACGTTGGACTGCAACGGACTTTCCCATCTCACCTCCCTCCGTACTTTACATATTTTGGGCTGTGAGAAGCTGGAAAATATCACGGGGCAAACACTGCCTGCCTCTCTAACACTCCTCCACATATATTATTCTCCATTGGGTGAACGTTGCAAAGTGAAGGACCCCCAGATTTGGCCCATAATTTCTCACATCAACACAATTTGTATTAATGGGGTACAGATTAATAAATGACGATAGATCATCAACAGGTAGTTGTTTTCATTCTCTCGCCGCTATGAAAAGTGTTTTCTGTCTCCTTTTTCATTTACGAATATATGAAGTAACATTTTTCTTTAATTTATTTTACTCTATGAAATAGTCTTTAGTTGCATTCAACTACTGTCACTTACAAGTTACAGCTAATACAAGTATATCTTGAATACTTCCTATCCAATTTTAGAAAATTCATATTCCCCTATGTTTGCTTTTTCCCCTTGATCGGTGCCAGTTCTCGTATTATAAAGGATCACAAACTTGGCAGGTGAAACAAATTCAAATACAATATTACTTTTCAAGTTCAAAATAAATTTATGGTGAAACTTGATCATATTTTTCATCGTTCAGTTGTATTTGGAATGGTTGATTGCAGGTTCTTAGGCTCAATTAGTTAATTCTGATTTTGCACCATTTCTACAACTTCTTTGGATTCCATCTACTGATTGTGAACTGTGGAGCTGATGTGCCTCATGAAATAGAAAATTTTGTTTGGTTATTCTGAAAAAATCATACCAATTTTGGTGATTTAAGAGGCTGGTCATAGATTTGAAGTATTAAAAGGCAATCCAGTTTCTATTTAAGAGGCGGATTTGACGTCATGAAACTCAATTGTATCTTTCAATTATCCAGTTTTTATATTGACTAAGCATTTTAACTTTGTTATTGTTAAGTTTCAAGTCTAATGATGGTTTTATTTGATAAGGAAAAACAAAGATTATTGTATGACCAAGGCAAAGTGAGAATGTGAATTTTAGCATTAATTTTAAGACAAGACTAGTATCAAGTTCCTTATTTTCATTTCAACCAATTTTTAAATCAAATGGTGACATGTTTACATTGTGTAAATCTCCCATTGTTATTTTGCATGTCGAAATTACAATAGACATTATCAATATAATCTGAGCTCCATACCCTAACATTGCATCTCTGATTGAAAACTCATCACTTGCTTAAACTTCCATGTAGTAGAGTCAAATCAAATTAGCATAACTGCATAAGGGTTGAAAATTTAAATTGATTGGAATGTCAATATTGTTTCATGTTTGTGAGTATATTCTTATCTTTTAGTAGTGTTACCAACTTCCAATTTTAGAGTTGGGCATTAGTTTACAGTAGTGACATATGATCCATGTAGCTAACCATACCAAGAGGAAACACATAGTTGCAGTATTTGTATATAGAAAATGTATCATTATGCTTCTTATGTGAATATAACATCACTGTATGTCACTATTTCATTATGCTTCATATCGTAAAATTGAAGTTTTTTTTCCTGTACATGTACATGAACCTGTCAAAGACCCTGAAAGCTAATTGGACTTCTTCCTGGGAATTGGTAACTCTTACTCGATCTTGCTTGTTGGGTGAAAATGAAAGGTTGGCAATAATTCAACATGAAGTTTTGAGGGTTTTCACTTGTCAAAGCCATTGGAAGAGTTCTGCACTACGAGGAGAATTTTCTTAGAGGTAACAAGAAAGATGGAAAATTGGTGTTTGAGTTGATCTATGAATATCACTTAGTAGTTTTGTCATGGCATTGCAAACTAGTTGTTAGGTCAATTTTTCTGCAATTGTATACTTTCTCACATCCTTCCCATTGAAGACCTTTCCAAATCTCACAGCACTTGTAACATGCAGGTCTGAAAATATCAACATGCTCGCTCTTTCAGTTCTCTGTCATTTAACCCTCTCCATTCACCCAACTTTATTTCCTTCTCTGCTGTAGGATTGGAAGCACCTCAGCTAAAGTGTCTCAGAACAGAGCATTGCCCCAAAACTTAACCGTTTCATGATGGGGATTTGCCGCCTAACATGGAGAGAGATTTGTATATGGGAAGGCAAGAAACTAATGTGCTGCCTACCATCATGGGATTTGTGTTGTCAGTCTACCTATCTTCAGATCCATTTTTCATGCAACAATGTAAAGTCCTTCAAAATCAAGGTTTACCTGCATGCCACCCTTCGGCTTCTGAATCTGTTTTGGAGACTGTTGCGTGATTGTAACAAGATACTATCCTATGTGACTGGAAAATATTGCTTCTTCATTATCTCTTTTCATTAATAAAAATCCTTTGCTGGGTGAATGATGCCATATTGTGGTAATTTAGTTGACGCTAGATGGATTTTTTTATCCCAGATCTTCTACTGGTGATTGTTTCACTTTCTCCAAATGTTATTGCATCTTGCCCAACTATATTTGTTTTCTACAACAAAATTTTTTCTTTTCTTCAACAATATTGCATCTTCACCTAGCTAATGATTCTGTTCTGCATTTCAATCATGAACTTATGCAGATCAATTCTTGGCATGGAGCTTTGTTGTTCAGAATTCTTATATGATATGGCAGATTGGTATGAAAATGGAAAGGGCTCCTTCTAGTGGTCAGACATGGGTCAATTGTTGCCTTGAAAGCTACAACTCATGAGGAATTCAAGGCAATATGAAACAATGTTTCTTATCCTGAGGAAGAAATTAAATCTGAGATTAGAAGGGGTTCTGGCTAGATTCATAGATCTGATAGAGATTTGATGATTGGTGTACTAAATACCAATGCTTCAGTTTTGAGAAAATGAAGATGGGTGGCTTGGAATGTTGGAAGATCTAATGATACCAGCCGTGTTACTGCAGCTGTGGCTTGATGGAATTGATGTTTTGATGATCGGTCTATGCTTTCTCATTGCTCAATCCTTGATGGCTATGGCGAAGGGGATTGTTCTCCTCTTTTGTCTCGCCCTTGATGGCCATGCCGAAGGGGGTGAGGCTGTGAGAGTGAGGTTATGAGTTTGCATAGGGATTATGTTTTCACTTGTTGGCTTCACAACATGTTTCCCTAGTTTGTATTGCTACTTCTATTTTTGTCTTCTTTGTTGTGTTGACTGAGGCTGCACCACCTTGGTTTTGATTGATGGATCTGTCTTCTTTTTCCTCCCAATTATAAACAAAGTCAAGAAATAATCCAAGTGATATTCAGCTGACCTGTGCTCATGTTTATAGTTTTGTACTTCAGACCACTTTCTTTACACCAAAACATGCAACAATTAAGTATAGGAGCCCATTAAAGACAATATAGTTATTCAAGCTTGAAAAAAGTTCTTGCAAAATACATGAGTTATTTGCTTGAATTTTTTTTAAGTCTTATGTGTGACTATAATCATTCTATATGCTGTGATGCTCAATTTAGACTTATAGGTGTTTGATTTGATGAAACGACTTGGTCCTTCTATGACTAACTTAGATCTTCCATAAGAATTTTTGGAACATATTATCCTTGTACTAGTTATTTGTGACCACCATAGTACTCTTAAATTTTGTCTGATTGTCACAATATTCATCTTGAGAAACAAAGAATTTGCATCTTCCAGTGTGCCAATAATCCTAAAATACAGTAATGTCTCATGGGGCTAAAGAGATACCTCTGTTTAAGGTTTTGTTCTTGCTACATGGAAGGATGTACCACCATTGACATGTGCATGGAAGGGCCTCTTTAATGGGGTCATGAACATAGAACAAGTATGCACATGCAAATTTTTATTTTCTTTTCTTTTTTCCTGAATTTCATTACTATATTTTTAGCTTTTGTTTTTCCTCTAACTGCTCCTTATTTTTTCTCTTCGTAAAGGATATCAAATTGGATAGTATTTATTTTTGTTTTTTACTTTTCATGTTGAAAATAAAATTGCATGGTACTAATACCAAAAATAAAAAATAGATCACATCTTTAATTCTGATTTTGCTTCATTGTTTCAACATGCAAGGATTTCTGATTCCCTTTATTCATGTATAATATGGAAAAAAGGTATATACACTGATGATGAAATTGGGGATTTTGTTTGATATAGAATAAGTTATGCCAGTAATTTTGAATCTGTGCTACTTTGTTCTGTTTCTAACACAAAATCTGTCGTAAAAAGCTTCAGTCTCCATTTTTTCTCTGGGATGGCTTATTTTTAGGGCCAAAATATGTAGTTCATAGAGGTATGTTCCATCCAATTCTTTCTATGTTGCATATTGTCAACTATTGAACAAAGTATTAATATTCAGCAAACAAAACTAATAATTCAGTATTGTTTTACTGTTTATGGGTTGAATTAGTGGACCCAATTATTGATTGTATCCATTGTGAAAATTTGCACCTACTGTTTGGAGATTATTGAACAGTGCAATATTAAAAGAATATAATGAAATTTGTAGGAAACATCCTGCCACAACAAAATTATCAGCATCCTATTATCAATAATGCTACCTGTACAACAGAAATACGTACAACAAATATTCAAGGTATACATGATATGGGATGTGTGCTAGTATGTGTGCTATACAAATAGTACACATCCCATATCATATATAGTACACGTTGGATACTTGTGTGACGTATTTCTGTTGTATGACAAAGATTATTGATCCAATGTGGACTATACTTTTATGAGAGAAGGTGAAGTCAACTTTTAATGTATTAAAAATTTTCACAATTAGTTCCTATTTTATCTGACAATGACATTCAAAGATCAAAAGAAGAGTGAAAGCAGCGTCCTACTTTTTTTTTTTTGATAAATAATGAAGAGGCTCCAAGTATGGAGACTCATAGAAGAAATAATATGAAATATCTACTCTCAAATAAGATTGGTCTCATTAAAAAACCTCCTATCCTAAAATAGAAAACTAATCTAATGAGAAAAAAGAGTACCAATTCAAATATGAGATAATTGTAGATACAACAAATTATCTTCAAGAAATCAACATGCATACACCATACAATTCCTTTCCCATCACACCATCCAAGATAACAGCAATATAAGAAAGCAAATAGAAAACTACATCTGCATAAAACCAGAAAAGTAAGGCTACACTCCTGGCAGCGACACACGCAGTGTACATCACACCCCTCCCACTTGGTCAATTCACCTTAGTCAATACCAAACACTTTAGGCCACTCCATGCAATCCACATGTTTGGCCACCTTCCAATTTATATAATCATGATTCAATAAGCTGCTATATGCCAATAGTAAGATATCCTCCTTATAGCATCTATATTTCATTATCAGCTCTTCATCCCAAATACATAATAAGCTACTTTTCCTTCATGACAAATTCCCACACCATTTCAACCTTGCAACCACCCCTAGCCCCCTAGCATTCAAAGATGCAATCTTCATCTAGAAACTGCAGAACCCCCTACTTTCCTCTTCATTAAGGAACGCTTGATCATATTTCCTTTTGTTTTCCCCTGAACAACAGCCACAAAGTCAGCTTTGGAGGACTTCTGCCACCCCTTTTTCCTACTATTAGCCTTAGCTTGCTCTCTAGACGCATCTCTCACCTTGTTCCTTGATTTGAAAAGTTGTATCAGCGTTGGTTCTTCATTTAAAGCAAATATCATTCCCGCATTTGAGCACACCTCTTTTGATTCCCTTGCCTTGCTTTCCACAACACCATCTTTTAACTCATGGTCCGAAACAGAGCTCCCAGAATTTCTTTTATTATTATTTACAATCCCACAAGCATTAAATGGATAAAAAGGTGGAGTTTCAGCTACCTTGCTTCCTGTTCCCGACTCTTCCACTCTAGTGACTCCACGCTCAGAACATAAGTGTGGGTCAAAACCAGGGGGGACGGACACTGATTTAGATCTTTCAACTTCATTATTTATGGTCATTGGAACTCTATATGAACAGCCTTTAGTATTCATTACTGGCCTCTCTGGACAAAGGCTCGAACACTCCCCCTCCTTTTCCAATAGCAGCCCATTAGTGTTGGTCCAGCGTTCACACACCTCCTTGTGAAAACCTCCTATCACATCCCAACCCTTCCTCTAACTCTGGACCCACATAAGATGTCAAGTTTAAAATATCATTTTTAAATGGGTCTTTAGAGCTCCCCCAATCCCCCTCGGTTAATTAAATCGATAAGTATAGGATCAGCTACATTATCATAGCTGTTGTGACTAACGAGGCTATCTTCAACCACACCTCTAGGTAATGGGCCTCCATTAGACCTTTAGCAGCGTCCTACTTGATTTGCACTATATTTTGTCTTTGAGAGCCATCTTACTTCTTTCTTCTTCTTTTTAATAATTTTTCTTACAATATTATTGAAATAGTAAACATTGCTTTTGCCTTTTCTTTTTTGTTAATAAAATGGTGAAGACCGGTTAATTGGGTGATGTAGTAGGTTTCAGTGTGGACTGTGGAGCAAACCTTTGAAATTAGGCTGCTGATATGGGAAATTCAAGATGATGGTGGATGTGAAGTTTAAGCCTATTTATTATTTGATGTGTAAATTTATATTTATTGAAATGGGCTCTGTTTTCTTTTACCTTTCTATATGGAAGATTAAAAAAGGTTGACAAGTGTTATGCTATATGTCATTTGATGTCCATTGAAGAGTTGCCAAAATGTATCTGTATGTCATGCATGGTTTTCAACTATTGATTTAGTTATACTTCAGTGTGTCACAAAGTGTTTTTCATGTATGAATTTACATTCACAAAAGTGATTTACGGTGGAATTTACATATGACCTACTAAAAGAGGGTTCTCCAATATTTGAACTCAAACCACACCTAGTGTGGACAGAATGCTGAAACAGATGTGTCAACTTTCAATACCATTTCCAACTAGTTTTATTTCATACAAATTACAAAAAAAAAATTATGTGAGAGTATCATCTTTTATCTTACTAAATCTCTTCTTATCATAGATTAACCAGAAAGTAAACTTATAAATCTTGAAAAGGCACTTTAAAGTTTTATATATAATCTTAAGCACTTTGTTTGCTGGCCACTGTATATATATAATATATATATATGTATATAATAAAAAATAAGTTTCTTTTTGGTGTTGTACTGATAAAGAAAAAGTATATTTTAACTACTGGAGAATGGAGATTTATTTTTACAACCCTTCTTTAAATGATACTCCTCAAATAGTGTAAAAATAACAAGGCCAAATAAACATATCAAGGAGTAGAAATTAAAAACTTTAGGTATACTCATATTTTTATTATTGTAAATTGTTACTATTGTTAAACTAATGTTGAAATGATGGTTGTAAAATTCTATTTACTATATCATATAGATAAAAATTAATATAAATTTCTTTGATACCTTGTAAAATTCAAGAGTATGTATGCTTTACAGTTAACTTACAATTAAAATGTTAATATATATTTTACTAATCTAAAACATTTATATTGATAAAACCTACCAGGATTAAATCTTATTCGATGAATTCAATAAGCTACCCATAGTTCGCTGAGGTAGCTAATCAATTCCCTAAATAAATAAATAGATAGATTGAATAGATAAAAATGTGTACAAAGAATTGTTTGATATATAATAAGTTATGCTAGTTATTTTGAATCTGTGCTACTTTGTTCTGTTTCTAACACAAAATCTGTCGTACAGTCTCCATTTTTTTCTATGGGTTGGCTTATTTCTATGGCCAAAATCTGTAGTTCATAGAGATATGTTCCAATTCTTTCTATGTTGCATATTGTGAACTAATGAACAAAGTATTAATATTCAGCAAACAAAACTAATAATTCAGTATTGTTTTACTGTTTATGGGTTGAATTAGTGGACACAATTATTGATTGTATCCATTGTTGAAAATTTGCACCTACTGTTTGGAGATTATTATTGAACGGTGCATAAAGAAATGTGAAGGAAACAAACATCCTGCCACAACAAAATTATCAGCATCTTTTTATAGGGTGTGGACTATACTCTTATGTATTAAAAATTTTCACAATTAGTTATATTTTATCTCAAAATGACGTTCAAAGAAGAAAAAGAGTGAAAGTAGCATCCTAGTAGATTCGCACTATGTTTTGTCTTCTGTTTATAATTAAACTTTGAAGAAAGTTTCCACCAAGTTGTGGTGAAGGTTCACTGAAAAAGAAAGAAAAGTGAAGGAAACATGGAGTGATTGGATCATACTTTCTCTTTATGAAAGAGAGAGAGCAGTTAAGCATCTCTTGTCTTTGCTTGTGGAAAAAAAACTAAAGCAAGAAGGAGCATTGTCTGGTAGACCCGTTAAGTCAATATTCCTGTTATTATTCACTTATCTTTTGATTTGCCACAAATATCAGCATTATTAATTGCATTATCACAATAATATATGCACACTTCCTTCGCAAACTGCTTTCACTTCCTTTCCTTTTTCAATACACTACTACACTTTGAGAGAAAAACCAGAGAGCTGTTCATTGCAATAACATACATACCTTTATTTTGATCTTCTGATATTGTGAACCATTCATCATTCATGGCTGCTACGCTTGTTGGTGGAGCTTTTCTCTCTTCTTTTGTTAATGTTCTCTTCGAGAGGCTGGCATCACCTGAAGTCCTCAACTGGCTCACGGGAAAGAAGGCTGATACCCAGAAGCTGCTTGAAAGGTTGGAGACATCACTGTTGGCGGTTCAAGCAGTGCTCAATGATGCAGAGCAGAGACAGATCACTGAACCTACTGTCAAGATGTGGCTTACCAAACTCGAAGATGCTGTCTTTAAGGCTGATGACTTGTTGGACGAACTCCGCACCAGAGCTGCCACTCATCAAAAGGATGATGCAGGTAACCCCTTGTCTGATGAGATGATGGATAGGATAAAACAAGTCACTGAGACACTAGAATCACTTGAAAAACGAAAAGATATCCTCGGTCTCAAACATATTGAAAATGTCAACATGTCAAGGAGAATCCCATCTACATCTCTAGTTGTAACATCTGAAATATTTGGTAGGGATAAAGAGAGGAAGGCCATAATAGAGTTATTGTTGGATGATTCTAGTGATGATGTTGTGTCTGTGATCCCCATTGTTGGCATGGGTGGGGTAGGAAAAACTACTTTAGCTCAGTTGGTTTACAATGATGATGAATTGAAGGGGAAATTTGATTCTAGAGCTTGGGTTTGTGTTGGGGAGGAATTTGACACTGTTAAGGTCACAAAAGCCATATTAATAGCAGTAACTCGTAGTCCTTGTGACAAGGATGATTTCAATTTACTTCAAAATGATTTGAAGGATGAGTTGTTTGGGAAGAAATTCTTTATTGTTCTGGATGACATGTGGAACCATGGTCGAGAGGCGTGGGAAACTCTTAAAAAACCTTTTCAGTATGGGAATAAGGGCAGTAAAATTCTCGTCACAACCCGGAGCGACAAAGTTGCTTCTGTTGTGAAAACTGTTCTAACTTGCGAGCTAAAAATGTTACGTAAGGAAGATTGTTGGTCATTGTTTGTGAAACATGCATTTCATTCCACTGATTCTAGAGAGTTTTCAGCTCTAGAAGAAATTGGCAGAAATATTGTTGAAAAATGTAAGGGGTTACCTTTGGCTGTAAAGACACTTGGTAGCTTATTACGAACAAACTATGATGTCAACTATTGGCATACTATTTTGAAAAGTGAAGTTTGGCAAATTTCGGAAGATGAGAATGGAATTATTCCTGCATTAAGAATTAGTTACCACTATCTTTCTTCACATCTAAAGCGGTGCTTTGTTTTCTGTTCCTTATACCCCAAGGATCATGAATTTAACAAAGATGAACTAATCTTACTGTGGATGGCTGAAGAATTTTTTGTACAGCCAAATGAAATAAAGACTCTCGAAGAGATTGGTAATGAATCTTTCAATGAATTAGTTGCGAGGTCATTTTTCCAACCTTCTAATACTGAGGAAGGTTTCTTTGTGATGCATGATCTTATGCATGACTTGGCTATATTCTGTGCGGGAGAATTATATTTTAGAGATGAGCTAGAAAAGGCAAGCCAGGTTGGTAAGATTAACACTAAGACTCGTCACTTGTCACATAATGCTGCATACAATTATCCAATCTCAAATCTCTTAGCAGCTTCTCATAGGGCCAAACATTCAAGGACATTTCTTGTAGTCAATTTATGGAATTGGGATGCATTTAACATGGAAGATGCTGCATGTATCTTGCTGTCACACTTGAAGTGCTTAAGAGTTTTGTCCTTTATGAATAGACTAAGCATTGCCCCATTCTATATGTGAGTTGATCCATATGCGTTATTTGGATCTATCTCATACACCTATTGTGACATTGCCTGAGTCACTGAGTAGGTTGTACAATCTGCAAACGCTGAAGTTGAGAGGTTGCCGTGAGTTGAAAATGCTTCCTAGTGGCATGCAAGACCTTGTGAATTTGCGCCATCTTGATATTAGAGAAACTCATTTAGAAGAGATGCCTAAAGGAATGAGCAAAATGAAGCACTTGCAGTTTTTAAGTTACTATATTGCTGGAAAGCATGAAGGGAACAAGATCGGGGAATTGGGAGCACTTGTGAATCTGCATGGGCCACTTAGCATCTCCAAGATAGAGAATGTCACCAATGGCAACGAAGCTTTGGAAGCAAGGATGAGTAATAAGAAGTATGTTAACCGTTTAAAGTTGAGATGGTCATCAAATAGCATTGATGTTGCTGATTCTCAGATTGAAAGGGATATTTTGGGAAAGTTACAACCTCACCAAGACTTGGAGGAGCTATCAGTTGATGGTTACAGGGGTACAATGTTTCCTGATTGGTTGGGGTATTTTTCGTACAAACACATGACTTATCTGAAATTGCACAGATGTGAAAATTGTTGTACGCTCCCATCACTGGGGCAGCTACCCTCGCTGAAGCACCTAGAGATTTCAAGATTTGACAGTCTGGAATGTATTGGTGCTGAGTTTTTCAGGGGTGGTGACTCTTGTTGTGAGACTCCTCCCTTTCCATCTCTGAAAAGACTGACATTCGAGGATTTGAAATGCTGGCAGAAAT
This sequence comes from Aeschynomene evenia, assembly GCA_013621005.1. Lineage (NCBI taxonomy): Eukaryota > Viridiplantae > Streptophyta > Magnoliopsida > Fabales > Fabaceae > Aeschynomene > Aeschynomene evenia. Next base: position 4,462,014 of record CM024264.1, on the reverse strand, counting down.
GGCATTCGTTTGAGTTTGACGACGCTTTTCCTCAACTTAAGGAGCTTACAATAAAGAATTGTCCCATGTTAAAAGGAAATTTTCCCTGTCACCTTCCCAAGTTGGAGATACTTGACATTGATCGGGAATGTGAGAAGCTTGCTTGTCTTCTCCCAAAGACTCCTGCTGATGCTTGAACTAGAGATACTGTTCATGAATAGACTAAGCATGCAGGAGCTACCGCCTTCCATACGCTCTATAAGTATTAAAGGAAGCGAGCTGATTGAGTCCATGTTTGAGGCCATGAGACGCACCCAACCAACTTGTCTCCAATCTTTATACATCAATGGCTGTGACTCGGCCATATCATTCCCGGGGGATTGTGTACCTGCTTCATTGCATTCGCTGTATATCAGGAATTGTAAGAAACTAGATTTCCCGACCCAACAGCAACAGCAGCACCAGTCGCTGCTGGTATTGAAGATTGATTCCAGCTGTGATTCACTCACATCCTTCCCTTTGAGTGCCTTTCCAAATCTCAGGGATCTCGATATCTACAATTGTGAAAATATGGAATCTCTTGAGGTGTCACAGTCACACGATGCCTCTAATTCAAGTCTCCGTTCTTTCAGCATCTCCTACTGCCCCAAATTCGTGTCATTTTCCACACTATGGATGGCCGCACCCCAGTTAGAGTCTCTTGAAATAGAAGATTTCCCTGAAATAGAATCATTTGGTGTTGATGAAGGGGGTCTTCCGCCTAATTTGAAAATTCTTGAGATCAGGAGATGCGAGAAACTAGTGAGCAACCTAGCATCGATGGACCTGCGTAGTCACGGTCTCACTCATCTTCACATCGATGGTGCAAGTGAGAGTGTGAAGTCCTTCCCAAAGGAGGGTCGCCTACCTGCCTCCCTTGAGTCTCTGCATCTGCACAGTTTTCCATGTCTGGAGACGATGGACTGCAACAGAGTTTCCCATCTCGCCTGGAAAATATCACGGGGCAAACACTGACTGCCTCTCTAACACTCCTCAACATATATTATTCTCCATTGGGTGAACGTTGCAAAGTGAAGGACCCCCAGATTTGGCCCATAATTTCTCACATCAACGAAATTCAAATTAATAGGGTACTGTGATCTTTTTGTGTAAACCTCCCATTGTTATTTTGCTTGTCAAAATTACAATAGACATTATCAATATATATCTTGGTAATAACCAACCATTTTTCAACTCTTGGTTTTTACAACCATACAACTTTCAGCATATTTTGTTTGCTTTCTTTATAGGAAATGATTCAATACATTTACAAACCAGTTGGTGATTTAACTTAAATCTGTTCAATTTTCTTCAACAAAGCAAGTTGGCTTATTTGCATAGCCCAAAATGCAGTTCAGTGGTATAGTCCAATGCTTACATTCTGTATACCATCATGAACTTTGGAGCTAAGTAACCTATAAACTCTATCATAGGAGGAAGTTACCAAAATATTATCATTTTTAAAATTATTATTATTAGAAAATTATAAATTCTGGTGTTTTGCTTTTTGGTATTCTGTTTATTTCTATTTCTACCTCTATTGTTTGCTTATAAGAATAGCTTGTTGTTTTTGTTGCATGCAAGGACGTACAGACATTGAAATGCAGTGTGACTTCTTTGGAGAAATACTAAGTGCTTGCATAAATTTTTCTTGTATATCCTTTTCCAATTTTGGGACTGATTTTTAATGTACCTTGAATTTGATTATCTCAGTGATACTCAGCCCCATTTATTAAGATTGAAGTACTTCTTAGTTTGATGATAAAGTTCTTTTTCGACTAATTTTCCTTTTGTTGTGATAATAAGGTGATAAGGTCCATTGTGGATCAATTGTTGCCTTGAAAGGTACAACTCATATGAGGAATTCAACACAATCTGAAAACATTGTTTCTCATCCCAAGGAGGAAATGAAGGTCGCAGCTTCTTATAGCAGAAGGCTATATGAAGAAGCAATGAAGGGAAGAATGATAATAAGTGGTATTATGTTGAGTGCAATAGCATCATATGTTGTTGACTCTTGAGGAACTTCATTGTAACAAACAAGGTTCAGGCCGAAAGTTCTCCTGAGTGTTGCAATACAATCATGTTCTTGTCTGTCTGATGTTCATTGTAGCTTCAGGGTTCTATGTTATTTTGATGATTGGTCTATGCTTTCTCTTTGCTCAATCCTTGATGGCTATGCCGAAGGGGATTGTTCTCCTCTTTCGTCTCGCCCTTGATGGCCATGCCGAAGGGGGTGAGGCTTGAGAGTGAGATTATGAGTTTGTATAATGGTTATGTCTTCACCTGTTGTCTTTGATTTTCCTGGTTTGTATTGTTACTGTTTGTTGTGTTCTGTCTATTGACTTGAACAATGGACAAATTAATCCTTGATCTAATTTTGTTGATCTTATGCATTATGTAGGACAAATTAATTAATCCTTGATCTAATTTTATTGATCTTCTGCATTGTGTAGAAGACTCAAACAGATAAGCCTTTAGTTTGTGTAATAACTAATTGCTTCATTTCTGTAATTCAGATAATTCATGTCACATCCTTAAATTAGAAGGAACATTTGGACTAGTAGCAAATTTATTAAAATAGAGTCATTGAAGCCATTACTATTGTAATTCTATCTCTTCATGCTTGCTTGGCTTGTGCATTTTTGACACATTGCTCTTCCTTTCCCTCCTTAATTACATTTTTCCCCATAGAATAATATACATGCCAGCCAGCAATAACCAAGGCTGATAGATCCTGCAACACTCCTTATAGCAGACATGGATATATATATATATTAGGGGAAATGGAATGAGGAAAAAAGGGTAGAAATTCATATGATAAATGGAATCAACATTCCCGAGTAAATTTCCTCCTTTAGTACTGGTAAATCAAGCACAGCTACAAATATGAAATAAGTGATGCTAAATGAATATTAAAAACAAAATCTACAAACAATTGTTTTGGAGAACCTGAAAATGATGCAATCTCATAACACAGTGTTAACGTTCGTGACAAAATTAATCATACTCTTCACTCTCATCTCTATTTCTTCTTTCTATCTTTTCATTCATTCATTCTCAACTATTGTTTTCAAACTCGTGACTCAATTCGTAGATTCATACGAGTTTATATTTCTAGACCATAAAATCGAGTTAACTCGCATGTAAACTCGTTTTTTAATAAACTCGGGTAGAATCAGTCAGACTCAATCAAACTCGTGATTCTAAGGGTGAGTTTACAATGTCTTTGTGAAATTATCAAAATGATACTCCTTCTGACCCATTTTATACATTACTTTTGAGTTCTGCACACATATTAAGAGAATCATTAAATTTTATTACAAGTCTAAATAGTAGAGTTAAAATATTCAAAATACCCACTATCACCAATAAAAATTGTGTCATTGAAATAAATTACACTGGTTAAGAAATAAAAGGATATTATAGAAAATAAAAAATAAATATTCTCTAAAATTATAAAAGAGACCAATAAAATGGAGCAAGAAAAAAAAAAAGATAAGGACAGGAGGAAGTATGATTTTAACATTAAAAATTACCAATATATCCCCATTGTTTAAGTGATTTAGCCATTTAGGGCTTTTAACCCCAAGATGCGCAATCCCTCCTCCTTCACTCTCTGATTTACGGCTGCGGCTCCAATTCCATCACATATCCCCTCCTGCCGCCGCGTCACCTCCCGGTCCGGCTGCCGCTTCTCATCTCTCTCTTGGTGTCTTGCGTCGCCTCACGCCGTCGCCTTAGGTCGCCGCCTCACGCCCTCACCTCCTCTGAATCAGTGGCTCACTTGCTCTGGCTCTGTTCTGTTTCTGAATAGCAAGGAGTCCCGCGCCGCTGCCTCACGCCGACGCCTCGTCATCACATCCTCCGGGCTCTGTCTTCTCTCTTGACGACTCAGAATCACCATCAGGTTCTGGTTTTGGCCAAGGTAAGTTCATTCTTCGAATTAGTTCTTAATTCTTAAATCTTAATTCTTAATTTCACTTTTGATTCTGAATTGATTCTTAAATCTTAATCATTTTGTTCTGAATTAGTTATTGTTTAGCTCTGAATTTGTTCTGAAATTAGTTGATTTTGTTCTTGAATTATTTCTGAATTAGTTCTGAAATGGTTCTGAATTGGTTATTCTTAATTTCACTTTTGATTCTGAATTGGTTCTTAAATCTTAATCATTTTTTCTGAATTAGTTATTGTTTAGTTCTGAATTTGTTCTTGACTTATTTCTGAATTAGTTCTGAAATGGTTCTGAATTTTAGGATAATAGAAATATAGTATGTCTCAAACAATTGGGTCAGGGACTGGAACAGGAACAGGATCTTCAAACAGTAGTAGAGCTGCTACATCTAAAACAAAAAATGCTCCTGGAAATAGATAAGATATTGGGTGGATGCATGGGGTTGATGTTCTAGGTAATGGTAAAAAAGTTAAGTGCAATTATTGCTCGAAAATTATTAGTGGAGGGATTTATAGATTTAAGCATCATCTTGCTGGTAGTAGAGAGGAAGAAGAGGATGGAGAATATGATGACATTGAAGATATAGAAGGATTTGAGTTTTGAGATTTATGTTAATTGATGTTTTGACTTGGTTACCTTTCTTTATGATATATGTAATGTATTTATGTTGTATGAGACAATGAATTACCTTTTGTTTTATGTTATGAGTTACCTTTCTTTCTATGTAATTTATTTGTTATTTTTAATATATAATATAATTTTTAAATATATTTTAACAGGTGTGTAGACTCGTAGGAGTTTACGAGTCGAGTCTACGGACCCTCCACGAGCCTGCGTAGACTTTCGAGTTTGATTACCTTGTTCTCAACAACAACAAAGCAAAACAGAACAAACTACCTCTACATTACTGTTACCCAGTTTTGATTTTTGAATCAAATATTTCTCTGTTTCTAGGGTTTTTTGTTTTTCAATTTTTTCTGAGGAACCATTTGCGTTGAAACAGCTATGCCAAGGTATGATTTCTCTGTGCATAGTAACATATTCATTCAAAAAAACCTCATAGATGCTGCCTTTATTCATCTTAGCTTTTGCTGAATTCGTGAGTGATTTTAATAATTAATCATTTTTTTCGTTTGAATTTTGCAGGTACTACTGTGACTACTGCGATACCTATTTGACCCACGATTCTGTAAGTAACACATTTTTCTATTCAGTTCACCACTCTGTTCAATGTTATACTTATTCATATCATGCTTCATTTTGTTGATTTCGAATTGCTATAGCTCCCCCTTTTCTGAAAAGTTTGTCTTTTATGGATTAATTGGTCGAATTTTCTGATGTTACTTCTCAAAATTTGGGGCAGTGGAAATTAGGGTATTTTTCTTTTCAATTAAACCGCATTTTGGTCTACTCTGTTTGCTTCACTTGTTAAAAAAGTAGGAATATTACTGCTGTGAGTTTTTTAGATTGAAAAGACATAACAACACAAGATTGGTTTAAGTGGTTAGATACTTGTTCCTCCTTTAGCAAGGTCTAGAGTTTGGATGTTGTAAATGGAACAAACTAGTGTTAGAGTTTGAGATATATTAGTTGAAGTCTAGCAGACTTGGATTATGGATATTGACCACCAAAGAAAGAAGGATTGCAAGTATATGATCGTAATTAAATGAAATTGATAACAATATTGAATTCACTGATTAAACCAAAAGTGGTTGGAACGGGGCTATGACCTTAGGTGTATATAATATTAGCTGTTTGAATTCTATTGTCATCACTTTGGGAGGGCTTTACCTGCCCACTATGCAGTTCTGAAATTGGATTGATAGATGCTATCCAAATCTGAAGTGTTTCAGTTATTATGCCGGATTTTTTCGTGTTTTATAGTGTAATTTCTTGAAAGTTTGTCAGCTGCAACAGCATGTCTTAGTGTTGTTGCTAACTTTACTTGTGTAATGTTGCAGCCATCTGTGAGAAAGCAGCACAATGCAGGTTACAAGCATAAGGTACTGGGAAGTTCTAACATCTTAAAATAGGTGCACTACAATCTATGTTATGAATTGTGACATATACATGATGTTTTGTTCTCTGTTATCAATAGCGCGCTATAGCGGCATAGCGTAGCGTAGCGGCAGTCCGCCGCTTCAGATCAATGCGTAGCGGAGCGGAACGCAATAGCGGTAATAGCGGCCGCAATCGCGGATTGAATAGCGGCGCAAATAGCGGGAGTAGCACCGCTATTTGGAAAAAAAGGGGAAAAGTCTATTTTAACCTCACTAATTAGGCTGTTCAATGCATTTAGGAAATTTTAAATGAAATTTCCCATCAAATTAAAGAGTCACAGTGTGTGACTTTCATTCTCCCTTAAGTTCATACCTTCTCTTGGAAGGCTTTGAAGCATACTCTGCTTTTTCTCCCTCTCTCATGTCTGAACATTCATGAATGAATGATGATACGCCTTTGATGGATGATGATAATTAATTAAGAGTGATAGGACTAATTGTGGATGGTTTTGAATATAGATCATGAATGAATAGACAAAATTGTATAATTTCTTTCTTATAAATTATTATATATGTTAGTTGTTTACAATCAAAATAGCGGCTATACCGCTATCCACTATACCGCTATAGCCTTTTTTGGGCCGACCGCTATCCGCGATCGATAACTATGGTTTTGTTTATGATTTCAGGCAAATGTGCGGTCCTACTATCAGCAATTCGAAGAACAACAGACCCAAAGTTTAATAGATCAAAGGATCAAAGAACATCTTGGGCAAGCAGCAGCATTTCAGCAGGTAGGTGTGGCTTATAATCCTCTAGTTAGGCCAAACATGCCCCCTATTTTGCAACCACCGAGATTGCCGATTCCTGGAGCTCCACAGTTACCTGGAAGCCAGCCTCTGATGCCAGGGATGAGACCTCTTTTGCCTAGGCCGGTTCCCGGTGCGCCAGGTGAATTTGCTTTCCCCTTCCCCCCTTTTTCATGACTTACATTAAACTGCCATCTCCTTTCATTGAATCATTCGATCTGGCTTGAAAAATGCAGTCCAGACATTGATGGTTCTTCACTGAATTTACGATGACTATGATTATGCACATATAGATTGTTAGCCACAAGTTAATGCAACTTCATTATAATTTGGATTTAAATTTGCAACCATGCTACTATTTTCTTTGGCCTTTTATTTATTCAATAAGAAAACCTAAATATGATATGCTCAGGCATATGAACTGGTTGCTTCATGCCAGCATATCTGATGTAATAAGTGGTTTTGGCTTGGGGTTACAGGATATGTTTCTGGACCTCCCATGCAACCGATGGTACCTCCACCTGGCGCTCCCCAGTTACCAGGCCCACTAAGTTCCCTACCTAGGCCCCCTACCTTAGCTCCCCCGCCGACAGTTCCTGGAAGCACTGCAGCACCACCTTCCAATGGTGCTCCTCCCCCTATGGTTTCATCAGCGATGTATCAACCCAATCCCTCAGCACCATCAAGTGGAGGCTATGATACTTACAATGCCAATGCTCAAGCACCCGAGGGAAATCATTGACTAGGTCAAACTGGTATGCTATATGAAATATATAGTATTTGCTTAGTGCTTACCAATATTTCATTAGATTGCTGCAAATAAATAAATAAAATAAAAACATAGCATCTGCAATGATTTATACTAATCAACATTCTCTTTTATGATCTGCAGTTGTCGCTCACCCGGTGGCCGAGTTCATGACTAGAAGTAGAACTAGTTATTCTCTTCCTGCTAGCAGTTAATTAGATGAGAACTCTCACTTGCCATATTTGCTCATATTTAGAGGAATCATAGACTGAGATATTTGATATGTACTGTGTATTATGTCAAGCAGGCTTGAATGTGGGAAAAAGTTATGATACCCATTTTTGGATGAAAAAGTATTCATATTGAAGTGCTAATTGCTTAGAATTTTCTGCCACTGCTAATTGATATTTATGATTGGTAAACTTTGTTGCACTTCAACCTTTGGAAATAATTCATATTAAGTGCTGATGGCTTAGGATTACTTTTAAATTAATTGCGTGAAGAATCTCTCTCAATTTTGTTGTCTTCAAAACACTATGGATCATGGATGTCATTTTCATTCAAGAATGATATCAAAACACTATTTCTTACTATAACATCATATATGTGTTGCACCAAACATACGATAAGATAAAACATTGAGTCCTTGACCATTCATGAAATTACCCTGTATGGCTGCATAGAATACACCTGTATACTATGCGTATGGAAATCAATCAAGAATATCTTATAAAAAGTACTATTGGTAATTTGGTATATATAATAGTACCTTTCATCTATTTTTTCACCTTATGAAATGTTGGCAACTTTGATAAATATGTTAGTAAGTTGTCAACATTCTTATTAAAATTCTCAACTTTTTATGAGATAAAAAATGGGGTAAATGGTACTATTGTATGTATCAATAGCACCTCTTGTATCTTAGTATAAAAAACACAATTTTTTCAAGGTAAAACATTTCTATACAATCAAAGTTGTCTTACAGTTTTCAATTTTTAGATAAGTTTCTTTAATATTTAGATAATATGAACATCAACCACGGGCATTTGGTCTAGTGGTATGATTCTCGCTTAGGGTGCGAGAGGTCCCGAGTTCAATTCTCGGAATGCCCCAATTAGTCCTTTTTATAATCTTTTGGTTAAAATTCAAGTTTTTAAGCATAAGCAAGACAGTTAGGAGAGATTCATCTACTTACTCTGTTGGCATTTATTTTTTACTTTGCTTAGTATATGACATAAAGAAAGTCTAATCTAATTAAGAGTAATTTATCAAATGAGTGAGCCTCATACATAAATATTTGCTGATAAATATAGCAGAACAACTTGGCCAAGAGACAACAAAAGAAGAACCAACTAGGACCCCAATATTATTTCTTAAATTTGCCAAGTCTGAGTACAACTACATATATATATATATATATATATATCATGTTACAACAATAATGCAGGATATTCATCAAACATTCCGGTGTGAGACCTGCCACAGTTTGACAGAGTAAATTTAAAGGACAATATTGCCATGATTCGAAATTAAGAGCTTGGACTATTTATACAATCACTTTTATTCATAACATTCTACACACACAAAAAGAGCTTATTCTGTGCAATTAGATAGAAATTCTATAGCTGCTTATATAGCTCTAACAATATCATTAACAAGCAAAACCTGCATTCTGCATTCTCCTCTTTTCTCATTTAAGAGTTATTAGGAGAATTATGTATTGCCATTCTAGTGATATGAGAAGCCTTTTTTCTTTTCTTTCTTCTTCTTATTGTTTCAGTGACAAGAGAGCATTTTACAATTACAAGCAATGCAGAGATATCTTGTTACTGATGAAATATGATGTTAAAAAGATCAAAATTGTTCCAGAATAAGCTTGCGCATGAATTCTTCTGGTTCTGCATTGCACAAGAGAAAGACCAAACACAAATATACTAGAATTAGGTTCTTTAAATTTAGGGTGCATTTATATCAGATTATTCTAATAGCAAAATGAAAATTAAAATCACTTTTGGTAGAAGCTAATAGTATGAGCTTCTAGTAAAAGATTAAAAAAAATATTATTTATCTCGATAAAACTATCAATAATATTTAGGTCCTATTACTAGAAATCTGTCTAATCTGACCCAACCTGATTTTGAGGTCCCTTTAATGGGAGTAGTGTCTATCGAGAAGAAATTTTTTCCTTTACTATGACTCGAACTCGAGACCTCTATCTATCTTCAGTCTCAAGTCAGTAAAAATATAATTATTTTTTATCTCAATAAAACCATCAATAATATCTGAGTCTTATTAATAGAAATATGTCTAGTCTGACCCAATCCGATTGAGGTACTTTTAATGGAAGTAGGTGTCTTTCGACAAGGATTGTTTGCTTCCCTATGACTCGAACTCGAGACCTCTTCTACCTTTGTTCAGTCCCAAGTAAAAGCAACTTTGCTTTATTTGGTTTTAACTTTTTTAAGTAGAAGCTTATTGAAATAACTTGTATGAAAAATGAAAATATTTTTTCCTGCTGAATAATTTGAAACAAAAGCACCCTTAATTGAAGATCTTATGAAAAGCATGGAAGCAAATAGATTATAGATGGATTAGTAACAGTAGTACCTAATCCTCCAGTGAAAAGCCTGAATTGACCAAGAGCCTGTCTGATGAACATTTCAACTCCACTCACTACAATGGCTCCAGCATCTGCTGCCTCTTGCAAGAGCCTTGTGTTTCTTGGTGTGTAAACAGCATCAAAAACCACCTCATATTCTTTCAAGGCACCCTATGTAATAAGCATCAAAATCAACTAATGTACATTAAAAATGATTGTTCAATAAGGAATATATGAGAAATATTTTTTTACATCACAAAATCAGTTACTATCCGTCACCATATATAATAATCTAACTTTTTAAAACTATTAATCCAACTTCAGAGGAAAAAAGAGATAACCTTGGTTATAGGACTTTCATGGGAATTTGGTTCCATTCCTATAGCTGATGCATTTGCTAGGATCATTTTGCTTTTTGAGGAGAATCTATCTAAGCATTCATATGGTAGAGCTTCCCCTGATACTGCATGTGCAAGAGCCTTTGCTCTCTCTATATCAAACAAAGAAATGACCTTGTTTCAACTTGTGTATAAGATAAAGAGAAATTCTTGCGTGCTATTGAAACAGAAAAAAAAAATGTGTCGGACCATAGTTTAAATCGCTCTGGCTTCTTGGAACATAGAACCATTTTTTTAAAATTAATGACCACCTAAGAATTTCTCATACTATAACGGTCGTAACGTATTAGTACCGTAGTTGCGATTGAAAACCACCACCCTAGCCCCTCTACTTTTTGCACCATAGGCAAATGCTCTTCCTGCACCTCCTGCTCCAATCAAAACAAACACTTTCCCTGCAAGTGGAGAACTATTTAATGATGCTTCCCCATTCACACATTCTCTACCTGTTTCATCCCAAACAATATATTAGTCTTTGCTAATAACACTAGCTTCAATTTACTCTTCTTATGTTTTAATGTCTATTGGTAACAGAGAAAATCTGAATTGCTCTTTGAGCAAGAAAAGTCTATTCTTACTCTCATCCATTCATTGTCTCAACACAAGTTAATGTTGAAAATAATTCAGGAAATAAGGGTGACTCGTAATTTTTTGTTCAATCCAATTTCAGAGAAGTCATTGTATGTTGGAATAGAGACACATATATATGAGAATGTATTTGAAGTCAATTTTGGAATCATTATGTCTTTGATTCCTATGACACAGACTTCATAACTTCCTTGACTCTGCTCTCAGAGTCAACAAAAACAATCACTGCTTAAGAAATTTTCTTGCTAGTAGCATCCTCTTCCAACAAATAAGAGTCCTATAAACATGTTTACCTTGTACTAAATGGAAAGATGGTTATAGTCAACTTCAAAAAAATGAGAAAAGTGCTTTTTGATTCTTAGGGTACCTCTCATTGCATCCTCTATTGCTGTGATACAGGCCTCACAATCTGTATTGTAACCAATCAGCTTTCCATCAATAGGCCTCCTTATTATGGTATTTACAGCTCCAATGGACTACAATGACAAATGGAACCATAATTCAGAATATCCTCTTAACCAAACATAACTTAGATCAGCATGGAATTTTGTCTAATGATTGCAACTAATCTGGTTTGTTTTGATTAACTAGCATGATGTTTGGTTTCACACAGTTAGAGGGACTGAAAATCAATTCTAAAGCCATGAAATTTTGATTATTCAAAAACAAGTATTGCATTCTATCATAATCACTTTTAGAGAAAACACCAAAATGGTGGTTTCTTAAACTCATTCTCATGTGTCTTTGGTATTAAGAGTTTACAAACCTTAGCAAGGGGATGAACTTCATCACAACAATTAACTGCTGCCTCTTTATGAGGGATTCCAACACTGCACAAAATTGAACAAAAGAGAATTAAACAGACATATAGCTGAAGCTGCTTCTTTACTGTGGAGTTTATTGCTTTACTATAGCTAAGAAACCATAAGATTTCTTTTGTAGCATTCAATGCAACTACAACAACAAATAGGTCTTATCCCACTAAGTATAGTCGGCTAAATGTATCATATGATGCCATATTTCCTATTGCAACCATGTAGTCAATAACATTTGTTATTTGTACATCGAAAAGTGGACATGAAAAGTAAGAATCGCAAAAAATGAAATTTTCTCTAGCCATAAAGAAGAAAGATTCTAAATAATAGCAAAGCTCATTTGCCTATCCAGAATGAGAAATGTTATTTGTAGTACATACAATACGTCGAACACCGTGTCTACACACTCTCATTCATCAATTATTGATAAAAAGCACACACACCAAGTGCATGATGATGAAATTCATACCTGAAACCTGCAAAATCCATGCTTGTGTAGGTCTTAAAGAACTCTTTAACATCATCAACAAGCATTGGAACATAAATTCCATTGTAGCCTGCATGTCTAAAAGCAGGATTGTGCAGAATAGGCCCTTTGCTATGGCCTACTGGATTTGAAACTAGGCCAAAAACTTTAGTATCTGCATTCACATGCTCCAATTTATAAACATTCTTAAGGCTCATAAGTGTTGGCAATCCAGGTATTGGTTTTCCCTCCAATGATCCATAAACCAAAAATCCTCCAAATTTTGGGCCCAGTAATTGGCATATTAGTCCTCTGCTTCCAACTGCTATAGCAATCAGTGGAACCTGATGGCAGAAAATTGGAATTGCTTAACTACTTACAACATATATATACACTTAAGAACTCATACTCAAATTAGTCTTTCTAAAGACAAGTCTGAAATAAAATTTTAATGTCCACTTGCTAATCAAAAAGTCTCATGATATATACCAAATATATAATTTTAATATTCTGACAATGTAAATTTTTATTTTATACATTTATCTAATTATGTATTGTCATATGCTTATATTAATTATGATACTTAACTCAACTATTTAGTACTTATAAAACATTGTTCTGTCATATATCAATTATTATATATAGTTATATAAATGAAATATTTTGATTGAATAATCAGTAATATTATATGTACAACAGAAATATCATCCAACAACTATCGAACGTGTGTTATATATAATGTGTACCATATGCAATGCGTGTTATACATATGTGAAACTGGTTGAGCAAAAACAGGAAATAACACAAAATAGAAAATACATCATACATACATGTGTATCAATACCAAAATACGTAATGTATGTCACTTATTTATTTGGAATGTGTACTATACGTCGGATACTAGTCGAATGTATTTCCGTTTTACAACAAACATTTCCCTTAAACAACTATGTAAAATACTATATTAATTTAGACACTCAAACAGATATATTAAAAATTATGAAAACTATTCATTTTTTTTTTCAATTTTCAAGTATTTTCTTCATAAAAAATTGTTTTACCAAACCAAACACAACCTTAAATTTCCAAATTTTTTTAGTCTACAAACTATGAAAATAAATCATTCAAAAAACATTTCTAAGATAAAATGTGGTATATATATGGCAAGTTTATCTTAATTCATATATTTACCTAAAAAACATGGTCTTCAATTAATCCAAATTGCTGTTGCATTTGCATAGACATGACATGCCATCTGAGTTGAGGAATTAATGAATTATGGTATTACCTGGCAATGTGTGAGCATCCTAAAAATTGGTACCAAATCTGTAATGTATTTCACATCAATTTTGAGTTTGATTACATCTGCTCCTGTCATTTGCATCTCTGCTATCATTTCTCCTAGTCTTTCTGCTGATGGTTTCCCTCCTCCATTTATATACCTTGATACTATAAATTTGCTCTTTGGATTTTGGTACTTATATTCAAATATGCTTATTTCTGAAGCCATCTGAAAAAAGTTTTGTTTAAAGAATTCAGAATGTGTTAGAACTCAATATATACAAATTGAAGTAGCATTAATTATTGGAGTTATAATCAAAGTGTTGTTATTTGTCAATTAATATTAATATTAATTTTGCATTGTTTTCTAAGCATTCATTAACAACCAATAACTATTTATGTACAATAAAAAAATCAGTCATCTGAACTCATAATAGTTTTGATGTGAACATTGAGTACCGATTGCCGATGCATATCATACCAAATTTAATAATTAGCTAGATTGGCTAGATTTTAATTGTACATCTAATAACACTCATTAACGACTTATTTTGTAAACTACATATTGTTTTTTTTTCTATAATTTATTTAATGGTGTGATACAAAAATGTACTCAATACACCAAAAAGTGGATGTCTCACTTCAACACTTATTTTTTGGTGTTTGAATAACACAGCCCAATAACTTATTATTATTATTATTAGAAGTCTATTAAGTAAGTGCAAAACTTTTTTTTTTCTAACAATGACTCTGTTTTTAAATTAATCTCTTAGATTTTTATAACTGGCCTGGCTAATGACAAACTCAATTATAAAAATCATGTTAAAAGATTATGCTATTGTTAAATTTAATCTCAACTTTTTTTAAATAATTATAATATAACTCATTGATCTCCCTCTATGTCTAATGTCAAAATCTCAAATGTGGAAGAAGGTTAATAGCTTTAAAGTAATCAAGCATGTACTATCTATCTATCTATCTATCTATCTATCTATCTATCTATCTATCTCTATATAATTTGAAATAGTTATTAGTTTCTATTGATAGTTGAAAGTTGAAACCATATAGAGAAATTCTTTTATGGTGTAAGATTCAAGTGGATACAAGATAAAAATTTCAAGTTAATTCTCTCTAAAAGTGAGATATTTAGAAGATTTAGAAATTGTTACCGGATAGAAATTCTTATTTGATCTTGGAACATACTTAACACTTACACATGATTTAAAAATATCCATAATCATATAATATTTATTTTATATATAATTTTTAAAAGTTATAAATTACAATATGTGATTGTACTGTGAATATTTCTAGACCATGCATTTAATATTGTACAAAATAAACCATTAAAAAACTTCCTTTTACTAGGTGATCTTAAAGTATATCTAATACATATTTCATAAAAATTCTTAATCACATATTTTAATTTAAATTTAATTTTATATAAAAATAGACTAACATATAATTATAAATATCTATTAAATATGTTTTAGAACCATACAAAAATTTCTAAAATTAAAATGGATCTGGCTACCTCATAGTCCACCTCAATAAATTCAACCTCCAAATCTAGAGCCATTTTCATTACATCCAAGCATGAAGCCTTGCAATTAGTTTTGCTTATTATATCTGATGATGATGATTGGAGTCTGTTAATCACAATTCAAACAAAATTAATTAGTTTCTCAAAGTTAGCCAATTATCTCATAGTTTGCTTAATAATAATAAGGTTCTAAACCCTATCCTCTTTTAAGAGAGATTTAAGTTGGATCACAAGGATTAATAAAATTTCTAATAATATGGTCTAGAGATCTTGTCCCCTATCAAGGGAATTTGCTGACATCGAGTTGAATTCATCAAGTTTATAATATTAGGTAACAATTTCTAAACCTTGTGTTATTGTGTCCCATTTCTGTAATACATAATTCACAGGGACATAATGACTTAAATTTTTTTTTTTCAATGAGATTATAAACATGAAAATCTAACTTTTCTCCCGGCATTTTGTTTTTTAACAGTAATATTATTTTAATATTTGAAAGTGGATGTTTAAATTTTGTGGCCATTAAATAGAGTAAAAGTAATTGGATTTTATAATTGTATCTGCCAGTAAAAATAATTACTAAAAATAACAGTCAAAAATAGAAAAATAGACCTAAATCACTTAATTCATTAAAAAAATGTATAATTAAAAATATTTAACTCATTAAAAAATCATATATCATTAAAAATATTGTTTAGGTCAAAAATACTAAACTAGACTTTTTTTTTTTTTTTACTGTTTTAACGAAAAATGTCATTTGTGTTGTTAAAATGGTACCAAATGACAAATGTGGCCCGCTATCCTATAGCACGTGACTGAAAAGGCTGATAAAGGTAAGAAAACCACACAATAAAAAAGCAACATCTGTCTGAACTTATAATTCGGTAATCGGTATATATATAGATAGAGAGAGAGAGAAATGATAGACGTATGAATGATCAATTATTTATTGCTTACATTTCTCACTATTTGTCCTTTCATCAACCATTTTTTTCATCACAAGTTTTTTATCTAAGTTTTTCATCACAATAATTTACATCAATTTTGTGAGATATTGAATAATAATCAATCAATCACTTCACTTTATATAAAAAAGAAATACTGCATTGGCAATAAGATGGTGCAATGGTCCACAAGCAGCAGCATTATTGCCAACTGCCATATGATACCCGTACAATGGTCCAATAACTCAAATACTCAATTAGACAAGTCCTCATTAGTCAGAAGAATATGAGAAATGTTACCTATAATAAAAAGTTGTACAATAATTATACGATACTAATTATTATTATTGGATTCCAACAGTAAAAATGAATGTTGTTTAGTTTTTTTATCGTACATTAATTGTTTTACGGAGAATTTAATCAATAATCATGCATGCGATTAGTTAATGAAAAATGTTTGTTGTACAACAATAATACACCAGTATCCAACATATAACATACATTACAAATAAAGAAGTGACACATATTATATATTTTAGTAATGTCACATATGTATAGTGTATTTTTGTGTGTTAATTACTTTTCATTTTTGCTCAACCAATTTCATACATATATAACATATATTACACATGACACACATTACATATAACACATTTTGAATTATATTTGTTGGACGATACTCATGTTAAATTTTATCTCTACATAATTATCTCTCTGTTTCTTTCTTATTTGATTAATTATTCTTCTCCCACTATTTTACTTCTTACACACCAGTATATACTTCTTTTATGGAACAGAGTAATTCTCTTATGTAATAACAAAATAAGCATTGGATAGAAAATTCGAGTGGATCATGAAAAAAGATGACAAACCTGAAAGAAACAATAGTGGGAAGTGTTCTGAAGTTGAGGAGAGTGTGAAGGTGATGAGATGATAAGGAATGAAGGCAAAGCTCAAGAATATTTGCACCTTGTGCTTTTGCCTTCACCATTGAATCTGACATTTCTTCCACTGTCTCTGATTCTATTGGTGCACAAATCAGAGGATAGAATTGCCTCATACATCCCATAATAATTATTTAATGCTTGCTTTAATTAATTTCTCTGTATATATATTCAGGAGCACCTTTAATTTAAAGCACGTGTTTGTGTGTGTGTTGGGGAGGGGAGAGTAGAGTAGGTAGAGGCCTATATCATCAGTTTAGATGCCAAGGAATGAATGGTTTGCCTCCACTTTATAAGGTCCAACAAGTTATAATAATGATGTTAGAAAACTTTTTATATATATATTGACAAAAATAATTAATTAAGGAGAAATTATTTGTTTATACATATATCATGATGAAATGTAGATTATACTTAAATAAAATTTATACTTTATTTAATGATAAATATAAATAAATGAAATATTTTTCTATAGGAAGTCTAGAACACAATTTTTAATTCAGAATACGTAAATACTATTGGACACTTGATCAAACGTGATGTAATTATTCTAAGAACATTGATATAAGTATAATAAAAAAATAATTAAAATAATCAATATGCAATATATATATATATATATATATATATATTATACAATGTATATGTGCACCACGTAATCACATGTTGTATACAACATATATCACATATTATGTACATCATATATCATATATTGTAAAAAAATGATATTATGTGATATATGTCGTGTATAATATGTAATAAATGACATGCAAATTGCATATTATATGTTTACATAATTGTTACATACTATATGTATAATCTACTATATTAATAATACTACTTATCGTACAATTGAAATATGTCAAATTAGTATCTAATTAATGTGTCTTATATATAATACGTAATATATGTTATATGTATAGCACACATTGGATACTAGTTGGTAGGGGCGGAACCTCATTGTTCTTAAGGAGGGCAATGGCCCCCCTGAATTTTTCAAATGATGTAGAAGAAAAAGAAAAAAAATTTAAATTAGCCCCCCTAAATTTTAAATATTTTTTTTGTATAAAATGTGCAAAACTCTCAAGTCAAACTATTATTATATTTATATCTATATACATTGATTCACATACTACAGTTGTAAAAAATAAAGAAAGTCTAACATTGAGTTACTCAATTTAACTTCCAATCGAAATAATAAAAAAAATTAAATAAAACCTGAAAAAGGAAAAAAATAAAGAATACATATAGTATTTATCTCTATGCTGATTCACTAAGCCTTTGTATGAAAAGTCAAACCATTGAATCAATTGTAATATTTCATCTCTCTCATTATAAAAGGTCGTGGTTTTATCGTCATTGTACTATTTAAGTATTATAAATATGTAATATATTGTACATATATCCATCATTTTTATTTATCATTTTGAACTACGTATCTTCTTTAATATTATGATTTTTAAAAAAAATTTATGTTAAATAAAAGTGATACTATATATTGTTATTTTTGTATACATAAACTCGCCCCCTAAAAAATCAGGCTAGGTCCGCCCATGCTAGTTTAATGTATTTCTATTATCGTACGACAAACATTATTCTCTACTATACTAATTAATATGTATAATCTTGTCATCTTTTCATTAATTGGCAACTCATTGTCACATTCTTATCACAAATGTAACGTTGCTAAAGAATTAATTCTAATGTACTATCAATATAATTAAATACTTTTACTCATGCATTATTCGTCTAACCCTAAACTTTATTATCATAAATTTTTAAGTAATAAAAGAAAAATTGATGTGTTAATATATAATTAGTTGACTATATAAAATCTGTTTATATTATTATTATATACAAATTAAATCTCATAATAAATATAATTCACATAGGTATGAAAAAATATCAGTATATATGAAAGGATATGAAAATAGCTCATTTTCACCCACTCTCCCATCATCACCTAATAATTTGTACTGTCACAAGTTTTGAGAATTTTAATTTTTTTTATACTAAGAATATATTTAATTTGAGGGTTAAAATGAGACTAACTTTTTTGTTGAATTTCTTGTATAAAACTATTTATAGAACATAATAAAAAAAATTTACCCTATTTTATTTTCCAACCAAATATATCCTAAATATTCATAATGAATATGTCCATTATGTTTAGTAGAATAATTGGTGCACCTAAGAAGTAATAATTGAACATATAGATAGTTTTTTGAAGTTATGAAATTTAACCTCATTGTTATGTGGCTAATTAAATTTTGGAAACATAAATTTTTTTCATCAATCTTTTTAGTCTCTAAATCAATAAACATTTCATCTATTCAAAAATAAATAAAATATTCATTAACACAAAGAAAAAATTCAAATAATATAACTTTCAAGGAGTCCTTCGAATTACTATTCACAAAATTTATAAAATGTGGGCTAAAGAATAAGAATGAATACACACAATATTTTAACATGCCATGTGCACCCCACGAGTGATCTAGTAGCTAGGGCACATGGACATGATGATAATGTGGAATCATCATCGTATAATGGTCGTCCTTTATCATAAATAATTAATGGCATATCAACCCCACTTATATATCGATCATATGATCATGTTTATCATCATAATATTATTAGTTTAAAAGAATTTGATTTTTATACACTCATATCATATTATATCATATAATTATATGATATGAATAACTATATATGTAAAATATTTTATGAGAAATGTTCTTTTATTTTATTAAATCAGTTACTATATGTAATAATTTAGCTTTTTAAAACTATTACTATAATAATAAGTTTGAACATGTAATTATTGAAAAATTGATAAAAATATTATAAAAAAAGTTATATTGACATTTGTTGGTCATTGAAAATAGTTATAAACTCTTATTTAACAATTAATAATATTCGAAAATAATTATAAACTATTACATTTATTGACAAGATTTTTATTGACACGTTAAATGATTAAATTATTAAAAATGCTTACTTTTTCAAATAGTGTATTACTCAAACTTTAAATATAACATATTAATCTAATACTATAAAAGTTGAATTAATTTTGAAAAATTAAATAAAAAATTAAATTATTATATATAATAACTGATTGATTTTAATTTTAATTAATGTACCATGTTAATGTATTATAATTAAACTTTTAATTTAAGATCAAATGAAAAGATCACGTGTGAAAACTACAATTAAAGAATATATAATAATAATAATAATAATAATAATGAATATTGATGAGGCTATATATGTGGTTTAATCGCTTGTTGCCACATGTTCAAGTGTGTCCCAGCTATCACGTGAATAATTATATTGATTTTGACATCATCTCACTCCCATAATTCACCTTTTTATCCACACTTCCTTGCCATACTTTATCTTCATCGTAAAAAAAATTAACATATTATAAGAAATCTATATTTTTTATTAATCAAATAAAATAAAATTCACATAAGTGATGAATAATGAAATTTATATATTTTTATGAATTAAATATTTAAAAATTTTGAATATAATAATAATATTGTTGCAAAATCAAGTAAGGTGAGAGATGAGACGGGTGAGTTGGTTGGTTGCTTCAATTATTCATCCCTAGTCGTTGGAAAAAGTGTTCCACATGTAGAATAGGACCCCATGAATAATGATTATTAGAGACATTATTTTTATGAATATAAATTATTATTATTTTTTTTTATAAACTAAAAGTTTAGATTATGGGAGGCACATCATCATGCAGGACCATCAATCTCAACGAAGATTTATGGTGGAATTTACAGATCACCAATCAAAGAGGATTTCTCAATATTCGAACCCAAGTCACGCCTAGCGTGGTGTGATTGACACTGACAGCATTATAATTAAATTCATAATTTATTTAATCCAGTATATTTATGTACTAAATAGTGAATTATATATTTAAACTATTATTTTTATATATATAGTTTACTAATATATTATATTTGATATGTGAAATCTCGATAACTTTTTGTTCGCAGCTAGTTACACAATTTTTTCATTATAAACAAAGTTCATGTGTATATATTTCGTTCGGACTAATTAAATAATAATAATTGAAGCGCACACAATTGTTCTTAAATTCTACCAACTCTCTTTTAGAAAATTAAAACAAAATTCTACCAACTTCAATGTAAATGAGTTGGTTCTTTAAAATGTGGGGTGTGTGTTCTACAGAATAAAGTGTATCATTAATATTAATGACAAATTAAAAACATTATTATAGAATTAATTAAAGTTTTATAATAAAATATAAAAAATTAACATAACCTATTTTTACATGTGTGATGTTTGTGTGTGATAGTTTAAGTTAATAGTATCAACATTCTCTAATTAAGTTTTCATTTAAACTTATGTACATGTATGAAGATCGATAATGATTAGATAAGTTGAAAATAAGTAATAAATTTTAATGTGTTTTACAATATCATTCTTATTAATATTCTCTCTTACATTATTTAATTTATCAATTAAATATATTTTTTATAAGAGTATCAAAGGAAAAATTAATATTATCTAAAAAAATTTAAAGTACAAATATTTTATAAATATATATTTCTTATTTGATGAAGGTAGAGTATTTTCTTTTTATCTTTTAATTTTAAAATGCACCAATACTTTAAGTGTATGTTTGTGGATTAGGATTTTAGAGATGAAAAGTAGAAATTGAAGGGATTAAAATTATAGTGTAATTAAATTAAAATTTTATAAAATCTTACACTGTAAACTTTTTTTTTTCTAAGTTTATTTTTCTTAAAAATCTAAACTCAAAACCAAATTCTAAAAGAACCAAATTCACAAATAATTATATATGTATAACTATAATTAATGTGTTAGATCTAGATGAAAACGTGGAACACAATCAAACATCCAAGGAATTATTGATAAAAGTTTTTGTCCCTATCAATCAATTACCAAGCACTTTATTTCTTCTCTTGTACTAGCTCTGTCTAGATTTGAGTAGGTTGGTCCACATTAGATTCCATTCAAGATTTTACAACTATGATCAATTATGTTCACTTGTTTAATTTGCTTTATGGACTTGATTACCAAGTAATTAATTAATTACTACCTTTTAATTAGATCTTATTAGTATCTTCCCTTTTTTTCACTTATAATTCTTTAGAAGAGGGGAAAATTTTTGTTAATGTGGTTACTAGAATAATCAAGGGTGCTGCAAATAGTGTTTTCATGCATTTCACACAATTTTACTCGAAATGAACAAGCTATATATAATGGCAATTTATATAATTAAATAATAGGTGGATTCAAAGTATGGAACTGACTTTATTTTATATTTTTTTATTGATTAGTAGCGATTCGACAGGTACTTTCGTGTCAACAAGTCATTTTTTTATTTTTCAGTAAATATTTTATAAAATAATGTTATTTTATTGATATTTTTTTATAAAATAATATTATTTAATATAATTATAGTCTCACTCAAATCTCATTTTAATTTAATAAAATATTAGTATTATAGATGAATAGAAAAAAAAGGAAAAAAGAGTTTAATTAGTAGAAGTTATAAATGGTAATTACTTTTTAATTTTTATTTACTCTATTTGTAGAGATAAAAAAATAACTAACTTTTTCAAAATTATCTTTATAATAAATAGTAATAGATAATAGCTAATTAACACTTTGGTCTTGTGATTAATTATTCCTTACTATTTAATACTCAATACCTCAAATTCATATTAATATACTAGTTTAAATATTTTGAGAAAATATGACTTGCGCGAACTAGCAAGGAAAGAATTTACTCGTATAACGTGTTAGTACGGCTGAGTTTGGTAAAATTTGGCTCTTGAAAAGCTGCTGATCTTCTTATATTCTCAAAAAGCTGCTTTTAGAGAGTCATAATATTATTATTTGGTAAAATCATACAAAAATTGCTCTCAATAAGCAGAAGTCATTATTATAATGTTTGGTAAAATAGTGTAAAGTGGCTCCCAAGATATTAAATGACCATAATAGACATAATATTAACAGATATTGTGAAAATGATGGTCATTTATATATTTTCATTTTCAGAGAGTCAAAGCTGACTCTGAAAAGCTACTCTTGATGGCTCCGAAGAGCACCCTCTACTCTAAAAAAATCAGGAGCAAAAACAGTCCAACTTTTTGATTTGCCAAACGCAAAATTATGTCTATTAATATTATGTCTATTATGATCATTTAATATCTTGGGAGTCACTTTACACTATTTTACCAAATATTATAATAATGGTTTCTGCTTATTGAGAGCAATTTTTGTATAATTTTACCAAACGGTACTATTATGGCTTTCTAAGAACAGCATTTTGAGAGCCACAGTTTTACCAAACTCAGCCTAGGAGTTCTAGCTTTTTGAGAACAGGAGCACCACAACGAAAAACTTTACCAAACTCGGCCTTAGTATGACTGAAATCAAATTAATAAATTATAAATTATCATACTAAAAAAATTAGACAAAATATATCAAGCCATGTGTGTTACTATACCCAGCAAAATTGTTTGATTAAACCACACATCATGTTAAAAGTCTTAACAAATTAAATAGTAGCATTTAATTAGATGACAATAAAAAAAATTAAACTACTTATACGCTAATCTGACTTTAAGATTAATTTTTATAAGTGTAAATTCTTTTTCCTTAAAAAAAACAAGCATATTTCAGAGCCTTAAATTGGAGTGTGGTCCAGAGGCTAAAATTGGACTCAATTAAGAGAAGCAAATAAAGAGGTTGCTTTTTTGTTGAATATTGTCGGTTTGCAACAAAACTTTATTTGACCGATCGAACATATACATACGTACATATACGGGTAATGCTATATTAATATTTAATTTTAAATATTTATAGGACATTTATTAAGATTAAATAGTAGATGAAGAAAATTTAAAAGTTCAAATGAAAACCACATAAAATATTAATAATAAAAAATTAAATGTCGATATAGTATATGAAATAATAAAAATACAAATAATATTTTTGTACATTAATATATGTGTACTGCTCATATCATGGTACCCGCAATAAGTGGCCCAACGTAACTCAGTATCTATTTTTTTAAAGGATAAATTAAGTTCACATTTATAAGATTTGATAAAATTACTTGACTTTTTTTATTTTTAAAATTTGTCCTATAAATTATTTAATTTACAAAAATTATATTTATCTCTTCTGACATACAATAGTTAATTATTAAACAAGCTAATAGTTCTAATTACATATCAAGACACAAAATTTTTGATTGACACTTTTTTCCAAGTTAAATAACTAAATGATTTATACAATATTTTACAATTCATTTCTCTCATTTCTTTTCCTTACTTAATTTTATCACTTAATTTTATCACTTACTATATGATCACTTGATCAATTTAATTTTAAAAAAGTATTTATTCTTGATAAATATAAATCATGTTCCCGTCATGTATCATAAGAATCATTAATTTAATTATTAATATAAACATTCTCAAGAGATCACACTGTAACTTTTATAATTAGAAATAAATGATTAGTCATCGTGATCGATAATGGATGCCCGGATAGTAAATTGAAAAAAAAAGGGTTATTGAATAGTTTCCTATATTTTTTTTTTGGATTTTGATTCGGTACTCATGAAAATATAGGGTATCGATACCCAATACATGTATTTATCATGATTTATATATAAAATTAACTTAAATTTTTCAAATTTATATAACTCATAACATTTTAGGTTAGTAATCTTAAAAAATTAATTTAATTTATATTGATATACTTTAACTTTATCAATTTAAGAAAAAAACTCAATTCATAACATGTCGCTAGAGAAAAGGCGCACATTATGCGAGACAGATGAAGAAGATGTGTGATTGGAAATGAGACGTATCTAGGAAGGTTGCGACCGCGACCACCGTGCTATGTTGATACCAAATTATATTTATTTTAACATATATTAATAGATAAAATACATAATTGGGTACCGATACCCAACAAAAATATTGGGTACTGAATAAATCTAGTTTTCTATATGTTTACACTTTCTTTTTTTGGTACTGGACCAACGGTATCTCCCAGCCCGATAGGCCAAGGACTAATCCGTCGCAGTGTGGATTTCCATTTAAGGGTTTAACCGCTGGCCAACGGGTTGCTGCATACACAAGACGGGGATCGAACCCCCGACCCTTACTTAAGGGGCCAAGTGAGCTAACTACTTGACTAACCCAAGTTGATTTTTTTTTTTTTTGTTCTTAGGAGCTCTTAATGGAGCTAAGGGGGAAATGAGGAATGAGATGGGCATGTGGGGATTGAACTCCTGACCCTATACTCAAACCCCTTAGTCATTTGGACCAAGGGAAATACCATTTGAACTACACCTCATTTTCACCCAAGTTGGCTTATGTTTACACTTCTTAGTGGTTTGTTTTTTGACTTTTTCTCTGTTGGGCTCCAATTAGTGCTGTGTTCACTTGGGCTCTTTCGTTCTGAAACTAATGTATATCCTTCGAAAGGAACTCTTTTGACAAAAATATAATGGAAAAAGATGTTGAGTAAAAAAATAAAATGAAAGGAAGATAGGACTAAAAAGCCTGATCATTTTAAAAAAAGAAATTATATATGTAAACTTTTTTTTTTGGCTAATTCCGTATTAGGTGTGTTTAAAATATAAAAGAACAAAACAAATTGAATTAAATTTTAAATTATTTTCATTAAAATTGTTCAAAATATTATAAAATTTAAAATATATATAATTATTTATTTCATAATTTCATAAGAATTATAAATTAGTTTATTATTTTTCTCTATATTTTGAACAATATAATTAATTTAAAAATTAATTAATTTCTCTTTTTTTATCATTCCAAACACTCATGAATTATATTAATTCTTGAAAGGATAAATAATTTCCATCAACCGCTTAATATGTCATTAATTCATAGTATTGTTAAAAAAAGTGTTTAAATTGTAAAAGGAGGGAAATAGCAAAGCAATGAAGCATCACCTTAAAAAAATCTATAAATAGCACTTAAGATAATTAAATTAAGAGTTTAATTTTGATGCACAGACAATGTAAAAGTATTTTACACTGTTATTTAATTAAAATGCTTCGTTTGTATAACTTTTCATGTAGTGGTAAGAGAAAACACAATTATAACTGATGTGATAACATATAATTAGTTGACAATGTAAAAATAATAATACACTATCAGTAGATGAAAATTAATTATCAAATTTTAACTATTATACTTATGGGTACCAAGAAAAAAATTCTTATTTAGTACCTAGGCAAATATAGAGTATCGATATCCAATTGATGTATATGTCAAATATTGATTGATTTATAGATAAAATTAATATAAACATTTTACATTTAGATGATTGATAATATGTTAGACAAATAATCTTCAAAAATTAATTTAGTTTATATTAATACTTTCTAACTTTATCAATTTATAAAAGAAACTCAATCCATTACTTGTTGTTAGGGAGAAAGCGCATTGCGCGAGGGAGAGAAGAGAGGAGGTGCAATTCGAAATGAGAATGAGGTGCGTCCGCAGCTACCAGCTCTATTCGTATTGAATTATATTTAACTTAATATATATTAATAGTTTAAACATACAATTAGATTTAGATATGAATATCCAATTTATTGGGTATAGAATAAATGTCCAATAAAAAACATATTTTTGCTAGAAAGAAAATGATAAAAGAATAGGAATGTGATAGGAGGGAGAGGGAGAATGAAGGAAAGAAGCAAAGTGGATAAGAAAAACCCAAAACAATGAAAAAATGATGAACCACCAAAGCAAACTCGACGACATGGTGGTGGCTGCGCATAGTCACAAGTCTACGAAACTGAACTGAATTTCTCTCTCTCTGTTTCTCTATCTCTTTCTCTTTCTCTTCATCTATCTATTGTGGAAATGGCACTTGCACTATCGAGTTCCTTATCCTCTGTGCTAGCGTCCACCGTAAAGTTCCGCTACTCCATCTTCTCCAATTCATACACCAAAACTTGTCACACTCACAGACCCATCCTTTCCCTTCGTTGCAAGCGCACTTCTGCTTCTAATTCCCCTAAACCCAATCGCCAAGTAAGTTTTTTTTTTTATATATATATATATACACTTTTCACACTCTTAATACTCTTAGTCTTAGCAATGAGTTTGATTTAATCTACATTTATTATATGGGTTTAGTTTTGATGCACATGGTCATCTAATTAAAATGCTTTGTTTGTATGATTTTTAAGTAATGAGTAGTTGAATCAACTAATATGACCAATGTGACAATATTTGATTAGATGAATGTGTGAAAAGCTTTTATATTGTGAGTGTATTAAAATTAAATCCTATTATTGTTACTATTTATCAGTATGAACTATGAATTAGGCTGGGCATGGTTTTTTAATTATGAATGTATGTAGTAACTTGTTTGATTCATGTAGCTTATTTGGCTTAGTGGAAAATGGTTGATGGTTTGTTTTGTTACTTGAAATTGTAGGAATGTTTCACTTTAATCATTGACATTAAGAAATGATTAAATTAGTCCCTGAAATTGTAAAGATTATTCAATTAAGTCCCTATGGTAATAATGTTCATGAGGATTGATTTGAATAGCCGAAATGATCATTTTGAATAATTTTGTACAATTTCACCGAATAATTGATACTTCCACTTATTTCAGTGTGTGCAGATATAATTTCAGGGATTTAAAGAACATTTATTTTTTGGGAAAAGATTTAGTTGTTATGTGGTTATTGTTGGAATAACAATAAAAGAAAATAAGAATAATAAGAAGATATTGTTATTGTTGAAATTGTAGAAAGAAGGTGTAGGGCAGAAGAAGCAGCCAGAGCAATGTAATGATGAAAGACCTGGTAGAGGGAATGTGGTGGGACCCCAACCAGCTTCTTATAAATCCTTTGGCATTTCTAAGAAAGATAAGGAGTTTATCTTTGATTCCAAGGATCAACAGGTACAGAGACAATGGCTTAGTTCTTGATGCACTTATCTATATTTTTGTGTGTAACAAGGCTAGACTGAATAAATGAATGTTATTTTTAGGGTTTGAATATAATGGGTTGATTGTGTTCAATTTCAGGTTGAACCAAATAATATACAAGACTCGGCTTTCCTTAATGCTGTTGTGAAGGTAAAGTGTAACACCCTTTTTTATTGCAATGGTAAAGAATTGATTTTGTTTTGTGTGAATACATTAGTCAAGATAGGATTAGGAATGAATTTATCAGAGAAATAATTAGGGACTTAGGGTTGCACCTATTGTGGGAAAAGTGATAGAATCTTGCCCTCGGTGATTTGGTTTTATGTGGAGAAGACTGGCAGAAGCCCATTGAGGAGAGTGGATCATATGAAGGGTTGCCTAATAGTTAGAAGGTTGAGGGAGGCAGGCCAAATGAAAATCATATACGAAATCATTATGAAAGATTTAGATGTTAATGATTTGACTATAGACATGGTTTATGATACAATATGGCATCGTGTAATCCATGTAACTGATCCTACACAACGGTACAAGCTTGGTTGCTATTGTTTTCTCATCTTTCAAACTTTTGGCCAGGGAAAGCAAGGAGTTCACCTTAAATTTCGAAGTTCAAACTCATTATTTGTATCGCACTTCTATTCTATTTCTGTGTACATATGTATTCTGGATTCTTCATGTCCTTGGTTGGGAGCTTTGATGTCATGTCACTTGGTTGTCTATTGGCTGATAATTTCTATTTCAATGTGATTCATTGTTTTATGTAAGAATTATAATTCATTTCTTGATAGTGAGATTTTTACACTTCCCCTATGCTAAATTGACTCTTTTCTATACCGCTGTTAGTTTTACACTTCAAAGTGTTTTAAAACTGTTTATTCCTCTTTCCAGTAAAGAGCAATAATCATCTTGAAAATATGATTGTTGTTATGTATTGTATTGCTATTATATGCATGTTCATATTGTTAAGATATCATTTTTCTGTAATGTCCTTAGGTTTACTGCACCCATACTGCACCAGATTATTCACTTCCTTGGCAAAAACAGAGACAATACACAAGTACTGGAAGGCAAGATTTTGAAAACCTTAACTGTAGAATAATGAAGTTAGAATATATCTCTTCTTAATCTTATGGGCCACATCTTGTGCAGTGCATTTATTATTGGAGGTAGGAAACTAATAACCAATGCACATTGTGTGGAACATGATACACAGGTAATTTCCTGAATCATCCTGTAGTAAGTTCTCAGAATAATTTGCCAAATGAACCTTATGAAAATAGCCGGGAGAAATTCCCTGCTAGTTCAAATAGTAGAAAATCAAAATTATAGATGTAATTCATGAACTTTTCTTTGATAAATGGCGATGCTAACTCGCTCTATATTTCCTTTACTATTAATAATTACAAATTTTTACACAAGCTAATAGTTTTAAATAGCATGCCAGATAAAACTAAAACTTTATTTTGATATTCCTATAATGTTTCTACTTTATTCAATTTTTTGTAATGTCTAATGCATAAAGCAAGCTAAAGACTATAATACATTATCTTTTTTCGTTTCTGGGTTTATTGTAGGTTAAAGTCAAGAGAAGAGGGGATGATACAAAATATGTAGCTAAGGTATGTCTCCTATGAAGGAGTTGTCCTTGTTTTTTCTCATTTATAAAATGCTTTTGATGATTCAACGAAAAAGTTTCTGTTTGGCATACTCTGTTGATTCAGTTGCCTGGTTTTTCTTAATTTATGGTAGCATGGAAAAATGGAAGTATTCATAAGTAAAAAATTATATTGTAAATATATGGCCATTATGTTGTATATATCTCAATTTATACATAAGTAATCATCAAATACCCCTATAATGACCAAATATAATAATATACTGGATTAAATATTCAAATAATTCTTTTCCCAAATTAATATTCAACTAAATGGAAGGCTCATGAGGCATTGTTATCTAGCAATTAGCACATCTTCATATATTTACTTTACTCTCAGTGGATGAAACTCTGCAGGTTTAGCCAGAGGTGTTGATTGTGATATAGCTTTGCTTTCAGTAGAAAGTGATGAGTTTTGGAGAGATGTGGAACCTCTCAGATTTGGACGTTTGCCACATCTTCAGGTTTAAAGGATTTTTTTTTCTTCTTAATTTGAAAACTGTCAGTGCTTCGCCTGTTTTGATTGTTGCTTGCATTCTGCTTGGATGAATCTTTAATGTTATCTTCCCTGAAGAAAGGAGTAACTGATTTGTTATTGAAGTCAAAGTGAACTGAATAACTGATGTATGAATGGTATCTGAGTGTGTTCACTGGATTTATAGAATTTGTTTGGAATTATATTTTCTTCCAAAGTGTCAGATACAATGTGATGTTTATATCTTCCTTTCTATCTGTTAATAATATATATGTTAAGCTATCATTTACAATAGGTGAAAAGGTATATTTATCAAATGAATTAAGTGGCAATCCTTGGTATCAAATAATCAGATTATAAAACAAACTACTATGTACTATTCCTCAAAATTTTCAACTTGTACATAGAAGAGTATCCATGCCTTCTCCTTTTTTATTCCCTCTCCACTGCATCTGGCTATGAAATAGTAGCTGATTAGTTTTCATTGTGATCTGTGCCTTACAAAAATTGTTTTAATAAATTTATAGAAAAGCAGGAAATAGTAATTAATTGGACAAACTTTGAAAGCTTATATAGTTTAAAAGTATGAATTTTTCGTGTGATATATTTCTATTGGCATGGTTTGATATTATTCACGATAGAACGCAATGCTGTCATTTGATCCATGTAGCCGACCTCACATAATGGGATAAGACTTGTTGTTGTTGTATATTTCTGTTGGCATGGTTTGAGCTGAAATTTCTTTATACTTTGCTTCGAATCTGTAGGATTCTGTGACTGTTGTGGGATATCCCCTTGGAGGAGACACAATTTCAGTGACAAAGGGAGTTGTATCTCGTATAGAGGTTTGTTATATTGAAAGTCACAATCACCAATTCCATTTGTTGTGAAATCAATCAAATTGTTATGTTCTAGGATTTTAGTGCTCATTGCTCACTTGTTGATAAAAAAATGTATTCAGGTCACATCATATGCACATGGATCGTCTGATTTGTTGGGTATTCAAATTGATGCAGCAATAAATCCTGGTTAGACATCTTAAACTGGTTTTAGATTTGGTTTAACCTCCTCTTAGGCAAAAGTTCTCTCTAGTCTATCTTTGCTTATTATAAAAACTGCCACCTAGTATTGGAATAACCTGATTCACTTTTTATTCTTTTATGTAACTACCATACATTAATGTGATTGCCAATGCTCACAGCTTTTAAATTTTAGGTAATAGCGGAGGCCCTGCATTTAATGACCAAGGGGAGTGCATTGGTGTGGCATTTCAGGTATATTTGATAGCCTGCTATCACTTGGCTTGTATATTTTTGCTATGAAAGGCCTATTCATGACAATAAAAAATATTAAATGATTTTACACTTGGGATATTGGACATATTTAAGTAATCTTGTTAGGGAGAATGCTCATTTCAAGTCTATTAGCTGAGAAATAATATTCCTTGAGATCTTATTATATACCTTGTGCTTCCTAATTAGAAACAGCATTACATTGTCAGTTGTTCTGGATCATTTTCTGATGGGACTTTACCTCTAGGTCTACAGATCTGAAGAGGCTGAGAATATTGGATATGTGATTCCAACAACAGTTGTCTCTCATTTTCTGACTGACTATGAAAGGAATGGCAGATATACTGGTATGAACTTTTACTAAAATATGCTTATATTCAGAAGATTTGGTTTTCACTATGTCTACTAGGGGCATTTCATCATACTGCTTGGACAAAGTTACTGTTTTGTCTAATATCATTTTTATGTGGCATATTGACTCTGTCTCGGAACGTGTATTCATGCGCACATGTTTTTACATGCGAATTTTTTTACCACCTAAAAATACTTTCATGTGTTGTTCTGTTTCATCTGTGTAAATTAACCTGTTTGCATCATTGCACAAAAGAACAACAATAACTACAAACTTTCTAGGTAAGGTAAGTGGTAAGAACAATACATGTAATTTGAAGTCCAAATCTGTATTCTTGTGAGGTTCTATGATGCTGGGAATCTTTTAATTTGTACGGTATCTCAGCAAACACTACCATCTGTTTTGCCTATTACAAATCTGGCCTCTTAATCAAGCTTATGCAAGCT
The DNA here is from genome assembly GCA_013621005.1 of Aeschynomene evenia. Classification (NCBI taxonomy): domain Eukaryota; kingdom Viridiplantae; phylum Streptophyta; class Magnoliopsida; order Fabales; family Fabaceae; genus Aeschynomene; species Aeschynomene evenia. The sequence goes on along the minus strand of CM024264.1, from coordinate 4,429,674 downwards.
GTATGGTCTGTTTGAAAATGTGTTTTTACTCCCAGGTTTCCCATGCCTTGGCGTACTTATACAGAAGCTGGAGAATCCTGCACTACGAGCATGTTTGAAAGTACAGTCTAATGAGGTATGTCTTTGGCTTATCTTAGGTGGTGAAAAAGGGTTCTTACACGCCAACTTTAGTTGCATTATGAGTTGAGATTATTAGTTTGAACATTGGTGATTGCAAAGCCCATTATTGTCATCAGCCACATTTTGTAGGGACTTCTTATATTACATTTGATATTACTTCAATTCTTGTAATCAGTACTCAGTAGTGTCTTGTTTAACATGGTCTCCTGCTACTTTGTCCTGTTTGCTCATATTCAGCTATTCATGATTTTTACATTTCTTAATTGCATATTTCTGTCCAGTTTCGAATATTGAACTAGTGTTATGCCCATAGAACTTATGATATCACCATAGGATTGTGCATGTGGTGGCTTGCTTGTATTAGAATGATAGTTCATTAAGGGTCTGAAATGGAAGGAGTTGATTGTGCCCGGAAGATCTGAGGCTGGAAAAGGAAGAGGTGCAGGAGTTGTTTGATTAACATGTTGGGGATTTAGTGGTGTAGCGGTTTTTGGTCCTTTATCATATTATAGTAATTTGTTATTAATTAGTCAGTGTTTGATGATAGCGTTCTGTTGCTGTATTTTTGGTAATTGCACATGTGGGTTGACTAACAAAAATTGTGCTTATGAAATTTAATTTGGCAATATCATGGTTATAAATTTAATTTATACTTTATAGCACTTAGTTTTGATATTTCACATTTGCTGTCCTTGAAGGGTGTATTGGTACGTAGAGTTGAACCAACTTCTGATGCAAATAATGTATTAAAAGAGGTATTGTGAATGATTTTGACTTATTTATCTGTTCTTTTAGTTTAGGTATTATTTTGGATGCCATTGTCATAGATCATACCTTGTAAAAGAGATGACTAAATAAAACTTGCCATATCAGGGTGATGTAATTGTCAGCTTTGATGATATTCGTGTTGGTTGTGAGGGAACAGTCCCATTCCGATCAAATGAGCGAATTGCCTTCCACTTCCTCATTAGTCAAAAGTAAGGGTTTCATTCTCTTCCATATCAAAATCTTCAATAATGAACCTATGCATGAATCATACTAATATCTACCTCTATTTACAGCATTCATGAACCAAGTTTCAGATCATTTTATGTTTGCTTTTCTTTGTCATCGATATGCTTAGAATGAAAACCTGGAATAATGTGGTTTCGTACAGATTCGCAGGTGATACTGCCGAGCTTGGTATCATCAGAGCAGGGAATTTCATTAAAACTAAAATTGTTATGAATCCACGAGTTCATTTGGTATGTGATATATCATACATTTTGCACCAATCGTTTTGTGGCTTTCTTGATCTGATGCTTAGTGTTGCAATGTTTTTTCTGCTTTTCAAGGTTCCCTTTCACATTGATTGCGGACAGCCTTCGTATCTAATAACTGCTGGTTTGGTTTTCACACCCCTGTCGGAGCCATTGATAGAGTATGTTGTGCTTAATCTTCGTATTTAGCAGTATTCATGTAACTTTTTTTTTATTTTTATTTGCTTCTACTTTTGGTATTTAATTATTTTATCAATTATTAAACCTTTGGCAGGGAGGAATGTGAAGACTCTTTAGGGGTAAGTTTGAATTATCAATACATCATAAAGCACAAAATTGAAAAACAATTAGTTAACAAAGAGTTTTATTTGGTCAGCTAAAATTATTGGCAAAGGCGCGTTATTCATTGGCAAAGTTTAAAGGGGAACAGCTAGTAATCCTTTCGCAGGTTAGTTCTAAAATTTCTTCAAAAATTATGCATATGATACTTGGATGCCGCATGTAGAATTTAGTTTTTCCCTGATCTTATTAATTTATTCAACAATGTCATAGCATTTAGCATTTTTCCTAGTCTATGGTTTTGTTTATTTGTGTGGTATAATTTTGCTTTAATTTTCTGTTTTCATAGGTTTTAGCAAATGAAGTCAACATAGGTTATGAGGATATGAGCAACCAGCAGGCAAGTAATTTCATGTGTGAGGTTGAGTTTCACTGCTTCTTGTATATTTATCTAATATTATTTATTTATTTTCAGGTTTTAAAATTTAACGGAACTCGAATTAAAAACATTCACCACCTTGCACACCTTATTGACTGTAAGTTGCAACATTCTTTATCTATTGTCCATTCATTTTCTTTTGCAACATCTCTCAAAGTTGTTCCATTGCATTTCTATTGATCAGCATGCAAAGACAAGTATCTGTGTTTCGAATTCGAAGATAGCTATGTTGCTGTCTTGGAAAGAGAAGCTGTTGCTGCTGCTTCGCCTTCCATACTCACAGATTACGGTATCCCATCTGAAAGATCTTCTGATCTTCTGAAGCCGTATGAGGAATCTGTAGAAGGTGATCAACCAGCAAACCAGGAATACGGCGATTGCCCGAATTCAAATTTTGAAATAGGTTCGGATGGACTTCTCTGGGCATAATAAAACTGCACTTGAGGTGATGTCAATGTAAAATTTCTCATGGTGCCTAATGGCTACACTTTTGAAGCATATTGTCACAATTTTTGGCAGCAAAAAGTGCAGCAATACCGCAACAGTATCCCCGCCCTAACACTGATAAGAACTTATGAATGGTTTTCCGCTATCCGGGGAGCATGCTGGAATCATGCCGGAAGCGTTGATCCCCTCTCTCTCTATCCTGCTATTAGATTTTTGTTGTTAGAAAAAGGGATAGGAAAGTGAGTTCATGATGATTTTTATAATTTAATGTATTTGATAAAACCTGAAAGATGATACATCAGGTTTGGTTTCAAATTTTCAGCTGCATTCTGTATTTTTAGGGAAACAGTGCACATAGGAGTTGCTCTTACAAGCATTGATGCAATTCATGTAAAATATTACAGCAAATTTCATGAAGTTATTTGATGCCCAGTTTCATGGGGCTTCATACCTTAGGAATATTTTGTGTTGTGTTTAATTTGAATTCAATTGAATTGAATTTTGACTTAACTTTCATGTTTAGAGTTGATTATAAAAAGAAAAGAACATTGAATTGTATTGACATTATAGTATATATCAGTTACTTTAACCTGATCTAACTGAGGGTAACAAAGTATTGTCAATTTCAACAATTAAAAATAAATGTTCTAAAATTGTGATAAATTTGAGTGAATTTCTATAACAGAACAAAACTTCATTGAGAAAAAGAAGAAAAATGAGGATTATGTAAAGTGATTTGATTTGTGGAATTAAAAAAAATTTGAACAACTAAAGGCAAGAATGTTTCAGAGATTTGGTGCATTCAAAATTGCTTAAAGACTTTTGATCTTTGCTTAACCTTAAATTATTTAACATATATATTTTAATATATTAGGCTATTTTAGTTCTTCATAAACTTCTATTTCTGACCAGACATAAGAAAATACCAATAATTGAGAAATTTAAATAATAGGAAATGAAATGAATTGGATGGAAATAAAATATATTTGATGGAAAGAAAATGATTTTTTTTTAATTTAATTGGATTTAAAAATACTAAGTAATAGAATTTCAAGAAATTTTATAGAATTCTAAATGAAATTATTTTTTTATTTTTATTCATTTCTTATAATTTAAGCTTCCAAACATATTTCAAAAGGAACTTCTATTACTTATCCATCTTTAATTAATAAAACTTTAAACTTGTCATTTATGGTTATCTCTTTTAAGTATGTCTGGAATATTTAAATATGAAAAAGAAATGAAATATATCATTATTAATTATGTGAGAATTATAAATTAATTTATTTTCTTCATATTTTAAATAATAGAATTGATTTAAAAAATCAAAAAATTATTATTATATAAAAAAATCAGACATTATTACTATATATAATAATCTAAATTATTAATTTAACTTTGAATAATATATATTAATTTAATATTTTAAAAATTAAATTAATAATTTTAAAAGTTAAATTATTATACATAGTAATCCATGATAAATTATTTACATGTAAGGTTTCAAACACATTCTTTGGGATTTCATTTCACTCTTCTCACTTCTCCTTTGCCGCCGCAACTCTCCCATTCTCACTCTTCTCTTCTACCCCACACACACACACAGCACCACCATTTTCGGCTCCCTCACCGCGACTCACACTTCCTCTCGTGGTTTCGCGACCCAATCCCTAGGAGCAGTCGTAGAAGCCCCAATCTCCCCTTCTGTGCTGGCCGTGGCTTCCTTTTCGTTCTCGGCTCGGAAGATTCATTGATTGATTGATTTTAGGGGCTTTCATTCAACACAAAGGTACATTTTATAGTTCTTCTTTCAACATATTTGTTATTCATAATAACCATGAGTTGTTTTTGCGGAATTTGGTCCATATGTAAACTTGCAAAGTCCTCAGATTCTGAGAGCAGAGAGAGAAAGAGAGAGATCGTGTTCGTGTTTTTGAGAAATGGCTCTGGCTTTCGACGAATACGGAAGGCCCTTCATAATACTGAAGGAGCAGGAACAGAAGAGCAGGCTTAGAGGACTCGATGCTCAGAAAGCTAACATCTCTGCCGGAAAAGCCGTCGCTCGAATCCTCCGAACCTCACTCGGACCCAAAGGCATGGACAAGATGCTTCAGAGCCCCGACGGCGACGTCACCGTCAGTATGTTCCTCATTCTCCCTTTATTTTTTTTTTCATCTCATTACTATCATAGATTCAATGACGATTTTTAGGATCTCTAGTTTAAACTGTTTCTCTCTGATTTATAAGTTGTGAATCTGGTTTTTAACACTTGTTAAGATGCGACATTTCTATAACTGTGTAAGTTAATATAAAATGAATTAGTTCTAATGGGTTTTGAGTCGAGGTTTTGTTGGATGAGTAAAACCCTAAACCTTGCATTGAAGTTGAAAAATCCATGTTCTGTGGAAATTTTTACTGGAGATTGAGGGAATACTAAAATGAGGGCTGTGAATGAAGGGTTTAACTGAATTTGGTTTGTCCAAGAGAGATTGTTGCATGCGTGCAGTGCATTTTGATCCATGTGTTCATGACTGTGATTTGTAGATTGGGACATCTAAGATTTTGTTTGCATTCTATTTTAAAAATGTTCAGGGCCTGTTTGGTTTTCATTTCCTGTGTTTTCTATGTTCAGGATTTTGTGAAGAAAATAGTGAAAACAGGGAATGAAAATAGTAACCAAACAGGCTATTAGTTCTTTGCTGTATTCATGTGGTTGTCAGCGGCATTTTTTGCTTTTGCTGTGACTTACGGGTGGCCGTTTTTTTGGCGTTTACAGCGAATGATGGGGCAACCATCCTTGAGCAGATGGATGTTGATAACCAGATTGCGAAGCTGATGGTTGAGCTGTCCAGGAGTCAAGATTATGAAATTGGGGATGGCACCACCGGGGTTGTTGTCATGGCTGGAGCTCTTCTTGAGCAAGCCGAGCGACTCTTGGAGCGAGGAATTCATCCAATTAGGATTGCTGAGGGCTATGAGATGGCTTCCAGGATCGCTTTTGATAACCTGGAGCATATAGCTAACAAGTTTGAATTTGGGACAACGAATCTGGAGCCTCTCATTCAAACTTGTATGACCACTCTTTCCTCAAAAATGTGAGTGTGATCTAGTCTATTTTTTTATTGGTTATTTACTTACTTACCCTGTTATGATGCATGCGATGCCTCTGTTTTTGTAGTGTTTATTTATGGATTTTTAAAGTTAAGATGCTTCCAGCTCCTATAATTTTAATTTTTTTTGTGTGTTTTTAATGTTCCAGTGTGAATCGGTGCAAGCGCAGCTTGGCTGAGATTGCTGTCAAGGCTGTTCTTGCTGTTGCTGATCTAGAAAGAAAAGATATTAACCTAGATCTGATCAAAGTAGAAGGAAAAGTTGGTGGTAAATTGGAAGATACTGAGCTAATATATGGAATTGTTGTCGACAAGGATATGAGCCATCCCCAAATGCCAAAGCAAATTGAAGATGCTAAAATTGCTATTTTGACTTGCCCCTTTGAGCCTCCTAAACCAAAGACTAAGCATAAGGTTGACATTGATACAGTGGAGAAGTTCCAGACTTTAAGGAAGCAAGAACAACAGTATTTTGATGACATGGTTCAAAAGTGCAAGGTAGGGTTTCACTGAGAGTCTTACAAATTTTATATTAATAGTGTGATTTTATGTTTTTCTGTCAACCCTCAACGATTTGAATTCTCGATCACCTTTCTGCTGGCTGGATATTAAGCTTATGGGTACTTAGATTCAAAATGGGCTACTTTACTTATAACCCCCTCGTCCTTTTGCTGGATTTTGTTTTATTTAATTGAAGGAAAATTTATATTGATTTGGTGGATTTTCTGTTGATAATGTTTGACCTACCTTTTATGGTTTTCTATCAACCGTTCTATTTGAATGTTCTGTAATCTTACTTTTGGCTGATTAATGAGCTTATTAAGATTTAAATTCAAAATGGGCTACTAATAACATTATGGTTCTCGTTAGAATGTGTTGGATTTATTGTAAAGAAAATTTTTTTCATTTTCAGGATGTTGGTGCAACCCTGGTTATCTGCCAGTGGGGATTTGATGATGAAGCAAATCATCTCTTAATGCACAGGAACTTGCCTGCTGTCAGATGGGTTGGTGGTGTAGAGTTGGAGTTGATAGCTATTGCAACAGGTTTGCTTGATTAAATATTTAAATTGATTTGTTGTACGAGACGATTGTAAATTATTATATATGAGTATATGAATCATCACTGCTGTTTGTCACCATGATATTTCTTTATGCCTATTAACAGAGTGATGATTTACTTGTAAATACAGGTGGAAGAATTGTGCCAAGGTTTCAGGAGTTAACCCCAGAAAAATTGGGAAAGGTATGTCACTCTTTTTAAGTGTCTTTGAAGACCTGTACGTTAGGGTTTCCTTTCAGTTCTTCTGCAGTTTCGGGGCCATTATTATTTTGAAATTTGAATTCACAGGTTTAATTATTTAGAACACTTGGTTGTGGTTCTATTCTTCTTTTATCCTTTTGTTGGAGTGGCATGCCATGTGCTAAGGACTTGTGTGCTCTCTTTTTGTACTGTTGACTACAAGTAACATTAATTTATAAATCTACTTTCTTCAGGCTGGTCTGGTTCGAGAAAAATCCTTTGGTACAACTAAAGACCGGATGCTGTACATTGAACACTGTGCAAACTCGAGGGCTGTAACAATATTCATTCGTGGAGGTGAGGGCATGTGCTGTTTGACTCTTTTTTAAACTGGTTTGCATTGAATTTTATGGAATTCCACTGTTGACCCATGTTGTGGGGCTTCTTAATAGAACGGACAATGAAAACGGAAAATTTTTAAGAAAGCTTGTGCTTGACTAATTAATGCTTTTTTTATATGTTAGGTAACAAAATGATCATAGAGGAGACAAAGCGTAGCCTTCACGATGCCTTGTGTGTGGCTAGGAATCTCATCCGCAACAATTCCATTGTATATGGTGGTGGTTCAGCTGAAATTTCCTGCTCTGTTGCCGTGGAAGCTGCTGCTGATAGATATCCTGGAGTAGAGCAGGTATGAATATTATTAACCTCATGTCGATTTCAAGTTTGATTTAGTTTTTATTGAGGTTAGGAATATAGCTATTTTCAGTGAATCATTTAATGTCCTTACCGAATTCGGATTACGTATATGTATTGTTCATACTGGCAATGAATCATTTTTCTTTCCCCTGCAGTATGCTATCAGAGCATTCGGGGATGCATTGGAGGCTATCCCGATGGCCCTTGCTGAAAATAGTGGCCTCCAACCAATCGAAACATTATCTGCCGTGAAGTCTCAGCAAATAAAGGTAAAAATAAAATCGACCACCACAATGACTGCTGTTATATATCTGTATTCACTTCGCTGTTTCTGTATATTATTATGATGCTGACCTTAACTCTCTCTGCCTTCAGGAGAATAATCCTCACTTTGGCATTGATTGCAATGATGCTGGCACTAACGACATGCGCGAGCAAAATGTCTTTGAAACTCTGATCGGAAAGCAGCAACAGATCTTGCTCGCTACTCAAGTTGTCAAGATGATACTGAAAATTGATGATGTTATTTCCCCTTCTGAATTCTGATATTCATAATTTTGAACTCTTGTCCCACACCAAGATACTGGAGGATCTCTAGTAGTATTGTTTTGGTTTTGGTTTTAGTAAGGGTTGTTATAACAAGTTCACCTGATGAATATTTATGTAAGAATTTGACATGATTTTTGGATTGAGTGGCTTCTTTTTGCTGTGTTTTATGCATCTGATATTATGTTTCAATAGAAAGAGTAATCTTTTTATCTCTAGAAATTGCAATAGAACAAGATCAGCAATGTTTGTGAGTATCCATCGTGTGTTATATGTAATATGTGCTATATGTAATGTATTATACTTATAACACAAATTACGTATGACATATAACACATGTTGGATATTCGATGAATGTATTTACGATGTACAAAAAGTATGACTGGAACAAGATGTGTTGAAAGTTCTTTTTTTTATTCCTTCCTGAGTTTGTATTTAGGATGCAGAGTTCCAAAACCTTTTGTATAGCTATAATTGATGTCTTTCAAATTATTATTATTATTATTATTTGTAAAAATGTGCAGTTAAATAGAGACAAGTGGAAAATCGAATGTGGTTCTTTGAACTACTTTTTTGTCTTCAAAGGAAAAATTAAAATATATGTAGTAGTGCAGTATATACATTAGGAAGTTAAGATATGTTCTTCCTAAATTTTGCCCTATCCTTAGAGTCCTTATTTGATTACAGAGGAAATGATGCTTTTTTATATTAGCATGGATGATTAGTTTTAGGGTTGGATTAAGGGGTAAAAAAGAAGATAAAATTTATATGATTAGGATATATGTATAAAATAATACATTAATCTTGTTCGAGTAATTAATTTAACTTCTATTCTTCAACTAAATGTACCTGTAATTGATAAAATTAAAAGTATAGTTCATTTTTTTAATTAAAAACATATATATAGGAAAAATGCAACTAAAGGAAAAAAAAATGCAATATGGTTCTTTCAGCCAAATTGCAACAGAGAGAAGTTTTGGGGTGGAAGTTTCTTAGCTAATGCTTATAAATTAATCTTTAGCATATGTTGAATTCTATGAATCATTTTGAAAACTCAATTATGATCATCATTAGCATATATATTATTTTATTTTATATAACTAAAAGTTGATTGGCCAGTTTATAGTGAAAAAGTATTCAAACCTAAAACAATTCTCATTTGAAAAATTAGATTTGACTTTTCTAAGTATGGTTATGAATTTAGAGGCTGAACTTTGCACCAAAAGAGTAAAACAAAAACAAAGGCTTGGAATAATAGTCAATCTCTTCTATCCGTGGAATGCTAAGATTATTTATTTTTGCATAATTTAAATCTTTCAAATTCTTTAATTTTATATATAATAATGGTTGAAAAATCATTATATATATGCGTGTGTGTGTTTCTATTTTCTAATCACTGAAAATGACAAATTGAGCATAAACAAGTATATTCCAAAAACATTTCACACAATGAAGACTTTACACCTCATTGACAAGCTCGGAATAATTAGACATTATGATAATGATTATGAGTCCATTAAGTTTGAGATGAAACCAATTATTATCTAAGAATTTAGTTTTGATACATTAATAATATCTTCTTACTAAAATATCCTACTTGTATAACTTTTTAGATAATAAAAAAAGAATATAATTATAATTGATATGATAACATATGATTAAATAATTGTATAAAAAATTATACATAATCTACTATAAAAATTAAATTTATTTTCTAAAATATTATAAAAAAGAAAGTGAATAAATAAAAAAGAATGATGGAAGAAGTATCTTTTTGCAGGTTGTTGGGGAACTTTAATTTCCTCGAGCCAACCGCAATATCCACAACAACAATAATATAAGAAGACGTTAATTGTACTACTCCTATTCTTCTAGAAACCAAAAGTTTCATTATAATTTTTATTTTCAAATTTCAATATAAAATTAAGGGTTTTGTTAACCCGTGTCTTTAGAGCACTTGTTAAGAATACTTAAAATAGTTATTTTAAAAAAAAATTAAAATATAATAGTGGACCCCTTACATAGAAAACATAAAAATACATGTTTTTAAAATGAAAATTTCTATTTTTAGCAAAACCCATTAATTAATATCATTTTATCTATTATATTTCTTATTTTTTTGTAGTGTGTTAGTGAAAGTAGTTTAATAAAAAATGATATATTGAGATGATGAAGGTAATTTATTCATTTTAATATATTTTTATAGAAAATAAAAAATATTTATTAGATTTTTTAATATGAGTGCAAAAACCTCAAATATCTATTATTTAAAAAAAAAAGAGTATTATTGGATTATCGTAATTCAATACCACTTGCAGTCTAACCATCACATGTAAAATTATGAATATGAATATAAATATAAGATTTATGTAGAGATATTATTATCATAAATTTTTTTTTATCTCCCATCTCTCGATCTCAATTAAATAAAGTTATAAAAAATTAAATAAATTTCTATAATAAAAAACACAAATTTTTTATATCATCATCTTATCTCTTCAACCAAACAAAATAGAAAAGAAATTATCTTCATACAAACTTAAGACTAAGACCATTTCGAAACGCAGCCATAGGGTGTGGATAACATCTATTAGCACGCTTTATTTGACTCTAATAATTATCATTGAGATATTTTAGCTTTTATTATATAATAATTATGTAAAATATTTTTTACACCTTTATGAATTTAGAATACTTTATATACATAATATATTAACCAGTAATATTTGACGTACAACATAAATACGTCTAACTTGTATTCAACTTGTGCTATCCATGTCACGGGATGTGTGCTATACATGGATAGCACACGTTGAATACAAGTTAGACGTATTTCTTTTATACGTCAAACATTATTAATATATTAACTGTTTTAACTATTTTTTTATTTTACATTCAATGCTTTTTCTCAAATTTTATTGTGAAATATGCATCTTTATTTATTTATAACCAAGACATGTGTTAGAATAAAAAACAAGAAACACTAGTACACCAGTAGTAATAATATGGATAGATCATAAACTTACATAAAAAGCAGAAGCAGAAAGAAGGGAAGAAGATCTAGATCCGAGAAAGTGGACCCAAATCCAAATTCAATGTCCTATATCGCATTGAGATTCTTCTCTGAAAAATGCTATTGGCACATACAAAATCACTCTACACTTTTTATTTAAATTTTCACATAAAGTTATCAATATATTATGGAGAAAAGGTACCAATAGCATTTGTGTTCTTCTCCAGATTCCCACAATTTTCCTGTTCCATTGCTCAACTTCTTCTTTATCTTCTTCCATAGTCACAATAATAAACAATAAATTATTATATCAGAATAAATAAAAAACACCATCAAATCATTGCAACACAAACACTTTCACTTCCAAGTACTGAGAATTTCCCTCGCAAGGTGAGTTCTGAGTCATCAAATATTTACTTATTCATTCTCTCTCTCTCTTTTTTTTTTTAAATTCCTAATTATTCTTTTTATGTGTATATTATTATTCATGTCTTTCTTCTTTTTTTTTCATTGATTCGGGTCTTTTTGATTACTGGTTTCTAGGTTAATTTTTTTTATTCATGGATTAATTATGACCTTCTAATCTGTGATTAGGATTTTAATCCGTGATTACTGTTTACGAATCAAATTCAATTGGAGGGTAGAATTAGTATATTAGATTAGGATTTGGATTTTCAGAGCTAAAACTAAAAATTAGGTTCCAAATATCAGAACTCAGAACAAACACCAGAGCAGCTGCTGCGGCTGCACCTCCACCCCGCCGCGCACTGCACCGCCGCCGATGCTGCGCACCTCCACCGGACCGCTGCGCCGCACGCGCTGCGCACCTCCACCTCCGCGCGCCGCCTCTCCCAGCTCGCTGCTCCGCCGCTCGCAGCTTGCTGCTGCGCTGCTTCAAACCACTAACGTTTCAAATTGTTTTTTAAGCCAAAACTGAATCTTTGGCTACTTCTGCTCTATCTTTCTCAACTCTCAAATTGTTTTTTAAGCCAAAACTGAATCTTTGGTTCCTATTGTTTTCGTTTTTTATATGCCTCTATTTTGTACTTCTTTTATCATAAGTTCATAACTCATTTAATCATTTGAATTTTTTTTGCTGCAATCTGAAATTGTCATACTCCTTCTATCTTTGACATAATGCTTCTGCCTTAGACTTCCTATTTACAATATTAATTATTTTTTTATATTATTTACTGTTTAGGAATGGTGAGTTCTGCTACTGGGGTTAGTGAAACTGATAAAAAGGAGGATACTTTGGATAAGCCTTTAGAAAGGGACTAGAAGTTGAACTGTAAATCTTGACTTCAAATTATATATATAATATATATTATGACTTGTGATTTTTTTTTTCTAAATGTTTTAATAGATATATATTCTGTGTCCGTGTCCTATAAAATTTTAATTTGGTGTGTCGCCGTGTCCGTGTCCGTGTTTTTGCTTCTTAGGTTAGGATACTAGTTAGATTGAGTAGATGTAAATGTTAGATTGTATCAGAGTTGAATTGAATGACTGATTTAGTGTTAAATTTAGTGTATATGAAGTATTTCACTTCATGCAAATGTTAAAGCTATAACTCTTGTTTGCAACTCCGGTATGCTACAAATTTGAGATCAGCCATAGCTGAAAAAGCATGTTTTGTGATACCAAAGATAGCCATAAAACTATGAACCAACTTGGAACCTCACCCCCCACTCCCCTCTATGTTAGCATATAAAAAACCTTGAAATTGAGATCACTGAGATTTTGGATTAGATTTTCTCTTTGGTTTTGACTATTTCAGAGAGTATGTGATTTCCCAACTCATGTAATGTAGCTTTTTCAACCAAGTGAATGTTCTTCTATTGCTGTTTTTCGGATCTGGGAGGACTTTTTCGCGTACATTAGATGCTACCCATGTAGCTTCTTGTAAATAATGTGCATTTATATTATTGTTGTTATACTTGCTACTCTTTTTGTCCATAATCTTGGGAATTAATAATTATCCAATAACATTAAAGCACATTATTGCAGAAGGGAGGTTTTTCAGCAGTTCCTTGAAGAAGATGGAAGTAGGCAGCACTCTCAAATCTGATAGTAGATTAAAGCACCGCCCTTTGACCCCGCTTAGGTTGCTAAGGGGTCTGATATGTTTGGTGGTGTTTCTTTCTACAGCTTTTATGTTTTTAGTTTATTTTGCACCCATTGCAGTTATAGTATTAAGGCTTTCCAGTGTACATTGTAGTAGGAAGGCAGTGTCATTCATCTTTGGGCTTTGGCTAGCTCTGTGGCCCTATCTATTTGAAAAGATAAACAAAACTAAAGTTGTCTTTTCCGGTGATATAATTCCGATGAAGGAACGTGTTTTACTTATTGCTAATCACAGAACCGAGGTTGATTGGATGTACTTGTGGAATCTTGCACTTCGAAAAGGAAGGCTTGGATGCATAAAATATGTCCTTAAGAGCAGCTTGATGAAATTACCTCTCTTTGGTTGGGGTTTTCACATTCTGGAGTTCATTGCAGTGGAGAGGAAGTGGGAGATAGATGAGAAAATACTACACCATAAGCTCTCAGCATTTAAGGATCCTCGAGATCCTTTATGGCTAGCTATTTTTCCCGAAGGAACCGATTACACGTAATGCCTGTCATCCCCTCTTACCTTTACTTGAGCCATCATTTGATAATGATATGAACTCATTTCAATTCCACAAATTATTTTTTTGACATTGGGACTGTATTGTATGTATTGAAGACAAGACTTGAAGTTGTGTTAATCATGCTAAAATTTGTTCTCATATTATACCATACAACTAAACGATGTATGATTATAGAATTAAGTAACAAATTTGATGTGTTATATTCTTTTTATGCAGTGAGAAGAAGAGTAAAGATAGTCAGAAATATGCTGCTGAAGTCGGGCTCCCTGTGCTAACGAACGTGTTGCTTCCGAAAACGAAGGGGTTTCACACTTGCTTGGAAGATCTACGCGGCTCATTAGACGCAGGTAGGTTTCTTTAATTACTCCTGGCCCCAATTTTTCTTTGATACTAAGTCAATTCATAATGGCTCTATGATAGCTATTTAAGAAAATTATGCAATCTGTGTTATCAAATGCATTTTAAAGCCTCTGGTTATTTCATATGTAAAAATTGACTTCAATGGAAGGGTTTAGGGTTTAGTTCATAAATTTTTCTAGAAACACAGTAAAACAAAGACTATAGACTTCAAATTATGTAATTTCATGAGTTTATTACATATGGTGGAAATTGAAGGCTATAGGCTTTAAAATGTGAGATTTCACTAATTTTTCTAGAAACACCATAAAACAAAGGCTATAGACTTCAAATTATGTAATTTCAGGACTTTTTTACATATAGTAGAAATTGAAGGCTATAGGCTTTAAAATGTGAGATTTCACTAATTTTTCTAGAAACACCATAAAACAAAGCCTATAGACTTCAAATTATGTAATTTCAGGACTTTTTTACATATGGTAGAAATTGAAGGCTATAGGCTTTAAAATGTGAAATTTCACTAATTTTTCTAGAAACACCATAAAACAGGCTATAGACTTCAAATTATGTATTTTCATGAGTTTTTTACATATGGTAGAAATTGAAGGCTATAGGCTTTAAAATGTGGGATTTCATTAATTTTTCTAGAAACACCATAAAACAAAGGCTATAGACTTCAAATTATGTAATTTCAGGACTTTTTTACATATAGTAGAAATTGAAGGCTATAAGCTTTAAAATGTGAAATTTCACTAATTTTTCTAGAAACACCATAAAACAAAGGCTATAGACTTCAAATTATGTAATTTCATGAGTATTTTACATATGGTAGAAATTGAAGGCTATAGGTTTTAAAATGTGAGATTTCACAAATTTTTCTAGAAACACCATAAAACAAAGGCTATAGACTTTAAATTATGTAATTTCATGACTTTTTTACATATGGTGGAAATTGAAGGCTATAGGCTTTAAAATGTGAGATTTCACTAATTTTTCTAGAAACACCATAAAACAAAGGCTATAGACTTCAAATTATGTAATTTCATGAGTTTTTTACATATGGTAGAAATTGAAGGCTATAGGCTTTAGAAGGTGAGATTTCACAAATTTTTCTAGAAACACCATAAAACAAAGGCTATAGACTTCAAATTATGTAATTTCAGGACTTTTTTACATATAGTAGAAATTGAAGGCTATAGGCTTTAAAATGTGAGATTTCACTAATTTTTCTAGAAATACCATAAAACAAAGGCTATAGACTTCAAATTATGTAATTTCATGAGTTTTTTACGTATGGTAGAAATTGAAGGCTATAGGCTTTAAAATATGAGATTTCACTAAGCAGCAATGGTTTTTTTACATATGTTTATAACACAGATTGCATTTGATTTTGCACAAATTATGCATGTTATCAAATGCACAAAATATGTGTTTTTTACATATTTGTTTACCTCTGGTTTTGAAAATTATGATTTAGTAAGTAGCAATGTAGCATGTTTTCCTTGCTATGGCTTTATCACTTAGCAGTTTTGTGCTGTCCCTTTATGTTTGCTATGGCTGAATTACATGCAGTATACGATGTGACGATTGCGTACAAGAATCAATGTCCATCGTTCCTTGACAATGTCTTCGGAATTGATCCTTCAGAAGTGCACCTGCACGTTCGACGTATCCCCGTCGAGGAGATTCCGGCTTCTGAAACTAAATCTGCTTCTTGGCTAATCGATACGTTCCAGTTGAAGGACCAATTGCTGTCTGATTTCAAGGTTCAAGGTCATTTCCCTAACCAACGAAAGGAAAAGGAACTTTCTACATTCAATTGCGTGTTCACATGTACCGTGGTAGTTTCTCTCACTGCCTTGTTTACATATTTTACATTTTTCTCTGCCATTTGGTTCAAGTTTTATGTAGGCCTATCTTGTGCATATCTTGCAATTTCTACAAGCTACAACTTTCAGTTGATTCCTGTTATAAACTGTGTTAATAATGCAAACTTTAACAGCAAGAAACAAAAGCTCTAGCTGCCAGTGTATAATTTTTGGTTATGAACTTTTGATATTGAAGTGTAAAAATCATTTGTTGTTATTTGATTCTTTTCTTAGTTTTTCTCTCAGACAGCAACATGAAATTAAAGATTGCTATCTGTTGGAAATTCAGGTTTTGGTAATCATTGTTTCACAAAAGCATATTTATTAAGCTAGTGACATAACAGATGAACCCAAGTGAAAGAATCATTTTTTTTAACCAACCAAACACATCCTAGTGTCATGTAAGATGATATTATGTACCTTGCACAGGTTTTTCAGCTTTTACTTATCAGATTTGTGAATTAGTTTCTTCAAAGGCCAAAACTAGCTTCAATAATCACTCTACTTTCTGTGCTAGTCTCTAGCTACACATAATTATCCTCTTGAGATCCTATTTGGTGAGAGTTTCATTTGGGACATTGGGAATGAAATTGTTAGGAATATTACGAAAATTAACATAAACCATTAAAAATTAAGATAAAATGCCAATTTCAATTTATGCAAAATTTTAGCCAGACAAATTGGTCATTCTATAAATAAAAAAATAGACAAACCAATCCATGGAGAATCATTAAAGTTAAATATTTGATGTACACTAAATTTGACACTAAGTTAGTCACTCAATTCAACTACAATACAATCCAACATTTATAATTACTCAATTTAACTTATATCCTAACTCAATTCAATATTATATTCAAATATTTATATTGAGACAATGTATTTTTATGTTGACACAATCCAACATTTGTACTTATTCAATCAAACTTTATGAATACAACCAAAACAATTATGAATTTTCTCATTCAAAAAGTGTATAGCCTTCAATTTCTACTATATATAAAAAATTCATGTGATTCAATATTTTAAAGACTATAATTTTTATTTTATAATACAACCAAAAAAATTGAGAAAACTCATTTTAAAGTATATAGCCTTCAATTTATATTGCATATGAAAATTTCATTTGACTCAATATTTTAAATCCTAGAGTTTTTATTTTATAATAAAACGAAAAAAATGTGAAATCTCATATTTTTAAATATATAGCCTTCAATTTCTACCATATGTTAAAAATTCATGTGATTCAATATTTTAAAAGCTATATTCTTTATTTTGTAGTGTATAAAAAAATAGTGAAATCTCACATTTAAAAATATATAACCTTCAATTTCTACTATATGTGAAAAATTCAAGTGATTCAATATTTTAAAGCTTATATAGTCTTTATTTTATAATAAAACAAAAAAAATTATGAAATTTCACATTTTAAAGTAGAATTTCTACTAAATGTAAAAAGTTTCATCTAATTCTCTATTTTAAAGTCTATAGTCTTTATTTTAGAATACAACAAAAAAAAATTGGAAATTCTCTCATTTTAAAGTATATAGCCTTCAATTTGTACTATATGTGAAAAATTCATGTGATTTAATATAATATTTTAAAGGCTACAGTCTTTATTTTGTAATGTATAAAAAAAAGTAAACTCTTACATTTTAAAGTATATAGCATTGAATTTCTATTATATGTGAAAAATTTAAGTGAATCAATATTTTAAAGCCAATAGTCTTTCTTTGATAATAAAACCAAAAAAATTATGAAATCTCACATTTAAAATTACAATTTCTAATATATGTAAAAATTTCAAGTAATTCACCGTTTTAAAGTCTATAGTATTTATTTTATAATACAACCAAAAAAATTGTAAATTCTCTCATTTTAAAGTATATAGGCTATGTTTGTTTTAGCGTTGGAATTGCTCAACGCTCGTTTGAATTTATTGAAAGTTGCAAAATGATATTTGGGTGACTTGAATGTGGTTCAATGCTACTGGGATTTTGGCTCAAAACCTTGGTTTGCTGGAAGCAGTATTTTTATGCTTTTACGTTGAACTTTTTCCATTGGGTATTTAAAGTAACAAGTAATTTTGTAAATTGTCATTTTTAACCCTATGTTTAGTATTTTAAAAATATTAAAACTATAATATATATCTTTATAGTAATTTTATAAGTAAAAAGGTGATAGCAAAAATTAAACAATAAATTTAACTGTTGTCTCTTTCGTATAAATGAATTTGATCTGATTCACTTATTTATCTTTATTGGATAAACTTTGACGATTTTTCATATATTAATTTGATAGCTTTATTTTTTCTTTTGTTTTATATTTTGCCATTTTGTCATTTATAATATATGTCATATAATTTATATAATTTTTTTATTTCATCATTAAATATGTTTTTTTTATAAGTTGATAATAAATTGATTAAAATATCTTATAACTAATAATATAAAATGTCAAAATAACATTTAAAGTATATTTTAAATTAATGTCCATTTTAGTAATTATTCATCTAAAAGTGATTTTAACTAACATCATTCAAACAATATTCATTTTGTCACAATCAATTTTGATATAAAGTTACCAAACATAAATCAAGTTGACCCAAACTCACTTTTATTCAAAATCAATTCTACAAAATCAAGTTCATTCAAACTCCAGTTTGCAAACGCCAATCCAAACATACACATAGTCTTCACTTTTTACTATATTTGAAAAATTCATGCGATTCAATATTTTTGAGGTTATACCCTTTATTTTATAAGATAACAAAAAAGATTGTGATATCTCATATTTTAAGGTATATAGCTTTCAATTTATACTATAGGTAAAAAATTCATGTGATTCAATATTTTAAAGGTTTTATAGTCTTTATTTTATTGTGTATCTAAAAAAATTGTGAATTCTCACATTTCAAAATATATAGCCTTCAATTTCTAATATATGTAAAATATTCATGTGATTCAATATTTCAAAGTATATAGTCTTTATTTTATAATACAGTTAAAAACATTGTGAAAACTTACATTTTAGAGTATATAGCAATCAATAGCAACTATATGTGAAAATTTTATCTAACTCAATATTTTAAAGCCTATAGTTTTTATTTTATAATAAAATGAAAAAATGTGAAATCTCACATTTTAAAGTATATAGCCTTCAATTTCTACTATATGTTCAAAATTCATGTGATTCAACATTTTAAAGGCTATAGTTTTTATTTTGTAGTGTATCCAAAAAAATTATTAAAATCTCATATTTTAAAGTATATAACATTCAATTTCTACTATATGTGATAATTCAAGTGATTCAATATTTTAAAGCATATAGTCATTATTTTATAATAAAATAAAAAAATTATGAAATCTAACATTGTAAAGTATATAGCCTTCAATTTCTACTGTATGTGAAAGATTTAAGTGATTCAATATTTTAAAGTCTACAGTCTTTATTTGATAATAAAACCAAAAAAATTGTGAAATCTTACAGTTTAAAATATTATTTCTACATTATATAAAAATTTTATGTAATTTAATATTTTAAAGCCTATAGTCTTTATTTTACAATACAACCAAAAAAATTGTGAATTCCCTCATTTTAAAATATAGCCTTCAAATTCTAATATGTGTGAAAAATTCATGCGATTCAATATTTCTAAGGCTATAGCCTTTATTTTATAAAACAATCAAAAAAATTTTGTGTCATAATTTTATAGTGTATATAAAAAAAAGTGAAATCTCAAATTTTAAAGTATATAAGTTTTAATTTATACTATATGAAAAAGATTTATATAATTCACTATTTCAAAACCTATAGTCTTTATTTTATAATATAACCAAAAAATTTGTGAATTCTCTCATTTTAAAGTGTATAGCCTTTAATTTCTACTATATGTGAAAAATTCATGTGATTCAATATTTTAAAGGCTATATAGTCTTTATTTTATAATAGAACCAAAAAAATTGTTAAAACTCACATTTTAAAGTATATAGCCTTCAATTTCTACTATATATGAAAAATTAATCTGATTCAATATTTTAAAGCCTATAGTTTTTATTTATAGTAAAATGAAAAAAATGTGAAAACCTCACATTTTAAAGTATATACCCTTTAATTTGTATTATGTCTGAAAAATTTATGTGATTCAATATTTTAAAGGTTATAATCTTTATTTTATAATAGAACCAAAAAATTTGTTAAAACTCACATTTTAAAGTATATAGCCTTCAATTTCTACTACATGTGAAAAATTCATGTGATTCAATATTTTAAAGGATACCGTCTTTATTTTTTAACTAGTATTTTGACCCGTGCGATGCACGGGATAAAAAGAAATTATACTAACCACATCAACACGGACCTTTAACCTCCAGCACTAAAGTCGCACAACACGGACCTTTAACCTCTAGCAATCCCGTATAGGAGTGATACCCTTAAGTGGGTCACATCGAGTCGTCATTGCAGTTATCTTCGTAAAAAAGGTATAGGGGTAAAAAATTGAGTAGCCAAAATATTTATAATATATTAGTAGGCAGGTAACTAGGTAATCGAAATTTTTTTAAAAAAAAAAAAGTAATTAATGAGAAATTCAATCAATTAATAATTATGAAACAAATTTGTTAAAGAATAAAAATTTCCTTTTTTTTAACAATTCATGATTATATTCAACTATGATATCTCCTATAAATAATTACCATAATATAATTGATCAAGCCTATAATTCATCTCTTAATAAATAACGACATTTTTTCTACGAAGAAATTTAAACATAAATCCAACCCATATATATTAATAAACAAAATTAGATATTTATTTATGAAAAAAAAGATAAATTTTAAAAATAAATATTAATTAGATATTAACTGAAGCTGAATATATTTTTCTAACTTAAACATAAATACAACCCAAAAATTTACCAAAATAGCAAAATTATATATTTATTCATGAAAAAAAGTAAGATAAATTTTAATAAAAAATATTAATTAGATAGTAACTGAAGCTGACTATATTTTTAACAAAAAATAAATAAAAAGCAGAGTGTTGAGAGTGGGATTTGAACCCACGCCCTTTCGGACCAGAACCTTAATCTGGCGCCTTAGACCAACTCGGCCATCTCAACCTTCTTGTCAATTTTAATAAAATATATTTATTTAAATAAATTATTTGTTCAGAAAAATTACAAACATAAGGTACAATCTGTATAACAGTTGGTGAAGTGGGGTGTCAGTTATTTGTCATATAAGGCACTGTCCACAGTCTCTTTGTCTATTATTCCCTACCACTCACATGACATTATCAAGAAACTAAATAGGATATAGTGTGTGATTCCGACAATAAGGTTCACTTATTAGGTTTACTCTTTCATCTATGTTAGGCAAATTTGAGTTCGATGAATCCTATTTGATAAACTATTTGTAATTTGTAATGAGCTTGATAGTTTGTTCTGACTTTGTATGAGATATATATCTCTTTAATAGTGTTTATTTTTAATGATTTTGAGTCTGAGATCAGAGTTAAGGGAGTCATGTAGTCAATGTCACAAGTCAGAGTCACGTTGACTTTAAAATTAACTTCGGACTCACCTTTACATATTTATATCTCATTTCCATCATACAATGACTCCAAAATTAAAATGAACAAAAATTGACAAACTTTGACTCGTGTTCTCATCTGTATTGTGACCCTTGTATTATGTTACTGTGATTCTATTTTCATCTATATTGTGACCTTCACATTTTGATAGAGTTATTTTCTTACTGACTCTTGAACTCTGAGTCTAGAGTAAGAAAAATCAAACAAAGCATGTAATCTAAACTTATGATTTTGAAAAAAAAAAAAAGGTGTGATTCCAATAGTACTACCCAACAATCAATATATCAATTACAAACTTTGCTTCATATGTGTTGTCCGTGATTGAAATAACGACAAATTTTCACAACTAAGATATATATTGTGATGAGGTGACACAATAACCCACAAAATTAAAGTATGCTAGGTCATGCATATGAAATAGGATTGAATAGTGTGACCTAAGATTCTTATACACATACAATTCCACTATTTGTTTGGCTTATTTTCCCTCCTTTGTTTTAATTATTGATGTACTCATGTGCACAATTGGCTCCCACTATTTTTCTCTCTGGGAATTGTGTTCATTATTAGAGTATTATTCTTTTTACCCCTTACTTTTGCTATGAAGTTTAATATTATAAAGAAAAATAATTAAATATTTAGAGCAACTCATTCCCAAATTATTATATTTAGGATTTTTCTTTTCGGTATTTCATGAATTGATGTCTTTCTGAGAATAATAATTATGATTTGATCATTAACTTAATAAATTAAAAATATTTAGTTAACAAAACATGTAACTTTTTTTAACTATATATAAATTTAAAATATCAATATCTTTAAATTTTATAAGACATGCAAAAAAAATTGCAAATTAAATCATTATTAAAAAGTTTCATTAGAACTTTAATTTCTTTGTTTTGGATTTACATCCTAAGCAAGTAGGAATATAAACTTTGATTTAGAGAACCAACTAAGTTAGTATTCATAGTTATTTTGATGTTAATTAAAGGTTCAAAGTTGAATTCTAAATTTCTAATGATTTCATTATGTGTAAATAAAGCATTCATTATCTATGTTTCACTCAAGTGGGAAAAAAAAAGAAAAGAAAAATTAGCTTCATATGATTTGAGGATGGAAATCACTTTGCTACTTGAAAGTTTGTGCCCAACTCTAGTGACTACTTGTTACACTAAAGTGGGTTATGCATCTTTAAAAAAAAAATTGATTTTAATGTGAAAAAAGTTTCACATTATAATTTAAATAAACATTATTATTGACTTTTATACTCATTAATTAAATAGATACACAAATAAAAAAGATTAACTGAATAACAAGATGAAATAAACTTGAATTTTACTAACCGGTACCTTCAAATAATGGTTAAGGAACTAGAAAAGAAAATGCTCACATAAAAATTTTGAAACTTACTTTTGTGATATCCTTAATCATTGTTTTTAGAGTAGTGGTTAACAAAAACTTATATATTAGTGCATTACTTCATTTGTTTTATATTACTCTTTGACTTTTTTTAACCCTCTTTTATTCTCTTCTCTTGACACATTAGTATTCTTGCAGTAACTATATCTTCTAGCTATAAGGTGAAATTATTATAATCAGATGGGGTTAAAGTTATGATATTTGTACAATTTTTTTTTATATATTGATAGACACTTCATTTATCATTTAATAAAGGATGAGGCTAAATGAACAATACAAAATCAGCCCTACCAGTCAATAAATGAGATTTTGGGCCATAATTACTAAGTCCATTACAATTTCAATGATTATTTGGACCAAAATAAAAGTCAAAATAGGCTCATTGACTGTATGAGCTGGTTTTTCATTGTCCACTTAGCATTATTGTTTAATAAATAAAGTGTAAATTTCGTTTTTAAGTGGGATTCACACTCCATTCAACTATGGATTAAGTGTTTATAATGTAAAAAAATGAGTTTAAAAAATCATTTGGCATGAAATGA
This sequence comes from Aeschynomene evenia, assembly GCA_013621005.1. Lineage (NCBI taxonomy): Eukaryota > Viridiplantae > Streptophyta > Magnoliopsida > Fabales > Fabaceae > Aeschynomene > Aeschynomene evenia. Next base: position 4,406,106 of record CM024264.1, on the reverse strand, counting down.
TATTTTGAATGTATATATCTTTAACTGATTCAGTTACGATTTAATTTGATCATTTTTTTTTTCTATTTTGACTATAAATAGTCCTATGAATTCTAGAAAATGATCCTTGGAGATTATCAATAATACTACTGTATTTTCTTCTTCTCTATTTCTCTCGATTTTTATTATTAATTTTACAACATACTTAACAATTCCTATAGTTCTTTGGATTCTTCCCCTCAATGTTCTTTTTTGTGCTTATTACTTTTACACCAGACATACATACACACATACACCAGCATTCATGTGCTCCATAAGGTAAATTATACTTATCAACTTTGTCTCTTAGCATAGAATGTGAAGCAACTTTGAGAATAACAATAATAATAATAATAAAAATTCAATCATCCATTTCCACTAAGTAAATTGGAGCCCCACCACCACTTCCTACAGAGACCCTTTTAAAAACTTTTCTTTATTTTTTCTGCTTCAATCATGAAACTGAACCACCTCAGTTTCTAACAAACAAAACAATTTTCTTCCTTTATCTTCTTCTTTTTCTCTCTGAGTCACATTCATTATAGTTCATCATCATAAGGCAATTGATATACACTTTTTCTGATACCAAATATTATTCCATCATTTATGGCTTCCTTTTGGTTACTCTCAGCAGCAACAATCATAGCCTTAATATCATGCAATTTCTCACTATCTTTAGCTTCTTATCAGCACAAAATTCATGTTTCAACCATTTCAGCAGCACCAACAGTTTTACCTTATGCTTCTGCTCCAACACTTTCACCAGATATTGAGCCTCTATTTCCTACTCCTGCTGCTTATACTCCTTCAGAATCTTCATTGCCCACAATTCCTTCAAGTCCAAGCCCTCCAAATCCTGATTCTTTTGGTTCTGTTTTGGCTTTTCCACCATCAGGCTCTATGGTACCAGCTGCAGCACCTACTTCTCATGCTTCATCTCAGAACAAACTTTGCTCAATTCTGCATTTGGCATTAGCAGGATTCTGCATAATGATTCAGTTTCATGGCATGTGATGTAATGTGAGTAGATAATGTTACTGTGTTGGTATTTCTCAGCTTATGTTCTGTAAACCATGATCATGAGTATTAGTATTATTGTAATAATGTTTCAACAAATTTTAATACTAGTAAGTAAAGTAAAACATTTTTAATTAAGTTTCTGTCTGATATTATTCTGAGTTATTTTAGTGTAAAAATAACAGTTGAGGATAAAATTTTTCATGGTTATATCAGTTCAGAAAATAACTCAGCAGATGTAATAGAAAAGAAAAGCTTGTAGTTATGTTCAAGCTTTACTCTCTAATTTTTAGTGTATGTTACTTTTTCCCCCCATTTTTTATTTTGTTGTTATGTTCTTTGTTATTTCACTATAAATCATCATCCAAACTACACTTTTTTTTAAGGAAAAAAGATATTTTACCTACTGAGTTTAGTATCTGTGTAATTTAGCTCCTGAGTTTTCAAAACATGCAAAATAGACCTTGAGTTTTCGAATACATGCAAAATAACTCGACCCTATAATAGACTGTTAATCGATCAGATATTTTGCACGTTTTAAAAAATTTAAGATCTGTTTTGCACGTTTTGAAAACTCATGGGTTAAATTGCACAAATATCCTTTTTTTATTATTATTAACTCTTTAATATCACTTTAAAAGTTCATAGAATATACTGTGGAATTCAGCAAAATGCAGGTATAGTCTTTGTCCCTTTCATTTCTTACATTGGCTATTGGTCTTAGCAATTGGTTCAACTCTAGATTCCTCACTAGGACCACAAAACAAATCACTTTAATGTTGCAGAAAGAAACTTTTAAATGACTCAGCTTTGTGTGCACTTTGCATTAAGAAACAGAGAGAAAAAGAAAAAGAAAAAAAAACATTTGGGGCATGAAAAAGAGTGATGGGTTCATTAGGTGGGTGGGTTGTCATACATAGATTACTAATAAAAAATGAGACAACTGGAATATGCATATCTTGGTAACAAATGACATTTGTAACAATATTAATAATTAGTCATATATTTAATTAATCGTGAAGTCCCTATATTTAAAAGAAACTACAAGGACATGAAGATTAATTAAATCATAGTTATATAAGAAATTAGACTAAGATTCTCTTATATCAGATTAGAAAACTAATGTAAGAAATATATTGTATTTCAGATTTCTAGGCAACTTGGTTAAGTCCCTATTGTAGATATGGACATATTTGCAAGACCTGTTCTGCAAAATTTCTCTATGTACTAACTTTGATGAACCATACCATCTAGAGAGGTACAACACTAGTGTGATTCCTTGTATTCCCACTGAACAATTTCCCAGACAATGCTCCCATGAACTTGTTGAACTCAAATGGAAGATTCTTCCATTTCTTGGTACCTTGTTTAGCAATGAAGCTTCTCATCTTCACATTCTCCTGCTTCAGCATATCTATTGCAAAACTCAGGTGCCTTATCACCTTTATCTTCTCTTCATCCTTCTGCTTCAGATGATCCTTCTGTGACATATTCTCTTCTCTCAGCCCTTCAATTTCTCTCCTCAAAATTGTTACTTCATCATTGATGGTATCTTCAAGCTTGAGTAGATCCTTCAGTGCTGGCTTCTCTTCACTCAGTATCAATACTTCATCACAGATTCTGTCTTTCTGCTTGAGAAGATCCTTCAGTGTTCTCTTCTCTCCTCCAATTATCATTACCTCATCAGAAATGGTACCTTTCAGCTTGAGTTGACCCTGTTTTGCTCTGTTCTCTTCTCTGAGTCTTTCTATTTCTTCCCTCAGCATCATCACTTCATCACAAATACTATCTTTCTGCTTCAGATTGTCCTTCTGTGCTCTATTCTCTTCTCCAAGCCTTTCAACTTCTTCCCTAAGCATCACTACTTCAGCACAAATTGAATCTTTCTGCTTGAGTTGACCCTGCTTTTCTCTGTTCTCTTCTCGAAGTCTTTCTACTTCTTTTCTAAGCATCATTACTTCATCACAAATGCAATCTTTCTCCTTGAGCAGATCATTCTGTGCTCTATTCTCTTCTCTGAGTCTTTCATTTTCTCCCCTCAGCATCATTACTTCATCACAAATGCAATCTTTCTCCTTGAGCAGATCTTTCTGTGCTCTATTCTCTTCTCTGAGTCTTTCATTTTCTCCCCTCAGCATCATTACCTCATCACAAACAGTATCTTTCTGCTTGATCTGTTCCTTCTGCACTCTATTCTCTTCTTTGAGTCTATCTATTTCTTCCCTTAACATCATCACTTCATCAGAAATGGTATCTTTCTTCTTCATTTGAACCTTATCACACTTGTTCACTGAACTAATTTTCTCAATCTCTTTCTTCAGCCTCATCACTTTATCATTTGCAGCCTCATCTTTTGTGAAATTATGGATTTTGGTTTCTTCTTCTTCTTGCTCAGGATCATCAACATCAGATTCCACCAAATCTTCATCCACATCACAGCTCTCAGCATAGCTATCATAACCATTATCTGCAAAACTCACAACCTTCTGTGATCCACACTTTGGTGAATCAAATGGTGACCCCCCACCGGCCTTGAGTACGCGAATTCCGGTCTCCGGCTTGACTTGATCATACCGTTCGGCTAACAACCGGTGTGTCCTGTAGAAATCCTCAACCAAGCTCACAAGCTCTGGCCTCTTCTTGTAATACATCTCAGCACGTTGTGCAAATGAATCTGCATCTTGTTCAATCAATTTCAGCATTGCCTTTGTCTTCTCATTCAGTTCTGCCATAAACAAACACATACAAATTCTTCTCTCATTTTTACCTCTAAACAATATAAAACCACATGCTGTAACTACACTACAGTATATATATATATATATGTTCCCAAAAAGGCCAAGTTACAAGATACCATACATCTTTCATAATCAAAACATTGGTTACTCAAATGGTTAAAAAGAGAAAATTTAACATGAAAAGTAACAGTGATGAAATAATAACATAGGCTTATAACCTTTTACAACTTTTTCTATAGTCCATACTAGAGTACTTTAGTAGTTCCTTTTTATCTCTTTAACCATTCATATCTGCTTTTAGGAAGAGGATAGTTTCCAAGTAATTTTTCACACTCATGTGGGTCCAAAAGCTTTAACAAGCTACCAAAAAAACAAAATGGGGTCCACTTGGGACAAATTGTGAATGTAATTTACAAATGGCTAAAGAACGATTGGTGGACCATAGTCATTTGAATTTTATGCCCTTAATAAATGGTTACCCCTTCATCAATATTCATGCAATCAAGGCATCATCAATGTTTAGTTATGTCATTCATTTTATATTATTCTAAACTTCATGATTGAAACTATAGGCCAACCCTACAAAGACAACCTGAATTTCAGTTTATCTAATTAGCCAATCTAATCACCAATCATGCCAAGCATACAATTGCATAGCATTAATTGAACAAACACATGAAAAACAAAAATCAAGTTTCATAGCTTGCCACATTTGAAGACTACAAGTATATATGGACATTATTAGATGATATAAGTCAGAAGAAAATGAAATTCATAAACCAAAATTAATAAGAGGAAGTGGAATTACCATTTAGAGTGGATTGAAGCCATGGTGATCGTTTAGTGTTGGTTTGTGTGTCAAGCCACCACCACTGTGATGGTTGATTCTTCACAATTTCAGGCATCTTTTCCCTCACAATTTCTCTGTGATATCACTAAACACCAATAGTTCTATATATGAAAAACCATAGAATAAAACAAACAAAAAAAATAAAAAAACTTTAAATTCCCCAAACAAGAAATTGCACAATCAACTGTGATGTATGGATATTTCAAAATATCTGGCTATTTATACTGAATACGTATTGTATCAGATACCTTATCAATACCAGTACTTACTAGTACTTATGCAACAGAATCAACATATAATAAATCAAATGATAAGGCATATTTTACTAACCAATATACGTCAAATTGAGACACCAAATTCAATTCACAACCCTCTTACATTATACATCTAGCTCACTTCAAATTATACATGGCTTAAAAAAAAAGTACATTTTACTAACCAATATATACGTCTTAGTCCCAAAAATTTTAAGAATTCTTGTAGCCATAAGAATTTTAAGATAAGAATAACATATCAGAATTTGCCTAAAGTGACAAATGCACCGACCAAGACAAACAACACCGCGTCTTCGTTATTTACAACACACAACAAACAAACAAAACAAAACACAACAGTGACATTTTTCGAGGGAAACTTCACAATTCAAAAACACTCAGAAAGCCAGAAATATAGTACATGAGAATATGGGTTATATTTGTTTCAATTAAAAAAAAAAGTTATTTTTTTCATAGAAGCTATATGCATATCATCTTCTATTCACTATTTAAAAGTTAAAAAACAGATAATTTTAAGCAGAAATTGATTTGAACGTCTTCAATAAAAAATTGTTTTTCTGTTAAAAAAAATATATATCAGAAACTAACATACCCTATACGTGCATATCAAAATCAAGATGATCGAAAGATACCAATTTTTTTTTTTTTTTTAAAAAAAAAGAGCTTTAAGCAATAAAATGAGAAGAAAATAGGAAAAATTAAAAACCTCACGATTTTTTTTTCCTTTCAAGAATTTGATGATTTGGTGCTACCCCAGATGATCAAAACGAATCAAATTGGCATTTCTATAAACAAAACTAAAAAAAGACTGAAACTTTGCAATGCCCACAACGCGAATTTACAGAGATACATGAAGGGGAGTAAAAAAAACAGAGAGAGAATCACCTGGTTCAAAGCTCAACTCGTTAGCGTGACTCGTTCGACTCGGTGTGTTTCTCAACATAAGATTCACTCACTCACTCACTCACTCACTGAGTCAGTATCACGCTCTGTAACTCGCTGGATTCTGCTGGAAGTGTAGTGTGTATAGTGTGAGCAATAGAAGGAGGGAATTAGAACATAAATATTGTTGTTTTTTTTTTGTTTTTCTGGTTTTGAATTTATTTGTCTTATTATTCCAAATTTGTTAACCTATCATATTGTGACACGTGTACATGCAAAATTTCTTCCTCGAGACAAATGCTGAAATAGTACTATAGTAATTTGCTTAGACTTAGCTGCCATATAGAGAAAAATTAGAGATTCAAATTTTTCATTCATTTTGACCAAATTTCCATTTTTTCAGGTAAGGTGTTTTGCTTTTTTACTTAATTTCAGTCTTCTAGCTAGGTTTAGATAATAATCAATTTAAATTTTTTTTAATTGCAAAAATGTATTGAAATCAATTGTTTTGATAATTTAAGTTAGTAAATATTATCATAGGAGCTAATTTAAATTATTTTTTTCAATTTTGAAAAATTAAGTTTGTAATTTCTTAAGTTTTAAATTGAAGCTAAGCATATAATTTTCAAAAACTAAAATAAACATTTAATTGTTTTGGTTGTGTATTGATAGTTAAAAATATTGCTTGAAGCTAAGTTGGTATAGTTCTAGATTTCAGAAAATCTAGTCACTTGAATAATATGACATGTTTGGATGAATAAAATCACCATATATATATATATATATATATATATATATATATATATATATATAAATTATGACATGGTTTTTCTAATGAGAAATTTAACCTTTACTATTTTTCTACATTTGATTGTTCAATAATGCTTAAATAATAGTAATGATAATAATAATAATATTTTGTTATTATTATCATTATTATATTAATTAATAACATAAAAATGAAAAAGGTGGGTGGTTTCTGTCACTGTGGGCGTTGTTGGATTTTGGAATGTGAAAGATGAGAAGGAGCGTGATCATATGCCAAATCACAATTTTTCATAAACTGAACAATAAAAGGAAAGAGATAGTTTCATATATTGACCCAAAATATAGTAAGAAATAATTTTCATATAACGGTCAAAATCCAAAATACCATACATAAACTTCCATTAATATAGTTGTCACTACCAAATTTATATATAAAGACAGATTTTGAGGATATGATATTTTCTAATTTAGGAAAATACCTTAAATTTTAGAAGAAAAAATTAATTAAAGAATTAAAAATAAATTGAGTTTAATTATGATATATTAATTGTTTAAATTTTTTACATTATCAATCAAGTAAAATAATTGATACACAATAAAAAATCAACCAAAACAGCCAATATATTGTGCAAAATATATATAATATAAAATGCACAACGTATATCATATGTTACAGCATCATCTTTCTTTGCAACATATGATATATGTTGTGAACATCATATGATATATTATACGCAAAACATGTAATATTCATTGTACAATTTATATTATATATGTTGTGCCACAATTTATTAGCTGCTTTGGTTAATTTTGTATTGAACATATAACAATATTCATCACCCAGTCAAATTATCATTTTAGAATTTTTTTTTAATAACAATTGATTGAGTCAAAGATTTGTTCTGAGTTGTCAACACATTATTAAATGCAGTATAATTAAGTTCAAATATATTATATCATTAGTTTTACAAAAGTTAATAGATATAGAAAAGAAACATTCTTTTCTATTACTCCCTCCATTCCAAAATATTAGTCATTTTAGAGAGAAAAAAAAGTTCCACAATGATTGTCGTTTTCAACTTCCAATATCAATTTAATTTTTTCATACCTATTATACCTCTAGTATAATTTCTCTTTCTTTCTTGAATATTGCTCCAAAGTACCACTAATCATCTTTCTTTCTCATTAATGTTTTAGGTAGTGTAGTCATTTTAATATATCATTTTATAAAATTAAGAATATTTATTGAATTTCTTAATCTACGTGTAAAAACCTTAAAAGACTAATATTTTGAAATGGAGGGAGTAGAAGTTTAGAACCTTCCATCCAAACATTCTTTTGGTAAGCACAAAATTAAATTTGATTTCTTTGATGGCTAACTGCATTTATGCTTTTTTTTTTTTTGTTTACCATGATTAAATTAGGTAATTCATAAATGTTTTACCCAATAGTATTTTACTAGAAATAAAAAAATCTAACAACCCAATATAAGCATGAATCTTCGTTTTTCCTCCCATGTTAGGGACATAATCAAGACAATTAAATCAAATGGATAAATATGAGAAAATAAGGAACTAATATCTTAGAACAAAAGAAAAGACAGAAATAGTTATAGAATATTCAAAAAAAAAAAAATGAAAGAAAGTTATAGTTCTTGTTTTCTAAGTAAAGTCCTAGTATTTTATTGATTAACTACAAAGTCTGTGACAAAAATAAAATAAAAAAAGTGGTATCTATATTTAAATGTTTGAACTTTATGCTTAGAAGAATATACGGCTCCATATTTTAACATTACAAAGTTTCAAATTTCAATGATAGTTTAGAATATGAATAACAAAAGAAACCCCACTAGTTAATACTAAGTACCAATGTGATTTAAATTTTAAACCCTAAATTTCGTTGTTTCGGTCTCTTTGGTTTGAAATATTTTGTTTGCTTCCCCTTTTAATCATCTTTTTGCTGTGTTCTTTTCTTTTTTTGGGGTGGAACTTTTTGCTGTTTTTGTTTATCCAACCCGCGAGAAAAAACAAATGAGATTAGGCAAATTGTGAAGAGTTTGAATATAATTTATTATTTATTATATGATATAATAGGTTTAAATTTAATTAACTTTGTTATATTAAATTAAATAAAGTCTCCTTATTTTGAACATCTCATCTACGAGCATTAAAGAAATTTGATTAGTAATATATAGTATCCAACTAGTCAAGCAGCAAATTAATTAATATATATATTTGATTGAAGAAAATATTTGTTGTACAACAATAATATATTCAACTAGTATCCAATATATAGCACACATTATAAATAAAGAAGTCACCCACATTACGTATTTTAGTAATGACACACATGTATAGTGTATTTTTTGTGTGTTATTTTCTGATTTTGCTCAACCAATTTCACACATTTATGACACATATTATATATGATACACATTATATATAGCACACATTTAATAATTGTTGAATGATATTCCTATTGTACATATAATATTATTGATTGATTAATTTGATTAACTAGCATAAGAACGATTAACACAATTGTATTTGATGACCGAGAGATCCTAGGATTAAGACAAGTTCCTTACAAAATATCTATAAATATGGATATGAAAGTGGTTAAGGTCTTAGAGGTAGTAAGGTTTTAATGTATTGAATGCATTCTTTAGTTTTGATATGATAATATCATTAATTTATAAAAGTTTAAAAGCTATATCTAACTCCAATATTATAATCCACAAACCAAAGCAAATGACATAAATACAAATTCATAATTTGTCACAAGTGGTAAGCGGCTTGTTGTCCCTTAAGCAAGGTCTCGGGTTCGAGCCTTGTGGATGGAAAAAATCATTGCTGGGAGCCTCACCTGTCATTCCCAGGTACGCGACCCGGGGCGACAGATTAGTCGGGGCGAAGCTCCGGACACCGTGGGCAACCAAAAACATAAAGTAATTTGTCCAATATCAATGATACTATGAAACAAAACCGATTGCCAAAACAAAAAAAAGTTTAAGGCAACAACTATATATGTTTACACACAACAAACTTGGTGCTATTCTTGTATAAGTACAAAATTTTCAGCCAAAAACTCCCTCAAGTATTTCTTTTCCTCCTTCACTAAAACACAAACACTTGATATATAAAAGCACAAACATATATACACATTTCTCACAAGGATACAAAATCAAAAAACAAAAACTAACTTTTTCCTCCTTAATTCAAGTGAATACACTACGTGTAATTTGTGGCATAGTACTAATTAGTAGCCTCGTGTGTATGAATGCCTTGTATATTAAGATATTACCTCCGTCCACTTTTATCTGTCTGCTCGGGAAAATGTGACAAAAAAGGGTACGTTAAAAGGTCAACATAGACAGATAAAAATGAACGAATAGAGCAATTTCCCCTTTTGCGGCGCTACTAGTGCAGAGTGTCCTCTGTTGGTGAACCAGGAACAAGTGGAACAAATCCTCTACCGCCGAATACCGGGCGCATGAAAGCATCATCAAACCTTCTCCAATGATGATGGACAACTTGGCTCGAATCGATGGGGTTGCCTGTGTCTATGTTGGATTCTGAGTCTTGTCCATTAGAGAGAAGGGGTAGTGTCTTGGAAGAAAATAATTCAGAAGTGCTTCCTAAATGCTTGTGAGGATCAAGCAAGAACCTTATTAAAGGCTTGGTTAGTAATCCACCCACCTGCATTCATCAATTTATTGAACTCAAAAATCACAATAAATAAATTGAATTGTTTTTTGTCTGTAGACACTAAAGAGGAAAGGATTATGAACAAATGCATTAGAAAGAAACTTAGGGTACTTAGTGCCTATTATGGAAAAGAGGTAGAATTTCTTCTTTGGTGATATAGGCATATGTGAAGAAGGCAATAGTAAGGAGAATAGATCAGATGAAGACATAGAAAAACTAAGACTATTAAATGACACCTATATTTTAATGGTTTGAAAATTAACTTGATTTATGATTGAAAACTATGGTGTCGTTTGATTAATGTAGACGACCCCGTCTGGTGTTTCAAGGTTTAGCTGTTGTTGTTTTCGATATATAATGGTCTACTATGGATAAATAATTGATACGTGCATCGACCGGATAGTCTTAGTTCCATACTTTCTCGCGCCATCCTCATGCAAAAATTGAAGTGTGTGTATTTGTTAATCTTAGCTTATGGCAAGGAACTCTATTGGAGTAGAAACTGGTGTTAATTTCATTAGGTCGGTTAGGAAGCACGGATGTGTCTGCATGCTCTACACATGTAATTTTATGAGCTTGGTGTCTTTCTGTGTCTGTGTCGTATCTCATGTTCGTGTCAGTGTTTGTGCTTCTTAGGGTGCTAGTTAATAGAACGATTCTTACCACATTGGTTAAGAGAACAACTGCGATTGTGCTGGTGATCATCATAGCATTCCCTTGAAGATGAGTATGCCCTCGAATAGTAAACTGGATACACAAAATCGCAAACAGTTACATGTAAATGTAATCATACCCTCCCAAATCAAACTTGTAATGAATCACGCCGCACAAAAAACTCATTCCCTAATACCTTCTTATATGCGAGCGCAATGGATACGGCGCCTCGCATGAGCCCAGCCCACCATATGACGACCTGTTTGAACTCGCAAAAGTGATTAAAGACTTGTAGTTTGGTCAAGATGATAGAATACTCTGTAAAATCTAAATGCACTTTACCTGCTGCTTTAATGCAATCTTATCATTCTTCGACTTCCGGAATAAATTCGCTATAAATGATAGAGGGAACACAAAAGCAGCCCTTCCGAGCAGAACCAAGCAAAGCAAAATTCCACTTGCCTCAAATAATGTCCATGGACTGCATGAAACATAAGTAAAAAATTATGAGTTCTTTGATAAAATTCAGTGAGTTAATGGCCTAAATCCTAACATTATCCACAATAGAGCGCAATGACGTCGTTTGATCCACGTAGCCGAGCCAACATAGTGTAATAAGGATTGTTGTTGTTGTTGTTGACAAAATTCAGTACTGGAAAAACTTTATATACGGTCCGAGACCGAGAGAAACCTCTGCATATCCTAACAACTTTTTAACTTGAGAGACTTTTGAATGCCATTGATTAGTACCTTTTGCTAGCAAATCTCCACTTCTCTATATCCAAGGCATCCATGCCAACATACAAGAAGATGAAAATCTCAGAGATGAAAGAAAATGTTCCGAAAGCATGCCTGTAGATAACGATAAACACCATAAAGAAGATGACAACATCACAAACTTTAGAAGCATTTAGGACAAGTAAATGAAATGCACCGTAGCTTCTACGGTACCTGCTTGTGATTCTAGAATTTTCAGTAACATTATGCCATGTGTAGTGCGACATGACAATCCCACAGAAGAACACAGTAAGGATCCCACTTAAATCGAGAAGCTGGAAGACGAAGTTGTCCGCATTTCGTTAGAATATGAAATTGTTTGGTAGTAAATAAGTTTATAAGACGGAAACGAAATTATTGAGCTTTAGAACACTCACTTCAGCCAACATATAAGAGAAGTAAGCCATCAGGATCATAAGAGCGATTTCTCGGTCCGTGGAATGCCTGTAAAAACCATACGAAACTAAGTTCAACAGATCAATATATGCAAATCAGAATTTATCACAATTTATGAAGTAGAAACGTAAATTAATCAGGAAAGTACCTGCCAAAATACAACTTTTTTATAATGTAAGCACTAAACAAACCAACCTGAAATCAAGAAACAAGTGATGTAGAAAATTATGAAAAAGATGCAAAATTCAGAATTCTGTTTAAAAGACAAAGAACATCACATGCAAGCCTATTTTAACAAAACAAAAAAGATGTAGCTAGTGTACACTTATTCCAGCAATCTCATGCAAAATTGGGTGTAATTAGCAACTTAAGGTGCTGATTGGATTCCATTTTCTGTTTTCTTTGTTTTCAAAATTGTGAAGGAAATACTAAAAACAGAGAAAACATGATTTTATTATTTTCTCTGTTTTCAGTATTTCCTTCACAAAATTCTGAAAAACAGAGAAAACAAAAAATAAAAGCAGAAAAATGAAAATGGAAACCTGTCAGACCCTTAGATGCCTCAATAGGGAATGGAAGAAGGATGAAATAATAATAAACACATAATGAGATAATAGCATTTGAATAATGATAAAGCCAATAGGGTGTGTTTATATATCAGTTATGAGCAGAAAAACATGCAAATTGAGAGAAAAGACAGAGACATATAACAAGGAAGAGGAGAATTAACATACAACTACTCCCAGCAAAGTGCTTGTTAGGAATAGATAAAAGAAGTTGCCGACGAACTGCATGATATTGGCCGAGGTTATGTGTGAGAGATCGAATTTCTGGATTGCGTGAAAAAGAACCACAGAAGTGGCATCATTGACCACCCCTTCGCCAAAAACTAGACTGTATAGAAGAGGCGTCTCTTCCTGATTAAGCACCTGCAACATAAGAATGAAACTAAGCAATAACTACTCTCATCCATCTATCTTATAAACAAAAATAGTTTCGTTACGCGCACGCACCTGTAATGTACAAACCGAATCAGTTGCTGAGAATACTGCTCCAAGTGCTACAGATAGAGAATAACAGTGGAGAAGACAGGAATGTCAAACTATTATCAACTCTCATACTTTTATACAATACACCTTTTTTAGAATAGGGAGAATAAATTGATGCTGATCTTAACCGGAAAAAGGTATGTCATGTTAAAGGAATTAGTGAGGTGAGAAATTACCAAAATAGTCTCCCAGTTCCACTAGATCGATGTCCAATTTTTTGAACAAATGTAAGGAACCTGAATCATAATGCTATAAATAGTTATGACCATGATAATTTTTTCTATAAAAAAACAAAGGCTGTCCAATATAATAAGTATAATTAGTTCACAAGTAACAGCACAAATTTTTCATACTCAAGCTGAGCAGAATAAAGTCTGAACATACCGAGTGATACAATGAGAAACGATATTAGACTGCCAAGAACACCATACAGAATAATTGCCAAAAAGTTCCGAAAGAACTGCTTCTTTTTCACCTGGAACCTGGTAAAAACATATCAAATGAAGAATTAGAAGAAGGAAGAAACTTTTTCCAGTTCATCTATGATGTTCACAAGTAACAGCAAGATGATTAATACGGAATCAAATTTGCGCAAATGTAATTGAAGCATTGAGAAATGGAAAAGCATCCCTCCATATGAACAGACACTTGAAAGTTGACAAGATAATGATTTGGTGATTTGCTTCATTCATTATATCAATATCTATTTAAATTCATCATTTCATATATTCATTGACCACAAAAGTAATGAAAGAATAAATAAGAATCACTCAAATCATTTAACTATCCTTTTCATGGAAAATGATGAATTCAATAATTTAATATAGAAGTTCTGATAATTGAACAAAATTCTCTTTGCATTGCCTTATTCTGCAACTTCCTCTAATTATACAGTTACATATTATTTCTTGCCACTCTTCGGCTTTTCGTCTCTTTCTCATTCAATTAGCTTTTCATTCTCAGTGAGCAAAAATTGCTAGCTGATCTTAAAATGCAGCATTTTTTACCAAAATGATCATTGCATGCCTGAACTTATCTAGTGATATGAAGTTACAAAATTATTATTGCATAATTCTTAGCTCCAAAATTCGCAACTTTGCGAAAAAACCGACATCACAAATAAGGATCAAGTCCTAATCACTCCTTCTAAACCTTCTATAAATTCAGCAAAACTTGCACTTCTAAATTGACATTTATTACAACATAATGAAAAATGTAGGAGAACCAAACTTACCCTGCATTAAATATAATTGGGGGAAGAAGATATATAAAGAAAAGCTCTTCATCAAAAACCAAAACTTGTGATCTTTGTCCCTTAGTATTCAGTAGAATTATGATTCCAGTAATAAGTCCCTACAAAACATAAGAACACAACCCCATTTTGGGACAAAATCCATAACAAAGATTCTCAGCAACATTAAAATTATGTTAACATTGTGAAAAGGGAAAAGTGTTCATGGTAGAGATGCTCACAATGATAATGGCGACGACCGATTCGGTCATCCATCGGCTCTTTTCAAGAAGGTGGCCAATGAGAACACAAGCACAAAGTAGAACAACAAATAGAGTAATGGAATCTACAGAAGCAGCATCAGTGGATGAATATAACCCTAATCTCATAACATTTGAGCTTGAATTGAAATCCATCATGATGATGATTATGATGATAACACCTTCTTCTTCTTCTTCTTCTTATGCTGCTACTGCTGCTTCCACCAACACAAAAGAATCACTTCACCATTAAAATAAAATTTAAAGAAAAAAACAGATCATTTAATTGAAAAAATAGTGCCAAAAAAAGAAATTAAGGAAGCCATTGCAGGAATTTCAACTGGAATCAAAATGTTTACAAGCAGGAATTTGAATTGAATGTGACTGTTGAAAAGGGGGGATCAGGGGAAATTTCTTGAACACTTTAAGAGACAGTAATAGTTTTTAAGCCAAAAAAGAAGAAAAAAACAAAACAAGTACTATTTTAATGTTAACCTGATCATGTTCTGTTTTTCCATTTTTTTTCCTTAAAAAATAAAGAAAACAGAACAACAAACACAAGTAACCTCAGTATATGCTTAAGGGTTTAGTTTGACTTTTTGTTCATGTTCCAATTCACATTGTCAGAAACACATGATCTCATACTTAAACCAAAAAAAAAAAAACATTTTTCTTTAAAAAAACAATATGGGTATAATAGTTCAGCTTGTACACTCTAAAAGTTCCAAATTGCATCAAATGAAAAGCAACCAAAAAAGCAAAATATAGATACTTCTAAAACAGAGAGAGAGAGAGAGGAGTAGAAGGTGGTGATAGTGGTGGTGCTTAGAAGTAGAAGTAGTTACCTGGAAGTATAATTAGAAGTAGTTGAACTTCATATATAACACAATTTGCTTTTTTAGTAACAAAACAATGAAATGAATAATAATAGAGAGAGAAAGAGAGAGAGATATGAACATTGAACAGAAAGAGAGAGAGCGCGAAACAGAAACACGAAAGATCGGAGATGGTGTCTTATAATAATGAATGAGGCGTCAATAGAAAAATGGTTGTTGTACAATTGTATTGAACGTGTATTATATGTCATACGTAATGTATTGTTATATATAATAAATATTATATATCACACAACTTACATATGATAACACACATTAAATATTAGTTGAAGGTATAATTATTGTACATATACTATTATTGAGACATCAATGTTGTGGACACTGTAAAACGAGAAATGTTTTTGTTAGACCGCAAAATCATTAAGATAGTCATTATAAATATTAAGTTAGTTCTTTTAAATTAATTTAATATTTTAAAAGTTAAATAAATAATTTTAAAAAGTTAAATTATTATATATAATTACTAATTAATTTATGTAGATTACATTACTCTGGTATATCGAGTAAATGCAAAGTTAATTTGGAAATCCAAAGTTAAATATTTATGTGATACCTATCACTATCACAAATAAAATGAGTTTGATATTAAAGTTGAGATGATATTAAAATTTAAAAATAATAAAAATGGATGTGAATACTAATACGAAAATATCATAGTATATAAGACATAAAATACAATACAGAATAAAAAGTGACATGTTTATTTAGTAAAGATACATACAAGATTGATTGTATCTTTATAAATTTTTTTTGTAGTCTGTGTTCACACTCAAAATAAATACATAAAAGATAAATGTTAATATAAAATTATAATGAAAATTTTGTTTTTTTTTTATAATTGCCCTGGTTCCAAACAGGAACACACGGGAAGGAAATTAATGAAAATTTTGTTTCAAATCTACTTCTTATTTACTCATAATTCCACCATTTATTATATTTATTTTTTATCAAAATCTCAAAATAAAATTGTATATAAATACAAGTACAAATTTATTATATACATGTTAAAACAAACTCAAAATAAAATATATAAAATTTATTATATTATATCAATTATCAAACAAACAATACATAGTATTCATGAAAATGCAAGCACGTACGACAAAGACGTGTGCACTAAACAATTGTCTATTCGGATACTTAGCTCCGATTTTTTTTTTATATATTTTAATTTTATGTTATGTATTTGAGTATTTCTATATCTCATCAATGTTACGAGGGTGTTATTTTTTAATTACTTTACTATCCTAAATTGAAACTGAACTTAAAAAAATTGGTTTTCAAAAAATAAGTGTAACTAAATCAATTTTAAAATCAAACTCAAACTAAACTATATTTTAAAGACCAATTTTTATAGAAATATACTATATGTATAATGAAAATTTTATAATATTTCTATAACAATTATATCTACTATTAAATTATATTACTTTATAAATTTATATTACAATACATGATAAATATAATTATTATATATTTCTATAACAATTATATCTACTATTAAATTATATTACTTTATAAATTTATATTACAATACATGATAAATATAATTATTATATATTTTTTATTATACACGTAGTATTAGTGATTTTTATATAGGATTTCACCATATTGGGACCGTCGCTTCCTTGATGGCTACATTTATGAATAAAATGGCGTTTCCTTCGTATGTAAGGTAACTTAATTACGTAATAAACGTGACTTTTTAATTACTAGGTGATTTAGTTAAAAAATTTTACTGATATGTCATTCCATGATTGAATGTCTACGTAAAATTACTTTAAGTGACAGTGGACTCTTTAAATAATTAATTCATAATACTTGAAAATACTAATTTAATAATAAGATTTTACTTCAATATCCTATATAGTAACAATAACATAATTAAGGTTTCATGAGTTATTCTTTTTTTATCTAAATAAGTCTTAATTATAATATAACTACTATTTTATTTAAAATATTTAAATAATAACACATGATGTGCTTATGAAAATGGATTCCATAATTTTGTTCCCCACTTGGCCATTTAATTTACCTCTGCCCTAACTTGAAAGCGTCTTCACCTTACATCAATTAATTTTGTTCATAATTATTATTTAAAGGCGTGCGACACATGTTACCGTAAAAAAGGACATAGAAATGATGCGTGGGACTCGTGTTTTTCACTTCCACATACATATATTAACGAAAAATAAAATTAAAAAAAAATTAAGTGGTTCTAGATCATATTTATAATCATATAGTTTATTTATGATATTTAAAATTTATACAAAACATATATATAATTTTAAATATTTTTGAATTACACCTTAAATATAATTCAGAATTACTCAAAAAAATTTCATTGAAAAAGTTGAAGACATGCATAGAGGGTACTCTATTAACATTTTTATAGGTCTAAAATGAACTCTATAATAAAATATTTTTAAATCAAATAATAAAAATATATTAAAATTATTATATTTTTATTTAAAATTTATCTTTCTCGTACTTTCTATTATAATTGGTTTTATTTAATAATTTTTTTCAATCAATAATAAAACTAAAGGTTTGTTTGCCACTTATAAGTGTTGCTAATATTTTAATCGTTCAACATATTTTTCTTATTAAAATATATAATTAAAATTTTAGAAGGCTAAAATCCTAGCTTTTCTTGATCTCCTTGGACCGGCCGAAGACATGAATAAATTTAATTATTATTTACTAGAGGAAAAAGTGATTTTGATATAATATTTGTATAAAATAATTGTTATCATTTAACCATGAAATACCACAAAAACAATATATAATAATCAAATAATTTTGAAAGATCTTTTTGATTAGGATATCATTGAAAGTTTAGTCTCACGACTATTTATGTATAATATCCACAAACCAAATTAAAAAAAAAAAAGTTATAGCATAGTTAACTACTATCAATCATTATAACAATTAATGTTAATTATAACTAATTAAGATGAAACTACAATATGAAAGCAAAACATTTTTGGATCAATTATTTTAAACATAATTATTTTAACATCAATTATTTTAAAAGTAATTATGCGAAAATCTAAACCAAATAAAAAGTAGTTTCCCTTATCTTCTTTGGACGTGCTTTTAATCAGGATATAAGGTCAATTTTGGATAAACAACTTTTGAAAGTCCTTATATAAAAGTAACTTCTTAAAAATAACTTATGAAAAAAATGTTTTATAAATATGTATAAAATAAAAATAATTATTTTAAAAAATACTTCTAAAGAAGTTAAATATTTATACTTCTCCAAAAATATTGAAATAATTTTTAGAAAAATAATAAATTATATAATCAAATATAACCGATATAATTTTTAATAAATTAAAAGTTAAAATAAAATGAATAAAACATTATTATCCAAATCGGCCCATAATACATTATGGGAATTGAATTTCCTCGTAGAAATAACTAATATGCAATCATCATTGCTATATTCTTTTAACCAACTGCTTCCAGAGTTGGAGGATACCAAAGATCAAATAGATTAGAATGGACTGCTCTATTTGCTTGTATTTAATATATGTGTTTCTCATGTATTTGAGTTTGTTATTTCTTCCTAAATTGTAATAAGAAGTTATAATCTAATGTAATTAAACACTGAATATAATTATTGAATAATTTTTATTATACACATAACATTGATTTATAATATATCAAATGTCTTTGTATTTTTTTATATCAAACTTGAAGTGAAATATTATCTGTTTAATTATATTTTTTTATTTTTATTATATTTTATAAATTTTTATACATATGTTTAAAATTTTATTTAAGAGATTGCGTTAGCTAGTTATCTATTGTTTCAATCTGGAACCTACTAGTTGAACCATTTAACCGGTAACTTGCTGCCTATTAATAGAATTTTTTAGTTATAAAAGCATAATATTAAAATATATTTGTCATGAGTGTGATTATAAAACTCTACATATTAAAATTCTTTATAAAAGTAAAATCGATTGATTTGTGTGTATGTGTGTGACGAGTTAAAACAAAGTTTTACTTATATATTGGGCCATTGAATCAATTGAACTCATTGTATTGATTGCCATGACTCAAATTCATAATTAAAACCATACATAGAAAATTTTGCATATTTATCCACGAGCAGGTTTTTTCATTTTGCTGCTAAGATCTTCATTCATTTATAAATGATTTAGGCTCCATTTGCTTGAAATTTTTTTCTTTAAAAAAAGAAATTTTCTATCACTAAGGGCTAGTTTGGATGACACTGACTTATTTTAACTTCTGATTTATCAGAAGTTATATCTGTCATGTTTGACTATATAACTTATGACTTCTCCGGAAGTTATTTCAGTGCTTTTGAAAAAGTTAGAATATTTGACTTCTCTATAAGCACTTTTCAAAATTATTGAAATAAAATTTTTTGTTATATCATATTCATATACAAAATAACTTATTCATAAGTTACTTATCAGAAGTTACTTTTATATAAGGGCTTAAATAAATTGTTTACCCAAATTGGCCCTAACACTATTTCTATCATACATCAACTTCTTCTTAGAAGCTAAAAATAACTTGAAATATGTTGCTTTTAACTTTTAAATACAAATTAATAGCAATTATAATGTCTAAAAATTGATTTTTCATATAATAAAATCATTTTTTAAGTCTCACCCAAACACACTCTTATGGGTCTCAATATTAAACTAAATTTGAGTTCAACTAACAACACTACTTTTTAGGGTAAATACACTACTTTTATATGGAATTTAGTAATATTCACTCCACAACTTTTTTATTCATAAAATTTGAGAGTATATTATCCTAATTTTGTTTAATTTTTTATGAACAACACCACCATTTTTTTCAACATAATTATTTTGAACTAAATACCAAAATCAGCCCCTAAGTTTTTTTGAGTGCCCACTTTAGTCCATAAATAAATTTTATTCGTCTAGCAGTCCCTAAACTCATTCCATTAGATACATTAGTTCATTTGTTAACTCCAACCACTAGTAACTAACGAAATAATCCTATATGGACGGTTATCTTTGTCACCTTACCATTAAAATTCATATCATTTTTGAAGAAATTTAAGAGGACAAATTAATCCCCACTAAGAGATAAAAGATGATGTCATTTGACTATTCTTCTTCCTCCTCCCTCCTTCTTCCTCACCCAACGTTGTCCGGGGATTGATTTGGTATTTACTTTTTTTTTTTTCAACAAAACATCCAAATAGTTACCGCAAAACTTTTTGTTGAATAAAATAGTCCCTCCAGAATAAAAATTCAAAATACATCCCTCCTAACTTAAAATTTCGGATAAATTGGTTCTTCAAGAAAAAATTAAACAAATTAGTCCCTCAAAATTTATGAAATTTGTCAAATTAGTCCCTATAATTGGAGGATTAATTTATCCAAAATCTCTAATTGGTAGTACTAATTTGACCATTTTTATGAATCTTGATGGACTAATTTGTCTAATTTTTTCTTGGAGAACCAATTTGTCTAACATTTTAATTTGTGAAAGATGTATTTTTAATTTTTAATTCTAAAGAGACTACTTTATCTTATGAAAAATTTTGAATGGATGTTATATTTTTTTTTTTATAAAATAATGTTTTACCTTTTTCTTTTTGGTCTGAAAAATGGTGTACCTCGTAAGATGTGAATTTGTCGTAATGCAAGTGTGAGCGAAAGATAAACCTAGAGAAAAACAAACACACACACACAGAGTTAGATCAATTTCACACCAAACCAAAAAACCCAACACAACACAACCCAATCCAATCCACACAACAATATCATTTTCACACAACCAAACTATTGCTGTTGTTGTTGGATAAGGCCTTTTTCTCTCTTTGTTCCTTCTCAACTACACATAGAGCCCGCACCACCATCACCCTCTCTCTCTCTCTCTCTCACACCTTTCCTTTCTCTCTCAAAAGGGTTCCTTCTTCCACATGGTTCCATGGGAAAGTGAAGAAGAAGGGTGTGAGTGGATGCACTCTTCCTTCAACTTCCCGGTTTCTTCTTCACTTCCTCACTGGTTCTGGTTCTCATTCTGATTCTGATTCTGATTCTGATTCACTCAATTTTCTTTTGTTGTTCCTTTTTATTCTTGAGAATTTAGTGTAAATCAAGGAGGAAAGAAATAAAAATGTGTATATGTCACTCTGTGTACTGTTAGTTCTTCGTTTCTTCTACAAAAAGGAAAGCTTTTTTTTCCCACTTTTTCCTGTGAAATTTCCCACCTTTTCATGTTTTTGTGCATTTTCTAGCAAAAGGGTAGTTTTAGGGGAAGTGGGGGGTTTAGAATTTTGAAGGGTTGCCATCAAAATGGAATCTTGAGTATTAAGAGAAGAAGAAAAAATAAAATCGGGGGTGTGAAATTGTGAGGATGTCGTTTAGGAGCATCATCCTTGATAGGAAGGGTTTGAGATCCAGGTCACAATCCCACCGTGATGGTGATGGTGTTGTTGGTGTTATTGGTGAGGGTGGCTTGGTTGTGATTGATGGGTTGAAGCAGAGTTGTTGGGCTAACATGCCCCATGAGCTATTGATGGATGTGCTCATGAGGATTGAGGCCTCTGAAGATGCATGGCCTTCCCGGAAACATGTCGTGGCCTGCGCCGGAGTCTGCCGTAGCTGGAGGGAGATCATGAAGGAGATTGTCAAGTCCCCTCAAGATTCCAGCAAGCTGACATTCCCAATCTCCTTGAAGCAGGTCTCAACTTGGCACCAAAAACTGTTTATTTGTTTCCAACAATTTGTTGCTATGCTTTTGGTTTGTGTTAGATTCACTGCAATATATGTCATTTGAATTTATTGTTGCTGTTTGTGTGTGGCTGAAAATTAGTCAATTTAGTTCATGTAGTGAGCTGATGACTTGCTATTGATTGGCATTGTTAGCTTTTTGAGTTTAGTTCCTTGGTTTAGAGAATTTTTTACATTGAGTAGACATCATTGTTGAGCCGAAGTAGTGTGGTTTTCTCTATTGTAGTTTGCAGCCGTAGGAATAGGACTGAACTTCACTTGGGGTGGATTGATAAGTGGCATTGGCAAATATTTATTGTTCGATGCTGATATTTGTTGGGTTGGCATGATTGAGTTACATGGGGTTACTTTGGTTGTGTGTATGGTGAGGTGAATGCCCAACCTTCTCCTCACCCAATAGATTGAGTTAGCGAGAGAGCATGATAGATTGTTTGAATTGGATTAGTGTTAACTGAAATGGATTGATATACAGTTACAAATTCATAAAATATGAAAACCTTCCTCTTCAATTAGCTTCTTGGTGATTCATGGCATTAGTATCATGTCAAAACAGTGATTGTATTTGCATTTCCCTTCTTCTTATCATATGGCCTGCTATCGTAAAATGACAGTTTACATTGTAAATGAGATCTACCAACAATGTTTTGAATGTGAGGGAGGTGATGAAGAAACATGCAAACTCTGCTTTAATTAACTTCTGGTTATCATCATGCAGCCCGGTCCAAGGGACTCTCTTCTTCAGTGCTATATCAAACGGGATCGCAGTAATCAAATATATTATCTGTTCCTTGGTGTAAATCAAGGTGAGTACTTGCAGATGTTTAAATGTTTAATCTGTGCATGCTATTGTACTTTCTAAAATTTTTGGCTTGCATCACTTTGGTTGGATTAGTACATGGTACTCATCTTTTCTTCTTGTAGCTTATCATAATATAAGTGGAAAAGAGCTGCCATTGATGCATGAGCCTTTGATGCATTTGTGATGTTCACTTATGTAACTGACTAATTGTGCAGCCTCAACTGACGATGGCAAGTTCCTTCTCGCTGCACGCAAGTGTCGGCGTGCAACCCATACTGACTATATCATCTCTTTGAACCATCATGATGTATCAAGAGGGAGTAGCACCTATATCGGGAAGTTGAGGTATTTTTGCTGAATTCTATCATTACTTGTTAATTATTATCTTGTATTCCTAAAGTCACTCGCCTTTTCTATTTTTTGTAATAGATCAAACTTTCTGGGTACCAAATTCACGGTATATGATGCACACCCACCAATTTGTGGAGCGAAAGTTACAAAGTCTCGCTCCACCAGGCTAGTTAGTCTCAAACAAGTGTCTCCAAGAGTTCCTGCTGGAAACTATCCCATTGCGCATGTCTCATATGATCTGAATGTTTTGGGCTCCAGGTATTAATATTTTTGCTAAAAAGGTCTCTCTGTTGGGTAAAGAGAATTTTCAGGCCGAGAATCATTAAATGAAAATATTTGGCGATCTTCTTCTATATTATTAAGTTTTTCTCACTTCCCTTTCAAGAGGTAACTCTGTTTCTCAGTTATTATATTGAATTTGTATTCGGAATAACTAATAAGTTCATTTCCGAAATGTTAACAGGGGCCCTAGGATAATGCAATGTGTTATGGATGCCATCCCTGCCTCATCTGTTGAACCAGGAGGTGTTGCTCCAACGCAGACTCAATTTCTCCATAGCAGAATTGATGCGTCTCCATCTATCCCTTTCTTTAGATCAAAATCAACCCGCATGGAGAATCTCCAATCAGTACCTCCGACTTGTCAAAATGAGGGGATGCTGGTACTACGGAACAAGTCGCCTAGGTGGCATGAACAACTCCAGTGCTGGTGTCTGAACTTCAACGGACGAGTTACAGTTGCTTCAGTTAAAAATTTCCAGCTGGTTGCTTCTCCGAAAAACGGAGTTTCTGAGCAGGCTCAGGAAAATGTTATCCTACAGTTTGGAAAAGTCGGGAAGGATGTATTCACCATGGATTACCAGTATCCAATCTCTGCCTTTGAAGCATTTGCAATATGCCTTAGCAGCTTTGACACCAAGATTGCTTGTGAATGATTGTCAGGACTAACAAGCAGGTATTCTTACGATAATAGAATCATTTAATAAGTGTATGCTCCGATGAAAATGAACAGCCGTCTGCCATCAGTGTTTTGTTATTTTAACCTGGAAATTGTTGTTTCAACTTAACAGTTAAAAGTCTCCGGCATGTGAAATTTCATTGTTTAAATGTCGATTAGAAGTTGTATAAGCATTGAACAACAACACATCAATGTGCTCAAGTTATTAGTTTTGAGTGACTTGTTATAATGTCATTGCAGCCAACATATTGTAAAGAGTGAAATCAGTTTATCTGGTTGTATTTGTGACATCTGCTCAAACTTAAAATAGATGATTCGATATTAGGTCCACGTTTATTGCTAACGGTGTTTTTGATTTGTGCATGATAGGTGTTGATCATTGCTGCTGCAGGTTGTAACTGCACAAAGTATTGCCAGGTCAGATATTGGCAATCTATTTTCTTCTCCTATTTTTTTTTAATTGTGTTCAACTAGGCTTCAAGGTCTCCCCTTTCCCTGTTGTATATATGATTGTTTGTGTGCATTAATGTAACCAATGTGGATCGCATGTCGTGTTTTCTCGCGTGCCAGCTTGTAGTACTTTTTCTTTTGCCATGAATTTTTAGATGACCATTGTTGCGATTGGTTTGTGAGATTTCAAGTTTGTTTCCTTTTGATGGATTTGGTTTTGACAATATAACAAAATCCCAAAACATTATGAGTGCACATTTTGCTCCCTAGTCTTGATTGAACTCTTCATCAATGCAAAAGGTAAACACTAATTGATTGTGTGCATGTTACTACTATTGTGGCTGATTTGATCTTATTTCAAGTAAGTTCTTGTCTCTGAAAAAGTTTATGATTTGATTCTCCTTTTGTTATCTTTTGCTATATTTGGATAATCTTTTGAAAGGGCAGCTCGGTGCACAATCATCCTGCGTTACGCAGGGTCCGGGGAAGGGCCGCACCCAAAGGGTGTATTATACACAGCCTAACCTGATAAATATTTCCCTTCATTTGGATAATCTTTTAAAAGTATAAGAAAGATGAAAAGAAAACAAAAAAAAAGCTGAAGCACTTAGAAAGAAAATACAATTTCTGCTTTTTAGTAATTTTAAGCTTGAGTTTTGTGCTTCTCTGGAAAATGCCATTCAATTTTTTTTTCCTTTAATTTTTCATTTAAACAAAAGTATTTTTTTACTTCTAAACTCATCCAAACAATCCCCTAACTTAGCTGGTTGTTTATTTTGTTTACAATCTTTGATACAAGTTTGACTTCTCTTCTGCCTTGAGTATGCATTTTCAGTGGTATCCAGTTTCACCTACTTTTGTTGACCTTTAACAAAAGTTTCACTTTCTTTGCACATTTTGTCTCAACCATATATAGCAAAAATATATGAACATATCTTGATCAGAGTGATTGACGGTGTAAAAGAGCATTTCCTTCCAATTATCCATGGAATTTTTATTCCACTTTTACCTTCTAACCAAAAATACCCTTGTGGATAAAATCAATGTTTGAGGGACAGAATTGATAACATTGGTTCTATCTCCTGCTAATGGGACAGGGTATTCATCAAAAGCAGAGAAGTTAGGTCCCATGCAAATATTTAATGTTTTCATTTACAAATCATGTCATATGAAGTGAAGAGATATTAAGCACATAATTTAAAGGGTAAATAGTGCTGAACTCTCTCTCGTCTATCTGTAAAATTTGCTTATGAATTTGTAAAATTATTACACTGACTTTTCTCAATACCTTCTCTCAAGGTTATGCCGATCTCCTATGAAAAATTACTTGACATTCCTTAAACAGTGCATTTAGAAGAGGTTATTATCATATAGACAAATAGAGGAGAGTCGAATTGAATTTTATCAGATTTGGCCATTTGGGTGGTGTAATTTGGGTTATTCAAATCTAGAGTACAATTTAACTGTTTTTCTCCCTATGTCTTCCCTTGCATGATATGATTGTGTGGATGAGAATCATTGGAAAAATTATCTCTCAATAACTAATATATCAAATGCTGATAGTAACAAGAGAAACGACAAGTAAAAACAAAGGTTACATTACTAACTAATGAACTCTCTTTTGCATCTTACATACTTGGGTCAACCATATATGTATGTATTTCTTTTGAGTTGAAAATGGTCCATATGCTATAGGTTGGACCAAATGTGTAATAGACAACTATTTTTTTCTATGAACAAAAAGTTTAGATTTGGGGAGGAATATTCTTATGTAGGGTCAGGGAAAATCACCAACCTTAGTGAGACTTTACGCTAGAATTTACAGATTGTCCTACCAAAGAGGGTATTCCAAGATTTAAATTCAAGTCATGTCTAGTATGGGCGGAAAACTGAACCAGATGTACCAATCTTTATTGGCTGAAATAGACAACTATGAGTGCATAAATCAACTAACAGAGGTTTTTCTAGCTTAATTAAAGGTTTAACATTGAGAAGGGATGGTTTTGTCATCTTAGTGGTCTTACTCAAACATGAGGTTTAGATCAAACTTAACCAAAAACAAGTTATGGACAAAACAGAAGTATATGTGAATGTTAAGAAGCCTAATGCTACAAAAGTTGTCTCTTACTATAAGGACAATACAGAACAGAAGAGAGGCTATACTTGTAGTGTAGTATTAATATATTTTCGGATTTATCATAAACTCTATGAGTGATAACATATTAATCATTTAAAGCATAATTAAAAGTTAAACTATATTATATTATGAAATCTTTGATTGATATATTGTCACATGTAAGATTCACCGTAAACTCGGATCTATATTATCATTTTCCATACTTGTAACAATAACTTCAATACAATAATATGTCATGCAACACAATTGGCAGAAGAAAAAGAAAAAAAAAAAAAGGACCGGGAAATTTGAAGTATTGGCCTTTGAGTTGTGCTAAGGGCTTATCTTGTCGGATATTTCCCTATCCCTCAGTGTTAGGTCACAATCCTGTCCTTTCTCATTTGCAACCAAAATCCAAAATGATGATTAAGATCATTGTTTTTTTATTTTATTTTTTCTTTTCTTCTTTTTGTTAGTCCATTGCCTTTTCCCCTCAATAGATTTATAACTATTGAAGTGCATTAATAGTAATAATAATAAGAATAATACATTGCTATAGTTGTAATTTGTAAACCTAGTATCATCATCATAATAATAATTTTGGTGGACTAAGAACCAAGAACATAAAACCCAAAGTACTAACCATGATACTTACAGGAGCTACATAAATTCTTTAATCATCTAGTTATATATTATAGTTGTCGAGGATGAATACTCTAAAATAAAAAAAATAAAAAAACGATAATACTTTATGTACAATGAAAAAATAGCTAAATCAGTTATTAGATTTATTTGGTAACTTTTTTATAAGCCGAGTGATTGTAACTTAAAATTTCTATATTAGTTAATTTTGATTGATTTTTTTACTGTGCAAATAGTATTACTCATAAAAATACACAAAACAAGTTCTATAAATAGAAAAAAAAAAGGGTTTGATTTTGTGAGAGAGAAGATGGGAAATTAAGAAGAACAAGAACAAATCCGTGAGAGGCTCAGAATGAACAGAGCATTTTGGCACTTTGTTCATAGCAACAACCAACCATGTCAGAATTCAACATGGTGCTCAGAATAATGTTGTCTCCTCTTAAAACCAATAATAATTGTCATCATCAGCTACTAATATTCATTTATCTCTTCAAACTTTTCTTCTTTTTTATGAAATAAAATTGCTTCTCTACTTCCAATTCCATCCTTCTTTTCAATCAAAATCAACTTGTCATAGAAAATGAATAATGTTTCTTTTTCTTCTCACACATTGTAATGTGTAGGATAACCTCATATAACTACTCATTATTTTTAAATTCTTTGGATTGATAGTGTAAATTTCATTTTTGTAAATTTCAAATAAAATAACAATAATAATTATGCATTCCAATAAACTGCTTTTTCACTATTTATATTTTGTGTAAATTACTAAAAAAATAAAGTTTAGGTTGATGATAAAGCTGTCTCAATCCATAAGAGTCACAATGCCTATTGCCTAAGCAGAAATCATTTTTTGCTATTCTTTTTTAAAACTAAAAATTTCTTATACGAATTTCAAAATAACAGTTTAAGAATATTAAAATAGTAGAAAATTTTCTATGTATAAAAAACACTATCTATTGAGCAAACAAAAAGAAGCGGGGAATTATGATCAAAGTAAATTATTATTATTATCTGTTGACCAAAAATAATTATTATTTTTTAATTAAAGTAATATTTTTGGGCACGATTTCTCTTTCTCTGGGCCAGCTCTTTTAGATCCAAAAATACTTTATCCACTAAGCTTAGAGACAATAATGCAAACTCAATTTTCACCAAAAAAAAAATGCAAACTCAATGGACCAATATTGGCCCAATAATTCACCATGAAAAACATGTTAAAGTAGTAAATAGGAAAAAAAAACTATTAAATTGAAATCTAAACGAGAATTCTTTCCATTTTTAGTAATAAAATATAATATATGTAAATAATTTTTTTAAAAAAAAGAAAGAAGTAACTAATATCATATGCAATTGATTATTTGTTCATGAAGGAATAGAGCTATGGAATTTGGCAGAACTTGTTTTCAACTTGGCTTATACCGTGACATACTCGTCATTATCGACACTTCATTGGACAAAAAGAAAGAAAAATTAAAGTAAGGATAAAGAAAATGATGTGTAAGGAATAAGGACCCAAGAAAATAATAATAATAATAATAATAATAATAATAATAATAATAATAATAATAATAATAATAATAATAATAATAATAATAGTTATAAATGCTCATTAAATAATAATAGACCAAGCAGTGACCCACACCCATGAGAGTTGAAAGGAAAATGAAAGCTCTTGATTTATGGCTATGCTTCTTGTTTCACATTAATAACAAACATTGAACTTGCATCCCTAACAAAGTTGGAAAAAAAATCACTATTAATCCATCGGTTTCATATTATTTATCATTTTGATTTTTTGATATATTCATAAATCCATGTTTTGATATATCATCTCTTTGAAAATTTTAAGCTGGTAATAGAAACACATAAATAATTTTATATCTAATATGTCTCTTCATATGATTGCCTATATTCATTTGGTTATAAAAATTCTAATAACTTATTATAAGACAAACATCTTTTTCCTCAATAGGATAATTTTTCTTAGGCTTATATGTTTTTTAATGGAGCAGTTTCAGTTAGTTATATGTTGAAAATGTTATTATCATTTTTTTTCTCTATCATGAGTCTGTCTTTGGACTCTCATAATTATGTATAAGAAAAAAAAGATAAATTTCTTTGAAAAACTCAACCTCGTCAGTATAGGTACATAATTGGTTATATATCTAAAAAATCTCAAATTTTGATTTTATTCATCAAACCAAGCTATGTTAATTATTCAATTTTAAAAAAATAATGTTACCTCTTAGTATGTATATAATCAACATACAAGACCAAGATGGAAATTAAATTGAGAAGAACACAAATAGCTAGCACAATAATGTGATTTCTATAACAAGTTTAAATTGGGCCTTGAAATAGGATATGAATCT
Organism: Aeschynomene evenia; assembly: GCA_013621005.1. Lineage (NCBI taxonomy): Eukaryota > Viridiplantae > Streptophyta > Magnoliopsida > Fabales > Fabaceae > Aeschynomene > Aeschynomene evenia. The sequence goes on along the minus strand of CM024264.1, from coordinate 4,376,136 downwards.
TTTATGGAGGGCTAAGAAAAAAAAGATGTCAATGTCACAAAGCAATTGGTCCCTCAAAGAGACAAAGGCGATGTAGTTTGGGACAGTTTTAGTTCCTTAGATGAGTGGTCCTCTTTTGATTGTGGTCCATCAATGTCCAAAAGTGGCTTAGTCCATGGATCAATCAATCACAGCCGTTCAATCCACCTCAGAGGATTCAATCTAATGGACCACACTTCACCCAATTCAATGAGCACAAAAGGCTTTTTCAGGGGGCCATGATATAAATGCTGAATAAATCCACAGGTGAAATTGATAACTCAGAGATACAGCTTTAATTTATAACACCCTTCCCTTTCATATTTATTTATTATACATATTTTTTGGGATCTTCTTTTGGTACCTTTGGGGGAGTTAGGGTTATCAAAACCCTTATGAATTCAGTGATTGGAATACAAGCACAAGCTTAACCCTAATAGTTAGGGTAGTGTATTCTTGGGTTATGTCAAATAAACTTGAGGAAAATTTTCTATATTTTCAAAAAGTGTTGACAATGAAGACAAAATATTTACATCTATACCCTCATATCCATAGGTGATCTAGTAGTAGTTCGGTGACGACCAACAGTGATCCAACAATGGTAGGTTGACAGTGGTCCGATTGAAGATTAATGATATCTCTATGATTTTGTTTTTCTATTTCTTTATCATTGCTATCAAATAAGATACGAACGGAGATAGATTTTTGTGTTTATTTCTCTGTATCAGTCACCCATTTTTGTATTTATACGTCAGGACACACTCTAAATAATAATTAAGTTAACGTAATATATGGCTAATTTTAAAATTTTATAGGGTTTTTATTATCTTTATTTTTTTTTTTTTCAATTGGTGTGTGGGGGTGGGTGATATGGTGGGGAGAGAGGGAGATTTGAGAGTTACTTATGGTTTTATGTATGGCCCCAACACTAAAACAATAATAACAAATGATGTTACCTATTAACTACTTTATGTACCACACAATGTGGTGGAACTTGGAAGATTCATTACCATTTTCTCATTATATATATAATATCTCTTCTTTTATTTAAAACAAAAAATAATACACATATAATTGCAAGCAATTAATTTCATGGGCAAATAAGAAAGAGATTGGGAAGTAGATTTCAACCTTTAGTATTATAATATAGCAAAGGGCCCCAGTAAAAGGTAAAATGATTTCTGATCCAAATTTTGTTTAATTTATTAGTTTTCACACACATATATATATATATATATACATATATATTGCTGACCACATGTTCCTGTTCATTTATATAATAAATAATTAATTAATACACACATAATATATGGAAGATGTGGGAAATTAAATATACGTTTCATGTGAATCTTGGAAATTATTTAAGACTACTTCTTAATGAAAACTATGTAACATGTTGTGTTTGGATGGATAGAAAGTAATAATAATGGCATGGAACAGTATTTTCCATTATCTATCTATATCCAGTATCTAGAATATAATAGAATATCAATTATATTGGACTGAATAATTAATTTATATCATTTTCATTATCACTACATTTATATTTAACTTTTGTAACATTTATTAATCTTGTTTAATTGTTTTAATGACATTTGAAATTAAAATATAAAAGATATTATTGTTAAAATACTTTTGGTAACATTTTTATATATCTAGTGTACAATTTATAGTGTATGTTGAATTAAAGTTTGCTAATGCTTCTACATAATGTAATAATATTTTTTTAAAATATTAATATATATATATATATATATATGTATATCAATTTTAATTTGTCTGGTAAATAACTTAATACTTTTATTATCCCATTCCATTTATCTAGAGAATAGAGTGAAATTAAACTTCCACCTCATTAGTTCTATTTTTTTTAATTTAATCTAACACCATTATATATATTTTTATTCCATCATATGTTCATTATTGTTCCAAGAAAGTGGAATATACAAGTTCGCTATATAATTGGGCTAGTTTGGACTTTTCCATGACAAGCCAGAAAAATCTTTGTATGTGGAATATATGGAATATACTACCCAAGCTTAATTAGGGTATACAATGCACTTGTAATTTAGCTACATTTATAAAGTGTGGCTAAATACATTTAAAATAAACTCACCCGTATCACTTTGTTGATGTGGCTAAATGACTATGTATAATATACCATAAGTGTACTACAAAAAGAAATCTTTAAGCACATGTTATATAAGATACTGTATTAATTTACATCTCATTCACTATTCGATAAAATATTGACCTCATAGTAAGATTTTATACTCATATAATTACGGACGAGATATGAATCAACCCAATTTTCAGCATAATTGATGTGCAAATCACATATTTTTTTTAGAATATAGTTTGTAACACGAGAGGAATCATGGAAGAAATGAGTGCATATATATATATATATATATATATATATATATATATATATATATATATATATATATATATGCATGGTATGCTTCATTCATCATCCAATCCAATCCAATTTTTTCTAACAAAATGGAAGAAAAGGAATATTGACCATCCAATAAGCGTGCCGAATTTGAATTTGTCATGTAGTGGAAAAATAATATATAGGATAAAAGCTTCTTTAGCCTTTTAGAAAAGGTTGTCCTCACAACTTGGGCTTTGGGGTGTGACATGGTGAATGTGTGTATAGTGTATTTATACATAATGCTGTATGTATCATATAATCAGTCATTATCAATTATAATATATAATAATTAAAATTTTTAAATATATTAATCAAAATTTTAAAATATTAGATAATATATAATATTAAAAGTTAAATTATTAATTTTAAAAATTTAATTTGGTGAATGATTTTATAGTATAAAGAAATATTATTTATATATATGCATGTGTTACTTTTTTGTTATGATGAAAAATCACATAAACATGGAAATTCCTAACGAAAAGCGGAGGAGGTTAGTCAATGATTCCTCATCCCTAGTTTCATGCGTTATTCCTAATTGTGGCTGAAAATGACAAAATTGAAACTACTAATCATAGCTTTCATTGTCCAAAAATACAACATAAGGCCTAAGTTTGAATTTTAAACCATTAAGATTTAATTTGAATACAATAATCTCTATAAAAAAATTTATACAGTTATCTAATATGAATTGTAATAGCTTATAAATCGTTTAAATAATTTTATATAAACTATTAGTATATTAAAATTAACTAAACTCAAAATGAATTTGGGTTGTTATGAGAATATATTTAGAAAAATTATTTTTGTACATTATAAAATCAGTCATCATCAATCACTAAATGTAATAAATTTAATATTTTAAAAATTGAATTAATAATTTTAAAATTTTAATTATTACATATAGTGGCTGATGGTAACTGATTTTATTATATAGTATTACTCATATATTTATCTTACACTTGAGAATCATTATCCAAAATTTCAACCTTGGAAATTCAGCTGAATCGGTTACAAGAGAATTTCAAAACTGTTGAAGTTTGAGAGATTTTGTTCCCTATATATATAAATGTATATATATCCTCTCCAATAATAACCAATTAGTTGTTTCTCCTATATGTATGCATTGCATGATCCAATTAATTGAATTGAATCGATTAATATTCTTTTCTTGTTTAATTTAGGGATTGAGAAAGGTAGGTTGTTTAAGTTAGGTGAATGATATCCTCCAACTTTTGACTTGTCTTTATCCGAATCAATCATGCATCTTGTTATATATACATCTACGTTTACATTTCATATCGTCTCTAATTTTTTTCAATTTTTTAATCATTTCAACTATCATTGAATTTATTACCATTATCTATATATTTATATTATTATGAATTTATCACCTATTAATTAACGGTCAGATATAGATCTCTTTTGAAATTGATATATCTCTAGTAGTGTTTTTCTAACAGATTGCCATAGCTTGCAACAACAACATAGATAATAATAATAATAGAATTTAATTTTAATAGATTCATAATATAAAAATATTTTACATATATTGTTGTCTGATCAAAATATTTTAATTTATAATTTTTTTAAGTTGGACCGATTGAGTCAATTATTATGATAAATGTGACAATACATTATTAGTTGAATATGTAAAAAAAATTATATTATAAATATATTTAAATTAAATTAATAATAATTTATACTATATATAAAGAGGACTCCAAAAAAGTAACTACATTTTTTGTGTTTATATTCATTATGGTAGTTATTTTTTAAACTTAAAAAATAAACTAAAAATCTTTAAAATAAATTAAATAAATCTAAAAAATAATCATCTCTACATTTTTTTCTCTTCATATTTCTATATATTCTATGCTATTATTTAATATAAATTTTATTTTTCTATCAGTCTGTATGTAAAAATTAAAAAACAAAAAATATCACTCGATGGGAAAAATAAAAATGTGACTAAAGTATCTGTTAAGTCACTAATAATAATAATAATAATTAAAGTCGGAAGTGATGAGAAATTCTTTGATATTGATATATATATGCATGCTCACAATATATATAGCGATGGTGGCCCTACTAAAACGAAACAAAACGAGTGAAAAATCCTATTCTAGTATTTATTTGACAAATAAATAAGTGTCGATCTAGCCAATTGACAAAGTATACTTATTCAAAGTATTCGAGGTTTTGATTTGATATTATTACTGTGTTAGAATAAAATATATTATTATAATTATTATTATTATTATTATATATATTTTATAACGAGATCTAGCGGTGTAACTCCGAGATTTTGCCATGTTTGCTTTGACGTATATGTGTGTGGATAGCAACGTTTGCTGGATTTACACTTAAAATATTATTAGACTGATCAATTAATAGGTTTTCTCTATGATGCACATGTTGAATTATGATATACCATACACTATGCTTAGGTGTTGCTAAATCTTGAAACTCAGAATATATTTGACCACCTTTTTATAAATGTGGCTAAGTGACAAGTGTGTAGTGACAATGACTCATAAAATGATAGTTTTAAATATTGATGTACATATCTTGTACACAAAGAGAAGGAAAAAATAAAAGTTAATAATTGTGTGACATTTAACTAAGTTTTATCAACTTTCCTTCTTGCATAAATAATAATTTTTTCTTATTTTAATAGCCTTTTCTACATGATGATGAAAAATCCTCAGAAATATTAAAAACAAAACCATTTTGATCTTGTATCAAACAAGAAAAAATATTGAAACAATCCTAATAAGTCCTAATCATACATAAATTTTATTGTGTACAATAATATTATCGCTACTAATATTTATTAAATAGAAGAAATAGAAATTAGGAAAGGTTATGTCACTGCTCTTTGATAAGACAGTGCAGGCCGGCGATAGAGGCGGCAGAGAAAGAAGAGGCTTTTCTTTCTTTTTTTTCTTTTAATTTTTTTCTGTGTTATTTTTGGAAATGATGGGTCCACCAAATTTTTTTAAAAAATAATTTATATACATTATAAAATTAATTATCATATATATAATAAAACTTTTAATATTATATATTAATTTAATACTTTATTAAATTAAAAATTTAAAATATTAAATTATTTTATATAATAATTAATTTTAAGGTGTATAATGCATTACTCATTCTCTTTTATGGTTCCCTAGTTCGTGAATTCGTGTGATATATTAGATTTAAAAAAAGAATAAAGGACTTAGCATGTAATTTTGGGGCAATGGTGTGGAATTGACGGCAACCACTAATAAAAATTGGTATATATATTATTATTATTATTTTAAAAACAAAACACAGTGGTTGAGAAAAAAAACAAAAGAAAAAGAAAAGGTGTTTAAAGTGAAAGAGAAAGTTAAGTATGGAAATGTTGATATGCAACTATGTCCAACGTAGAATGCAATGAATTCATCATTATTATTATCACATACATACATATATCGTTGACGTATGCCTTTCGAATTGGAATTTAATAATTTTCTCTGATTTGAAATTCATAGAATCAAAATCAGATTGATGGATTTAATATTTGACACGTTCTTCTGTTTTATTTTTCATACATTGAATATATATATAATTCTCCAATAATACTGATCGTACAACAGAAATACGTTCAATAAGTATTCAACGTGTACTATATATAATATAAAATGTGTGCTATGCTTACCCGTACTATACATATAGCACACATTTCATGTCATGTATAGCACACGTTGGATATTTCTGATATACGACTAGTATTATTGATAATTCTCTCTCATTGTTAAGTTAGAGTGTATTAATTAATTTCTTTAATCTATCTAGAGTTTCTTTTTTTCAAATTAAACATTATATATACGTGTGATATCATACTTTTAAGATGTCAAACTAATTTTTATAAATATGATTAAATTTTAGATATATAGTGGATGTTTAGGATAAATGAATCATATATGTTACAAAAAAAATAAAATTAGTTTGACTGCTTGTTTCAAACTGATCATACATAGAATAAATATTAAATTATATATTTTGCATAATTAATCCAAACAAACACATCATGATAGTTCATATTTCAATATTAAGCTCTAAATATCATTGACTGAGCAAATAACTCGGGAAAAAATAATTAAAAAGCAGCCTTTTATAATGAAAAATCAAAATCAGACTTTTGATGTTGCCATGATTAATTATGGGTTATGCATGCATATGTGGCTTCTCCTTATTGTTGAATCCTCAAATCCTTGAGCCTAAAATGGCTTTTTCCCCTAATTGATTGTGGTCATCTATCTCTCGCAGTAAAGTAAAAAAGAAAAAGATATATGAAAGAGAAACATATAAAATAAAAAACTGCTACTATTTATATAATAAAAATTAAAAAATAATTTATGTACACTAAAAAATCAGACACCTTCAGTTATTATATATACAATAATTCAACTTTTTAATATTATTAATCCAACTATTAATATTGTATATTAATTCAATACTTTTAAAGGTTGGATTAATATTTTTAAAATATTAGATTATTGCATACGGTAGCTGATAATAGCTAATTTTATTGTGTACATGTAATATTATTTTAAAAAATTAGTTTAAAAATCAGTCAATATGAATATTTTGGGCTACAATCACTCAGTCTATTAAAAACTAATTTTTTTTTAAAGAAACATTTTTATATAAAATTTTTTAAATAAATTTATTGACTGAGTTGACTGTTTTTCAATGTTCATCGAGTATTATTTCTAATCCTTCTTATCTTTTTTTTTTTTTGGTTGTGGGCTTTAAGGTAGGTTATTGTAATATTATGAAGGTGATTAATGATTAATAAAGAGTGAATGATAGGTAATGTTTGGAAAGATTCTTTCAAGTGGGAGTCCATATAATAGAATACAGTAGTCAATATAATGATCTTCAACACTTGTATCTTATGTTAGCCTCTTAAAATGTGGCACCTTTTATTTATTCTTATTATATATTCTCTCTCTCTCTATTGTGTTTGTGTTTGTGTTTGGAGGTCAACAAAAGTGAGCTGAAGTTACTGTTTGATAGCATGCTCATTGGATGACCAAAATTATTTGTATTCTAATCATATATATATCATTTTCTATTTTAGTTTATGGTAATTATTTGAATTAAAATAACTACCATAAACTATAAGTAAAATTTTTAATTTATTAATTACAAATTGTAACAAATAAATGCATATAATTGACTAATAGTGTATTTAAAAATTATAATTATATTTATATTCACAAATTATTAAAAAAGTATAGGGGGAAAATCCTCGATCTTTATCTTTAAGGTAATATTAATTATTAAATGATGATGGGTGGTACAAGTATTTTAAACATTATAATTAGTTAGGGATTTACTCTTTTTATTTTTATTTATTTATTTTGAGTTTTTAAACTGTTCTTTTTTATTTATCTATTTTAGAATTATTCTAAATGATATTTATTATTCTTTTCTTGTATAGTCTTAATTAATTCATTCTCTTCTATCAAATAAATTTTTTAATGTATTTTAAATTAAGGATAATACGGTAAAATAAATTAATATTTAGTTAATTTTAAATTGTTTCAATTATTACATAAAAACTTATGAAAACTTTAGATGGATAAATGATAAAGAAGAGGGATGAAGTAATTTTTATCCGTTTTAAATGAATAGTGACAGCTGAAAGTGATTGAAAAAAAGAAAAAAACTAGATAATATTTGAGGATATTCACGAGAACCATCCTTCAATTAATTTTGGGTTTGTTAATGAAAATTACTAAATTATAGGTGTATGATATTTGAAAGTGAAGGGTATACGTAGGTTAAATGGGAGATGAAAAAGCAATAGAGAAAAAGAGATAACGACAGAAAATATATATATATATATAAAATAAAATAATTTAAAATAACGTTTCATTAATGATAAGATAGAGACCGTTCCACTAATGAAAAAGCTACTTGACGTAAACACATAAATAAACGAGAGTTCGGCTTCTACGTGAGAGAGATCCAATTTTTTTTTTCTTTTTTTTTTTTTTAAAGAAAGAGATATTGAATTTTGTATTTAATTAAATTGGAAATTATTGTAACTTTTCGTTAATTTAAAGATAACTCATTCTCTTAAAAGCTCTAAATTTGAGTAAATATTACCCTCTGCTTTCTTGGGTACTTAAGTTTTATGTATAGAGGTATAACATATTTTCATTTAATAATTAGTTATTAATTAATACAAATTATAAATGAACTAATTTGAGACAAAAATTTACTCGTAATTTATGCGAATTGGGAGTAACTTTATTTTGAGAAAAGTGGGAAAAGTCAACACATTTTGACTGTGATCTTGAATTTATATTCGTAATTTATGCGTATGAAAAATTTTAATTAGAGAATATTCTTTTTTTGTGTTAATATTTCATTATTACCCTCTACTCTATTGGGCACCACATTTTTTTTTTAGGATATCATGATCAAAATTTTGTCTCTTATTAAGAATTCGTCTTGAATCAATTAGTCACTATTTTTTCATTAAATACCGAAACTATAAAAATAATTGTGAAGTTTATTGGTATTGGTCCTCTTGTTAAAATATGAGTTAGATACTACCAAAATCTCATAAAAGGTTTCCAAATCTAATTATTTAAAATTAGCAAATAAATTAAAGAAGAACGATAATAAAATGCAAAACTAATTAACTTGTGCGTGGAAGTCGCAAATAATAAAGAAACATATCTTTCCACCAGGTGCACCTAATCTCCATGATTGACTTAACTTTCATTTGAGGATCCAAATTTTGGTCGTCCAATTTATATATATATATATATAGTTTTTTATTTGAGTTTTGTTAAGGATACAAAATTGTACCAGCTAAAACAGTCAAAAAGAGAAGTTTGGACCTAAATTACTAGGCCTATTAAAAAAAAACACACTTGACTAATAATATTATTTGTGTCAAAAGTGTTAAAATGAGTTTTTTTTGCTATTTTGGCTAGAAAAATATTGTTACTCTACACTTTGTCTTTTAATTTCAATCAACTGTCAATGTAAAAAAAAAAATACACAGACATCTAATCACGGATTAACACATCAATAAAAATTTTTAACTCAACCACCACTAACTAAAAAGTCACACAAATCAATGGATATGATTGACTGAGATTTTGTAACATTTTTACACTGTGCATATATAATTAAACATATTATATATATATATATATATATATATACGTCTTTATCCAATTGAAATTGTCATGCTATTGAATCCCTACCCCAACTTTAACCTAGAAAATTGCCATGTTATTCAATCTCCACCCTAACTTTTTAGGTTACCAAAAATTCCCACATTGCTTAATTTGCTTAACTTCCCACCGAATATGGATAATATTAATGCTTTTGTAATAATATCACATGGGTTAGAGGCTTAGCGCTTTCATAACATATGCATCAATAGTCAATGAGAAATGATTGTTATATACTATATATACTTTAGCATATTTAATTTGTGTGATGTATAATTTTTTTAATAAAAACTACTTGTTTTTATTTTAAATGTTAGAATTAAAAGTTAATACAAAGTTTAAAATAAATTATAATAAAAGTTTTATAAATCACGTATCATCAATTGTACTTTAGGATCATGTGAAAATTTCTTAGATATGTCTTATTTATGCATTATTTAGAGTTTATTGTAGAACCAAAATATATATGGACAATGGCATAGTTCTTTTTTAATAAAAAAATGTTTTATAAAAAGTGAGGAAAAACAAATTGTAAGTTTCATGTACTTTAATTCCTGAAAAAATAAAATTAAATATGTATTGTGACTCCTAAAACTTTCCAAATATATTCACTCTGGCTTTTTTTTCTCTTTAAAATAAATATTTTTTACCATTGTTGGCTAGGGTAAAAAATAGTATTATACTTCCTACAACGTTATATAGATTATTTTCATTTTAATTTTTAAACTAAAAAAAAAGTGTAATCCAATCCTTAACCATTTTTTTCTTGGCATATTACACACTATATATTTCAAATAAAATGAAATCTGTTTTAATTTCCACATTCTTTTTAATTAAGTGAATATATATATATATAGCAGTGAAATTAATTGCTTGAAATTTAAGTGTTTAAAAATAATTTATATATTTCTTAAGAAATATAATGTCGACATACAAGTACAAAAAGTACTAATACAGAGAAATGATACGAAAGTACGTAGGTGCTATAATGTTATGGTACTTGATTTTTTTTTTACCCCACCCTAACATTTAAATATTAAAATTTATATTTTCCAATTGGACTTTTTCTTTCATTTCTGAAAAAAAAAAATCCAAGTAATAATAAGTTGATAATTATGTACATACAGTTGGATGATTAATCAATATATACTACTCGATCTTATAGCAGACATATCTTTTATTATCATTAATTTGATCATATCTTTAGAAGGCTTTTCGGATACAGTTGGATATGATGAGGGTAAATGTCTAAATGATAAGTTGAAAAAATTAAATAAATAAATAAAAATATTATTGTATGTAAAATAAAAAAAATTAAAATAGTCAATATGTTATGCACAATAAGTATTATGTAATGTGCATAACATATATTAAATGTTGCACACAACATATATTATGTATTATGCACGACACTATCACATACATGTTATAAAGAAAGATGATGTTATACGTTATAACATATAGTATTTATTGTGCATAATATGTTATATATGATATGCATGATATGTAATATATATTGTACATATTATGTATTTTATATACATAATTTATCGACTATTTTGATTATTTTTTTTCGTGTATCAAGAATTTTCTAAAATTAAAAGGAAAAAAAAAAGGAGAAAAAAGAAAACCTATCCGAAGGTACTTTAATTTGTCGGACTCAGGCATATATATCAAATCCCGCAGGGGAGAATTATTTTCATACAAGGACCATAGGGTGAGTCAGAGAACTTTTATATTATGGTTTGAAAAATAAATTTTGTGTCCTGAAATTAAGTTTTATTTATTCGGTTATTATTTATGATTTATAATCAAAGATTAAATATTTTTAAAATTTAAAACTTATAGTCTTTCACGTGACAGAATTGAATGTTAATAAAAAAGTGACAAATTTGGTAGATGAAAAAAACTGACAAATTAAATATATTTTATGAAATAGGAGAATTAAGAGACAAATTTTGAAGACAAAAGATTCATTTTCAATTTTATTTCAAAAATTGTGAAGATTTTGAACAGATGAACCACTCAAAAGTGTCAAATTAAAATGCAAGAGATAACCACATGTATGTCCACACATAATGCGTTATTTTGGTATTCATAAAGTATACCAATAATTAACATTTATAATTTAATTATTAATTAATCTGATAATTTAATTAAAAATTAAATTAATAGAACACATATTTTATTTATAATCACAACTGATTTAAAAATAACAGTATCCTCAAAATTTGTGGTAATGAATAACAAAAATGTCATTTTAAAATTCAGAAATAATTGTTTAATTGAAATATACACTAATAAAAATAATATAAAACAATATTTCTCACACGAATAAATAGCCAAAATAATCATATTTTTTACACAAATACTTGAGGCACAACAAAAAACCAGTTAAAACAGCCAACAAAACTCATTTAACACTTTATGGCTCAAATAATTCTTTTAATCATGAGTATGTTTTTAATAGGGTGGATGATTATGGCCCAAATTCCTATTTATTGGCTGTTTTAACTGATTTTTTTGTTGTGTCTCTAACAATGATCATGTTTTTTAACATGTAAAATAGAGCATTGCTAGAGATACAACAAAAAAACCAGCCAAAACAGCTAACAAATAGGAATTTAGGCCATAATCACTCAGTCCATTAAAAATATACTCATGATTAAAATTGTTATTTGGGCCATAAAGTATTAAATAAACTTTGTTGACTGATTTAACTATTTTTTTTTTGTCCCAATCATTTGTATTTGTCTGTAAAATAAGGAAACGCACGAATGGTTTAGTCGACAATTAAATTGAATTGTGCAGACACGCATTATATGACTCTAGAAATGAATAATAATAATAATTATTAAGTAAGAATACTATATATATATATATCATAAAATTAATCTATCATTCATTATATTTAATCATTTAATTTTTTAAATAAATTATTATATATAGTGATAGATTTTATAATATATAAAAATTATTTCTCATAAATAATAATAAAATTATAAAAATATTATTTGTATATATTTTATATATACTTTATTATCTCTGAATTTTGATATCACTCCTCCATAATATTCAAATTTGTATCCTCGATTCTTAGATTTCATATGTATAAATAGTATATATCTCTTATAAAATTAGGTCTAACCGTGGATTCAATAAATTCTAAGAGATCTAGGTAAGAAGATTTTGAAATTGAAAGTGAGGAGTAGGAAGAGAAAAACTGAGCTCATATCTGTACATGGATCAGCATCAAGCTAATATAATTATGGCGAGTGAAATGAGTTGTGAATTATGATCCAAAAAAATTAAATGGAAGTTGTCGGTAGATATTATTATTATTATTAACAAAGTGATGTGTCAACAATATTGAGCTGGTTACAGCAGCCAAATCCCTATTCATCTATGACTATACCATAACATATATATATATATAACATATGCTATGCTATATGCAAGCAAAGTTATGTATAGTATATAGCTAGCCGTTCATTTTTGCCATCCATACATAATGCTCTCTTTATGTTCACCATGTGTGTCGCCATGCATTACGCTTCAATACCATCATTTTTTCAATTATATTATTTATTCATCAATAATATTTGTTCTATAACAGAAATATCATCAAATCAATATATGCAATATCCATTATATACTGTGTAACATATATTATTGAATATATTTCTATGATATAATAAATATTACTGTTTATACATTTTTTTTTTCTATTTGTATATTGACGGACACATACATCATTCACTGTAAGATGGAAAGTGAACATTATTAATTCAATTAGCACCCACATCTTATCTAATGGAAAAGTCTTCGTGTATGTACAGTCAAATAAAATCAAGGATTGACATAAGTGGTAAGCAGCTTATTGTCCCTTAAGCAAGGTCTTGGGTTCGAGCCTTGTGAATGGAAAAAATCCTCGTTGGGAGTCTCACCTACCATTTTCAGGTAAGCGATCCGAGACGATAGATTAGTCGGGATAAAAGCTTCAGGCACAGTGGACAAAAAAAAAATGTACAACCAAATAGAACTAACAAGAAGCTATCTCATTAAATTATATATTGCGGAAATAATTTAAAAATATTCAAGAATGAAATATTATCAATAACTTGTGTATCTTATTACTTTGAATAGACTTGATATGCTCCTTATTGCCTTCTACGATTCTACCTATTGTACATGTATAATTACTCTATTCAATGATGAATAATACGTTGATCAATTTAATTAAAAATCAAGAAAAATTAATTTTAAAAATATTTCTTCTTTATTTCACTAAATATTCACCGTTAATAATAACAATTAATATAACCTTTTTGAGATGAAAAATCCTTGAAAATAGCTAGGAGTACAAAATTGTCTATATTATATACATATATATCTTGAAAATCATTTTCTAATGAAATCTATCTATCTATCACTTGTGCAATATATTTGAATATTATAGCCATAGATCTTTTGTTGCTTACTAATTCATCACCTTGCATTTATTTCATTTCATTTATTACAAATAAAATAAAATATTTTTATATACTTTTTTTTCCAATCCTCGACCTTGGGTGTGCCACTTCACGTGTAGAGGGGATTTACCATAAAATAAGAAACCTAAGTCATTCAAACCATTTAAAAAAAAAAGTTATTTGATGAGAACAACAATCAATACAAGAGCATGAGCAAACCTATGCTATGTATATAATTTAAGATATCTCATCAAATCGAAGTCTTCTATTCAAGATTTATTAATTTAATTTCGTACCATGTAATTGAGTTAGATCAGCTTTATTTACATTTATTTAATAATGTTATAAATGTTTTGAATATAATTTTAATAAAAAGAATTATTTTGAGGTGCCTTAAACAACGATACACCATAAAGTCCAATGGCAAATTCCACTCGAGGGATTTGAGAGATTCCCGGAGAACCGTGCGTGGGCTTAATATTAAACCAATTAATTATCTCAATTAATTAATGCGTCTTTAAATCTTAATCACGATTTCTTGCCGATTAAAAAAATTAACTATACGTGCAAGACAACTAAGCTAGCTCTTTGTTAGTTTATTAAATATTATATTCAAATTATTGGACTTAGAACCAAAAAGAAAGATGCTAGCAAAATGATTGTTAGTTACCATTGTGAGCAAAATTCGTTATTGTTATTTTAGGGTTGAAAGGTTTTTGTCATTTTCAAAGTAATAATTAAATTTCTTATCTCAATATGACAGTGAAATGATATTAATTACCTCAAATATTTTTAAAAAAATATTTATCCATTTAATTCCAATAATTCAAAACAATTGAGATTGCAATTTATTAATAATAGACTCTTTTATATATATATATATAATTGAGTTAAGATAAATTGTGAGGTGGACTCTCAATTTTATCTCTATTTTCGGGTAACTCAACGTATATAAAAGCAACTAAAAGTGCAGTTTAATTTTAATTTACTATTAATATTAAATAATTTTGCTCGTATATCTAATTATGTATTGACACGTTAACAAAAATTTTAATTCAATTATTTATTAATTAAAAAATTACACAAATTAATAAATATAATTGAATAATAATATAAAATTTTGTAAACGGTCAGTAATCATAATTAAACTCCTAAAAGTGAATTGATAGTTTGAATTACATAATAAATTTAAATTCCATTACCATTAATTAAGCAATTTGTGCACATTCCATTACCATTAGCCTCTCCAAAAATTATTGTGTAAGTTTTTAGTACATTTAATGTATTTTCCAAAAATACCCACAATATTAAATCCATGATGTCCAATATATTTTCCAAAAACACCCCATAATATTTTTCAAAAATACCCACAATATTTAAACTATATTTTTTTATATGGATTTTGAATATTATAAAACTACTCTATATTAAATCCATGATATCCATATAGCCATATTGAAACACATATATTAGAATACCAAGTGTCATTTTGGTTGCACCACTTTTTCACATTGCGATTGGAAAAAGTGTGTTGAAAATAATTAAATGTGTTTGATTTGTCATTTTACTTCTAGAAAAAATGCATCACTTTGAAATTAATTAATTCTAATGGAAGCTAAAAGTATTAGCTTTTATTTTTATTATCTCACAACAACTCTCTCAAATCCACTTTTTTAACATTTTTTCCAAACACAAATCAATTTTTTCTACCTCACTTATTTTAAACACAATTCTTTTAACATCAATTATTTCAAAAGCAATTCTACCAAAATCTACCGAAAAGACTCCAAGTCGTTTTCATGGCCTTGGCAATAATGGTATATATTAAGCATAGAAAACGGGGAGGAACAGTGTAATGAAGTACAATTCAGTCATTTGCTATCTTCATGTTCCATGTTTAAAGTCTAATTGTCTACAAAGATCTTTTTTTTCCCATCAATTTTAAATAAATAATGTTTATTTTAAATAAATGAGCTTCAACTCATTTTTTGTATGAAATTTATCTACTATAATTTTCATTTCATAATTATCTAAACTACCTCTTAAGCAATCATACTCACATTTTTTTTTAAAAAATTGTGAGGAAACTTTTTGAAATCTTAAAAGTAGAAAAGTAAAGTGAAAATAAGATGAGGAATTTTCAATTTTTTAAAAGGAAAAGAATAAAAAATATTCACGGATACATAAAATGAAAAAAGCAATGCTAGAGGCACAACAAAAAAATAGCCAACACAACCAACAAAGTCAACAAATTGTGCACAACGTATATAACATAAATTGCATGATGAATATTACATGTTGTGCACACTATATAGCACATGATGTGCATAACATATATAACACGTTGCAAAGAAAGATGATGTTGCAATATGTGATATATGTTGTGCACAATAAATGATATACGTTGTGCACTACATATAATATACATTGTGTATTTTATATTATATATGTTGTGCATAATTTGTTAATTATTTTGACTGATTTTTTATTGTGCCTCGAGTATTTCCCAATGAAAAAGGAGTGTACAATTTATTTATAAAAGTTTTTTATATTTGATTTTCTACCACCAGTAGAAAAGTTAAAATTATTCGGCATACGCGTATTCATCTACCCTTTGTGAGTTAAATAAATATTTTAAATTAATTTAGATTTAATTTTGAATTCATGTTAACAGCTGGCTATTAAGAATTATTGGTATCCTTTGAAAAGAAAAGGCTGCCCAAGAAACTATATTTATTAAAAGGATGAAGTACTAAAAAGTAATATTAGAGATTTATTCGTTGATAAAATTAACAACTATATGTGTATTTGATAAATTTACTTATCAAATATTGTATAAGTTTGAAAAAAATAATAATAATTGTTATATTTAGTCAAATTTAATGAATGCAATAGATCTCGCATTTTGTCAAAATTATACAATCTTTTGTGAACGAATTTGTCAAAATTATTTTTATAGTTGGTTTTGTGAACTATAAAATCTTTTGTGTTCATTTTTTATACTTCATATATCCTTATTAAAATCTAGTTAACAAATATTTTAAAGGTAAGAATACTAGTTAAGATAGTAAAAATAAATATATTTATCCTAAAAGTAATATTTTTATATTTATTTATGTAATGAGTTTACTATCAGAATTTAAATTTCTATGTCGTTTTTAATTTGAAGTAATCTTAGAACACTTATTACCAAAATTATTATTATTAATAATTTTTTATAAAGGTGACATAAGGTTACCTTATCCTTTATTCCTTTTATAGATACTGCTACATAATTACATAGACTTAAGTGATTATGTTGCATTTATTAGGATGGTTAATATAATTACACTTGAGGCTTGATTTGATGGCAGTAGATTTTGAAGGGTTATTAGTATTTTGACCCATAAAAAGGAGACAAAAACTTGTATCATACTTGTCAAAGGTAAAATAATGGAATCCATCATTAAATTAGGGTATTGTATGTCAATGATATCTACATTCATATTTCTATTATTTCTCATCCTCATCACAACTTTTTCTTATTTCATTTTTTTTTATTTTAATTTATCACTCTGTATAAAGAAGACAAAACACCAAATTCATACTCTCAAAAATATATTATGGAATAAATTAGCTTATCAAATTTGATTAAAACATGCATACAATTAATTTTTTATATTTTAAAAAATAGGATTAATCTCAGATTAACACTTTTTAATTTGGACAAATATATTATTGTACTAAGGAATCGATTTGTCCTATTAAATAAAAAATGAAGGACTATATTAACACTTTATTTCATTTATTTTAAAGTTGTGATAGACCAATTTACAATTTTTAATTCTTGAATAACTAATTTATCTAACAATATATTTTGAGATAAAACTTGATACTTGACTGATAATAATGTTTTTCGTACAGTATGTTAAATTAGTATACAATGTATAGTATACATAATATCAAATGTGTGTTATACTGTGTTATACATGTAACACACATTACGTATTATGTATAGTATACGTTGGATACTAGTTTAGCGTATTTCTATTAAACGACAAACATTGTTGTTTGACTAATAAATAAGAATTTAATTTTCATTCACTAACAGTGTACAATTATTTTACACAGTCATTCAATCATGTGCTGTCACATCAACCATGATTGTGTTTTCTCTCTCACACTATTTGAAATTTTATACAAATAAATTATTTTGATTGGATAACATAGTAAAATACATTTATATTGTCAGTATATCAAAATTAAATTTAATAAAAGAAATACAAGAAACGTAATTCTAAAAAGTAAATTAATTCTGATAAAAAAAAAAGACAAAGTTGTATGAAAATAAAATTGTTCAAAATGTTAGAATTGATGAAAGTGGGGTATAGGGGTAAATAAATGAGTTTGACATGAGGGTGTGTGTGGAAACAGTTATATCGCTGCTAGAATGAAAACACTCACATATGATTGGATGTGCATGATGTCATGATTTTCCTGACTAAATTCCAAATCAATTCATTCATTACCCTAAATAAATATATATTTTTTCTTTTAAAACAATAACTTAAGTATTATTTTTCTTTTAAAAATTTAAAAGAATTTAAAATTTTGTAATCAAAATAAAATGACATTCATGTCATATAATTACAAAGATAAGAAAAACTTTAAGATTTTATAAAAACTTTAAGTGTAATAACCCGAACAATAATTTTGCAAATAATATAAAAAATTATTATCGAAAAATATAATTTTCCAAATGATGAATCAAAATCAATTAAGCAGTCCATCTATGGAGATAAAATTTTTCATGGTTCATATATTTAATCTATAAAGTTTCATCTCCTTTTTAATCTCAAATGAGCTAAAATTATTTTCAAAATTATGTATTACCGTGAGATTTATTATTAATATTTTGAAAAACAAAAATACCAAATCTAAAAATTTTAAGGAAATCGGGCACGAAAAAATAAAATAAAAATTAAAAGGCTCATTTTTCTCTGTACTTAAGTTGGTCACTTTTTCTTTTTACTATATATCTGCTATCACTTTTGATCTTGTGTTTGTTTTTAAATTTAAATAAAATAAATATATGATAAATTTTAATGAAAATGATATGCATATATGTAGAGTTTGTTATTCTAAGACTTCTCATTTTAGACACGCTAACATAATAATTTTTTTTTGTTCTAGCAATCGTTCTCATAATTTTCATTTATCTTACATAAATTATTAAATAATTATCTATATTTTCATGCTCATAATAAAAATAAAACTCTTATAAACTTTGTGGAAGGGTAAACGAATAATTTTTCAACGTAAAATTTTTACCAGCGGTCTATATAAATTTGAGTTAAGAATAATAAGTAAATAAAACTAAAAAAAATGACAAGTCATAAGTAGTATATGTTTGTAATATTTGAAATAAAAAATATAGTATGATTTAGAATGATAGTGTAATTTAATTAAAATGTGGTCCCTATTGCATCCAACTCTTTCAGATCGAGCCGTGCAACATGAATCATGAGATTCCCCTTCCACACCCAATTACTCTACACATTATAACACTTTATCATATCGCCATCATCTCACGATATATTGTTATTTATAAAACCATTATCTCCTTCTCGTCCCTAATTTGTTTTGAGTTTGATTTTGTTTAAACCATGATATTTTTTAATTTAATTTTAATGTACAAAAAGTTGTACTGTTATCACTTAAGTTAACATGAGTGACTTTTATATTTATCAATTGAGTGATCACACAAATAAACCATTTAATTGAATGAGTTTATATGAAATCTATACTATCAATATATATTAAAAATAATTTTCTTATTAGTGAAATGAAATGCCTAATATCAAATGGAAATAAAGTCACTATAAGACAATGTAAATGAAGTGCACAATATCTCCTATTATTAAAAGAAAATTTAACTATTTTTTGATTGATTTTGTCTTAATTTGGGGATGGGGCTCAATGGTAAAGAGAATAACGAGTGTGTATAATTACAAGTGAAAGCTCATTAATACTAATGTGGCTCTTAGGGTAAGAAGTTAATAGGAACCACAAGTTCGCATATAGAAAGAATTGGAGAAATTAAAAATATTTCAGATTGAGTGAAATAGGTTAAAGAAATTTACCAAATAAGGAGAATCACAAATTATTTTAGATAGATCAATAAGTTCAATTTTCATTTTGATTAATTCTCTTTTACTGTATTCTTTTATTAGCGAAAAGTTTAAATTAGAGTATAAACATTAAATTTTAACAAAAGTTTATAATGAAAATTTAAATCTAAGTCACAATCTAATATGAGCATCAGACTGAATTAGATGTGTTAATTCTCAATGAGTTATTTTTTTAGAAAAATGATCTATGTACACTAAAAAATCAGTCACTAAATACAATAATCAAATTTTTTAAAACTATTAATCCAATTGTTACTTAAAATTATACATTAATCTAACATTTTTAAAAGTTAAATTAATTGTTTTAAAATGTTGGATTATTGCATGTGGTAACTGATATAGTGACTGATTTTAAGGTGTACAAGTAGCATTATTTTTTTAATATCTCTTATATTATTATTACATACTTAAATTAATATAATAAATCATCATATTATAATTTACAGCAAAATGCACCATTTATTATTTTTTCCCCTAAAAATGCAGCTTATCAAAAAAAAAAGGTTGTAGTAGTAATTAATAGTACTAGTACTTCTCGCTCCCAATTTCTCTCAACCGGATAAGATCCCTCTCACACCCTCTTCTTCTTCTCACTCACACTCACACTGACACCGCCCATCCAACGGTTATCCCTTCACCCCTACCTCCACGTGTCCCCCTCCACAACCATCGATCCCACTCCCTCCCACAAACCCCTTCACAACCACCACCTATTTAACCCTAGTTAACTTCTAACCCTCCCAAAGTTCCCTCCCTCATCATCATCACCATAACATAACCACACCCCTTATCCTCTCTCTCTCTCTCTCTCTCTGCAACTACTCCTTCACCTTCAACCCCCTTCAATGGCACCATCTCAGATCTGAAACACAAATCCCTCAATCCTCCCCAAAACGACGTCGTTTCACCCTCTATACTGTCTTTAACCCCTCACAGTGTTCTTCACTCGAAGTCGTTCTTCACCTTAGCTATGAAGAAACAAGCGTACTCGTTCCCGGAGGAGGTTCTCGAGCATGTGTTCTCCTTCATCGTCTCCGACAAGGACCGAAGCTCGATCTCCTTGGTCTGCAAATCATGGTACGAGATCGAGCGATGGTGTAGGAGAAGGGTGTTCATAGGTAACTGCTATGCTGTGAGTCCTACGATCTTGATCAGACGGTTCCCGGAGGTGAGATCCGTCACTCTCAAGGGGAAACCGCACTTCGCGGACTTCAATCTGGTGCCTGAAGGTTGGGGAGGGTTCGCCTGTTCTTGGATCAGAGCCATGGCGGGTGCGTACCCTTGGTTGGAAGAGATCAGGCTCAAGAGAATGGTTGTGTCTGACGAGAGCTTGGAGATCATAGCCAAGTCGTTTAAGAACTTCAAGGTGCTTGTTCTCACTTCCTGTGAAGGGTTCACCACTGATGGACTCGCCGCCATTGCCGCCAATTGCAGGTTTCTTCCTCTTCTTCTTCTTCGTCTCTCTAGAACTTTCTAGAGTAAAACTCCATTTTGGTGCTTCGAAAATATGTTCAGAAACAAATTTTTTTCCAATTAGTTTTAGGATTTGAAAGTCCTCTTTCCCTGGGAGAAATTGATTTCTATGATCAGGTGGGTACAATTTTTTTTAAAAAAACTTATCTCAATTATTATTATTTTTTTTTTCAGTCTTCTTTTTTGTGGAATTTTTTTATTTTATATGTTTGTTTTTTTTTGTTCTGTACATGCTATTCAACCCATTTACTATTAGCTTCTCAATCCTAAAGGCTTTGGATATTCCATAGATTTGATTCGATTTTTTGTTCTTTGTTTCATTGGTTTTTATAGGTAGGTTGGGAAGTCAAATCAAATGGAAATTAATATGTTGAACTTTTTTTTCTTCCATTTTTTTTAAAAAAATAGTTACATTAGGTTTTATTGTAGGCTTTTTTTCCCTTCTTAATTTTGTAGGAATAATGGTACTTTTTTTGGGGGAAAACTTTTATCTTTTAATTATTGTGAACAGTGGAGATGTTATTTTTATGTGAATTTTAATTTATAAAAAATTAAAGAAATGGATGGTAAAAAGGGGAAGTAAAGTACAAATAGGTATTTTTGCTCTTTTAGTAAGAACATTGATATTTTTTCTAAATATAAACTTTATCTTCTAATGACTATAAGCTGTACTAAATACTAACCCTAAAGTCCTAAAGTAATAAATCTAAATTTAGTTCTGATGTGTAAAATAGGGATTGCTTTTTATTTGTTATCTAATCTTTTTTAACAATTATATTTTTATGTAGCTTATAATCATAATTGAAATTAAAAAGTAAACAAAAAAATTGCTAGTTAAGTACAAGTAGGTTAATAACAATCTGATAGTTACGGTGAACTTTTGATGGAACTGATAACAGTCTCCTTTTGGTCTAATCTAGTAATCTTTTTGTCTTATGGTAGTTATATCTAAATTTTTGTATAATTAATATGTCAATATAGTTAGTGACCATGGTAATTAATCTAATTGTTGGCTCAGTGTGGTTGGATTTATTAATTCATTTGTTTGGTTGAAAACCTGAATGATTTCCTTAACCTGTATCTGCTAATGTATTTGTAGGAATTTGAGGGAGTTGGACTTGCGGGAGAGTGAAGTGGAAGACCTTAGTGGGCATTGGCTAAGCCATTTTCCTGATTCATACACGTCCTTAGTTTCCCTTAACATCTCATGCTTAGGTAGTGAGGTCAATCTGTCTGCACTAGAGCGCCTGGTTTGTCGGTGCCCGAACCTGAAGACCCTACGCCTCAACCGCGCCGTGCCCCTTGATCGTTTGGCCAACCTTCTCCGTGGGGCGCCTCAGCTTGTCGAGCTAGGCACAGGAGCTTACACAACCGAGATGCGACCGGATGTCTTCTCAAACCTGGCAGCAGCATTCTCTGGTTGCCAGCAGCTGAAGAGCTTGTCCGGCTTCTGGGATGTGCTCCCGTCTTACCTTCCAGCTGTCTATCCTGCCTGCTCAAGGCTAACATCACTAAACTTGAGTTATGCTACAATTCAGAGCCCTGATCTCATCAAGCTTGTCTCTCAATGCCCGAGGTTGCAGAAGTTATGGGTATGTCTGATTCATAGGATGTGATCCATTTTATTGTGCTTGATTCATGTCTCCAGTTATGCTGATCATGGTGATTGCTGTGTATTACAGGTTCTGGATTACATAGAAGATGATGGCCTAGACGTGCTTGCTGCGTCGTGTAAGGATTTGAGGGAGTTGCGGGTGTTTCCATCTGACCCATTTGGGTTGGAACCAAATGTAGCATTGACAGAGCAGGGCCTTGTTTCTGTGTCCGAAGGCTGCCCCAAGCTCCAGTCAGTTCTATATTTTTGTCGACAGATGTCTAATGCTGCCCTAAGTACGATTGCCCGGAACCGCCCTAATTTGACTCGTTTCCGGCTATGTATAATTGAGCCTCGAAGTCCAGACTACCTTACCCATCAACCTTTGGATGATGGTTTTGGAGCTATTGTACAACATTGCAAGGATCTTCGGCGCCTATCCCTTTCCGGCCTTCTTACTGACCGTGTTTTCGAGTATATTGGGAACTATGCAAAGAAGCTTGAGATGCTTTCCGTGGCTTTTGCCGGAGACAGTGATTTGGGACTCCATCACGTGCTGTCTGGGTGCGACAACCTTAGGAAGCTGGAGATCAGGGACTGCCCCTTTGGCGACAAAGCCCTTTTGGCCAATGCTGCAAAGCTGGAGACAATGCGATCCCTTTGGATGTCCTCTTGCTCAGTGAGCTTTGGAGCGTGCAAGCTGCTGGGTCAGAAAATGCCGCGACTCAACGTCGAAGTCATCGATGAAAGAGGACCTCCAGATTCAAGGCCAGAGAGCAGCCCTGTCGAGAAGCTTTACGTGTACAGGAGTGTCGCCGGGCCGAGAGTGGACATGCCTGGTTTTGTCTGGACAATGGAAGAAGATTCAGAGTTGAGGGTTTCTTGAATCTAATGGCCACATTTTTTGTGGGAATTGTTGATGGCAGGTACATGCTCACTATGCTGCTCAATATTCAAATTACATGTTAACTGGCCTTTGTTGCAGCTATGATTGGTGTTTGAGCTCAATTGCCATTCATTTTACAATTTGGCTGAGCTACAATGAGGAAACCTGTATTATGTTGTTGTTATATTATTATTATTATTATTTTTTGCCATATACTATAATTAATATTTGCAGACCTGGCATAATATTTATATGCATTTTACCTCTTTCTTTCGTAGTAAGATATGGTGGACTCTGTCATTTTGTTATTATTATTATTAGCCTTTGGAAGGAATAAAATCCATATTCTTATCCAACTTTGGTGGTTCTTTTTGCTATGTTCATAGTATCTTTGAACTAACCATGCTTTGCTTTTAATTGATGGATTCAGAGTCGCTTGGAGATTTGAGATAAAAGATAGGAATAAAGGCCAAATATGTTTTAGAATTTGACTATTATTTGGAAAATATATATTTTTAAGATAATCTTTTTCATTTGCTAGTAAAATTGTATGTTTTATAACATTAGATTTGGTTGACTTGTCTCAAACCATCTTGAAACTCCCCATATTTTTCTTTTATCCTTGTTCAATGTGAAAAACTTGTCGCAGAAGAAGCAATGGTTTTGTATAGTAAATACATAAACATGTGTTTTGAAGTTATGCAAACCTTGTACGAGGTTAAAACCTGAAATGAAATCATTAATTAATCTCTATAATTATTGGAGATCGCTTTTCCACTACTTGTTTCGATCACATTAATCATTAATCAACTCCAACTTGTTAAGTATCTTTTGTCATATTCTCCTTAACTTATTTTTTTTGAAAGTTTTTTGGGTGATGAATGAATTCTAAATAGATCCTCATGTTTAAAACTGCAAATGATATTTTGTGTTTTTTATACTACATTTTTATTTTTATTTATAGTATGCCATATTTTAAAAAAAAAATTGAGTTTAAAGGATCAAATATTAAGTGGAAAGAATCCATTTATATATTGTAAATGTGATTGGTATTTAAAAATGGAAAAAGAAAAGGAGAGAAAAAGAAAAAGGGTGGTGTGGTAAAATGCAGTGAGGAGTGGTGACACATTCTTGTCATTGAATGTTTATCGAGGAAAGAGAGTTAGGAGAGCCTCGACTGCTGAGCCACGTGATAGATTCCGTAACATTCGATGGTCTCCACACCTTTTTTTTTTTTAATTTGTACTATTATTTCTAAATTATGTTAATAAATATTGAAATGATTTCACATATCATCATAAAATTAAATATTATCTGATATTATATGTTAGTAATTTAATTTTTTCAATTTATTAATTAAACTTTTATAATATTATATTAATATATATAGTTGATGATTGTTGAAGAACAAACAATAAATTTCACACAAGTACAATTCATGTAATAGAATAAAATATTATGCATATTAAAAATATCTTGGCTTGTTGATAATTTTGTATAAATTATTATATAAAGTGTGAATTTTATTTAACGATATTTTATCTAATAATTGATATGAAATTAATAATATGAAAGTAAATTTCTCTACTTTATGTAATGACACACCACCAACATGATAGGAGTATGTATCAGCAGTAGCTGGGCAGAAAGAACCAATGATCAAATAGAAGAAACTATTCTATGTTAATTAATATTCAGTATTTTTCTATGTTAAAAATATATTATTAATTTTAACCATGTATAATAAAATCTTTATCAAAGTGACAAATTGTAGAGTATATTCACTATGATCTATTTTGATCGGTTAATGCATGCAAAGGAAAATAGTTTTGATCAAATTAAGCATAAACTTATCTTGAAATTATTAGATCATATTGTTATACTCAATCTCTCTTACAGAAAAAGAGTGGATGCTACAATTTTCAAAAGTATTTTGGTATATATCATGTTTTATCAAAATGTCTAAATATTAAGTGAAGTATCATTACCTATATTTTAATAGAAGTTAGTATAATTCATTTTTTATTCACACAACTTTTTTTCTAGTAGCGTTAATATATATACAAATTCATGGTGAATCTTACAAGTTACAACGTCTCAATTATTCAATGAATTTTTTAGTTGATATATCATGGTTCACCAAAAATTCGAGTCTATATATTACCATTTTCTTATTTATTCAAGACTTAATTAAAAATGTTAATGTGATTTATCTAAAAAAAAAATAATGAAATAAAGGTTTGAAAGAAACAGAAATTAAAAAGAAAGGAGATGGAGAATAGGAAAAGGAAAGATAACCCCCGAAGCAGGACAAGTGGGCAAAGACAATAACATAACACTGCAGAGACATCCCCACCCCACACCACACCAAACCAAACTTATCTGATCAATAAAGAAAAAAAGAAAAGAAAAATCTTATTTGTCTTTATAATATAATGTATTGACATACTTAATTCAAATTTAAATGAGGTCTAGACTAGCATTATATATCTAGAAAATTATGATTATGATTGAGAGCAACAATGGTATACAAATTCAATAATTTTTGTTGTACAAAAGAATTAAGGTCAACTAGTATTCAATGTGTGTGATACATAATACGTAATGTGTTATATGTATAATACACATATATATAACATACATTCCATATATATTATATATAGTACATGTTGAATATTAGTTGGACATATTTCTGTTGTAGAACAAATATTATTAATACAAAGATAATTATAATGATTAATGAGCTCTATCTTATAATATTTTGTTTCATTTAAAATTTATGAGTTGATTCAATAGTATATTAAGGTGAAAATGCATTTATTTAAGTAATTAATAAAGCAGTTTCAGTTGTCTTAGGATGTGATGTGACACTATTTTTCTCGATTTGAATTAGGATATCCACATACATGTGCAAATCTAGAGGTTAATTACTCAATTAGTGCAGATGTACATTATTTTCTTTTTTGGGTAGGTAGAGGTACATTATTCTAACCCAATTTTTTTCATTCAAAATTTCAGGATTTTTGCTTAGGAGTTAACACATTATTCCACAATACTAATTGGTAATTTGTTGTCTTACACCCTATTATATAGACTTCACTTTTTACTATTATTAAAAAATATTAAATAAACTTGAAAATAAATATTTAATATATTTTATATTATTTTTCTTATTAGTATTATTTTTATATTTAATTTATATCATAATTTTTTTTGGGTATCAAATGAAAAAATATTTAATATTATCTAAAATTCTTAAATTAACAAATATTAATAAAAAAATAAAAAGTGAAAAGCATTGTTCTAAAAACCGAACCGACCGGTCCGACCGGTTGAACCGGGAACCGGACCCCTGTCCGGTTCGAGTAGGCCTTAAAAATCGGGATTCTAAAAACCGGTCAAAAACTGGTAAAAACCGCGAAAACCGGTAAAAATCGGTTGAACCGATCAACTTATATAAAAATAAAAACTTTAATTTTTTAAAATTTAATAACTATTTTATAATAAAATTTAATATATAATACACTTTAATTATTAAAATTAAGAACTATTAAACCTCTAAATTTATCAAATGCTATAAATTTCCACTTTTATTAATATTTTTCATGCACTTTAATTTTTCTATAGCATATAATTCATCGTATATGTATATATTTATAGATAAATATATATTTTATATATATTTTATTATATCCGGTTGAACCTCTAACCCTCTGAACCCCTCCCTCGTCCGGTTCAATGTCCAGTCCGATTTTCAGAACCTTATGAAAAGTGAAGCGAAGAAAGTTGCGAATAAAAGCATGTCGAAAATATAGGTGTTAAGTGTGAATTTACATATAATATTCTAGGGTAAAGTTGTAATTTGATCATTCTCTAAACAAAGTATCATATTTGATCATTGTGAATAAAAATTTACGTTAGGAGTCTCATCTACCATTTTTAGGTCCGCAATTTGAGACGATAAATTAGTCAAAATAAAGTCCCATATACTGTGATAAAAAAAAAAATATTCTAGAGGGAAAAAAAAGTAAGGAAAAGAAAGGAAAGAGGGTGAGAAATGTGGGTAAGTAAAGAGAGAGGAGAACTTGTTTCATTGGTTCATGATGGCCGCACGTTTAAATGTTCATGATGATCATCATTTATATTCCCCCTTATTACTATGGTCCTTTTGATGATTAAAATTTTCACTTTCCATATTTTTAATTTTAATTTTAATTTTTTCACTGTTGTTTAGCACACACACATAGTCTCATTATTATTATCATATATTGCACAGTGCATAGATATAATGGATGATGCTGAATGATTAGAAAAGTTACAATCATGCCTCTGCTGCTTCTCAAACTTAAACAGTTTTTGTTACTAATTTTATTTATTTATTTTGCTTTTTGCAGAATGGCTTTGTTGCCATCATCCATCACCATTGCCAATTTCTAACATATTGCAAAATAATTGAGATTCCAAATTATGTACATCCTGCCAAATGATTCTAAAAATAGTTCACTTTTATATACTATTTTCACTCTTTTTAGTACATTCAAATATCAATGAATTTAGATGTAATTTAGGTCTAAATATGTTAATTTTTTAATATAATAAAAAAAATGAAATTAACATGTATTGTGAAACGTACGAGCATCTCCAATTTGGTTTGCTCGGAACAAACATCAATAATAATGTTTGTTGTACAATAAAAATATGTCCAACTAGCATCCAACGTGTGCTATACGTATGTGTGATATACATATAAAACACATTGTGTATTATATAATAGCACACGTTGGATACTAGTTTAACGTATTTATGTTATACGACAAGCATTATTGAAGAAACACTGCTTCTGCCCAAAGTAAATCTCATATTGGCCACAAAACTAAAAGGGTAGAGTGGATTTAGTTATATACAGGAATAATGTTAATTTTTAAGTACACAGGTTAAGAGTATTCAAAACATAAACACAGTATTTGACTTTAATTTTTCATCTTTAAATACTTTTAATTTAATTTATATAGTATTTCTAGCTCAGGTATACTTAGTATTATGATGGACTGTTATCCAAATGGGCATTAGTATCAATATTCATGCAATATATACAGTAGCAAAGTTTATTTACATTGAATCAAATGAGGGGGAAATTTGAAAAAAGGAGAAAATTCATGGAAGTTTTCATGGCAATTAATTATATCTTCCACTACTACCACTCACTTTTGTTTGAGTCATGGTTCTTTATTATTGGGTTATGCATTGTAAGAAAGAAAAATGGTTTGCATGTTCTGTGCTCTCTGGTTTTTGCTTAGGCATGGATGACACAGCAGCCTAGTCAACTGTGTAGCTAATGATTATTATTATTCACTTTGAATTTCATTATTCTTGGTAGGGTCAGAGAAGACCACTAAACATTTACGATAAAATTTACAGATTATATATTGAAAAATATTTTTTAATATAATAATGTTAAGTGGATAATGAAAAATCACCTCATACAGTCGATGAGTCTATTTTGGCCCAAATAATCATTGAAATTGTAATAGGCTGAGTAATTATGACCCAAAATCTCATTTATTGGCTAGTTGGCTGGTTTTGTATTGTTCATTTAGCATCACCCTTTCTAATATTCAAATTTAATTAAGCGACATATAACATATCAGAAAGTTGAATTAGATGTTTCAATTTTCATTGACATTGTACATACATTTCCTCATATTACATTTATCACGAATTTTAGATAAGTTTGCCAAAATAACCAATTTACTACAACTCCAATTATCAAATCTTGGTTATTTTAGCTTTCCAAGAAACAAGATCAAAGAATAAAGTTTAGTGTCAAAATTCGCTTCAGAATTTAATTTTGAGCCATGTTACTTGTATTTTAAAAATGACACTAAATTAGCCACTGATATAAAAAAGTTGAATTAAGTAAGTATAAATGTTGAATTATGTTATGATAAAAGTTAGATTAAGTAGCTGTAAATATTGAATTGTATCATAATTAGATTGAGTAGCTGATTTATTATAAAATTTAATGTACATGAAATATTTTATTTTTTTTATTCTCAATATTACTTTAATTTTCTAGAACATTGAAATTTACTAAATACATAAGACCAACTCTTTTTGGTTAAAGATATGGAAGAAAACCACTAGAGGCCCAATATAATTTAAAAAGATATACCAGAAGCACTCATAAATTTGGCCCAAAAAAAAAACAAAAATCTGGGTACTAGTTTTTCGCAGCGTAGCATTCATCTCCGAGCATGACAATAACACCTGTTTAATTTGTTATTAAATGAGAAATGATAGACGTAATTCAGATTTTTATCCATCAAGCATCCATCAGATATTATTTCAATTGGCGGTTGAGAGATATGTGTAAGTTTTTTTTTTTATTTAAAACGGTGGACCCAAAATAGTATAATATGATTGATGGATAGTTGATGGATCTATATATTGATGTACATGTAGTACTATTGGTTATTAAATTCTTACCAAATTAATATCATAAATTTGGCCCAAAAAGAAAAAAGAAAATCTGGCTATTGGTCTTTCTCTAACTAATTTTTCTAGAAACGTTATAAAATAAAGACTATTGACTTCAAATTATGTAATTTTATGAATTTTTTACATATAGTAGAAATAGATGTACCTATAGACTTTAATAAGTGAAATTTCACTAATTTTTCTAGAAACACTATAAAACAAAGACTATATACTTCAAATTATGCAATTTCATGATTTTTTTACATATAGTAAAAATTGAAGACTATAGGCTTTAAAATGTGAGATTTTACTAATTTTTTAGAAACACAATAAAACAATGACTATAGACATCAAATTATGTAATTTCATAATTTTTTTACATATAATAGAAATTGAAAGCTATAGGCTTTAAAATGTGAGATTTCACTAATTTTTTTAGAAACTCGATAAAACAAAGACTATATACTTCAATTTATGTAATTTCATGATTTTTTTACATATAGTAAAAATTGAAGACTATATAGGCTTTAAAATGTAAGATTTCATAATTTACCTAGAAACACCATAAAACAAAGGCTATAGACTTTAATTTATGTAGTTCATGAATTTTTTATATATAGTAGAAATTGAAGGCTATAGACTTTAAAATGTCAGATTTCACTAATTTTTGTAGAAACACGTTAAAACAAAGGCTATAGACTTCAAATTATGTAATTTCATGAATTTTTTTTACATATAGTATATAAAAATTGAAGGCTATATGTTTTAAAATGTGAGATTTCACTAATTTTTCTAGAAACACCATAAAATAAAGGTTATAGACTTCAAATTATGTAATTTCATGAATTTTTTTACATATAGTAGAAATTGAAGGCATAGGCTTTAAAATGTGAGATTTCTCTAATTTTTTCTAAAAACACTATAAAACAAAGGCTATAGACTTCAAAATTTGTAATTTCATGATTTTTTTACATATAGTAGAAATTCAAGGCTATAGGCTTTAAAAAGTGAGATTTCACTAATTTTTCTAGAAATTCCATAAAACAAAGGCTATAGACTTCAATTTATGTAATTTCATGATTTTTTTACATATAGTAGAAATTGAAGTGTATAGGTTTTAAAATGTGAGATTTCACTAATTTACCTAGAAATACCATAAAACAAAGGCTATAGACTTCAATTTATGTAGTTTCATGAATTTTTTACATATAGTAGAAATTGAAGGCTATAGAATTTAAAATGTGAGATTTCACTAATTTTTGTAGAAACATGTTAAAAGAAAGGCTATAGAATTCAAATTATGTAATTTCATGAATTTTTTTACATATAGTAAAAATTGAAGGCTATAGGCTTTAAAATGTGAGATTTCACTAATTTTTGTAGAAACACGTTAAAAAAAAGCTATAAACTTCAAATTATGTTATTTCATGAATTTTTTACATATAGTAAAAATTGAAGGCTATATATGTTTTTGGGGGTGCAGGTGGTGGAATTAGAGCTGGGCTCGGTGACGATGGTGATAGTGGTGTTGGACTTGATGGTGGAGGTCTCGATGGCGGTGGTCCTGGGTTCGGTGGACTCGCTGGCAACGGTGCTGATGGTGGGTTCATTGGTGGTGCAGGTGGACTAGGTGGTGATGGCGGTGATGATGGTGGTGTTCCTCTCCCACCTTTATAAATGCCATGGATTTCTGTTCTCTCAGTTGTTACAATATGGCTAGCTACCAACCTTTACTTTGGTTAAGATAAATAAAATGTCGATGCTTGTCATCACCTAGCTAGCAGGAATAGTGCGTATTAGTGCATGGTTTCTAATGTGTTCTTCAGTCTTTCTTTAGGTTTCATGTGCATGCATATGGTACATGGTCCTTTTAGTTTATAAGTGGAATATACATATTAATTATATCAATAATGCTAAGTCAATAATGAAAAATCAGCCCATATAGTCAATGAGCCTATTTTGGCTTTGGTTTTGACCCAAATAATCATTGAGATTGTAATGAGTTGAATAATTATGGTCCAAAATCTTATTTATTGGCTGGTTGGACTGATTTTGTATAGTTCATTTAAGATCACCCTAATTATATTTAGCTTGTTTAGAGTTCAAACAATATAATTACTTTTTTTTTATACTTTATTTTATAGCTTTTCACGAGATATATACTTGCATTCCTCACACTGTACCATATGAGATTGGAGTCAGTGTCCATAAATTAAAGAGGAAGTAGGATTTAGGCCCTTAGTTACCAAAGGTGCCTATACCTACCTTAACTACGAAAGCTAAACTCTGGTATTTATTAACTATGAGAGAATAGTTCAAGGAGGTAGAATAATATCGACTCACGGTATCGTTGATAGAAAAATTCATATGATTCAATATTTTTAAAATTATATTTTTTATTTCATAATATAATCAAAAAATTTATGAAATCTCAAATTTTAAAGTATATAATCTTCAATTTTTACTATATGTAAAAATTCATGTGATTCAATATTTTAATGTCTAAATAAGTAAATATAGCCTATATTTTATAGACTATTTAAAAAAACTGTAAAATATCACATTTTAAAGTCTATAGCCTTCAATTTCTATTATATGTAAAAATTCATTTGATTTAATATCATAAATTAAGGCTATAATCTTTATTTTATAGTCTATTTAAAAAATAGAGAAACTTCACATTTTAAATTATAAAGTCTTCAATTTTACAATAAGTAAAAATTTCATGTGTTTCAATATTTTAAAGACCATAATTTTTATTTTATAATACAATAAAAAAAATTATGAAATATCATATTTTAAAGTATATAACCTTCAATTATTTCTACTATACGTGAAAAATTTATATGATTCAATATTTTTAAAACTATAGTTTTTATTTTATAATACAACCAAAAAATTTGTGAAATCTCAAATTTTAAAGTATATAGCCTTCAATTTCTACTATGTGTAAAAATTCATATGATTCGATATTTTAGTGTCTATATATAGTCTATATTTTATTGACTATTTAAAAAAATTGTGAAATATCACATTTTAAAGTATATAGTATTTAATTTTTACTATATGTGAAAATTTCATATGATTCAATATTTTAAAGCCTATAGTCTTTATTTATAATACAACTAAAAAATTATGAAATCTTACATTTTAAAATATATAGCCTTCAATTTCTACTATGTATAAAAAATTAATATGATTCAATATTTTAAAGTCTATAATCTATATTTATCCGTGTATTGCACTGCACGAGTAATAAATACTAGTTAAGCAAATAACTGAGTTCAAATTTTGTGAAACTGATGATTGGAATGTATTGAAGTATAGAATATACCTTAATTGAGTAATTTAAGTCCTTTCGTTGCGGTTATTCTGCTAAATTGATTTGCTTCTCTTTCTGTTATCAAACAACATCTTAATCTCAAAAGTTTATGATATTCTGATTATCAGGAACAAAACATTCTGATCATGACATACATAAGAATCAAATTTCCTTGTCCACTAAATAAATAACGTAAGGCATTACCTCAGCTTCTATATATGTAGAAAAATATCCCTGATATGTTTGAGAAATACTTTTTATATGTCACAAATTAAAATTAATTATTTTATATAATAATTTATTTTTTAAAATATTAATCCAACTTTTAATATCATATATTAATTCAATATTTTAATAGTTGAATTAATAATTTTAAAAAGTTAAATTATTATATATGATAATTGATAATAATGACTAGTTTAATAGTGTACATGTAATACACATTCCACGTAGTTACAATATATATGCTCACTATCACGTTTACATAAATTGGTGAAAAAAACTAATTATAAACTTATAATAATCCTATGAACATATATAAGATTATTTTTTTTTGGTAAGTTTTTTTGTGATTTTTTTGGTAAGTACATATAAGATTATTTGAATAGCTAGACCATAATAGTCTTAGTTTATAATTCATGATCACTCTTGCTACTAAATAATATTTTATGACTTATTTAGTGCATGTTTCGGAGAATCTTAATAATGGTTCATATTTTTATTTTATTTTATAAAATTTAATATAAAATTTTTAATAATCATTTATACAAGTTTTTGAAGTGTACATTAAATATATTTTATATTTTAGTATCTTAACTTTTTCAATTGACCAATTTGGTTCTTGATTACTTGGAACTATTAGTAGTTTAGTACTCTGCGAAAATTGACCTATGCTTTCTTCAACTATATGCTGATCGATGACATGTATTTTCCAAATTGTTGGGAAACAAATTGATTGAGAAGATGCAGGCATTTATGTACGGTTAATTTTAAAAAAGGGCGAAATTATTTTATCACTATTTATTTAGTTCTTCTAAATTAAAGTGGATATTATTCAGAGTGTAAATTGACTTTAAATTGAGAAAATGAAAGGTTAAGTATATCCTTAAATTACTTAACAGAATCTATATGTAATAATGAAAGGTTTGGAGAAAATTAGTACTGATTATGAGATATCTTGAAATTTATTTCAATTTTACTTTTATTAAAATGTTTTACCCAAACATAAAAAATAAAATGAAATAAATTTATTTAAAAATAAAAAAAACTTATTTTAGTCAAATAATAACGTCCAGATAAACACTAATACGTACTCCACTTTTATATTAAAACTCTTAAAATTCAATAATATTTATTGATGTTGTCTAGATGATGTGAAACTTTTATTATACCTAATCATCATTTATCAAAAAGAACGGTTAGGATTTGTTGCAAGTTTTGCCCATACCATAGTGATATATAGTAATTCAGTGTTCAATGATTTTTTTTTTTTTTGATAGTGGGGGCAAAAAGAAGAGAATAAAACTAAATAACAAGAAGAAGGTAAGGAATATAATAATACCTTTCTTTCTTTCTTTCTTTTCGGGTATATATAAAGGTGAAGAATCCCTTCCCTCAATGAGGGAACCAACTATTTATTCAAGATAAATAATTATATAAACTTGAATTTATAATAAATATAATTTAATATTTTAAAAATCGAATCCAATATTGAATCAGATGGAGGAGTGGTTCACAGGTTTAGGGATTCAACCATATATAATTAGATATATAAAATATATATTTATCTAACAATATATATGCATATGATGACTTATATGCTATAAAAATGTATTAAAAAATTGCTTGAAAGTTAAAGTATAGAGCATTTACTAAATTTAGAGGTTTAATAGTCTTTAGTTTTAATAATTATATCATATATTATATTATATTTAATTATAAAATAATTATTAAATTTTTAAAAAATTAAAATTTTTATTTTTAAATTTATTGACCAATTCAACCGATTTTTTACTTATTTTTTGAAAACCGATTTTTATAAAAAAAACTGGACCGCACATAGGTCCAATTCTCAGTTTAACCAGTCGAACCGTCCGATTTTTTGAATACTGATATAATCTTATACGTGATAATATATTAATCAAATTTTATAATATTATTATAATTATAATTTTTAATTAAATTTTAATTAATTAATATTTTATCCTCCGTAGAATTCATTATAAACTCGAGCCATATATTAACGGCGCTCTTTATTTAACTTTATGAAAATACGGGAACGCTAAAAGATGGGAAAGTTAGATTATGCCTTGTCATGTTTTTGTATGTAACCCAAAGATTATATTCTTCCCTTCCAAACATTTTCTCCATCTTTGATATGTCCTTTTCTTTTTTTCAGATGCGGTATCTTGCTTCGTTAGTGTTGTTGGAATTTTTTACTCCTCTATTTGTGAGTTCAGAATTAATTAAGTTAATTATTCTTAAAATAATTAAGATAGGGTAAATTGTAGTACTAAATGTTGGGTGAAATTTACATAATCTTCTCTTTATTTATAAAATTTATTTAAGAGATTCATGAAAATACAAAGTTATTACATTAATTTCTCCTTAAAAGGACACTATATTATAGATAAATAGATGCTAGTAGAGAAAAATAAATAATGTGTGTAACATTGAGTGACATTTCCTTAACCTACCAATAAATATGCAATAATGTTTATCGTATATCAGAAATATATCAAACTAATATTCAACGTGTGCTATATATGATATATAATGTGTGTTATACGTACGTTTGCTATATATGTAATACATATTATATATTATGTAATAACACACGTTGGATACTAGTTGATCGTATTTCTGTTGTACGACAAGTATAATATTTGAGGATACTTTCGTGTTACGAGGATTACTTGATAATTAAGGTTTATTAAAACTGAAATAAATATCATCGTCTTTATCAATTTTAAAGAAACTGGTAAATTTAAAAAACATTCGTCAAATCCTCTAAAACCCTTAATTTCATTTTTCTTATCAATTTTAAACCTATATATGAACAAGATCATTTTAAGCTCTTTGAAATCCTTCCCTTTGACAATAGTCAAATCAACCATGGACCCATTTGATAATATTTTTATAAAAAAATCCATTTGAAAAATTAGTTTTTAGCATGTTAAGTAATTGTGATATAAATTTTTTATATTAACTGATTTTGACTGATTTTTTATTGTCTAAATAATAACAATACTCAATACTCTTATTTATTTGCACACACAATTCATCACATGTCAACTATAACAATTTTGTTTAATTGTTGTGATTTTATTTCATGCAGCATGATGGTGATGCTTCTCCCTCATTCCCACCTTTATATATTCAAATATTTATATGTTGCTGCATGCTTGACTTTTGTTTGACTGCTTTAATTTATTCGGTTGGAAAATGATATTTTGATATTTAAAAAGTAATAATGCTAAGTAGACAATGAAAAACTAGCTCATACAGCCAATGGGCCTATTTTGGCTTTGATTTTGGCCCAAATAATCATTGAGATTGTAATGGACTGAGTAATTACGGTCCAAAATCTCATTTATTGACTGATTGGACTGATTTTGTATTGTTCATTTAGCATCACCGTACCCTTTAAAAATTGAATGTGTCCCATAAGACATTAATTCTTTTATTATTGAAGAGATTGTGATTTAACTTTATAAATTAATCTAATAGTAAGTAAATGAATATCTTATTAGATATCCACTTTTTGACTGTCAAATTAATATTGCTATATGCATTGTATTTGAGGTTTAGGAGCTTTTCCTTAGATAACATGATATATAGCGCTCTTTGATTTGATATTTAATTTGTAAAATTTATTTTAAATAGAATTATTTTTATTAGAATTAATTTGATAAAAAAATAATCTAAAGTAAAATAATCTCTATTAAATAATATTTCTATAAATAATTCTAATATAATCACTATAACAAAAATGATCATTTTCAACATGTAATTGTCAAAAAGTGTTGATAAAAGTATTGTCAAAAAAAGATATATTGACATTTGTTGACCGTTGAAAATAGTCATAAACTTTTTTTTGACAATTAATGGCTGTTGAAAATACTCAAAAACTAGTTTTAAATATTTTCGACGGCGACTAATTGTCAATATTACTTTTGTTGACAATACTTTTATTGACACAATTAATGTTGAAAATGCTCATTTTTATAGTAGTGTAAAGTGCTAAATATTCATCACTTCTTGTTAAATATATTCTAAAAGCAAGCATTAATAATTTTAAAATCATGAAATAAACATATAAAAAATTTATCAAAATCAATCTATTTCTATCCAAACATGCTAATAATAAATTTTATTTAATTTGGACTAATAGAACAATTACAAGTATATATATAAAACAACTACATTTTGAGATTACACTACTTAATTAGCTTGTAGCTAATCAAATAACTAGATAAAATCAAACCACTTCTTCACACATACACATCACAAATTACATAGAGTCATCATAGACTTATATCTAATAATAATAATTAATACTAATAATGATCACTACCCTACTACTAATTCGAGCTACATTATTCTTCCATCAAAAAGCTAATTAAGATAACAACTATAATAATTAAGCAATAATGTTTGTCGTACAACAGAAATACATCCAACTAGTATCTAACGTGTGCTATACATAATATGTAATGTGTGCCATATATATGTATCATACACATACGTATAACACACATTAATTCCGTATTATGTATAACGCACGTTGGATACTAGTTGGACGTATTTCTGTTATACAGCAAACAATATTGAATAATTTAGTAGGAACATAACTACATAAGTACATAACATGATATAATTAATTAATTTGCATGAGCTAGCTAGGTTTTTAATTTTGTTGAATCCCCTTATTTTTTTAATTATTGTATGTTCAAGACAAAGCAGCAGTAGTAAAAGGTTTGAGGAGAGGAATGAGAGAGCCACTAAGGTGAAGGGACATGACTTCATTGGTGGACCCCACAAGCTTTCCTCCAATGAACACAGCAGGAACAGGTGCAGTGCACCCTAGCCTGGTTATAGCCTTCTCCATCTCCTTCCCTTCGGAGTCCTTATCAAGCTCATGGACGGTTGGGATCACTCCAAGCTCTTGGAACAATATGTTCACTGCATAGCATAGGCAACATGAGCTCTTGCTGAAAATCACCACTCCTTTCTCTGATGCCAACCTTGTAACCTTCTCCATCTCCTCTTAATTATTAATTAATTAAGATATATTATATTTAATAAAAGGAAATGTACGTATGGTCAAATTCAAATTAAATTGAATTTGATCAATTGGGGAATGGAAAATTAGAAGAGGCTTGAGGTTTATTTGAGATGAGTGTACCAACATATTAGACTATTTATAGGGGTACGAAGTGCTAGCTAGCTAGCTTGTGCTTGAAACAAGCTAAGCACATTGAGAAAAAGTGGTTGTTCTTTTTTTATGCCAACTATATGCATGTATAATTAAAGCAGAGACTTTGGAGATAGAGACTACTATTGTGTATGTATCTACGTATGACTTTATTTAGACTTAACAAGTTGCTTGGGGGACATCTATATATTTATTTACATGCTTATGCCTAAGTTAGTACAATGTCAAGACTTTGTTTGCTCATCATATCATAGACAAATAATATGAAAATTATAATAATATCTTTGAGATACATAGGTGGCATATATGGCTGAGGTGGATTGACTCATTTTTATAATATGGGTTGAAAATAAGAACCCATTGTGTTCAAAAAGTGGTGGATTGATTGATCAACCTGACAAATTCAATTGATTTTGTATTTCTGGATATATTATATCATATCATGGATTAATCCGTTAAAATTCATCATAAGTTTACCTAATTATAATTAATGAAGCGGGCAGGTAGGTCTATTTTGACCGATAAATATTTGGTTATAATAAAATATCTCTAAACAACTAATATATTATGCATAATCTATATATAATATAATATGTACAATGTATATCACATGTTAAGCACATTATATATCACTTGTTATGCACAATATATATCACATGTTGCAACATCATATTTCTTTACAACATGTGATATATGTCGTGCATATCATATAATATATGTGTGCACAATATGTGATATATGTATATTATATTATATATTTAGTGTATAATATATTAACTGTTTTGACTGATGATTTTTTATTGTACATATCTCACTACTCTTTTTTTGATAATTACATATCTCACTACTCTATTTGATCATAAAAGTTGAGGACAATAATTCACTTGATAAATTGGTAAGTAACTAACTAATTAAGTATTTTTTTTTCTTTTTTTGCTTTTTCTCCTCATTCTCTATCTTTTAGTGGGAGTAAGTCCAATATATGCATTGTTGCAATACAAGGAACAATACTGTTGATTCAAAAAATGATGGGGTGCAGTTGGAAGTGTGATCAATCAATATCTCTTTTAAACTTGAAACCGTGCACAATATATACAGCCACATAGCCTAGAGTTGAATTTAAATGTTTGTATTAGTATCAAAATGACCTTATAGATATATATATACATAAACCCCTTATTATCACTTGACCAAGAAATTAAGTCTAATACTATAGATGAAATCAGCTCGTCCAAAAGCTTAAAACTTGTACATAATTCATTGATAATTTTATACTCTAATAGACAGGTGGGGCCGTCGGGTGGAATCCAATTGTGACTACATTTCCAATGACCAAGGAAGTAAGTAGTGATGAAATAAATAATAGTTGTATTATTGTAATTGTGTGAGGGAGGGAGGCGTGTACCTCCATAGACCATTTGTTAGAAAGTAGTGGAAAGTGAGAATAGAAAATGCTCAATCTCTCTCAGCTCATGAAAAGTGTAAGAAGGACGATGCTGATGGTCAATTTATACCAGATTGAATTCAGATTCTTGTTATCATGCAACCAACCACACTTTGAATCCCTCCTCCTTATTTTATATATGATGCATCGATCCATAGAGTAGGGAGGGATCCGAATCGGATTGAGACACTAACTAACTAGTGATCATGCCTTTCGTGGGATTCTTCTTTTGCGTCCATCAATTTGGGCACTCACACATATTACACACATTCAGCACTACTATACAATATTCTCATGCTCTATATATGATCACCACTATCTTCTAATTCTACTTCTATCAAGGCATAACTATATATACATACATACCACAAACTTTAATTTCTTCAATATTTTCTTTATCACATTTTAACTACCTAGTCCTTAAAAATTGCATATATATATATATATATATAGCGCATTGCTAGAGGCACAACAAAAAACCAGCCAAAACAGTTAACAAATAGGAATTTGGGTCATAATCATCCAGCCCATTAAAAATATACTCATGATTAAAAGTGTGATTTGGGCCATAAAATGTTAAATATGTTTGTTGGCTGTTTTGACTGATTTTTTATTATACTCCAAACATTTGTTATATATATATATATATAATTTTAGTTTAATTTTTAGAATATATGTCACTTACATATGCATTTTCATATACGACTAAAATTATGTCGTATTTCTCTTTCAAGAATTAAATTGATATAAAAATATGTTTTAATTAAGAGTGAATTGATATTATATGTTCGTATTTGATTCACACCATAAAACTCAATGAAATTTTAGTTAAAAATCTAACATAGTCCTCGATAGAAGTTCTCAATTCAGTGTTCAATAAACCTATGTCATTAAAAAAATTCCTACTACTATATATTCTCATAATATATAACTAACCATTACAAAATCGAAATATCTGTCCAATGACTATGTTTAAAAGTTTTTTTAGTTGTTCACGGTGTTCAGAGGAAGACACCAGCAAGAACTTTTTTCATTTATAAGACTTTAACTCAAGATCTTATTTAAGAAACAACAAGTCGTTTACCACTTGTTTCGATCATTGATGGCTAGGTTAAAAATTAACTAAACAAAATTAATTATGTAAAGTCTAGGTTTCATGTGCATATATATCTATAAATATATATGAGCACATAGAGGACGTACACGTGTTCAACTAGAGTTGAAAAATCTTTTTCCAGAGAGAGGAAGAAGAATGAATTCCCTTCCTTTACCAAGTGAACAAAAGAATAATTCCACGTGTCACCACCATTGTAACCGCAAAATGCAAAGCATCTAATGCATGCCCATATAACAAAACATAATTGATTCAGCACAATAAAAAAAATCAGTCAAAACAGTCAACAAAATCCATTTAACACTTTATGGTCCAATTAGCACTTTTAATCATAAGTATATTTTTAATGAACTGAGTGATTATGACCCGAATTTCTATTTGTTAGCTGTATTGGCTGATTTTTTGATGTATCTCTAACATTGCTCATAACAAAAGTACAAATTTTACTTTTTTTTAATTAGAAATTAGACACAAAATACATCTAGATATATTAATTTCTCAATATATTAAAAAAGAAAAATTGACCATTATTTTAGAATAACAGTAATAGTATAAGAAGACTGATTTTGATTCTGATACAAGACAATGCCGAATAAAATATAAGTACATAAAATGAGCAATGCTAGAGGCACAATAAAAAAACAGTCAACACAACCAACAAATTCTGCACAATGTATATAACATAAATTGCATAACGAATATTACATGTTGTGCACAACATATAGCACATGATGTGCACAACATATATAACATGTTGCAAAGAAAGATGATGTTGCAATATATGATATATGTTGTGCATAATAGATGATATATGTTGTGCACTACATATAATATACATTGTGCATTTTATATTATATATGTTGTGCACAACTTATTGACTGTTTTGACTGACTTTTTGTTGTACCCCAAGTATTTCCCACAGAAAATACATATACATAAAATTTATATAATTTTATATATATTATATTTATTTTCTTGTACAATACATATTTTCATTTGAATCTTGTACTCATGTCATTTGAAATATATACACAAATATATGTGACTCAAATACCCTTAGTAAAAAATGAAACAACCCTAACTTCTCCCCTAAGCCCATAAGCCAGCGACGACAATAGAGCGAGCTAGAATACCATAATAACCCTAAGCATCAACTCGCACTAGAGAAGATACAAATGAATAGAGAATATCATACCTAGAAAATGCAATGACATTGATGAAAGAAGCTTAGGCGGCGACGATGAGTAGAAGCTTCGGCGAGAGTACTGAGCGAAAACCGAGAGAGAGATCACAGAAGAGAGGCTAGGTTAAGTTTTCATTCTTTGAATGAAATTGAGTGTGAGTGAGTTTGAAGTGGAAGGTAAATTGGGAATAGCAATGAAAAAGCATAGACACCCTCGTAATGCAAAATTCATTAAATCATTCTTCTGCCGTGTATTCATTTTAAATTTGTACAGAAAATATACAAAAATTTATATTTGTGTATTTTTTTATATCTATATTTAAATCAAACACTCTAATTCTTATACTTAGCTATATTTCTGTCTTGTACACGTAATCAAATTAATGCAGCCTTAGTGTTTGATTGTTGATAGTGTATAGGAAATGATCAATTTTATGAAAACAAATTATTCTAATGAGAACTTTTATTTTAAAAGAATTAGCTATAATTATTGCGATAAATACTCTAATAAACAATAAAAAACTAGTTATATCATAATTTTAATTTAATAGTAGGTTAGCTAGTTTAAAAAGAGTGTACATATACTACAAAATGGTTAACGATTTTCATGTTTTTCTTTGGCAAATACTAATTTATTCGCAAATATCCTTCTATATAAAATAACATTACTAGAACATTTGAAATAATGTCATAAATTGGTGTAAGTCAAGTCCCATATTTGTAGGAAATTGAATGCCAAAGAGGGCCCTAGGCCTGCTTATAAGGCCTTAGGCTTTGTGGTTTTATCACCTTTAGTAGAATTAGGCTTGGTTAACCAAAAAAAATAATGGCCCAGCTATAAGTTAAGAGTGCCAATGTAGATGTGTATAAAGTCACTAGAATTGTGATAACAAAAAAAAGAAAGTCACTAGAATTGAATGTAGTGAAGAGAGAGTTGAATAGTATCATATATATACATAAGATTTTAGTTTTTATTTTTATAATAAAAAAAGTTACTCGTACAATGAGTATACCTAACCACGTATATCCAACCAAAGTAGTCATATTTCCATATATATTAATGTGTGTCAGTCGACCCGACGAACATCTATTAGAGGTTTGATGCTAGTTGGATAGTAGTACATTGGTTGTACATATAGCAGTATTGTTTTTATAATTATGGGTAATTGGTATTTTCCTTTTGGAATTACAGTGTGTTGTCTTTTTAATTTCTTTGTATTTTCTTCTTGCATCCACTGCATTGTTAGCTTTCCTAACATTACGATCAATGTTTGAGACAATATTGATACACATGCATGCCATTATAATTTTTTGTTTACAACTTCTATTTTTATTGTCATTAAATATGATGAATAAATAAAATCAATAAAGAAGGAATATCATTGTATTTAAAAATATGTTAACCTAACATATGAACCCTATATTTAATTTTATTTCAATTGCAAAGAGATTCACTTGCTGTGATTTGTTTCCCATCTAGGAATTCAATTT
Organism: Aeschynomene evenia; assembly: GCA_013621005.1. Lineage (NCBI taxonomy): Eukaryota > Viridiplantae > Streptophyta > Magnoliopsida > Fabales > Fabaceae > Aeschynomene > Aeschynomene evenia. The sequence continues at coordinate 4,331,377 of CM024264.1, read as the reverse complement.
GAATCAAGGAGGGACCAACATACAAGACCTGCATGCATGCAATGCTTGTCATCCAGAATAAAAGATTTATTTACTCTATAATATTATATAATAAAACAAAAAATTTTAGATAATAATATTTCTTCAGTTAAAACAAATAAAAAAACTTATTTGAACAATTTACCTAAATAATATTATTAATTGTGTTTATTTTTTAATGAGCTGTATAATTTAGACCTCAACTCTTATTTTTTATTGTTTTGACTGATATAATTTTGTATCCTAATAAAGTTCATAATAAAAATTGTACTTTATCCATGTTTTCGTACTCATATCCAAACATAGCCTAAAGATATCATTATTAAGCCCGTCAAATATAAATAGTTTCAACTCTAAGAACTATTGGCAATAATAATATAATATTGGCCATGGCAATATAATGGAACTATATGGCTTGCATGAAACAATACCTAAGAATTTGAACCTCGCTCCCCTAATCTCTGTTTTGCTTTTGCATGGTGTCCAGTGTCCAAAGCAATTGTACCACTCTAATTAGTTCATCATGAATAATGAGAATTGATCCTTTTCACCTCAACAAGATTAAAAAAATTAAAAAATTCTCCACTAAATTAACTCATATTATTTAATTATCAATTCATGATTCTCTACCTATAGAATTATATTACTAAACAATATAATAATGAGAATAAAAATCTTTAATGATTGGTACTGAATTCCATGTGTCTAAGCGAAGTTTTGCTAGATATATAGTTGATATATCAAAATCATCTTTTTGTTATAAGATCACTATTTAATTAATTAATTAACTGAGTAATTATTTTTTGTGGTCAGTTATATAAGTTTAATTTTGATATTCTCAGTATTTTACACAAATTTCTATACCATTAGGGCGTTCAAAAATTAATAAACTTTATTCATTATTAAAATATGAGACCCAGATCAAATGAGTTTCACAATAGCCTAATAATATTAAGGGTGATGCTAAATGAACAATATAAAATCAGTCCAACCAGCCAATAAATGAATTTTTGGACCATAATTACTCAGCTCATTACAATCTAAATAATTATTTGGGTCAAAACCAAAGTCAAAATAGGCTCATTGACTGTATGAGCTGGTTTTTCATTGTCCACTTAGCATTATTGTAATATTAAATAGTATATATTGATATGATGTCCCACAGAGTATCAAATACAAATAAAATTTCTTACTAATTTTCTTCATTAGGTTATGCTTGACCACGTGGTGGCCATGCAGATAGCTTATTTTAGAGAAAACGGTTCCTATAAAAGAAAAGAAAAGAAAAGAAAATTATCTTTGTTTATTTTGTGGATATGGACGAATAACCTTGAGGCATAGAAAGTGCCTAGAATTACCCCTCTTTGTGTCACAAGCATATAGAGCAATATGGCGCCATGCACGTTCATAGCTTTTATATATATATACAACAGTAATACATCAATCTTCCATCAATTATATTATGCTATTTTGAGCTCACAATTTTAAATAAAAACAAAAAAACTTGCACATATTTCTCACCTTCCAATTTAAACAATATCTGATGGATGCTTGATGAATAAAAAAATGATGTACACCTATTATTTCTCTCTCTCTCTGTATATATATATATATATATATATAATCCTAACTCCTAAGTGATGAGCCTATAAGATGATTATATTATCCCAGCACCTGGTGCCCAAATTCAGTGGTTAGGAATAATTTGAAAGGAAAGTACTAAATGTACATAGTATAGTATTTTTCTATCAATTTTTCATCCATTTAAATGTTGATAATTTTAATGAATATGTTTGTAACTTACTAACATATTCATCAAAGTTATCAACATTTAAATGTATGAAAAATGAATTGAGGAATACTACTATGTACCAATAACACTTACCAACTTAAAAACTGTTAAAAAGATTATACATACTAAATATAATAGATTATACAAATCATAAATAATAAATTATTGAATCTGATAGATTATTATACGTACAAAGTAACAATTTACTCATAGAATTTGCTGTTTAATACATACATAGATTGAGTTACATATACAAGTTATTATTTATTACAAATGGATTAATTATTTTGATGTGTATAATTGTTTAATTTTCCAAATCAAAGATTTATTATTTATATATTAATATTGGATGATGTTAATAAAGACACTATGGCAACGTTCATTTGATCAATACATGATAGAAAATATAAGACAGAACACAAAATGTGGATGTTTGATGATTGAAACGAATACAACATAATCTGTATAATTAATACACAAATATCGTACTATATATGTGTATTAAAAAAATAGACACACAAATACACGTACATAATACACATAAACTTAAATGAATCAATAATACTATTTGTACATACACTTTCTCTTACATACATTCTCCACCCACTTAATCACCTTTAGATTTTGATGTGACATCACTGCACCACTTACACTTCTTTTCTCCACCCTCGAATAAAAACATATGTATATTATACATTCCATTTGGTATGTACCAATAGCATCACTTATTAACATCATCCTGTATACTCATTATTAGTCAGTTTGTTACTGGTAGTTAGCTAGTTGCTATTTTCTGTTGCTGTTAGTTTTTCTGTTTCCCCTTTTTCCATTCATTGTAATTATATTTAAATACAAAAAGTCTGAAACGAAATGAATCAGTAAGAATCATTTCACCAAAAATTCTCCTTGCTCCCTCTTGAGAGAAAATCCATGCTCATCCCTTCCTCTGTTCTTCTTCTTCATTTTTCTCATTCTCAGAACTCATTCATGCTGGAATTCAACCATAGATTCCAGATTTAACATGGTATCAGTTGTTCGATCCTTGCCTTTTTACAATAAAAAGATATTGTATCGTCTTATATTTATATAGTGTATTGTCTTCAAAAGTAACAAACTCAACCTATGAGAATGAGAGAGTAGAAAATGAAATAGAAAAAAATTGAAAAGATTTTTTTACACCTCGTATGTAAGTGAAGGTTAAGAAGATATGTTCACATAACAAGAATCATCATGTTATGAGTCTCATATTGGGAATGGGAAGGTTAGAGTAAAGTTAAGGCCTATTATAAGGTCTTGGGCTCTTCCTCCCTAATAGTTAGCTTTTGGGTGTTGGTTCTCCCAATATTTTATGTTCGTAACAATGGTGTTTTCATTGAGAGCCGGTCAATCGAAAAGGACTACCGACGGAGGATTCTTACTGTGACGAGTGAAGTGCCGTCAAGTGATGGAAGATTCTGACCGGCAGAGGGGCTGACCGTGAAATAAGTGAAGCCGTCAAGACATCAGCTTTCTTCGAAGAGGATGCTATGTTACGAGTCCCATATCAGGAAGGCTAGAGTAAAACAAATAAAGATCTTATAAAGTCTTGAGCTCTCCTACTCTAATAACTAGTTTTTGAAATGTTAGTTCTTCCAAGGTTTTATGCTCGTAATACATCACTTTATATGATATGAATGAGATTATTCTTTTTCAGTAAGTGGGTGAGATTTTCATGAGAAACTTTGTGTTATTCATAAAAGGTGATACTCAGTAAAGAGCAAAGACTTTATTCTGTAAGGCAAATTCTCTTGCAATTGATTGAATTGATGACTTCATCATGTTATCCTATGCAAAAAGTGGTATATATGTGAGATAGGCAAATTTCTATGGTTGCAAATAAAGAGTGTAACTGAAGCATGTTTTCTACCAAGAATTATTTTTGAAATTTAAAATTAAATAAACCCCTCAAAGTTTAAAGTTGCATGAACTATATAGTATAACTATTTTCTTCCTTATGATACAAGTTTTCACACAAATTCATAGATATGTATTAGATATCATATATATAATTATTCCCCTGTTTCTACTTTCTACTTAGATATAATAATCAATTTATGAAAATTAAACATTAGTTACAGAATCATTATATGAACTATCTTTTCTTGACTTCTACATATCAATTTTTACTTCATCTATTATAGATGAACATTAATAAGGTCGAGAAAAAATAATTCGAATAACATTTTTCAGCTAATACATAATCAATAAGCATTTCATGAAGAATACTCTTATTATTCTTTTTTATGGGTTTTTCTTGGAGTCGGTTGGTAGTTAAGGACTAATCTATAGCTCATGCGGAGATCACCTTTCGGTGGGTAGGGAACTGACCACAAGGTTTTCTGCATACACACCGTCCCAAGGATCGAACCGGGGACATGATGCTTAAGCAACTCAAGTATCTACAACTTGTACTAATTACCTACGTGGTTAAGAGTACTGTTATTTACACAATGAAAAATAAGTCAAAATCAGCCAATATAGGGATTTTAGGTCATAATCATTCGGCCCATTAAAAATTAACTTCTTAAAGAGACTTTTTTTTTTGCTAAAAAATTATCAAATGAGTTCATTGACTTTGACTATTTTTTCATTGTTAAAACAAATATTATCATTTCATGAATCACCAAAAAGGCAAAGACCATTTATATATAGATTTCCTTCATACAATCAAGTAAAGAGGACACTCAAGAAAAAGAAGGGGTGTCCCTTAAAAAGCCAAAAACAGAAAAAAAACTTCAAACCCAATTAATAAAAAGAGCACTACTCCATTTTATACATACATATACTACACTCTATTATGGAGTTTTCTCTTCTTCTTTTTTTGTATAATTGGGTATATGAAGAAATTAGCACATAAAATAAAAGTAGTACTAATTATTAATCATTAAAACCATATAGCCTTTGCATCAATGAGCATTTGCTTGAGTGAACCATCAACATGAAGTGATATAACATCTTTTGCTGAGCCAACAAATTTGCCTCCAATGAACACAGCTGGGACTGAAGGGTTACATCCAAGGCTCCTCAAAGCCCATTCCATTTGTCTTCCATAGGAATCATTGTCAAGCTCATGAACTGCAGGGCTTGCTCCAAGTTCATAGAACAATTGTGTTATGCTATGACACATACAACATGAACTCTTTGTGAATATTACTGCGGCTTTCTTTGATGCCAATTCCCTTACTCTATCCATTATTATCACTCCAAACAAGAAAGAAATTAGTAATAGGAATTTATGAATTTGATGGTGGTTGGAAATTGGTTATAAGGTTGGTTTTTTGTGTAATAATGTTGTGTGTTCTGTTTTTTTGGGTTTGGTGGTGGAATTTGAGATTTCATCAGCACTTATTTATAGTGGTTGGTTGGTTGGTTTGATGAGGGTGTATAGTAGTGGAAGTGGATTTCATTGTATAATCTAGAAAAAGGCAGAGGAAAAAATAAATAAATAATTAATATGTAATGTTTATCGTACAACAGAAATACATACAACTAGTATTCAACGTGTGATATATATATATATATATATATATATATATAACACGTGTGTATAGCACACATTCGGCATTATGTATAGCACATGTTGAAGACTAGTTGGACGTATTTTTTTTGTACGACAAACATTATTGAATAATTAATTGGTTGATTGTTATGCCTTAATGTATGGATATATATGGAAAAGAAATAAATTAGAGAAAGTTCAATTCCATTGAGATATTTGTTTGGATAAGGGTTTTAAAAGTAATGCTACCTGATCATTTGGTTGATTGTGACACTGGAATTAATGAACAACTTGCATTTAGCATCACAACACTTTGATATGTAATAAGAAATGATAATTCAAAATCACTTTGGGGTAGCAAAATATACGCAATAATCAATTTTTTCATGCATAAAAATTTAGGCGAGGGAAGATTCGTCCTAATTCAGGATTAGAATATGTTTTAAGACTCATTAAGTGCTTATAAATTCTTTTATAAATTGTCCATCACGGACATTGATAATCTGATAATCAAACTCAAATCATATTAATGCATGGACGGAAGGTCGATCGGATGAGAATCGAGATTATTTCATGCAATAATCAATGCATTTGGAATAAGAATAATTTTTTTGTATAATTTATTAACCGAAAGAGCTAGGTCTTTCGGCAATGGTTTTTTCAGCATCATGGATTGAGAACATTATTCTATAATGTTAATTTATGCTAAGTACATTAGGGTTGATGGCACCAAATTAAAACAGCAATGTTGCGCTGTCAACATAATATGCAAAAGGAATAATTGAATCCCTATATCCATTTAGAATTAACATCACCTATCAAAGTCAAAGGCCCTGAAAATGTTCCAAGTGTCACATGCATGGTGGTGTGTGGATTCACTAGGCAAATAGTTAACCCCACATCATCACACTACCATGGTTATCCAAAAGAATTAAGGATAGAAAGGTAACAAATAAAAATCAATAAATTTTACACAAATACTTGGAGAACAAAAAAAAAAATCAGTCAAAATAACCAACAAAATCCATTTAACATTTTATAACCTAAATAACATTTTAATCATGAGTGTATTTTAATGGGCTTGGTAATTATGACCCAAATTCCTATTAGTTGGCTGTTTTGGCTGATTTTTTGTTATACCCCTAGCAATGCTCTAAATTTTAATATATAACAAAAAAAATAGTTAAAATAATCAATGAACCCATCATTTAGACATTCAATAATGCTTATCGTACGACAAAATTTAAATACGTCTAACTAGTATCCAATGTGTGTTATATATACATAATATGAAATATGTGTTATATGTATAGTACATATACGTATAGCATACATTCCATATTATGTATAACACACGTTGGATATTAGTTGGACGTATTTCTGTTGTACGACCAATATTATTACTTTGACATTTTTTCATTAATGTAAGAATGAGGAAGAAAAGATAAATTTTAGTGGCCTGAGTGACTGTGACTCAAAATCTCTATATTGATTAATTTTAGCCGATATTTTATTGTACAAATAACAACATTCAATAAAAGTAAAGTTTTGGTGAATTTATTTTACTTGATACAAGAAAATTTGATTGTTCTAGTAAATTTGAGTCAATTGATTCCTCAATCAAATTGGTCTTAGTTTCACTTACCATATCTAGTGTTAGCATTCATATTATATGTTGGTATTTAGGTTCTTGTGTAATGTTGGGGTTGGCTATATATATGCTGATGTGGAATAGAAAAGATAAGTGTCAATCCAATTCCTTTCAATCCACTATATATCTCACTATAAGCATCAGATTCATTTGGAATACAAAAACAGTGTCAATCCTATGTGTCAATAATTGACCCTTTGAGTAGGGAAGGGATTCTTAACTAATTAACTAACTTCTCTTCAATGGCCGGTGATGATGTAATGAAAATCACAATATATATATATGCTTTTTTATTTGTTCTTAGATTTCCACGGGATTGATTGATATTTCAAACATGCATGACTATCCAAATTCCATATAACAATATGTTGGAGGGTGTGAATTTACATCATTATTTAGTTTTTATTTTTTTTACCTAGATAGTCTAAGGCGAAATTCCAAGCGACGATCTCCTGAAATTTTTAATTTTATCTGTGAAAATAAGAAAAATTTATATATTTAATTTTCTTAAATTTTTTATCTCATGTTTTAAGAAAGTTTATTTGATATACAACCTAATTATTACCCAACATACTATATATAGTTGTAGGAAAATTAGAGACGTGTAAAAAGTTAAGTTTCTATAATATATGTTCAAATTTAACAAATGACTCAAATAAAAAATCAATCAATAAAATTAAAATATAAAAAAAGTAAATGTTCTATTATTATGTGGTACTAATCACTTGTCAGACTACTGCATACATATTTACTTATTTAATATTAGTATTATAAAAAACGTCTATCTAATTCCATTTCTATTATATTGGCCCTAATAAAAATAATTCATGACTTCAACCCTAGGCATAGTCCCATGTGGAATTTGCATACATGAGAGGATTCACTTGTCTTGATTAGTAGTCAAAATAACTAAAAATAGGAGTTTGAATCTAAATTACTCAACTCATTAAAAAAACACACATAATTAAAAATATTATTTGAATAAAAAAAATGTTAAAATGAATTTTTTTTTACTATTTTAACTAAAAAATATTGTTATCTAAAAACTTTGTACAAAAGAAATTTTAATGTCAATCCTGGCCATCTTTCAAAAACTTGAGGTTGTGTGACTTGTGATTTTTCCAATTTTATTTTATCTATATATTGGCCTATATGAACCATTTTATTATCTATTTGTTATAAGAAAATATATTTTTTTTACATCTATTTGAATGTATACATCCAAAATATGTATGAAAATTGACTAATAGAAAATATATATGAGAGTCATATATTTTATGAATATGATATTTTAATATTTGAAAGTAAATAATATATAAATACCATAATATGGAAAGGAGTTATTAGACATGTTTATCACAACCAGAACACCCAAGCCCTTCATACCTCTAGCTAAGAGAGGAACATGGTTAATTATTGCTACTTGATTTCATAGATAGATAGATATAGTCTCAAAACATTCTATAAGGTATAAATTCCTTGGCTGGCTAGGGTGGCGGTTCTGATTCATCATGTTTATTTGTTACTTTAATTTGGCAAGATCAATGCTTAGCTTGTTTCATATCCATATATAGGAATAGGAGTAAGGATTATTCTTCAATTTGACATCATCATTATTATTATTATTATTTGTTGATATATAGTGTCAATTCGAGGGTGGGGGACGGAATAGAATGAATGTCAACTTGAGAGTAATAAAAATTCTATATAGATGGTATAATTGAAGAGTGTGATAGGAATTATATTGGATGAAATGTATGTATCAATCTCCATTTTTGGTTAGGCTAGTGAAAAGGGATTTTAACCAATTGTTCCTACGATTGTGGGAAAGGGAATATATATTATAGGTATTCTATCACCATAACACTCATAGGATGTGTATGGAATTATTAAAATATCAAAAGAGATGAAATGAAATGAATTATAAATTATTTTTATCAAAATATTCTAAAAAAGCATAGAATTTAAAAATATATAATTATTAATTTTATAAGAATTATAAATTATTTTTTTTTCTTTATTTTTTATGACTTCAATGCAAAGACATCCATAGAATCATAACATACCTCATCGTCTTAAATCACTAGTACATACCCTCTCTCCACGTTCATGTATTTAATTTCTATACATCACTCTATATTGTTAGCTAAATATTTGGTATATAACAAAGAAAAAAAAAACAGCTAAAATAATTAATATATTATATGTATATTATATATTATACAATATATATTATATGTTATACAAATCATATATCACAAATTTTGCATGTTATATATCATATATTATAACATAATCTTTTTTTGCAATATATGAAATATGAAGTGCACAAACATGCATGTAATATATATATATATATATATATATATATATATATATATATAGTATGCATAATACATAATATACAAAATATATAATATATGATATTCATAACATATTAGTTGTTTTTATTTTTATTTTTCTTGTACACGCTCATATTTATAATATACAAAACTGGAAAATCTTTCTTGAACCCATTGGATAGAAATCTTATATTAATAATTCAGATATGGCTAAGAATTGGATTATGCATGTGGAGAATGAAACTAGATGTATTGTGAATATATTTCTCTTTGGTTTCCATATAGTATCTTCTCTACTAATTAAAGGACTAATTTTCTAAAGTACGTATTACTAGACATTCAAGTGGAAATCCTTTGCTGCAATATCTTTTCTATGTACATTAATTTCAGGATTCTCTAGCTAATTGATCAAAATTGAATTAATCACATATGCCTGAAGGATTTGAACACTCTACGACTTGGACCAATAACTTTTTAACATTGTATATTATATTTATGAATTAGATTTTATATCAAGTGTCAATTTTTTAATATATACAAATAATATAACTAAAAAATGGGCCTTTAATTGATTAGGCACCAAATTTAATCAAAATAATTATACATTATTTTTTATTTAGTCTCTTATATATCAATCACATCATAATATACCATGCATAAAAAAATGGAATAAAGACATCATTTTATTCCTATCATACCAACTAAAACATAAAGAATTAATAAATATTCTATTCCATTGTTTTCCTCCTCTCTTTCTAAGTTTTTTCCATCTATGGAGCGACGTGTAGAATATATCTTACAACCAATTCAGTGATTTCACAAGAACTTGTGGTCTTATCTTGGAATTTCATACCTCATTGAATTTGAATTTATTAATATATGTTTCTCTTCTTTTTGGATCTTAAATATCTTGATTGACTATTGTTGATTTTGAGTTCTTAATTGCGATTATGGCATTATACTTATAAATAAAATATCGACAAAACCCCCCAATTAATCCTTTTAGAATTTACAATCGGACATTACAGTCTGATCTCCAGAATGAGAAAGTAAAAATTAGTTCATGCACATGTCAAACGTCGGACTTATTAGTCCCTCCGTTAATCTTCTCAAACGAGGATGATGATCTGAAAGTAACAGTAATGATGTGGCACCGTTAAATGACACATCATCATCACCATAAACTAAACTACGACGTCGTTTTGATATTTCAAATCATTACTCACTTAAGGTTTTGGAAGGGAAGTGAAGTGTTAGAGGAGAGAAGGGGTGATGTGGGGTTAAGTGAGTGATGATTTAGAACATCAAAAAAACGTCGTTTAGTTTATGGTGATGATGATATGTCATTTAATAGTGTCACATCATCATCGTTACTGGCAGATGATCATCATCCCCGTTTGATGACTATAATTTTTACTTTCTCATTCTGGAAGGACTATAATGTCCGATTGTAAATTCTGGAGGAATTAATTTGCACAAATGCTTGGGGCACAAAAAAAAATCAGCCAAAACAGCCAACAAAGCTCATTTAGCACTTTATGACCCAAATATCACTTTTAATTATGAGTACATTTTTAATGGGCTGGGTGATTGTGGCCCAAATTTCTATTTGTTGGCTGTTTTGACTATTTTTTTGTTGTGTCTCTAACCATGCTCATTAATTTGAAGGGTTTGTCTAAAATATCTAAACCAGGCCTGACACCTAATGGAGGCAAAAGATTTGTACCTTTTTATTTATTTATTATTTATTATTTTGGGTCATGTTCCCCAAACTCCTTAATTTCCTAGAGCCCGGCCCAGGCTGTGAAAATTCAGCCCTTATTGTTTACTGTAGAGATTATAAGGCAATAGTAATAGAAATGAAAAACATCACCAAAAAAAATGTAATGGAAATGGAAAAAAAAAGTGACTTGGAGTCTTGGACAGTTTTGTGACTGCCATATATATATAGCTAAGGTATTTATTATTACTCCTTTAATTTTTAAATAATTATCTAATTTTAAATGGGATTAAAAAAATGAGAAAACTTTAATTTTAAAAAATTTAGATTATTTTACAATATTGTTATCTTTATCAATAGTTATTTTTCTTAATTATATTTATTTTGTATTTTATTAATAAAGAGTATAGTTGAAAATAATGAATATTATATAAAATTCCTAAATGAATAAGTATATATAGAAAAGTAAAATTTAAAATATCAATAGTTATTTAAAAATAGAGGATGTAGGTATTAGTCAAGCTGAAAATATATATTCTCCAATACGCACAAGTTTAACAACTTATATTTTTACACATGTAAAAAAAATTGACTTCCATTAACTTCATTTAACCTACAGTCTTATATATGGGCCACATCAACTTTTATGCAAATGTATCCAAATTTAACACCTTACATTTGTGCCCATGTAAGAATTATAACAATACAAAGATCAAGAAGCCCAAGAACATAGAATACAAACATATCAAACTAGAATTGCAAATAAATTTCTACTGTAATCCGGAGAGTGTGGTTGAGCAGTTAAGGCTCATATTCTCTTAATTAAATGTCGAAAGTTCAATTCTCGCCTTAAATAAGAAAAAGTTTTAAACTTTCATGTCAGTTGTCCTATCCTTCAAGGTGCCTACAAATCAACAAGAGATTAGTCACTGTAATCAACGGTGGATACATTTTTAGTTCTTAACTCGGTGTCAATTTCTTCTAGATAGATAATGTTTAAAATTTTCATTTTTCATATCTACCTAGGGCTTGTTTGGATGAGCTTCTTTAAAAGATCTTTTTTTAATTGATCTTTTTAAATAAGATCTGTTGAAGAAGTAGAAGTAATTTAACGTTTGGATACAAAATCAATTTATGTTTGGATGTAATATAAAAAGATATTTACTTAATCGTAAACATTTTTTCTGTGTTATAAAAAATGTCTTTTTTCAGATGATGAAAATTACAGCTTCTGAAAAAAGCTCTTTTTCTGTTTTTTTTAGTGATTTTACTTTTACTAAAAAATGTTACCCAAACATATCAAAAAATTCAATAAGATCTTTTTTTAATTAAAAAAGATCTTATTTTAAGTGTAAAAGGACATCCAAACAAGCACCTATATGTCTTATCTTAATTACACAAAAGGACTGCAGAAAAGTTTACTTGAAAAAAAATATCCAGTGTCTTAAAATATCAATTAAGTGCTGAAAAGTGAACTAAGATTCCACATGGTTGGTAGCTATAATTGATGCCTTTATTACAAGACTACACTTGCATGCATGAGGCCCATGTTGTTCTTCACCGTGTATGAATTGTGTAATACAATAAGACATTTGCTTCTTCTCATTGATTCTAATGGCAAAGTCAAGAATTTATAAAATTAATGTCAGGAGTCAGAGATATATAGTAATTTTATAATTAACTTTAAACACACTTTTACATATATATGTCCCTTTTTCAATATACAGTGACTCCAAAATTGAAGTGGACAAAAAATTAGTAATTTTGTTCACTCTGAGTCACTGTTTGTTCTCATGTCCCTTATGACTCCCGCACCAAACATTTAACAGAATCATTGACAACAAACACTGTTTAAGTATATATATGATGATGAGTGTTCAATTTTCACCATTGACTTTAGCCTAAACACTTTTCACATAAAGATTAGATTAGATATTTAGAATGTGTTATATTATTCTTACATACATTTTAGGTTTACACCCATTTTTCCAACCATTTAAATGTTGACAGATTTGATGGCTCAAAACATATGTAAGAGTAACATTTCTGAATTAGAATAGATAATGTGACTATGTTAAGCTTCATGATAAGGCTTATCATAGCCGGTTTAATTTGAAGTCCGAATAAAATAAGAGGATTGTGTTTACTCGTCGATAGTCAACGCAAAAATTCGTCGAATCTTTACATCATACTCAGATTCCAATAACATAATTTAAGATATTGAAGCCACAAAGATCAGAACTTCATGTTTTTCATTAGTATAAGCATATTATGACTTTTCTCATTCTACAAATATAATCAAAGGGAATCTAGAAAAGATGTTCAAGTTGATGCAGATCAAGAAATCTAAATCAAGCAAACTTAATCTGCAATCCATGCTTGTATGCCGCGAACCGTCGTCTTCGCCGCCTTCTTCGACAGAGGCATGCTCTTCCACCACTTGTACTGCATATTCTCATCATATCCTTTCTATTTTCTGTCTCTTCCTTAAGTGCTTTATACCTTATATTCTTCTTATCATCAAAATCATTATAGATCAGAAAAAGGGGTGTCAAAATATGGGTGAAGATTCCAATTAACATATCTGAACTATTGCAAATTTATAAACAGAATAAATTGAATGGTTGTTTAGAGCTTAAGAAAATACCCCAATTTGCTTTCTTCATTTAGAATGCACTTTAACTTAAGGCATGTTTGGTGGTACCTTATTTAGAATATAAATTGTTTTGGACCAAAAATAAACTAATCCAAACACATACTTCTTGACATTTACTTTCTTAATGTGTCAAGGTTAGTCTTTGTGTTCATTTCTCTCATTTTTACTAGGATCAAACTTAAAGAACAAAGGTTATAACAAGGAAGATCCTTAGGATGATCATTTTAAATCAATGCTGAAATTTCAGGCTTGGTCATTTCATGTTCTTGAGTTATTACATATGTGCAGATTGCAGAGTCCTTGTTTTGATGGTTCTGTAATTTGAAATGCAAAATGAAAACCAAAGAGGATTAAATTTTAGATTACTACACAAACTAACTATAATATAGTTGATAAGATGTGGCATAATTAGATGGATTAGACCAAAGTTATTAAAAAAAATGCTTCATGCACAACCCTGAATCTTATTCTTGAAGAAAGTTTTTGGATCCATAAAATTGGCCTTTAAGGCTGTGTTTGGTTATCATAGACATAGACAAAGAGACAGTGCCAGAGACATAGAAATAGAGACTTAGGTTGCGTTTGAATACGAAGAGAGAGATGAAAGATAAAGTACAAATTTATTTGTATCACGTTTGGTTTGTAAGGACAGAGACAATTTTCTAAAATTGTTCATGTCTCCACTCGTTTTGTATCTCCATATAGCTGGGACGGAGAGGCGGAGACGAGAGACATAAATATTTTTACAATAATATCTTTGTTTGGTGGTGGTTCAATGGTGGTTCGGTGGTAGCTGACGGTGGTCCGACAGTGGCCCGCGATGGTCTGACAGTGATTAATGGTGGTTCGGAAAGGGTCACTAATGACATTTTATTTTATGTCAATTGTCTCCATCTATACAAACAAACGCAACACAGAGACAATAATCATTTTTTCGGCATTGTCTTTGTCTATATATATGTCTCTGTCCACTCTTGAATCCAAACGCAACCTAAGAAATGGCGACAAATACCAAAAAAAAAGTTGTCTCCATATCTCATTATTTGTATGGATAAAGACAAAAATATAAAAATAAATTAATTATCTCTATATTTCCCTTCACAAGACTACATCCAAACACAGCCTAAAAGATAAACAACTTGTTTTCAGCACAACACAACACATGCAGAGTGTAAGATCCAAATGGATAATTATCACCAAGGAATTATCCTCTAAAATTTTCTTGTGTGATCTGATTCTTTTCCTCTTTTGACATTTGGGGGCAACAAAGTAAAATCTTCACCAAAATGAGTGAGCTTATAAATATAGATACCCCTTTAACTCATTTTCCACATAACCAATCCCAAAATCAAAACTCTTCATATATAACATTGCATTGCACAATTAGCCATACATTACATATACACATCAATTAAATGTTCTAGCACCAAACCATGGACACAACAATCACAAGCATGGTAGCTGAGAAGCCTGTGGTGATATTCAGCAAGAGCACATGCTGCATGAGCCACACAATCACGTCGTTGATTCGCAGCTTCGGCGCGAACCCGACGATTTATGAGCTTGATGAAGTGAACAATGGGAGACAGATTGAAAATGCTCTGCTTCAAATGGGGTGCAAACCAAGTGTACCAGTTGTTTTCATAGGTCAAAAACTCATTGGAGGGTCTAACAGAATCATGAGCCTTCATGTTAGGAATGAGTTAGTACCAATGCTAATGAATGCCAAAGCAATTTGGATATGAACCAATAATAATAATAGCAATAATGTTTGTACGCCCAACTAGTATCCAACGTGTGCTATATGTATAACACATGTACGTATAACACACATTTCATGTTATGTATAACATACGGTGGATACTAGTTGAACATATTTCAGTTATACAATAAGTCGATAATAATAGTGATGATTTAGTTTCTACAACTAAAATGCCATAGTTGAATAATGACTTGCACATTATCATAGGCCTCGTATATATATATTTCTATGAGAAATTTGTTTTTTTTTTTTTTAATTTATCCTTTAAGATAGAATTTTGAGTTGAGACACCTTATTTTGACATCTAGTGAACCATTATGAAATTTAGTTATGTAAATGTTCAATGTGATTTCGGCTAAAGATGCAAATTTTACTATATCATCCAAATCTTCTTGCTCACTATTAATCTTGTTCGTATCCAATTTTAAATGTTTATGTAACATTACACATTAACTAAAGATGCAAAAATAAGCGAATTCTGCAACCTCATCTCAGCTATATTGCTAAAATGAAAATGGGTCTCAATATAATTAATTGATTCTGATAAATTAAACTTGAGAATCCAAGGAATATATATATATGCAATTTATGAAAAACACATCTGACCGTGTTTTTTTTTTTTTAATTATTTTGGGGGGTGTACAAGACGCTAATGAAGCAGTGTTAGAATTTGTAAAATATTATTATTCAATAGAAAAAGAAAAGATAATATCGTGATTTGATGCTTTTGCATTTTCTGGTCGCTATAGTTTCAAGATAACGACTTAGATACTTCAATACTAGAAACATTATCAACATCACGTGACCCCTTGCCTTTATTTTTGAGTCATTTAATTATTCAAATTGAAATTGTTTTTTTATTGGAAAAATTTTTTGTGCACAATATAAAATTGGCTAACATAGTCAATAAATAGTACATAAAATATAATATATAATATGTACAATGTATATTACATATTATGCACAACATATATCACATGTGATAATATTTTTTTTTATAATATTTGATATATTTTATGCATAACATGTAATATATATTGTGCATATTATATAATATATATTGTGCATACTATATTGACTGTTTTGACTATTTTTTTTTACATATAGCAATATAAGCTCTTTTTATTAATAAACTCTTCGGATCCTATTGGCTAGAATTTGATTAATCTTATCCGACCGCAACCTAATTAAAAATTTGTATAGGAAATTAGGAAATAAGATTTAAAACAATAATTTCTTTGATTCACAGAATTTAAATATAAAATTTTTAGTTAAATGATCAAGGTACTTTTATAATTAATCAATTAACTTCAACAATTGAAACTTTTTCTTTAAATGAACTCTCCGGATCCTATTACTTAGAATTTGACTAATCTGATCCGATCTGATTGAAATTATGTAAAGGAATTGAGATCTTACAACAAAAATTTCTTCCATTTTCAAAATTTGAATATAAAATCTCTAATTAAGTGATCAAGGTCCTTAAATGCATGATTAATCGATTAACTTTGGTCATTGGAACATAGTTTAAGCTATAGAATTTAGAACAAGGTTAAAAGGTGAACCATAGGTCATAGGTGGTGTTTTTCTTAGTTGCAGCCACATTGGAAAATTCTGCTCTAGAAGAGTATAAGAATATAATGTGTACATATATGAGTTATGACCGTGTAATTTTAATGTTTAATATTATTAATTAGGCAAAGGAATATTGCTTAAGAAAGTAAAAGAAATATCTGATTGCATGCAAATCTCTGAATCTAGATGATAAACTCAAGTTTTTCTTAGCTAGCTAGCAAAAGGAATCACTTTTTTCTGTTCTTAATTTCCAATATAATGATAAAAAATGCTGAAATAATGACTACATTTGCTGACATGGGAAAGATGATGTTCAACACTATATATAGTACTAAATCAAGCATTAGCCCATTTTAAGATTATGGATAATTAAATTAGAAAGCAAATTAAATAATGAGAAAAAGAAAGATATTATTTAAACATATTATGCATAGTCATAGGTATTGACATAATATATGAATGCTAGAGAGTGAATAATACGTATACATCAAGGTAAAAAAAAATTGTATATTATTTATATATACATAAGAAAAGTGTTGTATTTGGTATTAAAAGTAGATTTAATTTTGATCTACAAATAATATAAAAAAAATCGAATCATATATTATTGCATAAGAAAATATGATTGATTTTCATACTTAAATAAAAAAGTTTAATTAAATGATAATATAAGAAACTTTTACAATGTAAATACATTATTAAAGTTAAACACTTTAAAAAAATCATAAAAGTAACATAACTCCGACACTTATACACAATTTGGTATTATTCATAATAATAACCAAACATATATATATATATATATATAATAACATGCTATTTAGGTAAATATTTGTACAACAAAAAATCAGTTAAAATAGTCAACATGTTATGTATAACATATATATAATATAATATGCACAATATAGATCATATGTGCTTTTTTGGTGGACTATCTGTAAATTCCACCGTAAATCATCGTTGAGGGTAGTGGTATGCCCTGACCCTACATGAGCTGTGTTTTTCCTAATCTAAATTTTTTTATAAAAAAAATAACATGCTATGTATTTTAACTGATTTTTATTGTATACATAGCAATACTCTTTTATTTAATGGCTAAACCGTCCATAGAATCATATATTGAAAAGGAAAACGCCACAAGTTTGTGCAAATGTTTGCACTATTCAATAAAATTATTAGTTCATATGCTCCAAGCACAGAGCATCCTCTAAGCATTTTTCCCCATTCAAATTTCAAAGTGAAGATTTTCATGATATCAATAAGGGCTAAAGTAGCCAAACTATCCTAGGCTAATAGCCATAGATTTACCTTTAAATCAGCATATATTTTGTGTATTTTCCCCAAAAATATATAATTTGTCATCTTTCAACTTAGGCTTTTTTTATATATGGTATATTTGAACATGATGCTAATCTTTTTGCCCATTGTTTAAATCTAAACCAGCTCCTCCAATTTTGACCATATTCAATGTAAAATTGTAAATTGTAAACACAATGTCAAAACCAAATTCTGTCACATGGAAATTAAAGAGAGGAAAAAACAGAACAAAAAGAAAAGGGTGCTAAATTATGCTGCACTTCTTTAACAGCTTGTTAGTGATTGAATAAGTAAGTTTAATGTCTACCAACAAGGTTTAATTAAGATGATTTATCCTTGTGATAACTTTAAATTGAAGTACCAATAATATTCCATGAAAAAAACAAATCACACTGCTTATGGTTTTAAATTACGGTTACAACTGTTGCGATTGCAAATAATGCGACCATCGCGATCTGAACTGCAGTTGATTCATCCATAGTAAAATTTTTTTGTGTTTCTAACTTGAACCTAAGTTTGTTGCGTATTCACATGATTTGGTGTCAGACTGCAATTGAGGTCCGATACGGTTGCAATCACTAGCCGCAATCGGCAATCGCAACATTGCGGCGGCATCAAAGCAATTTGAATCCATGAGCCTAACATAGCCAAGATCTTGGGTTGGATACAATGATGAACCCATAACTTACTCTTCATTCATTCTCTCTGAAAAAAAGCATATAAAAGTTGAGAATCCACTGATGAAAAAACTTTTAGAATGTCATATTCCCTTTCCACATGTTATTCTATATGTACAACAATCTTATCACTCTACATCTAATATAAATACACCTTCTATGAAGCTCAAGTTCTACATTGCAAATCAGCAAAATCTTCTCCAATTCTCTCAAACCTTATCAATTTCAACCTTAAAAAATCATCACACACATTTTTTTGTGTCGATATGGACCTATTGGCTAGTTTGACTGCTGATAAACCAGTTGTGATTTTCAGCAAGAGCAATTGTTGCATGAGCCATTCAATGAAGGCTCTTATATGCAGTTTTGGTGCAAACCCTTCAGTAATAGAAGTTGACAAATTGGAAAATGGGAAGCAAATAGAGAGAGCTCTTGTTCAACTTGGTTGCAAGCCAAGTGTTCCAGCTGTGTTCATAGGGCAAAAATTCATTGGTGGTGCTGATCAACTCATAAGCCTTAATGTTCAGAACAAGCTGGCTCAATTGCTTTTGAGTGCTAGAGCTATATTTATTTGGAGTAGGTAGACATAACTAAGAGGTTCTAAATAAATTTCTTATAATTAAAAATGTTATATTGTAATGAATAAGAAGTTTGATCATGGTATAGATGGAATCCTAGAGTGAGCCAGAGAGAATAGCAGAGGAGAGACTAGATTTATATATTTTTATAATTAAATTACAACATGTACTAATTGTATTCGGAATGATTTCTCCGATATTATATGTACAACGATGAGTCGACGACTTATCGGTTAACGAATTGTCATCTATTAATAGGTTCACTCACACATATTCTGTATTTGTGATGTGTAAACAGTTAGTTGACTTATTTTCATTATACACACAATATTTTCTATTTTAATATGAAAAATGATTGTCGACTCAAAAATCTTTAGATAAATATGAGTTTTCCCGACTTGTTTCCAAAACCGTTTTTATCTACAATTTCCCATCTAAATGCTCATAAATCAAATTTGATGGTTATTAGCAATTCATCACAATTTCACATCTAAATTCTCCTAATTTGACAATTGGACCTACCTTGTGAATGTTTACATTATGATTATTATTAAAGTTCTAGCTATATGTTAAAATTATGATATGGAGCTTCTTTTTCTAGCCTAATTTTCTTCTTCTTTTTTTGGTACTGAATTCCACTTCTTAAATTACTTTTGTATAATGCAAGTCAAGCTTAAACTAGACATGGCCATGGCAATGACATGTACACATTATGATGAAATGCGTAGCACATTGATAGAACAGAAAAGTGATGTTGCCACCATAAAAGCAGGCCTTTGGGATTTGGATGAACAATTAAGTTGATATTTGATAGATACCCTCCTTTGTATAGGGGGGATAAAAAAAGAGAATAATTTTTTAAATATATAAAAAATGCTTATATTTCAATACTTACAAGGAGTAGAGTTAGTAGAAATATGTGACTAATTTATTAATTATTTATCACAAATCATTAAAAGATATTGATATCCTTAAATTTTATGATTATAGAAGAAATTTTTTAATTTATTTCCTAAAATAATTCTTAACATTCCTAAAATACCCTTAAATTGTTTTTTTAATTGCAACAAACATAATAATAATAATGTCGGTTTAAGTCAAGGATACATGTTTAGAAGGTTTTTTTAATGAGGTTAGATTTAGTTGAATATTAGTTGTAACTCTACTATGAGCTTTTTCATTTTTTCTATATTCATGCTACTTATCAAAAAAAGAAAAAAAAAATACATGTTTTTTTTTTTAAGATTATAAAAAAAACCTATAATAGGTACAATTTTTTAAACTTTATGCAATATTGATAAAAGAGAGATGTTATTCATACATATGTTTAAACCATACACTCATTTCTTCACTCATTCATTTATTTAGATGAATTTGTTGGCAATTGGTTGATAAAAATTTTAATAATAAAGTTGCACATTAAATAACAAATAGTTCCATAAAAAAGAAAACAGAACAAAAAAAGGTAGAGATGTTTAGATATCGATAGTTCCCAATGTGATGCCAAGAACTGACCTCGTGTTAGCCAATAAACTTCATTATTTCTCAAGACATATATGTGTCATTTTCATTTCTGTTTGGAGGGCCATCAATAACGATAAATAATAATTATTCTTATGCTTATAGCATATATATATAGCTTTATATCTAGGAAAGTTTATGACGCATATTATGTGTAGGGAAAAACATAGTCGTGAATAGAAATTATTGATGTTACTAAGGGAAAAAACAATAATAAAACTCATGTCGTTTATATATATAGTTCAATATCATCAACTAGACAATTGATTATTCACATCAAAAGAAAAATAATAATGTTTAGTGTACAATAATAAATAAGTCAATATAGTCAATGAATTCAATTTAAGTTTTTTTATCCTAAATAATCATTAAAAATTTAAAAAACTGAGTAATTATGATTTGAAATCTTATTTATTAACTAATTTTGCATTATTTTGAGATTTGAAATTGAAGAAATAAAAAAACGACCCCACTGGGGATCGAACCCAGAATCTCTGGTTCCGTAGACCAGCGCCTTATCCATTGGGCCATGGAGTCCTTGTTGCTCTTCATACCCACATAAATAATAAAAGAATATAAAATTTCAGACAAGGGATATTTTTATTTTGCTTTTTATTACAAAATATAAGTATATGATAAATAATTAGAAAGCATAACTAAGTTATGCATATGATATTTTAAATTATAACCACTTCCTCACATTACAACTACTATCATCATCACCTCATATCTATTCCACTACTTAGCTATATTTTCTATCATTTCTTATACATTTTAGATTTTTTCTTTATTGTAACACACTTCAAATCAAGACAATATCATTATAATACATTTTGTTTGATCAATATATTAATTTTTCAATTATTATTCTGTTTATCCATCATGATTTCCAACATGACAATGAAAGTTGAGCACTACTTTATATGTATAAACCTAATAATAATGATAAATCCATCACTCTTTTTCATATTTTTATTACTTTCTACTTTAATAATAATATTCAACCATATACTACATGGTTAATGGTTAATGATTCCACAATTGAATATTAGCGGCTGATTCTAGTCATTTACCAAATATTGACCTTAATTATAAGTTTGGTTTAAGATATGTTCCCCTTTGGCCTTTGCAATTGCAATGGTAGTGGTTGTACAAATCATTCATAGAGGTATGCACAAGCAACAAGCAGCAAGACATCCTTCAAAGGGAAGGCTTTTGATTCAAGTCTGTACTGTGGTAAAAAAAAACTATGACATTAATTAACTAAAAGTCTAAAACTAATATACACTATTTTTTTCATGCCTGGGTTATCCCCATCAATTATGGTAATTAATCTCTTATTGACTTGTAGGTACCTCAAAGGATGATACAATTGAGCTGAAATTTTAAAATTTTTTCAAGCTCAAGAAAATGATAAAACTCTAAACACTTGGTTAAAAGAGGATAAAACTCTACCGCTCAACCACACTCCTTGTATTAATATACACTACTATTTTAATATCCACAAATGTTTGGGGAACAACAAAAAATCAGCCAAAACAGCGAACAAAGTTCATTTAACATTTTGTGGCCCAAATAGCATTTTAATCATGAATATATTTTTAATGAGCTTTGTGATTGTGACTCAAATTCCTATTTGTTGGCTGTATTAATTGATTTTTTGTTATACCCTAGCAAATGCTCTTTAATATATGCACAAAGTTTAATTAGTCCAACATCCATGTATAAAATAAGAATTTAATAACATGTTTGTAGGTCTTCTTTATCTTTTTTTATGTTTGTAGGTCTTCTATAATGAGCTTAAGTCCTTCCCAACATTGTGAAAATGACATTACTCGTAAAAATGGAATGAGTGTGGGAAATAATTTGAAGACATTCTTGTCAAAATCCATATATAAAAAATTATACAATATGTTAGATAATCGTGTTTCAAACATTTGAGATCTCATAAAAAGACATAACTCTCTTTACACTAATTTTTCCTCAAACTCAAAACCATTTGTCACTCAAATGATCATGTGTTATTGTAAGTGAAAATTTTTAATTTTTAAATTATAATAATATTCGGTGAATAATAGAAAAATAGTTAAATAAGTCAATGGACTCATCTTTAAAAGGTTAGGTCTTAGTGAACTGAGTGATTGTAACTTAAAATCTCTATATTGACGGATTATGACTAATTTTCAATATTAGAAAAATAATTTGTGTACACCACAAAATCAGTCACCATGTGTAATAATTCAACATTTTGAAACTAGTAATCCAACTTTTAGAAATATTGGATTAATGTATAATAATAAAAGTTGAATTACTAATTTCAGAATGTTGAATTATTATATTTGATGACTGATTTTATGATGTACTCGTAGCATTACTCTCATTATTCACACTCTTAAATTATGGTATTTATCCTAGGATGTCATGACCCTAATATACCTAGTAACATTAGTGATGAAGTGTTCATTGATCCCTTCAGAAAGAGTTTAGTCCTATATCAATGTTGTTAAAATTGTCAAATCAGATATCACATAATACTAATTTGATTGAAGTTCCCATCCTACCCTCAAAACATTCCATCCAACCCCATAACCACAACTCAAGAAAAGACTTTTCACCAGCAAAATAATCATCTTACATAAACTATACATTAATTATAATAATAATATTACACATTATATATAAATTTATATTAGTCATGAAACTGAGTGGCGCCTTCTCTTAGGAAAAGGGAACCTGCTCTCAGAACTACCACCATTTGGTTTAATACTACTAATCCTAAACAGAGCATTTAGTTTGCATAATTTCTTAGACAATGATTTGAAAAGCCTATTTGCTGGGTGTGTCTTTACAAGCTCTTGCTTCATTGAAACATGATCTTTCTCCAAATCAGTTAGCCTCATTCTCATTCTTGCAACCTCAAGCTTGAGCTCTCTGTTCTCTCTTCTCACTGATGCATAGTTGTCTCTTGGGGAGATGGCGCCGCTCCCTGCGCCGCTCCCAGAGCGGTGAGGGAACTGGTGACCGTTGAATCCTCCCCCGCCGCAGCCGCTGCCGAAGAAGAATTGGTTGTGGCTACCATTCATAGCATTCCTTAGCCTGATTTGTTCAAAGTAAAGGACTTGTACTGCCATTTGCACTGGTAGCCTCTCATTTTGGGCAGCATGGCTGCATGCTTCTTGAGATAGTTTCTGGCAATCTATGGATTTGCATAAACGGTATCTCTCTGAGTCCTTTATGTTTGGATGAACCTACATAACATAAAGAATACCATCAATTTATTTGGTAACTATAAAAAGTTTATAACCAACAATAATAGTATGTCTTAATTAGAAGAGGATCAATTAATCCTTGGTGGTTTAACATTTTATACTATGGACATTTTATTCAATACTAAACATATGTAACTAATTATAGTTAGGATATAATTTAATTTTTATCTGAAAATGTACAACTTTTTTAGACAATCTGACAAATTATTGCGTTTTTCTCTCTCTATCTAAAAAATCATACAAACATAGTATTTTATTGGATAACTATGTAAAATATCTTTATACCTTTAATTTTCATGCACGAATAATGCAAAGTTATTTTATATTGTCTGTCAACACAAATAAAAAAAATAGAGCAAATCATCACTAAAAATTATCCACAGTAATAATCATTCACCATAATTTAATATCAAATCATAGTAAAACCTTAAAAATTTGAATAAATACATTTCAATGGTTGAATGAAGAGTTCAATAGATGATCTAATAGGCAGCAAATACCTAATTAAGAATTGTTTTGGACATAGAAATTGAAAGAACAACAAAAAAAAAGTCTTATTATACACTAAAATTTGTCAAATGTGTGACATAAGATATAAATAATATATAATATATAATATATTCTCTATGAGTTTAATTTTATTACATTGATAGTGTAAAGGTATTTTACGTTGTCGTTCAATCAAAATATTTCGTTTATATGATTTTTTAAGTAGTGAAAGAGAAAAAAATACAATCATAACTAACATTGCATCACATGATCGAATGTCTCGGTAAATCATAGATGAAAATTAAATGTTAAAATAAAAATATGTACTACATTCTATTTTGGTTGATTTGGCTGAAATTTTGTGAAGAAGAATGGAGAAAGAGAAGGAATTCTGACCTTAAGGAAGAGATCAACAGCTGTATAGAGTCCATCACTAACAATTCGAGCATGATCAGGAAGCAGTTCCGCAAGCGATATGAACTTCGATGGCATCAAATTCGAGTCAAGTGCAACTTCTGCAAGAAAATTGTCCAACAATTTCGATACCTTAAGAATTGAGCTTTGTTTCGGCGATCCAGGGCTATCAAAATCATACACCATTTCACTTTCATCTCTCAATCGATTATTATCATCCTCATCATCATCTTCTTCCGAATCCAAGTTAAGAAAAATCGAAAATATCCTCAGAATTGAATCTGTATCGTAAATCGTGCAGTGTGAATTCTGATGCGAAGAAGAATTAATCGGAATCAGAATGTCTTCGAGTATCGCTTGATCGAGTTGAAGCCCGATTCGTCTCTCTAGGTCAGATCTGCATGAAATTGATGCAGATGCTGCAATCGCCGATTTCAACAAACTCGAAAGGAACGCCATTGGTACAGAGCTTTTCCTTGATTGCGTTGGAAGCAATGCTACAATTGCTTCAACGATGATTCTCTGTTTTTTCTGCAATTCCAATTCGATTAAACTTCCTTTACCTAATTGCGTTTCTCTGCCGATTACAATCCCTTGAAGAGAGTTATGTGCATAGTTTATCAGAATCTTGCTAATCATGTCCTGTTTTAATCCTTTCGATTTCACTGCAGTAAGAACTCTCTGGAAGAATTCGAGGCTAAGAACATTGAGAGATTTTCCCCACCAATCCAAGGGAGTTTCGGGTTCGATGCTCTTAGAAGAAGGGAAATTATGGTCCAATTTCAACAATCCAGTGGTAAGTTGCTCTTTGCATGCATTGTTTGCAATTGCATTGATTAGCCTTGTGACAAGGTGAATCTCTTCTGAGAATGGAAGAAGAGATTCACAATGGTGAAGAACAGAGATTGTGCTTGATGTGTTTGGTAGAACTGTGTCTTTTAGATATGATTCAACTCTTGTCTCCAAGTTTTTCTCTGCATATTCTTCTGTCATTTCTAGAAAATGTGATACACATCTTAGCATTGCAATGTTGGAGAGGTTGAATTCTACATTGATTCCATAGCAGAATTTCGCGGCGAGCTCGAATGCCTCTGCGCCGCCCGGCACGGTTGCGAGGCTTATGCGCGAAACTTTTGAATCTTTTGCTTCTAGAAGCAGTTTTCGGATTCTTCCACTCCTTGAAACTAGAGGAAACTGTGGAAAAGAAAATTGCAAATGATTGCAAGTTGTTATCCTCCACATTTTCATGTTAGTTTTTTTTTAAACCGAGTCGTTAAGATAAGAAGCTAAAGATTCACTTTCGTCCTTTAAATTATACTAACTTTATACTTTAGTCCCTGAATTTGAGAAAGTATTTAGTCACATTGCGAAAAAATGATTCAAATTAGTCTTATGTTTGCCCGAATTTAATAGATCCTTTCAGAATTTCAGGAACTAAAGTAAAACGCTCGCATATATAGAGACTAAGATAAACTTTTAATCTTAAGATAAGCCAATGAAATGCATGGAGCATGCAATGTTCATGATGTAATCATTATCTGTTAATTTCTAGTGGAGTAATGTTAAGCTTAAAGTTCTTAGGTGCAACTCATGCATAGATATATATATATATACTGAATAAGCATTAACCTAGCTATGAGAAAGATAGCTTGGTTTGTTTTACCTTGTGAAGTGCAAAGTTTGAAGCTCCTACTTCAATGGTAAGATCACTAGAGACATCAGAAATTGGCCTGTAACAAACAAACCTAGCTGAATAATTGCATGACTTGGACATGGTATAAAGCAACAAGTGCAGCTATACACATATTAGTTTTGTTATCCAAAATATGAAATTATGAGAGACCTTGGAATTAAAAAAAGAAAAAGAAAAAAGAGTTTCTTGCTGCATCATGTGTTTTTGCAAATAATTAAATGTTGCAATGTGGAGTTCAATTTATGTGCTATGTAAACCACAAACCAAAAGACAACGTAATCTTTCAAGATCAAGTGTTATAGATGAGAATGGCCCCAACTCAATGAAACAATCTTTGAGTAGGACATGTTTGGCAGTACTTCAGACAATATGGTCACACGAGCTTAAGTCCAATTTATTATTGAAGGATTGGTTATATGCCAATATAGTGGAACCCATTAATTCAAATCATTGGCCACACATGTTAGAAGGGGAAACCATTTGAGGCCACACAAGTATTTTTCAAAATGATTTTCTCTTTTAAATACCCAAAAAAAAAAATATTAGGTTGAGAGAAAATGCAAATATAATTGATTTCAAATTATATCTTCATACTCATCAAACAAACAGTTATAATGATATTTGCAATAATCCTCTACAATAACATTTGAAAATCGAATCTAAGATATAACGATACATGAGTAGAAGGATATAAATGTCAAAGTGAGTCAACCATCGTTATCTTCAAATTGATGTTGATGTTCAAACTATTTATATGCCTAGTTCACTTATAATGTTGATTTAATTCTAGAAATTATCAAAAGTGATTTAAATAAGTCCTTACCATAAAGTTTATAAGAACTAACTTGAATATCTAGAAGTACAAAATAAAAACTAAGTTAATTCTTTTCTTTATTTTAGGAACTAAAGTGAAATACTCGTGCAATTTCAAAATCAAAATGCAATTATCCACAATTGATGATTAAGGTTGAATCAATGTTATGTATAGCCAAAAGGCATTTTCTGTAGTTGGTGAGTTCAATTACATCATATCCGTACTCATTGAAAACTACTACCAAACACAGCCTCATCAGAGGCAAAAGATAATAAAAGCACTGAGAATAATTGACAGACAAACATAAATTGGCATTTACACATATGACACTTAAGATTTGGACATTCACCAAAAACCACCATACCAATGTCAAGGTCATTGTTACAGCTTTATTTATCTGCCAATTCTCTATGTTTAACATGTACCATGAAAGCTGAAAGTTAAGGAGTTGCTTTCTACCATAAATTTTGCATAGATTATGTTGTGTTCTGAATATTTATTCGTCTCTATCTAACCGCTTAAACTGTTAGAGAAACATTTCATGAACTGGTATTAATCTCTATGATTATCCTTGCCACCCCATTATTCTAAACAAGATATAAAAACTCAATTCATTTATCTCTTCTTGTGAAAGATTGAAATTTGAAGAAAAACACAATAAAAAAAATGAACTGATTAACAGTTTAACACACTTGCTAGAGGCCAAAACAGAACAGAAATTTTCAAAAAAGAAATAAAAGGAACTGAACCTTCAAAATATCCTATAGGAAAGGGACACTAGATCCATGAAATGAATCTTACTTAGAGAACCAACCATCATGGAGCACCTTGGTTCTAAAGATATAAGCCAAATCTAAATAATTAAGATCAAATTCCTGAAAGTCTATTAGTTGGTATGTGAAAATGACTTTACTAGAAAATTAGGGTGCCAAAAAACAAAGAACAGAATACATTATTTTAAGTTTATGGTGGGTCATTTAATCAAAAAACTTGAAATGTCTGCCATTCTTTCACATTCATTGCATTTATTCACAACCTGATATATGATGTATCCAATAATTGTTTGCTAATACTAACTCTGTTTCGTATTATTTACAACGTCTAGATATATTAATTTTTCAATGTATTAGAACGACAAATAATACCAAAATGAAGAATGAAGGAGTATTATTGCAGAGAAAGAAGCAAGATACAAACAACATAAAAAGAATCAACAATGTTTGACGTACAACAGAAATACGTCCAACAAGTATCCAACGTGTGCTATTACATAATACATAATGTGTGCTACATGTATAGCACACGTACGTATAACACACATTAGATGCTAGTTGGATGTATTTCTGTTGCACGACAAACATTATTGTAAAATAACAATAGGATTAAAAAACAGAACAAATCATATAATCAAGAAATGAAACTAGAGAAAATTATTATTACCATTCAGTGGCATGTCTTATGCTTGAACTAGGACGAAATGTCCTCTTCCCTGAAATGCTTGGCTTCAATTCACCAACAGTTACAACTCCCATCTTCTCCACACACAAAAAAAAAAAAAAATAGACCCTTTTGAAAAATTTGTTGAAAACAAATTTAAAAACAAAAAAAATCTGCACTACCCCACTTAAGAAATTGTCACTATTGTCTCAATGAAAGTGACTATGTCAATAACTACCACTTTCAAAATATACCAAGTTGATAAAATCAAAGCCAAAAATGGAACTATTTCCACATAATATCATTTTTTTCTTCTTTCAGCTTCTTCTATATCTGAGGAAAGTTCTTGTTGGAGAAGTGATGAAGTGAAAGTTATGATAAGAAGGAAGATATGAAGAACTCATGCATAGTGATAGATTAATTAAAGGGTGTGGTGGAGATAGGTGACTTTGAAACAAAACATGTAACTTTTTATGAGTGTTTATAATGAGAAACTTGAACTAAAGTCAAGGGAAAATTGCAGGTGTGGTTGCACTTTTCGGTGAAAGGTAATGACCAAGTGGACTTTTTTTTTTTTTTTTTACTTTCTTTTCTTTTTTGAATTTAACATGGTTTTTTTGTTTTATGAGAGAAAAAAATTGCAGGAATCCGGAGGAATTGTAGTGCTTTTAGGAGTTATAATAATTGCTAGGGAAAGCTATATAAACATAAAACATTATAATAATAATAATTATTATTATTAGAATTTAATTTTTTTTATTGAAAGTATAATTTTTTACACAATCATTCAATTATGTGTTGTCACGTCAAATTGTTATTTTGTCTCTCCTACTACCTAAAAAGTCATACGAACGAATTGTTTTGATAGGATGACAATATAAAAATATTTTACACTGTCTATGTATCAAAATTAAACTATTATTATTATTATTATTATCTAATAAAATAACTAACTCTATTATGTGTAGAGTCCACAAAAGTGGAAATTAAGAGGATGAGTTGGATTACACGATGTGTAATGAAAACCATGGTATATAAAATCAGCTTAGATGCATGGTATTAAGTTATTAATTATTAATTAATTAAAATGGTATAAATATAAGACTATTGCAATCTGATGCAAATTTCCAATCCCATTAAAGTATTTTTGCATGTACCCTATCTGTTGTGCAAAACCTACACAAATTGTGAGAATGAAACGAATAAATTTTCATTGTAGAATCTTATATCAACTATGTCAGATTAAAGAATAGTATTTATTAGTGACTTTAACTTTTTTTAGTGGGAATTAAGATTTTAATCTTTATCATCCATATATAATAATTAGGGTTTATTCAATGTCTTAAGAATACTATTTAAGAAGGCTACAATTATAATGTTTTAAGAACTTTGCTACATTTATCAAATTGAAAATTGACAAAAATTTATATTTTCAATACAAACTTTCTATTCTTAAAAATTATAACATTAACAATTGCATTAAGATAATCTTTAATTAATAAAACTCATATGATCATATAAATTAGATTTAACTCATCTCATCGACCTTCTACTTATGCACCGACATGATTTGAATTCGATTCTCAGATTTTTCATTTTAATAGATAATCTATAAAAATTCTTACAAATGTTCAATAAATCTTGAGATATGCCGTGCTAATCAATAAGAAAAAATCACTACTCTTACTTGAATCATCATGTATTCTCTTGTCCCAAAACATATATAGGTTTTAAGTGAATATAAGGTGATGAATGATATGGAAAGTAATGTGGTTCTCACAATTACGCAATGTGACAACTGTTGGAATAATCATGGACATGGATTGCATCGATCTGGTGGTCATGATGGTGATGATGAGGCCATCAATTTCTTTTATGTTGTATATATGTAAGTGTGTAGTAGGTAATCACCAATGCAATTTATAGGAAATAATTCTTATCGTACAACAGAAATATGTTCAACTAAATATCCGACTGTACTATACATGATATAAGATGTGTGCTATTTGTATAGTATACGTACGTATAGTACACATCTTATATCATATATAGCAAACATTATATATTTGTTGGATATATTTTTATTGTACATGTACCATTATTGATTTATTAGTACAGCCTATTTAAGATATTTTCATTAAAATGTTTGTGGCCTTCAATTTCACTCTAGCTAGCTAGAATAATAATTCTTGATTGGACACTACTTTCCATATAGTTATTCACTTATTCCATTTAATATTTAATAATAATATTTTTAATTAAGGTTATGTTCCTTACAATAAAAAATACATCAATTACTAAAAATATTGTGTTTGAAAAAAATATAATTCTCTGATGTTAAAATTTCATATGAAAAAATTATATGTAATTTCTAACTCATACCTCTTTTATATCCCATAAAATTTTGATATAATAATATTTAGTAAATAATGAAAAAATAATCAAATCAATTAATGAGCTCATTTGATAATTTTTGACAAAGAAATTCCCTTTTAAAATTTTAAGTAGATTGAATAATTGTAACCTAAAATATATATATTAATTGATATTGACTACTTTTTCAATGTATAAATAACCATAAATGCTTGGGGCACAACAAAAAACCAGTCAACACAGCCAACAAAGCTCATTTAACACTTTAAGGCCCAAATAACACTTTTAATCATGAGTATATTTTTAATGGGCTTGGTAATTGTGGCCCAAATTCCTATTTATTGGCTGTTTTGGCTGGTTTTTTGTTGTGCCTCTAGCAATGCTCATAAATAACAAATCTAATTAAAAAAGATTCATTTTATGAAAACACAAAAAGTGCCTAATAGATGATGTGGCAAGAATTTCTTATCTATGAACCAAAGTTACATGGTTTTACAGCTTTCTCCTGCCCAAAGAATGATGTACATATAGTAGGTGGGTCCTATGTAATTCTGGAATTTATTCCTATATTAATATATATATATATATATATATATAACAAACTAGAGTCAAATAATGAAAGGGTCTTGAATTGAATGATGAGCACAGCTTTTCCTTTTATCCTTAATAACTTCATGCCAATTCATCAGAGAGCTATTCCTTATATTATATTTTGTCTTCACTTCAAAGTGGACCATATGTATCAAAGCTGATCGAAAGAGTGAGATCCCAAAGCACCATTATCCTTTAGTTAGGCCAAACTTTTTATTGTGTGTGATGAAAAATATGACAAACCTTTTTTAAAAGAAAAGTTTCCCTAAATCAAGGTACATGAAGGAAATACCTTTAAGTTTATCAGATACTCACTGAAGTAATTATAGATCATTTATCAACAAAAATTTTATGAATTAGACTCATCAAATTATGATGGTGCATGAACATAAAATTAACTAGATATAATACAAGAATAATAGTCATTTTCAATACTTAGTTGATGAAAAATGTTGATAAAAGTATTGTAAACAAAATTATATTAACACTTATTGGTCATTAAAAATAAATATAAACTCTTTTTTGACAATTATTGATAGTTGGAATAACTTATAAACTATTTATAATTATTTTCAACTGTTATTAATTATTAAAATTATTTTTATTGATAATATTTTTATGGACACATTTAATATTAAATTATTGAAAATACTTATTTTTCTAGCAGTGATCAACTAATAATAATTATTGGTCAAATCTATATATATCAATATACTAGTAAAGTGCTTCTTTGTGATACCATATTTAATTGTGTTCTTAATTTGATTTGTAGGTAAATTGAAGCACAATAGATTCTTGTATCTATTATGGAGACATAGGAATCAAATCTATGCATTAATTTGTAAAAGTTTTGTATAAATTAAAACTAGAAAACAATATGCAGCCATTTCCTATATAATCTTACATTCCATTATTATTATTAACATACATAACCATTCATAACAAGACATAATAATGTCCAAGTAAACATCTTTACAATCTTTAACAAGAAAATAAAATTAAAGTAGCTTTTTTGGTGCAAGCTAATAAGTTCATGAAACTAATAATAATTAATAGACTAACATAGGTTATAGCCCTATCATAAAGCAGAATTGCATTAAAGTTTCTAGGTCTCAATTATGAAACGGGTGTGTGAAGAATCAATTATGGGCCTTGCTAGCTTCATTTAAAAAGGCATAATTAGTTTTTCAAAAATTTTACTCCAAAAGCATTGGTTTCTCTAATATAGCCATGCAATGGAAAAAAAATAACAAATGGGACAGGCATAACAAAAGGGTTTTTTTTTCTTTATTTATTTTTTCTTTTTTCACATATAAGGGGTGACAAGGGACTATGAATATAATTAGTGCAGGTGTAGAAAGATGGTTGCTATAATCATTATGTGCAGAAAACATATGACCCCACATATTTAAAAACTTGTATGGGGGATATATATATATATATATAGTACTTGGAATTTAAGTGCTTATTTCAACCTTGAATAGACTATAGATGAGGGTCTACTATAATTTATGGGATTATTGATGTCTACGGTGCTAATTAATTATAACCTTGTACTCAACAAATTCAGGTTTATATAGTTGTATTGAAATTGATGAACAAGAACAACATGATTATGGGTTTCTTACCAATATGTGATCACACTTATTAGGACTGATTTAGATAATAAGTACTATATACATAAATAACTTTTTATCTATAATTTATGAGTAAGTTATTTGATATATATTTAAATATAAAATATTAAAAATATTTTTAAAAATATTTATTAAGAAGTTAGATATTATCGAATAGAGAAATTATGATTTTTGACTTTCAGAAAGTCATTGCAATTCAAACTAATCCTTAGAGTAGACTGAGTGATGAGTTTGATGTACCTTTTGAAATGTACAGAATAAGATAAAAATATAGAGATGATAGAGATACGGATGGAAAAATATAAAAATTTGTGTATCATATTTTAATTAATGTATATATAATAATTTTTGCTTGTTATAGTAGTATTACTTTAATTATATTCTATTTGTTCTTATATTTTAGGAGTATATTTTGTAATTGTATTTCTATCAGCTACACTTTTCTCTTAATTTGGCCCAAAAGAACCCATTAATTGAAGAACTAGTAGTTGTAAAATTCCAATTCTCAGCTAATGAGGTGTAGCTTAAGTGGCATCTCCCTTGGTCCAAGTGATTAAGGGGTTTGAGTATAGGGTCAGGATTCAATTCCCACATGCCCATCTCATCCTACATTCCTCCTTAGCTCCATTAAAAGCTTCTAAGAAACAAAAAAAAAAAAAAATTCCAATTCTCACCTTTATTGTCTTTTCTAGAAACCCTTTATTGCTATTTTATTTTATTAATTACTTTTTGTGTGAAAATAATAAATTAATCAATCAGTAACACTATAAAAAATCACGAACGAATCTTTCAATTAAATTTAGAGTGTGGCTAAATGTATAATGAAAAATCAGTTAAACCAATCAATAAATGAGATTTTAGATCATAATTACTTAGCTCATTACAATTTCAACGATTATTTGTACCCAAACCAAAGTAAAAATGGACTCATTGACTATATTGACTGGTTTTTTATTGTACATATAACATTATTATTAAATTTAAACCTCAAAATCATTAATATCTAAAGATAAAAGATAGAGAAAGTCAATTAACAAATCCATCGATCGCTTTCACAATATATGAAAGAAAGATGAAAATGACAATTTCAACAATAATGGGTCCTCATGAAGTGTAAATTTTCAGAGACAAAATTATTATATATTTTATCCTTATTTTGTTTCTCAATACTATTCAATATTTGGTATTAACACTGAAGTATTTTAATAGTTTGAAAATGAGTTAAAAAAACCTGTTTTAATTTCCTTTTTTCATGTATGTCCATCCATCAATCAAATTTTCACCTTCTCTTACAATAATTCAGAGGCAACATCATACATGTCTCAAGAGACATTCAAGATTTCACCTAGCCATGAAAAAAGAAAGAGAAATAGTTTTGTCTCACTCACATCATAGACATGAAGGATATGCTTTTGTACCAAGTCTAGTATAAAAAAGAGGATTTGTTTTTAAGGATAAGTTAAATGAAAATAATTGAATGCAGTCAAATTTTTTATTCAAAGTTGAAAAAGGTTCTATTTGAGAAGCATAGTTTGTGGTAATGATGGCAATTAAAGGGCAAATTAGAATGGCAAAATTAACTTTATTCTCATCTATTTGTACACTTTGATCTATTATAAGTATACTATTTTGAGAAGATCAATGTAATTTTAAGGAACTACCAGTACAATAATTTTATAAATTTATAAATATTTTAAACAAGTTTTGTAAATAAAGAGTAGAAAAAACAAGTTTCATCAAATTTATTAGAATTTTAGTATAATTTACTCATTATTAAATTACTACAAGTCCAATAATTTTCAGTGAGATATATAGCACTACTAAGTTAAATAATTTTAGAGGATAGAGACAAAGATTTGAGTAGTATTAATATAGATTCGGTAGTTATGATAAATTCTATAAATGATAATATATTAATCATTTAAGACATAATTAAAATTATAATTATATTAATATTATAAAATTTTTAATTAATATATTATCACGTAACATTTACCGTAAATTTAAATTTATATTATATTTTTTCAAAGATTTTGAGTTGGTAATTCCAGAAATTAAATTGTGAAATGAAATGATGGAGTGATGAGACTTTAATGTCTCCACTAGTGGTAGACAAGCATGCACTTGCAGGCAAGAATTACTGCTCAATCTCAAAACCTGCTTGGACCCACCAACCGCCCCTTTCTTTTTTCTTTTTTGTTATCAATTCAATTATTATAATAGTAATTGCATTGTTTTCTGATTTGATGGTAATGCAAATAATGAGTTGAATAATAATAATAATAATAATAATAATACATAAAATAAATACTACTCATATGATTGCTATGGTTAGAGTGGCAGTATACTTTTAAAATTTTGATTTCGATGTGTATAGAGTGGAAAATACTCTTAAATTGTATTAAATCACTTTATTTATTTATTATTAATTTTTAAATTATATGTAAGAGAATAAAGTATTATGACTGATTTAACAATGCATAGTTAATTAAATAAATTTATAAAAAATATATTCTCTCTTTTATTTCCTAAAAATTAAATTCATATTAGCAAAAACACCCTAATTAGTTTTGCATTATATTGTTGTAGTTTCAATTTTGTATATGAGTGAGTTTAATCGGTCCCACACAAGAATACACCCCCCAAAATAAAAATAACATGAATTTAAAAATAAATTATACAAGAACAACTACTTACTCCCATGAAGCCTTAAGATTCCTATTGATTTCATCCCTTTTTATAACTTATATATAATTTAAGTATGTGAAATTTTTCATCTGTATTTTTTTATAAATATTTTTCATCTTTATCCATATCTAAGAAAAGAAACCTTTGTTGTTTATGTGAGGCATCAACTATAAGACGCCTTTAAAATCCTTGGGGGGAATTTTCCTACTTTTGATGACCTAATTGTAAGCTTCATCATTGTTTCAGGTGGAACATATCAAATTTATTTCTTTTACTTGTCTCCATTCTATTAGGCATTTACCTTTACCAAAAACCATGGATTAGATAGTTTTCTTTGGTGTAAAGTCTCATAGATTGACTTGTTAGGTCACAATATTTACTATTTACCTTTACCCCCAAATATGGTTAAATGAATTTAACAATTTATTGCTCTTTTACAATATAAATTTTCAAGGGAAATTAGTGAAGCTTTACTTCTTTTTGATCTCCTAAGAGTGATACTAGTAAAAAAAAAAAAAAAAAAAGCTGACAATCACTTGGAAAATTCAAACTCATGACCTCATTCTAATATCACTTATAGAACAAATGTTTATCACTAAAACAAAAATTATAATAGTTAGTAATTATACAACTTTATTTTCTTGTAGTCAAAAAACTCATTTAGCTTGAAAAATTGTACTAATTACATACATCGTGGATCGTACAATCAAACCCATTAAATTACAAAGACTATGCTAACCAAATAAAACCAAAATCCTAAAATAAATAAAAAAATTGATGGCTCTTAATCACCTCCAAGATGTTTCTTCTACAGTAAAGATTTAACCTTATGAAAAATTCCATCTAAGCATAATTACTTGAATTATGCTAGTGAATAATTTCAAATTTACATTTGACTACACTTTTTAGGTTAAAAGTTAGCATCAATATATGTCAATCCCTAAAACTTGGCTTTTCTATGTTGGTCTTAATAAAACTTGGCGTCCAACGTCATTAAACATCAAATCAATATAAAATTCAGTACAATACAAAAAAAAGAAATTAATTTTTAACATGAGAATAAGGAGTGGAAGTCCTAGGTTTCATATCATATGATAGTATAAAAAACAGAAGTTGCAAAATGCTTGACATTTGAGAACATTGTTTTAGGTGCTAACAAAGGTACCTGCCTGTTTTTATTCTTGTCCATACCGTACGTTAGTATATTTGATTCGATTCTGCGAACTGATAAAAACTAATTTTATTAAAATTGGTCATTAAAATTGACTTTGAGGTGAAGTGAATTATATTTTATAGTATGATTTGAAAAATGATTTTGAAGCAACATATTCTAACTTCTACTAGATAGATTGACTGTAATGAACATAATGTGTGTAATATTGCCTTGACAATATCATGTGCCAGAAAAATACCAGCAACCACCTCTTTCCCCCCGGGAGAGAGAGGGGTTGGTGTAAAATCGTCAATTTAGAGTGAGTTATGATATTTAATACGATTTTTTTCAATCTCCTTGCCGACAAATACTTCATCCAACATTGGATGGGGTGTGGACCCCACCCAAGTAGGGGACTTACATATCATCTAATGGTGGATGAAGTGTTTATTGACAGGAGACCGAGAAAAAAATAGTACAATTATCATTATTGTGATAAGAAAATAACAGTAACAAATATATGAATAACTAAAAGATAAGTCTGAGTCATGAATAATCATCACAGAAATGCCATCAATCAAAAGGAAGAAAATATGAAAATAGCACTCAGAAGAGAGGAAGAAAAGATTGTATAAAGGTTTCCCATCTACCAAAGCTTATTAGTCTATTAGAGATAATAGTAATGATAATAATATAATCAGATGTTATATCCATAACAGAGAATGACCTAGTGTATGCTCTAAACAGGATTAAAGGTGAAGAATTCTCAATTGAGAAAGGAAACTTTGAACAGTTGCCATTAAATACTGAGCACTATAGACACAGAAGCAATGGGGGCTTGTGAGTTGTGAAACCACATCCAAGAGATAATGAAGAGTCATTTTTCAAGTTTTGCGCTAGCATGATCGATGTATCTCACCATCTTGTCTGGTGTTTCTGCTACCCCTTAGAGGAGCAGAACTCTTAAGTTGAGAGTGCCACATCAGATAGTGAAACAGATCCACCTTGTGAGAAAATTAAACCGACAGAAGTACCTGTGCTATTTCCAGAAGGCATTATGGCTGCAAAAGATTCCTTTTTGGACCCAGGCATGAGTTCAGACCGAAGCTCCGAAGACGTCGAAGGAGCCAGGCTAGACAGCAAAGACCCAACAGGGTACGGTGTAACTGGCATGTCGATGAGAGATGATGCCGATGGACTGTATCTCATAGATCCCAAAGGATGATCAAATTTGCATGTGGAACCAAACTTGCAATGTCCATTTTGCAAATAAAATGCACAAGGTTGTACGCCCTGTTTTAGAGAAGAAATTAAGGAAATTTCCCACAAGTCGCACACAAATTACAATGCTAACACAGCATGAGAATGCGATTAAGAGATATTAATTCTTTCCAGCTCATAAAACATAATGGTTCAAACAAGTAATATAAGTCCTTTAATCAGACACTTGAAAGTAAACACAAGCATCAATGAGGGGAAAGGCAAATATATGATTCGATATGTCAGGTTATATAACTAACACTGCTGCTTAATGTGTGGCTAATACTACATCATGAATAATCCTACTTGCACAAAGGTATCTAAGCTCTGTATGACTAACACATCTAACTTCCTCAATAATACACTCACCTGCTTCTTACATCCCTCTGATTGTATAGAAGAGGATAATGGGGGGAAGTTGACCACAATCAAATTTTACATATAATATATTGATGGATCCACATTCTTTCTACTGTGATCCAAATCTAATATATTATGTTTCGCTCTCATCCCCCAAACCATGATATGACATTCAAGCATGCAAAGTACATAAGAAGAAATGGAAACAATCATAGATGTTAACATTATGCAAATCATTACTTTGACATTTTGAGAAGAAAAGAAACTTAAAAGCCTTGATCACTACTCCTGAACTAGGTGTTGTTGACACGGTTCTGACTAACACCTTAGGCTTTACCCATTAAATAATGATACCACTTAGAATACAAGTGCACACTCAGCAGAGAAAATATATTATCTGCACATATGTGTTTGTTCATGTACATTTCTAGATTTATACAAAACGCATCACAAGTTATAAATTCAAAGTACCAGTGAACTTGAAATTTTAACATTTAAGGAAACTAAACAGTCAACTCAACAAATCAAACGAAGCAAGTGACCACTTACCGGACGTAAAGGAAGCCCAGAGGGACTAAGAAGTGGCCGCGTCACAATGTGGTCCTGAGGATGGTGAAATCGACAAGCTAATCCAAATTTACAGTCCCCTGTTCTCAGATAGTATTGGCATTCAGGCTCACCAGGTCTTTCAGGAAATGATTGTTCCTTTTGAATGGTTCCTAAGGGAACAGTAGAAGAGGGCAAAGGGGTATATGGTCTAGCAAAAGCTGATGTTGATGGAGATAACTGGGAAACTCCATACACAGAAGTAGCCCCAACAGCAGGTTGAGCACCAGGAGATAACGCAGGACTTACAGGTGCCTGTACCAACCAAAGGAAAGTAACTATCAAGCTCAAAGAAAAAATTGACTTTTCACCATATTTCAGAGCAGATGTATTTTTATCTCACCGAATAAGGACTCCATCCAGGAAACGGGACTACCCCTGGGGAAAGAAGTACAGGACCATAAGCCCCTTGTACATATGAACCAGGTAATAAAGGAGGCCTAGCCACCCTCAAGCCTGTGGATGTTCCCCCATACTGCTCCGGTAGAGGGCCCGTAGGAGACTGCGCCTGTTGATAAAATTGAGGTGTAGATGAAGGCGATGATGTGCCAGCAGGTTGAGGATGATGGTATTTACAAGTTATACCAAATTTGCACTGCCCCGTTTTCAAATAGTAGGAGCATTCACTCTCACCCTGTTTAAAGAAGAAAAAGCCATGGTTCAACCACTGCACAATTGGATCTCAATAACAATCAAGAGAAGAACAAAAGGAAGAGTCAAACCAGCCGTAACGGGTATCCACTACTATTTAGTGGAGCTTGGCTTAAAGATCCACCTCCATGTTTGGGATGGTGGAATTTACAGGATGCACCAAATTTACAGGTTCCAGTTTTTAAATAAAACTGCTCATCAGAAAAGAAACAGAATAAGTATAACCAGTTTCAATATATCAGAGGACCCCAAAAAGTGCATCTAAAAATGGAAAGATAAGAAGGAATTTCGGTATGTTACATTGAGATAATCATCATTTAGAACAGGGGAAGAAAAATAAAGAAAAAGAAGTTATACCTGACATGGAGGTTCCCCCACCCGTTCTGGGTAGTCTCCTGTAGCTCTTACAGCTGCATCGACCTGAGCAGTACTTGAATCAATTCATATTCATACACTTTATCAATCGCATAATACTAAATACGATAGAATCTTATGATAACTACCATAAAAATTATACAACAACGCAATATTATGAGTTTTTGATTCACTAACATGTAAAACTTTACTACACAATCATCCAATTTTAATCACATAACTGTTTGGAAAATTTTGAGTTTAATTTTTTATGCAACCTGTTATACACCGTCATTTAATCAAAACCTTTCATTAAGTAATGGTCTAATGGATGAAAGAATCAACTATAATAACTAGTTGGCAATAAAAGGTGACCATATAAGAAACTTTTACCCAACTAGTGCATATAGAAATTTTTTTTTTTTTTTACAATATCAATACCTCAAAATTACACTATTTACTAGATCTATTTGTGTATTTAAAATCATACAGATATTTGGTATTGTTTTTTAAAATTAGCTTACCTATATATTCAAAGAGAAATGCTACATGTACAATGAAAATTGTACAATACTTGTACAACACTCATACAAACTGTTGGATTGTAATATGGATCAAATTCTTTCATCCAAACTTATACAATCCAGCTGTAAAGATTATTGTTGTACAAGTATTACACAAAATTTTCATTGTACACGTAGCATTTTGCATATTGAAAACAACTTATTAACTTTCTTAAAAACATTACACAATAAGGAAAGAGTCCAATACAAAAGCCATTCAGCAATGACACACAACAACAACAATTTCCAATACCCACCATCAAACCTAATGCAAAAATCACCACAAAAAGGAAAAAAAAAACGTTGGAAAAAGATTACCGCAGCACGATCAAGGGGATGATTGTAACGACACTTGCTACCATATCCACAGAACCCTGTACGCATGTAATACACACAATTCGGCACGCCAAGTCGCTCTGGGTAAGATTCTCCACCACTCACCGTCAAATGCCACATCGATTCTACACAAACAAAAGCAGCAAAATAATAAAAAAATCATTCAAAAACCCTAATTACAAACCCTAACCCTAACCCTAACTTCAACATCACAGCAACGAGAAATCGGAAGCAGAAATGAGGAAATGGGTAACGGAAACAAAGCAGAGGAAAACACCTTCGAGTGCAGTATTGGGGCTTGGAGCGCTCCATTCGGGTTGGATTTTCGGGTTCGACCCGTTTCTCGCGGGGCTCCGAACATACAAGTCCATTTTGAAAAACGGGTCGATCGGTTTGTGTGAGTTTTTCTTTTTTTCTGTACAGAGAAGTTTAACAGGGAAGAAAGGAAGAGGGGGAACGAAACGGTGTCGTTTTGATGGAGAGTGTTTCTAGAATGTTCTGGAAGATCGGAGATGGGTGGTGGTGGTGGTGGTGGATGGTGGCGGTTGGTAGAAGTACACTACTCGTCCTGCTCGGCGAATCCGAGAAACGGAGATGGACACTTTTTTTTTTTTGACACAGTAGCTGAAAGAGAGAGAGTGAGAGAGAGAGTGAGAGAGAGAGTGTTTTTTTGTTTCTCTCTCATAGGATTGTACGGTGTGTTTGTTGTGTTGGGTTTTTCAGCTCCATTTTCTCTGTTTTATATTTATTTTTATTTATTTATATATATTTTTGCCCCTGGTAATCACGTGATATATTATTTTATTTTTGTTGTGCTTTAAATTTTATTAGTGTGTTTATTTTTTTAAAAAATTGATTTATAAGTTTAATTTTTTATTTATTTATTATACTAATATATGAAACACTTTTTTTTTTCTATTATTCAAGTAGAAATTTTGACCTCTACACGATAGGCGAAAAATATCAACTATTATTGTGAAAATGTTTTTTTCATTGTTGGTATATTATAAAGTAAATCATACCTTATATAGGAACCATATGAACTAATATTCATGAAAGTCATAAATTATATAAGTTATCTATTTTTTCACCATTCTCTCCATTTTAAGATATCAATTTTTTTAAAAGTTTATGTACAAATATTAAGAAGATATATGAATAATCTTAATTTATATAAAAAATATATTAAAATAATTACATATTTCTTCATATTAGCACAAATTTTAAATAAATTATATCAGAAAAGAAATTTATATATTATCATTAAATATATATTAAAAAATTAAAAATGACAATCAATATTAAATAAAATTTTAAATCTTAAATGATTATTGTTTTAAAATAAAGAGAATATTTCTTATATTTGATAAAAAAAATTTATCCCACCAAATAGCACGAAATGAGATGCTATTATATTTGGTAAATAGTATAAAATAAAAACATCAAAATGCAAATTACCATTTTATACATCCACTTAAACTTAATTCAAATATCTTTGTTTTTATCTTTATGTTTCTATATATCTTTATCTTATATAAACCTCATCAAATATATTATACACTTATTTCATTATTTAAATTTTAATGTGATCTGATTTTAATATTTAAAAATTACAGCTCTCAAAAATATTTTATGGGTATTTTAAAACAGAAAAGGAAAAAAAGGGTGTGGTGGCAAGTAAAGGAACCGACACTAGTCCTTTTGAAATGACGGAATTGTCCTTAGCTTCAAACGTCTTTGTGTCTGGTTGGCAGTTGTGGCAGCCAGGACAGATGACAAGTAGTAACAAGACTAGATGCATTTAACACGCTTTAATTTAACTATGGCAAAAATTTATTATTATTCACTTTCTTCTAGACTCTAAAATAGAGTTAATAAAAATTAAAAATAAATTAAAAAATAAAAATAACTATTTTTTTACTTTTACTACTATTTTAATTTTCTATTTATTATTCTCTCTTATTTTATATTATTTATCTTTTTCTATTAAAAACTATAATTATATTTTATTTTTAAAATTACTTCTCTTATATTATCCATCTTTTATAAGAATTTTTTAAAAAATTAAAATGAAACTTGAGAAAGACTTTAATTACATTAAACAACATTATTTTATAAAACATACATCAAAACATGAATTAAATAGCATTATTTTATAAGATATTTAATAAAAGATAAAAAAATTGTTTTTTTTTTCATGATATCCGGAACTTCGCCCCGATTACTTCGTCACTCCGGGTCGCGTACCTGGGAATGGCAGGCGAGGCTCCCAGCGAGAACTTTTTTCATCCACAATACTTGAACTCGAGACCTTGCTTAAGGGTAACAAGCCACTTACCAGTTGTGTCAATCCTC
The DNA here is from genome assembly GCA_013621005.1 of Aeschynomene evenia. Lineage (NCBI taxonomy): Eukaryota > Viridiplantae > Streptophyta > Magnoliopsida > Fabales > Fabaceae > Aeschynomene > Aeschynomene evenia. Next base: position 4,287,187 of record CM024264.1, on the reverse strand, counting down.
GATAGTTAAAAAAATAAACTTTGTTTTTTTGTATTGAAAAAAAAAAAAAACTTTATAGACACCACAATATCTATAAAAGCTAGTTTTATGATAGTTACAAAAAGTCCAGCCCATTTGGACTAGTGGGCTAATCTTAAAAGGTATAAGCTAACATGTATAATACTGGCCCAATTAAATAAATTAAATATCCCTTAATCGAATGTTAAACACTTAAACCAAACCAATTAAATTAAGTGGCGGCATAAACCCAAAAATAAAAAATTTAAGTAGCGGCAATTTCCGTTAAAAACCTAGATACATTATAATCCTAATTCCTAACTCTTCGGAATCAAAAAAGTTCAAAACTATTAGCGCACTTTCGCTAATAATCCTAATTACTAGTGCAGTTTGAGGATCGTTCAATCTTTTGCAATTAATTCTCTGTGATTAAAGCTTTGATCATGTATCGATCCAGGTAAATTGTTTTTGTTCTGGAAATAAATCTGAAATTGCTTTCTTTTTTTAAACCCTAATTGTAAGATTATACTCCACTAAGATTGTCCTGTAAATTCCAATAAGATTATAAAACCCTTGATTACATGAATGGTTGAAAAGTTTTCCAATACATGGTATTCAAGATAAATCTTAGGTTTTGATTTTTGAAGACTTTCTTTTGATCTAAATTAGGGTTTTAAAACGTAAGATTTAGCTAATACCATTACAAGAATTTCGTAACATAAAATTTTAGTCCATTTCATTCCACCATGACACCATATTTTTAAAGGAAAATAAAACTAGGTTTTGGAGTATGATTAAAGAATGAGAGAGTATATTCAATAGAAAGTATGATAGGGATAGAACACCTTACTCTATTTACTAATACCTCTGTTCCAAAATAATAGTTCTTTTGACTTTTTTGGTTCATTGAAAAACTAATGTACTTATGAAATTTGTGTCTAGTTCATTAGTTTTTCAATGAATCAAAAGAGTCAAAACGACTATTATTTTAAAATGGATGAAGTAACAAATTCCTTAGTCACTTGTACCAAGGGTGTGTCATTTAACCAAGGCTTCGTTTGGATAATTGATGGTGGATGGAGTGGGATGGCATGCAGTGGAATACAGAGGAATGGTATGAGACGAAATAAGATATAAATTTCATATAAGCGTTTGGATATTTAATAAAATGGGATGGAATGGAATGATACATTTAAAAAAAAAAAATGATGGAATGGAATGGATGGAGTCATTCCATCCCATACTTCCCAATTTGGAGGGGAAGAGAAATGTTAAAAATGATGGAATTGAATGGAATTGATCTCATCCCCTCCCATTCCATCTCATCTCTCTATAATAAATCCAAACACTGGAACATTTAAAAATCTCATCCCTTTCCATTCCATTCCATCCCCTCCCATCAATCCAAACAAAGCCCAAGAGCTCATTGACATTTAATTTATGGATTAATTAGGGCAATTAATTTATCTTTATCGAGTTAATTTGGTTAATGGTTATTCTCAAATTTTTTAAAAGCTCAAACCATTTGTTTTGAAACTACTATATTTGATGTAAACATTCAGTAGGCCCATTTAGGTTTGTGAATTGATATTAAATGGGTTAAGATGCTAATAGAGTGTCTTGATCTGTATAAGTTCATTTAATTCGAATTCATAGACCTAAATGAGTCAAGTTTAAACTCTTTTGCAAATATAAGAAAAATAATTATAATACATTTTAATTAAACTTAATAAACAAAATAGTAATAATGATTATTTTAAAAAAGTTTAAAATTATAACCAATAATACATAAAATCTCATCACTTTATCCATTCATCCATTAAAGAAAAAAAATTATATACTCCTCTTATCAATTTAGTATAAGGCAAAATACAACAAACAATAAGATAATATAAGCATAAGAAAATAAATAAGTCAAAAAAGTTAGGTTTAAGTGCAACTTCTTTAGTTTTATTTATTTTACTTGATACTACAATATAGCTTCATGTTAAACTCCATAATCTGAAAAGTGTGGGTCAATAAGGAAGAACTTATTATCCTTAAAAAGTGTTAATATTTTGATCTTCTTTTTTAAATATGGAGAAACTTTAAAATTGAAACTCTGTAATCAAAATTATAGGAGCAATTAGTTATAATTTCTCTAACCGTATCAACTTTATTTTAAATTTATTCAATCAAAATATTCTATTTGTATGTCTTTTCAGATAGTAAGTGAGAAAATAAAATCATAACTAACAGCACATAATTAAATGAAAATTAAATTTTAAAAAAAATAAAATAAATAAAAAAAGTTAATCAAAATTAGGAAATACAAGAATTTCACATGTGAAGTCACGCGTGTGAGGCATATATGAAAGTTATGATAGTTTTGTAATTTCTTGAGACAGAGGAATGAATGAAAAAGGAGGGTTGGAATTGGAAACATATAAAAAGCTTAAAGAGAGAGAGAAAATCCTTTTTCCTTTCACTTTCCTTTATCAACTACACTTCCTCTCTCTTTCTTCATGGTCATAATAAAATATTATTATTTGTTTTTATTTTAAGTTTTTTTACCCTCAAAACCAAAAGAAGAAAATAATAATAATAATAATATTAATTAAAAATAAAAAACAGCGGCTGCTGTATTCTGTATTCAACCAAAAACCAGAGAACAGGGACAGAGGAGGAAAAAAAAAACTCTTTTGTGTTGATCATCGGAATAACATTGGAAACCTTTTTAAGGTTTCGTGAAAATTGAGGACAAGTTTTTGTACTTTTGGTTCCTTTTATCGATTCTGGAAGGTTAGTAGTGGTTGTGGTTTTGAATGATTTTTGTTTTATTCAATTTTCAAGGTTGTGATTTCTACGCGATCGTGTGAATTTTTTGTTTTCCGGTAATCTGGGTTGAATACGTGGTGGGATTCTTGTGATTTTTGATGAATTTTGTTTTTTGGGGGAGAAAAAATTGGGTGTTTCTGAATGTGGTGGTTTAAGTTGCAGGGTTTGATTTTTGATCAAAATTTTTAATTTTTCTTGTTTTTTTGTGATGATTTTTTTGGAAAATAGGGATGCGAGAAAGGGCTTAGGGTTAGGGTTAGGGTTTGGTGGTGGGAGGAGCAAAATGGAGGAGCCTGAGCTTGAGGAGGGTGAGGCATGCTCATTCCAGAACCACGAGGAGGATTATGATGCCAACATCGATCCTGATGTTGATCTCTCTTACATTGTAAGTGATCTTTTAAGTTTCTCTGTTTCTGTATGGTATGATATTGTAGCTGAATTCTGCGGAATTCTACCTTTTTTGACTTGTTTTACTGTCATAGAATCAATGCATGAACTATTTTGTTTCCCTGGTTGAGGTAATTTATTGCATTTGAAGATGTGCTGTGCTGAGCTTTTTTGGCTTTATTAATTAGTATTGGAATCAGATGATATCATGCACTTATGCTTCAAAATAGTTGACGTTCTCGTATCGGATAGCATGATGTTTATACAATGAGGGTGTTCTAGAAGGTTCTGAATTTAGTGGCATTTGTGACCTCAACATGATGCATGAGGTTGTTGAAGAAATTTGTGCTCAAAATGTTTGGTTAGAAGCATGCTTGGTGTAGATTATTTATTATTTTAGGAGAAATAAGTGTCTTAAAAAGCTCTCTAAGGAAGCCCTTGATCATAAGCTATCTTAAATAAAAATTAAGCTAATCAAACACACACTAGATAGATGGTGATGAAAATGGCATTTAAATCAAGCTAATAGTGGAGAAGATTTTTTCTCTTGTACCTTTCTTTTTTTTTAAAAGTAGATTCATTTTTGTTTTTGCTTGGGAATTCCTGTTTATAGGCTTACATATGATTTTTAACACTGTACTGAAAGATATCAGAGTTGTTCTGCCTGTGTTCTCCTTTTTCATTTTGAGAAAGCATACAATTTGCATCAGGAAATTTAATGCTTATAAAACTCACATTTTGGGAAGTTTGTGTGCGTTGAAGAAACTTAATTTGAAATTGTACCGACTATTAGATGAGTGGTTAATGCATCCTAAACTTGTTTCTGTATCATAATCATAATTACATCTGTTCAATTTTGTCCATCAAATTTTAAGTTCTTTTCCTTCTTGATCATTTCCTCTCACCTTTCTATACTGTGTGATTTATACCCTTGGATTTTTATTTTTATAAGGATGAAAAACTTCAAGATGTTCTGGGACACTTTCAGAAAGATTTTGAAGGTGGGGTGTCTGCTGAGAATCTGGGTAAGTTGCTACTTCTTAGAACCATGATTCATCTAGTGTGGGCCTTTTATCTAATAATTCTTTCTCCAGCAGTATTGTTCTAACTTCATCGTTACAGGAGCAAAATTTGGTGGTTATGGATCATTTTTACCTACCTATCAGCGCTCTCCTGTTTTGGGTCACCCAAGGACTCCACCAAAAGCTCATAGTCAAAATACACCCAGATCTCCTGCTAGGTTGCAACAGAAGGTACACCTTTTATACTATAATATAGGGTATGTACATATTTGGTGCACTGTTGTGATTAAATTGGTAATGGCATGGGGTTTAATGACTTGGATTTGCATGATTTTCCATTTTGGGTTTACTTCATATTAATGTATTCTATTATAAACAGGATGGTCAAGGTGATGCTGTGCAGTTTTCAACAGGAACTCAGTCACTGAGACCTGGCCCCAATTCTGCTGGCTACTCAAGGCTGCCTGCTGTTAAGGCACCTTCTGTAGATGACGGTATTACTCAAGAAAACTGTATGACAAATGCTGGTGCCGAGGCATTCAGTTCTAAGTCTGACTCTCGAAAGCCTATGAGCATATCGGATCAGAAGACACTGAAAGTTCGAATCAAGATGGGTCCTGACAGTTTACCAACACAGAAAAATGCTGCAATCTATAGTGGACTTGGTCTTGATGTGTCACCATCATCCTCACTTGATGACAGCCCATCAGAAAGTGAAGGAATATCTCATGAGCATCGGGATGCTTCTTTTGAATCTCCAGCTAGTATCCTTCAGGTGAACTATCTGCTTGCAATTTGATTATCTGTTATCTCCTTCATATTGTGCTTGAAGAGATTCGAAAATGTTTTCTCTCGTGTTGCCTTGAAACAGACTATGACAAGCCTCCCTATGCTGTTGTCGCCGCTTACTGATGATCTCATTCAGTTAACTGAGAGGAAAACACGTACCAGAGAGAGTGCTCCTGTTGCTGTTCATAGGGATAACATTGTAAGAAGTGACAAAAAATCTTCGGGAGGGAAGAAGAAAAAGTCAATGGACATCAAGGGCTGCACAAAGAAGAATACTCTTAATGATGTTGGAGTTGTATCAGGGAAGGAACAGGGTATTGATGCATTGAATACTGAGGAGATTGTTTCGAAAACCCTGAAGCTGCCACCTGTTTCCAGTTTGCATTCTTTGAGCGATGACTCAACTAAGGCTGTGGATGGGACATACCATGGTTTGAAGGCAGCCAACGAAGGTATGGTGAGGGAGAAAACCTTCTCTGATCAAGTACAAAAGGGTTGGGCGGAGTCAACATCTATTGAGAATGGTTCTGTTGAGAGGACAAAGGGTGGTTCAGGTGATCCAGTACAAAAGAGACAGGTGGAGCCAACATTCATTGAAGTGAATGGTAGGACAAAGGGAGGTTTAGGAAGAAAAGCTGTGGGAGATAAGGTTTCTCTTGATGACACATCGGTTTATATAGAAAGAGACAATAATCCTGAACGAGATAAAGTTTGTGACTCAATGATGGGCGAGCCCAATGTTTCTAAAAGCAGGTCAGCTTCACACACTGAACACATAGAGCCTCCTAAGAAGTCAAAAGGAAGGCACAGCAATGTGGCTACTGAGAGAGACAAACACAAGTCAAAGATTGGCACAACTTTAGTGCCTAAAACAAAGAAGAGTTCTGGTGGTAGTTCTACATCAAAAAATGCAGTTGAAGAGGCAAGATTACAAAAGGACATTGGAAAGGCTAGAGATACATATAAAGATTTATTTGGAGAATTGGACGAGGAGGAGGATATGATGGATTCACAAGAAATTCCTTATGGGGGTAAACTGAAGGAAACCGAGGCTGTCAAGAGGGGAACACCTGCAATTAATCATGGAGCGAAGGGGAGATTAGGTGGTAAGAAAGTTGATAAGCCATTAGCATCGGAGTTATATCCTAAGAAAGCCACAAGTGTCCAGTACACTGGAAACTTGCATGGTGCTGATGCAGATAATGGAAAAGGAGATCCTGTACTACTACCTTCCGCTGCGATGGCAGATAATTGGGTGCAGTGTGACCGGTGTCAAAAGTGGCGTCTTCTTCCTTTTGGCACAAATCCTGAGAGCCTACCTGAAAAGTGGCTGTGTAATTTGCTTGATTGGCTGTAAGTTCTAGTCCAGTGATTAAATATTTTGACTATATTTGTCGATATTAAAACTAAATACAAAGGAAATCGGATTGCTTGGTAACATTGAATGATAACTACGTATGTTGACTATGGTTGATAGCACACTAAGTTAAGTACATAATTGATTTTGGTTCAAATCTCTGACAAAATGTGTATGATTGAATAATTGTGCAGGCCTGGTATGAATCACTGTAGTGTTAGTGAGGATGAAACCACAAAAGCCCTCATTGCATCATACCAAGCGCCTCCTCCTGAATGTCAAAGCAGCCTGCAAAATGTCTCTGCAAGTGGTTTGGTAGGGGGAACTTTAGCAACTGCCCGGGATCCTGACAAATACCAGCAAAATCATGATCTGCATCCAGTTTCTGCTGCTAAGAAAAAAATTGCCAAAGAGATATCAAATCCTTCCAACAAAGATGGTTCTTCTCAATTTTCATCTTCTGCAAAGAAAAACCTACCCTCGTCTGTGAAAAGTAGGAGCATAAGTGATGTGAACAAATCTCCTGTCGTGAGTAACACTGATGTTATGATGAAGAAACAGAAATCTAAACAGAGGTTGCTGGAGCACAATCCTGACAAAGGTAATTTCATTTTACTGGATATTGATTGTGCTCATGTTCTGTTTGATCTAATTTACTGATGTTTGGGGACCTATTAAACGTCATCTCTGTTTCTCAAAATATGTTGACAGGCTGTACAAAGAATATGAAAGCAAAAAGCAGGAAGGACCCTGATCAAGATTGTTCTAGGCCATTCAAGAAAAGTAAGGTTGATGGTAGGCATTCTACTGATGAAGAGTGGATTCCACAGAATGGGACCACTATGAAGGGGGTATATAGCTCAAATAGCAGTATGCCAACTACGTTGGCTGGCAAAGATCTACATAGACCAAAAGATCACTCCTCTTCAAGGGACTCCAAATACAATGGAAATGACAGGCTTCAGGTTTCTGTTGATATAACAAAAGATAAGGAGCAGGGTTCCTTGGATGAGGGATCCCTGAATTTGGGGAATCATGATTCCAATGGTGGTGTTAGAAAGAGGAAACTGAAGGAGTATCAGGGTACTCATTTACAGGAGACTTATGTGGAGGAGTTTAGCGATTCCAGGAAGGAAAAAAAGGCAAGACATTCAAAATCTGAAGGCAGAGAATCAGGTTCCAGTAAAGGCAGTGGCAGAACAGACAAGAAAGGTAGTCATACTAAGAACCAGAAACTCATGCAAAATCCAGGGAGTTGTGTGTCGAAACGGAGCTTGGATGGTATGTTTTTGGGGCCTACTGCTGCCACAACTTCAAGCTCGTCTAAGGTTTCTGGCTCACATAAAACCAAAGCCAGCTTCCAAGAGGTGAAAGGCTCGCCAGTGGAATCAGTTTCTTCATCACCCATGAGAATTTTAAATCAAGATACATTTACAAAGAGGGAACTATTGGGGAAAGGTGGCTTTCATGATACCGCTGCTGTGGATAGTCTGAAAAGAAGCTCATTTGGTGAAGATGATGGTGGCAGTGATCAATCTGGAACAGTTAGGAAGAATAAATCTTTCACCATGGCCCATGGATCTGCAGTGCTTGATTTTCAGAACAAGGGGGTTAATCACGCATCAGATACTAAATCTAAAGACCAAACTTTGCCTTCTCCTGGCGTTCCAACCAGCCATGTAAATGATGTGCGCAATATTGGCCAAGATGGGACATATCCTGCTACAGAGCAGATTAAAGATCAACACCATGATGGAAACAGTACTGGTGTTTATCATGCTGGTGTTTATCATGTTACTGTGGCTCATCCAAGGAAGATTGGCAAAAAATCCCTTTTGAAGGATAACAGTGGGAGCTTTAAGTCTGAATCTAATGCTGAAAAGATCAGAAACACTAGTTCTCTTATTCAACTGCAAGATGAATCTCTTCCATCAGAGGCAATACAAGATAAAGAAGGCAAAGTAAAGTTGCAGGAGAATATGGAGGTTGGCAAGAAAGATTATACAGGAAATGAGAGTAGAATAAAAGAGAATCAATTAAGTAGAAGGCATGACTTTCAAGAAGTTCATTTAAATGGCATCTGCAAACAGGAGGCATTGCCTGCTCCTAGTCAGAATCAGTTGGCAGAATGTGATGCTGAAAGATCTTCAAAGAGGTCTCTTTCAGAAAGAAACAATCAAGGAGTAGTTGGAAAAGGTAAGTTGTCATTGCCGCTCTCTGGAGATGTAACAGTTGATCCTTCCAAAGTAGATGATGCATCAAAGCTGCAAAAGAAACAAATAAAAAAAGGTGATTATCAAAATGGAATCCCGCAAGGTAGTTCCAAGCATCCCATGCTTAATGGACACAGGTCGAAGGACCTTGACGATTCTAGTCCAATCAGAAGAGATTCTAATAGCCATGCTGCTAACAGTGCTTTGAAAGAAGCTAAAGATCTGAAGCATCTGGCTGATCGTCTTAAGGTTCGTCAAATAGAATCCCTTGTTGGTTAGCTTTGTTTACTCTTATAGATACTTATTTTAGAAATGTTGGGTTTACCATGCAGAATTTAGGATCCACTCTTGAGGGAACGTCAATTTACTTCCAGGCAGCACTGAAGTTTCTTCATGGAGCCTCTCTATTTGAATCCAGCAACAATGATAATCCTAAACATAATGAGATGATACAATCAATGCAAATTTATAGTAGTACAGCAAAATTGTGCGAGTAAGTCAACAGTTTTCCTTTTTTTTTCCTCTCACTTTTACTCATCACACATTTGCTTCTTTTTTTTCCTTCTTCTTTATAGTTTTATTTGGTTGTGAACATGTCACCAAGAAAAAATTGCACCAACAAATATTTGTGTAATTTTCAGTTCATTGTCCTATTAATGCAGTTACATTGAACTTGATGGTTTTCATTTGACCTGTGATTTTGACTTTATGTGGTATACCATGGCCTTTATGGTTGGAACTTTTATCTTTCTGTGGTTCCCTCTTTTGATATTTTCGATTTGATAGGTTTTGTGCCCATGAATTTGAAAAATCAAAAGACATGGCTGCAGCTGCTCTGGCTTACAAATGCATGGAGGTGGCATACATGAGGGTAATATATTCCTCAAACGCCAGTGCAAGCAGAGATCGGCATGATCTGCAGACAGCTCTGCAAATGGTTCCTCTTGGTAATGAATTTTGTTAATAGATTTCATGTGTTTTCATGATGCTACAATTTCTTTCTTACTGGAGTTATCACCTTCCATTTAAATTTGTGCTTGACATCCTTCCCATCCCTTATTTACTTCTGTTACATATTTGCCAAACATTGCTCCTCAGGCTAGATGTCAGAACCATAATTACCGATTGAAAAAAAATTATCATCGCAAGAGCTTTCTCCCCAAGGTGGGCCAATCTGGCTTGAGCCAAATTATTTGAGTTTGATGGATTTCAAATACTGGTGGTTTAGACCAAGAAGAATCATAATTACATATCTCATAAGTTGGCATGCAGGATTTAATGTTTGAATAAGATAGGAGATGTAGGGTAGAGAAAGGTAGATATGGCTTATTTATAGATGCTAAGAAGTTTAAGATTTTTTTTCTTTTATTATGTACTCATTGTTTCTCTTTCTCATCAGCACCACTAACTGAGATTATGATGGTTGTGAAGTGGGAGTAGATGCACGTCTAATTTCTTTTTCTGTTTTTGTGTGATCCTTGTTAAATTTGTTAGGTGAGTCTCCTTCATCATCTGCCTCTGATGTTGACAATGTTAACAACTCTGCAACAGCAGACAAGATTGTGTTATTCAAGAGTACAAGTTCCCCTCAAGTTGCTGGAACCCATGTTATTGCTGCCAGAAATCGTCCTAGTATTGTGCGGTTGCTCAATTATGTAAGTATATAGTTCTTCACACAATAATAAGCCTAACAAAAAGGCCTCTGGAGTCTTTTATTTTGGGGGGATGAGGGTTGAAGCCTAGAATATGTAGTAAAATTTAGTAAGATACTAAGAAATGCTACAAAAATTAAGTTACTATATGCTATGAACTTGGCACGACCTGCCTAATAAGTGTTATAGTTTTAACTCTCTAGGATAGCCAAATGAAATGTACTAGTAAGATACTTGTTCAAATCAAAACATCCAAAAGTCTATAATCTAAATGACTTGAAAGAATGGAACACCCAAAAAGTGAAATAGAATATTACCAAAAGACGATTAAGATGGATTTAAATGCTGATTCGGTTGCAGAAGTTAGGTAATAGGGGTATAGGTTCTAATGTTTGATTTCTGAAACTTAAATAAATAATAAAACTATTTTTGTTGGCATCCTATTTTTCTGCACTAAAATGTTTGTTCGAACTTTCCCTTGAATCTTACATTTTTTGGTCAAGAACAAATGGTAGAAATAGAATCAGTTGGATACTTGGATGCAATAGGATCATAAAATCCTTCAATCATACAGAAATGCATTCACATGTAATTTCAAGTATAGCTGATCTAGATGGCCAGGGAGAGACATGGTGTATTATCATAAAACTATAGTATTATATTTTGGATTGCAATTTCAGTAACATAGCTGCTAATATAGTGTTTTGATGCACATTATTACCATCCTGTCAGAAGTGAAAACTGCCTTGTTTTGTTCAGGTATCACATTGTCATAACATAAGTGACACTGAATTGTTATGATTGCAGGCTCAAGATGTGAACTTTGCCATGGAAGCCTCAAGGAAGTCACGGAATGCTTTTGCAGCTGCCATTACAAGCCCTTGTGAGGGTAAATATGCAGTGGGCATCTCCTCTGTCCAGAAGGCTCTTGATTTTAGCTTTCAAGATGTGGAGGAGTTTCTACGTTTAGCCCGACTTGCTATGGAGGCTATTGCTGGATGAAGTATCCAATCGATCACAAGAATATCTTGCCTGTTAAGTGCAAATGTTTCTTCGTCACATTTTGCCTTCACCGAGAGAAAATGATGTGCTGAACCATACTATGAAGGGCAAGATTTATTATATTGAATCTTGCACTGACCTTACCGACTTGTGAAGCTATAATATTTTCCGTATAACCATCTGCCATTCACATGGAAGTTTCAGTTAACCTTCAAAAGCGAAAACTATGGCAATCCTGGAGATAATATGGAGTTATCAGGATTCTGGGTCAGGTGTTTCTATGAATCAAATTCTTCACTCCTTTGAGAAGCAGAAAGATGCTTCATGTGATAATAGTTGGATATGGAGAGAAGTTTGGAATCGCATGCCGTTGCTTGGTCTTGTCTCATGCTGGAGGGACTGTTATCTCTTTTTCAATCTGAAATTGTGTAAATTCATATATGCTTGCTCGGCTGCCGTGGAAATTGCGCCATCTCCACTTGGGTCAGTCATTTTGTACAGGAAGGAACTGAAGCAAGTCACATTTAAGTAAGCCTTTTCACTTTTAGATGCACTAGCATCACATTCTTTTCTTCACTAAAATGCATATGTAGTTCCCTCAATGGCTTTATGTTCTAAAGTCATTTCTTTATCTGATTTATTTTCGGCTTATATGCAGGTTTTCATGTACAGTTTTCAGATCACTGGTAGACCTATTTTGTTTACATTCTTGGTAGTTGAAAGTTGATAGAGTACAGAAAATAAAAAATAAAAGGGGAAAGTGGGAGGTTGTACAGCAGGAAAATTACCTTCAAGTGGCAATTGATTGATTTGCAGCCAATGGTTTGTCAGCTGAGAGGTATATAAGATGTGCTTATGCTTATAGTTTTTGTGCAATTCTGTTTTGGTAAGTAAAGTAAATGTCAAAATATATCTCTCTAATCTCTCTGACTCTCACCTGCAGGCAGTGGACAAGCAAATAAAGATTATAGAACCAAATTAGTGACAGTTCAAGGTGGTTGCTGCCTTATGCAGAATCTGAGAGGTACATTGTTAACTTGAACACTGAAGTTCCATCATATTTATTTATTGGTGAGAGATTGCACTTGATTCATGTGAAAAGATAAAAAATGAGTGGATCAATGAGAATATAGTGCTGTATATTCTTAAATAGTAACTGCATTTATTTATTTATTTATTATTGTTTGGTCCTAACCTAACAGAATGATTATGTTCTTGCAGTTTTGAGAACCAGAAGCAAATTCCGGATGTGGCTGCAATTTTTCTGGGGCCAGTTGATTAATGTGGATATTTTTTTTCCCTTAGTCAATAGTAATATTTTTTCTTTATTTTTCAAAAAATAAATAATATGTATAGCCAGTCTTTTACATTTTCTTTTAGGGGCCCTTTTGGGCTTTCATTAATAAATTTTGATCCTAGCAGTATATTGCTCTGATTATTTTTGGCACAGAGCTTACTGTATTCTTTAACATTTTGTGCATCAATAAGAAATCTTTTTTCTTCCACATAAAGAGACAAAATCACAATGTGTTTTTTGGGACAAAAAATTGGGTCATACACCATTGAACTCTATACTTGCATGCTACCCGATTAACGATGATCACTCGGTGTAAATCGGGCAGGTTTACACCAAACTGGTCATCCAAATCGGGTAGGCGAACTCGTCAGGAATTAATTTGGAATTATGCCAAATTATTTAAATTCGATATAACCAGTGATCAACAACTAATGACCAGTTAACCTGATATTGTGATTGAGTCATTTGTTGGATCGAGTTTGATAACTATGCTTGAGATAATGCCCCATTTGATTCTATAATCCACCTAAAATGAGATCAAATAATTATACTCCTCCAATAAACTCAGAAGCTCGTTTTCTTTGTTCAAAGGCAAGTATTTCTTTTTCCCCCCCCGTAGGTATAGACACTTTAAGTTACATACTCTTAGTTGGTTTGAGGATGTTTATCATTACAAATTGAAAACTTTCTTGGTTTTGGTCATTTCAAAAAGTTTTGTATCATTTTTTCCTTTGTAAGTTAAAGGTGAGCCTCCTCCTTTGAGAAAATAAATATAAATGAGCCTAAATGATACATAATTTTGTGTTTGTTTGAATTGCAGAATACAAATTATACATAATTTTGTGCATTTTATTTTCATTTTTCAAAGAAGATACAAAATACACAGAAGACAGAAACTTTATCTATTTATCACATATACCATTGAAGTTTGTTTTAAGTGTCTCAAATTTATCATTCATTTAATTTAACTAAGAAAAAAAGTATTTTCATCTATTTTTAATGTGTAAATAATTTCTTATCTAAATCCTAGCTACATAATAATTTTGTAATAAGAGTAAAAATATCTATATTTAAAAAGATTCATTCAAATTTAAATCAAAGAGTGAATATACTATTAGGACATTCATTCTATCATCCTTAGATATAATGGTATAGACCATCAATCCCATATTACACTCAAAGGTGATAAAGATTGGGACATTTACTAGTAAATATCAAAATAATATTTTTCTATTTCAAAATAATAAAGATATACATTTACCCTAACAAAGAAATAACTATCTTTTTCACAATTAAAAATATAGAATAAGACCCAACAAATAAAATTTAGTATAAGGATGAATTTCATTTTTGAATCAATAAGATTAGAAGTGAGATCTAATTTTACTTTATTGATAAAAAAATAAAACCTCTCTCACTTAACTTTCTTAAGGAATATCCTCACTTTATTGTGTCCAAATCCAAAAATTTAAAACCAAAAGAAAAGTAACATAACTTAACCAATCAACATAATCAACACCAAAATAAATAGTCGTCCAGAATTTTTGTTCAAATTTAAGTTCAACCAGATATAATAAAAATGAAGCATATAACAGTTAGTACACAGTACCATACCACACAATAATATGCTAATGTAATGTGCCCCAAATTAAATACTGCAAAAATTCTGGCTCCTAGAACTAAGATAAAGTTTTCTAGTCACTATGAAGTTACCTGATTAATGCACAACATTTAGAAATTATTGTAAACTTCAGGGGCTTAATTAATTTCCTAATACAACTAAGAAAACCCTAAATTTCAATTAATTGTAGATAATTGCACTGGCTACTGTAAATTACTAGTTGCTTCAACAATGCAATTTATGCCATGTATTTGATGGTGTTAGGGTTATGCCTGTCCCTTTCCAGATAGTCCCTAGCAATGAGACCTTCAATGCGTTTCTTGATATCTTTGATTTCAGGCTGCAAAATACAATTCCAAAAAATATTTGCGAATTAGAATCACGACTAGAAAAGTGAGCAGTTTCAACATTAAATGTGTCAATAAAAGTATTGTCAATAAAAGTAATATTGACAATTAGTGGTCGTCGAAAATACTTAAAACTATTTTATGAGTATTTTCAACGGTTATTAATTGTTAAAAAATAGTTTATGACTATTTTCAGAAATACAATTCCAAAAAATATATGCAAATTAGAATTAGTAGTTCAATAATCCAGAAAATAACTATATATAATTATATATATACTCGAATTTACGATAAATTCTACACGTGACAGTATATTAACCAAATATTTCATAATATTAGTATAGTTATAACTCTTAATTATATCTTGAATGGTTGATATGTTACTCCTTATAAAGTTCGTTCACCACGAATCCGAGTGTATATTAACACTGCTTAGAGAATCAAATAAAGGATATAATGAATTACCTTGAAGGTGGGACTTAAGTGAGAAATACACTCGGAAAGCAAATGTTGATGATTGAGAGCCTTCCTGACCTTCATAATGCGCACAAGTGCAGCATCGATGCTACAGCGCCTCTCATGCTCAACACTTTCAAGTGTCTTCTTCCTTTCAGATACTGCACATACCGCAGGCAAAGGGATCTACAACAACAACAAAATCTTGAGTCAGAAAAATGATAAAAGATAAATTTAATTTTCATCCACTGACAGTGTACTATTTTTTTACACGGTCATTCAATTATGTGCTGCCACGTCAGCCATAATTGTATTTTCTCTCTCCCACTACTTGAAAATTCATACAAACGGAGCGTCTTGATTCGACGACAGTGTAAAACACATTTACACTGTCAGTGCATCAAAATTAAACTCTAAAAGATACAAAGTCTCTTTGGATAAAAAACTTTTTTATAAGAATTTTAATAATAAGGGTCCGTTTGGATTACAGTGCTTCTGATTTTTTTAACTTCAGAAGTTATATTTGTCATCATTGGAAGTAAATGTACCTTGATCTTGTTCATATTGTCAGTAAACTTGGAGTTGAACTCAAAGGTGTCATTTGGAGATATAGCTTTTGTGCTTGGCTCCTTATTGAGTATCTTATACTTGGTGCAAGACAGGGAATAGAGTACTCGAACAAGATCTTCATTGTTCAATTTCAACTGAGCCTCAATCTCTGAATACCTCAATCTATCAGCATTGTTGAACATCAACAACACAACAGCCTGTAAAATGCAAAATTTCATTATCATAACAACATAATTTTCTGTTTTTTCGCCTCCACACCTCTGGTGCTGTTTGGTTTCTGTTTTCATTTTCTATTTTCTCTGTTTTCAAAATTTTGTGAAGGAAATACTAAAAACAGAGAAAATAATAAAATTACGTTTTTTCTGTTTTCAGTATTTCTTTCACAAAATTTTGTAAACAGAGAAAACAGGAAATGAAAATGAAAACAAAACAGCACCTAATCTCTCATAGTATGTGGTCAAATATTGTTGCGACCCCTCCACAATATTTTCTCATATACATGAATCATGAGATCAAATTCAAAATTCATGCTTAATGAACCTGAATCTCTTCCAATTGGATCAATATTCTATTGTTAATTATTACATAATTCTTATCAGCAATGTTAGATGAAGTGTGAGATTACACTCAAGTAAGATCCACATTCATCTAATAGTTGATACGAAATTATCGACACAAAAATTGAGACATTTTTCGTACACATAACATTTTTCAATTTTTATATACAACATTTTGTTCATCATAAATATTATTTGATGACAATATTGCAAAAATTCTAAAAACAGTAAAAGGGAATCATCACCTGGTATGTAGACACAACTAGTTCAATGGATTTCCTTTCAAAGTGGCCATTGACATTGCATGTTCCTAGTGAGTTAACCCATGTAAGCCTTCGGCCTCTTCTTTCAGCTTCATAAAATCCTTTATAACTTTCCATGCATTTAATCTGAAAAGAAGAAAAAATTGATATACAATGGTAGGCCTTCTTCAATCTTGGCAAAGAGTAAAATAAAATTAAAAAAAAGTTTAATAATTCTCAAGTCCCTGTAATTTTACGTACAAAATTTTGAACTAAATCTCTACAATTTAAAAGTTTTCAATTGAATCTCTATATGTTTTTCAAAAAATTCAATCAAGTCCCTGAACTCATTTGCCGATATGAAAAGGTCTAACTTAATAGAATATTTTTGGAATGTTACTAAAAATATTCTGTTAAGTATGATTTTTCTTGAAAGAATATTCGTTTGACTTTTTATAACAGTAAATAAATCTAGGGATTTGATTGAATTTTAAAAAGAAAGTATAAGGACCCTGATTATAAACTTTTAAACATCAGAAGCCCAGTTGAAAACTTGGTTAAACTATGTTGACATAGTGATTAATTAAAGAATTTAATTTTGATACCCTAATCGTGTAAATGTATTTTACACTGTCATCCAATCAAAACATTCTGTTTGTATGACTTTTTAGATAGCAGAAGAGAAAAAACTATCATGACTGGCGTGACAACACATGATTGAATGACTATGTAAAAAAGTTATACACGGATGAAAATTAAATCCTTTATTAAACCAATAAAAAATAGTGAATATATATATAAAGCAATGGACTAAGTAGTATATTCAATTTGTTCGTACCATCTCAGATGGAAGATTTAAATCAGATGTTTTGTAATTAGGCCATGCACTCAAAGTTATGACAGTAACTGAGAAATCCATCCCAAAATTTAACTGATTATCATGAACATATTTTTCAAACTGATTGCGTGACTCCTTTGTCATCACCACCAAGTCATAAATCTGCAAGACAATTTAATATTTCACATAAAATCTCTAATCAAAGAAAAAGAAGAAAATAGACATCACAAAGAGTCATCAATTTACCATGTTCTCCATTTTTCCAGCGAGCTCCATTCCCAACTGTTCTTTCAATTTTATTACAAAACTCTTTTCAAGTTCGTCACTAATGTTTCGGATAAAGAGTAATCTGCGAGCAAGCTTCTTCCTACAATTATGTAATGTGAGAAACAAAAAAAAATTGTCATGCTATATGGAGCCTGAAACAAACAATAATGTTTCTCTTACAAAATATATATATATTCTAATTAAATTATATGTTGAATCTTAATAAATTTGTCATAAATGTAATATTTTTGTTGAAACAAATAATAGATCAATTTATTATCATAGAAGTTCTACCTGTAAAATTCTGCGAAGGTATCCTTATCGTTGATATGAACAAGCAACTTGATTACCTGCACATATTTCACTAATTTTGTAACACAAATCATAGTAATGGAAAAATTCGATGAAGAAAAAAACACCCAAAAAACTTACCTTGTTGAGGGTTTCTTCAGTTGCTTCATCTGTCATCCTTTCATGCCTCCATTTTTTAAGGACATTATCGCAAAATGTAGTAAAAAACTCTGCACTGGAATAAC
The DNA here is from genome assembly GCA_013621005.1 of Aeschynomene evenia. Lineage (NCBI taxonomy): Eukaryota > Viridiplantae > Streptophyta > Magnoliopsida > Fabales > Fabaceae > Aeschynomene > Aeschynomene evenia. The sequence continues at coordinate 4,269,220 of CM024264.1, read as the reverse complement.
CAGCAATTGTTTTGTTGCAGAAAAATTCAAATGCTTCGTTCAATGCCTGTTAAAATGAAATAATAAAAATATCATTTAATAATCACTAGCTTGTATGATATTTAGTGAGCTAAGAAGCAATATTGTTGGTCGTACAAGAGAAATACGTCCAGTATCCAACGTGTTATACATGATATGAAATATGTGTTGTATGTACTGTGCTACACATATAGCACACGTTCGATATCATATATGTATAACACACGTTGGATATTAGTTGGACGTATTTCTATTGTACGACAATCATTATTGACACGACATAGAACACGACACAGACCCGAAAACACATCAAACTAAAAAATTACAGGAGAATGACACAACATATATTTGTATATATAAGTTATATTTTTTAAATAAAATTTATCTTATTTTAGGTCAAGAATGCATATTTAATTTGATTTTTTTTTGTCCAATAAACTTGGGTTGAATTTGAACTTAAATTTCTTCATGAAAATTTCAGAAAAGAAAAAAGCCATCAATTGACTCATGTCCACAATATGTTCGATTTGTGTTCATGATGTGTCATGACGTGTCTGACGCGTATCAGACAGTATCTAGTGCGTGTTCGACCTCAAAAATAAATTATTCTTTTTGGACACGTATGAACATTTGTCAGACATATGGACACACTTTAGTATAGATGTATTTGTGCTACCTAGCTAATGAGTATTTGTTTTTGTTCAAAGAAAATAAGAGAATATCTAAATTGCCTCAAACCTTATGAAACATTGAATGATTCGCGAAGCAATTATTGACATATGCCATGAACCTATCATGAACCTCAATGACTTTTCGAATCACAATCTGCAGAATCAAATGATTAATAACTTAGAATATTTCCATGTATTCCTACAATTGTAAATTAAAAAATAGAGAAAAATTGTGGGGACTTACATGTTCGTGTATACTAGACGAATTTCCAGCCTGAGAAAAGAAAAATAATAATAATAATAAATTGTCAATCAGCATTTAGAACAACCAAACGTGTAAGGTAGATTGGGAAACTCAAACCTTAAACCTTAACTAATCATGAAATTCATATCTCCCCTCTCGAAAATGCTGGCTTAAAAACATAATTCTCAGAAAATATAATAGCATTCAATCAAGAATATACAGGGGTGAATGTACCAAGCCTGAGGTAATATTTGTTTCAGAGTTGATGCAATACAATACAGAAATACGAGTACAGTATAATACAATACAATAAATTTAGTGTATTTTGTTTTGTGTTTGTTTTAGTATGCACAAAATAAATTTGTACCTATATTTATACAAAATTTTATTTTTGGACTTTGACAAAAAATGAGAAGGGAAAATGATAGAATAATAGATTAATAATATAGTAGTAAACTTGGAACAAAATTTTTATTAAAATTCATGTATTAACACTTGTATTTTGTGTACCTACTCTGAGTGTGAGCACAAAATACAGTCTATCTTATATGTATCTATACTAAACAAACATGTTATAATCGTTTAAGCTTATAGCATATATACCTGTTTTTCAGCAACTTCTTCAATCTCTTGGAACAATGACGTACCGACGGCAATAATATGCTGCAATGGAAACATAATCAATTATGTGATCATTTGAAAAAAGATTTTGAAACAAAAAATAAGTTTATTTCAATCACAGAGAATAATTTTCAAACACCAACACAACCAACCTCCTTGAATAAATTGGCAATAGGTTCCAAACCTCCATCTATATCTTGGTAAAGTCTATAGATCCTGTGGAGATCATCCACCTAGAAATGACACAAAATCAAGAACTTGGTTAACCTAAATAACTCCAAGGTCACTTCCAATTTTGCATCAAATATGATGGCACAGATTCATCAAACAGAGAAGTAATGCAACACAATGAAGTACCTTGTCATCCCTTAGCAATGTAAGGAAGCCAGAGTTCTCTTTCTCAAGCAATTGAGTTTCACAATTCACCAACAACTGTTGTTTCACTATCTATTAAAAGTAATAATAATAACAAAAGTGATTAAAAATTTAAAAAGATTCTTAGATACAAAAAAGATAAAAAAAAACATTTTATCAGTAAAATTGGGTGAAATGGAGACTTTCATGAATGAATAATGCAATTGTTGAATAAGGCTATCAAACTCTTTCGAGTTTACAAGTTAAGCTTTATGATTGCTTCACAAGTTTAGGTAACCTATCGAATTTGATAACCTTAAAAAAGTCATGCAAATTGTACTCCGCCAAGCATAGTAGTATCTTACATTTGTTACCATGATCATGCATTGTGTGATATCTTATGCATGTAGCTGCTGAACAAACAATAATGTTTGTCATATAACAGAAATACGTCCTACTAGTATCCAACGTGTGCTATACATAACATGGACGTGTGCTATGTTGTGGTTTCTCAGTACTGTGTTGTGGACGTATTTCTATTGTACGACCAACATTATTGATGAACAATTAGATATAACATCAAATAAATCCTAATAATTCTAATCATCACATAGAAAGCAAAATATTTTTACAGACCTCTATCAATTTCTGCTCAGTACTAGAGTGCAAGTAATGAAACACTCTTTCTCTCTCCCTTCTCAAACATTGCTCAGCCTGCAAGAATCAAGAAAAAAGAATTATTATTGGAGATGGTAAATCAAAAAGACATAAGAACCCTGAATCACAATTCAAACAAACTTGCCTTTTGAATATATTCTGAACAAGTGTAAACCTCAATCCAATTTATAGCCTTACTCTTATAGTAAGCAAAAGTATTAGCGAGCATCCACATCTCAAAATCACACTCATATTGTTTCATTTTCCCCAAACCAACCTCAATAAATATTTCAACAATGCCTTTCAACAACGACCTATCGATCAGTTCACCCTCGCGTTCTCTGTTAATCTGCAACCGAAAGGATGATTTATGGTTACTCTAATAGCCCTCATTGGCAGGATTATAAAAATTACAATGTGAATAGAAAACTTACAAGGGCAATCACAGCTTTTGCAGTCCTATCTTGTACCCCGCTATAAGCCTGATATTGACAACACGAGCATGTCATGAATCAATCACATTATATCATAAACAACGTGTGCTATATGTCATACGTGATGTGTGCTATAAGTATAACACATTACGTATGATATATAGCACACATTGGATACTCGTTGGATGTATTTTTTTATGTACAACAAGCATTACTATATCATAAAGAGGATAAAATAGCAATATGTTGTTCTGCTCAGAGTCATGAATAAGCAGTAGAAAATGAAATTGTTGCTTACTGAATTCCGGAAACAATAAGAGCCAACTATAGATAGTGGAGGCAGGTTGCGCCTTGTGATGAAGTATCGATCGAGATAACCGAAGAACCGAGAAAGCCACTTGATCATAAGCTTATGGTTCGACCACCACTTCGCAAGTTCCCTCAACAAATACTCATCTCTTTTCCCACTTAAAGAAGGAGCAACCTTAAAAATGACCAAATAAGTTGATAAACATTAAACTCAATAACACTACATGTCAAATAAGATCAAAAAATAGAGGGGGAAATGTATATTGTAAAAAAAACCAGATGATGCTCCCTTACTCTAGAAGAAATATAATCGTCAACAATCTCTGTGAATTTGTCATAAACCTCCTGAGAAGAGTCGAGTGATGGCTTCTTAGTACACATATTATAAATTTTCCTACAATGATCAACATTAAGGAAAGCCACAACAATAATAATATCCAAAACATTTTTTGTTTTCTAACCATAAAACAAAAACATTTAAGCAGAAAAAAATTTGATTCGTCGAAATGGGGAACCTTGGACAAGAAAAGTAAGAAATAAGACATCATAAAAGCTAAAACTAGTTGGTATTAAATTGTGCTTGCAATTGAAGTTGCATTGTGATTCCTAGGATCATAGAAAATTGCAGACAAACAACATCAGGAAGCAAAAGCTATATATGGTTTTAAATTGCAGCTATTATCATACTTCAATTATGATTCCTACAATCGAAATTGGAGGAAAATGAGGTCAATGCGACCACGATTATTGTCATGGTGCCACATCTAGAACCGTTGTAGCCGAAAACCCTAGAAGAAAAAACCAAGCAATAAAACATCAAGAAACCAAAGCTAGATGATTTTGAATTGCCATCGCGATATGGATTGCGTTGTGATTAGGTTTTTATCACCATGATCACCAACAATTTCACAATAAGTAGGGTTGTTGTAGACGCAATTGCTACCGCGACGCAATTTCAGACACCACCGTAACCTAGAACACAATTCATCACAGATTTAAAATCAAAGAAAACCGATCAACACGAAAAAAGGATACGTATATAAAATCATGTACTCCTCTGAACTGAAATGTGTTTCAGGTTCCCCTTCAATAATCTTCCTCAACTTAAAAAACCCTTCCTCCACATGCTCCCATCCTTTTATCATTTCAACTGGCTTCCTCTTCATCCTTACACTACAAAACAGAACAGACCAATAAAACAAATCACCAAAACAATTGTTCAATCAAATAGCACAACAAGAACTACAAGCAGGTTCCAAATCATAACCACAAACCAAAAATCATCACATAAGCTAAACAAACCCTAGCAGACAAGCAAAATAGAGTACTCTATGATCAACTCAAAATAATTTCTTTCCAGTGAAATAAAACTAATACAATAAAATAAAAAGAAAAAGACTTAAAGATAAAGTTACTTACAGTAGGGTTAAGCTTAATGGCAGAGTGAATAGAGATGTAATGAAGAGAGAGAAAAGAGAGAATGAATGTAATGAAGAGAGAAGAGAATTGTAAGAGTTAGTTTGGTTTATATAAGCCACTTTGTATTATGAAGAACTACACAACAAACACTAACACTAGCTCATCTTAGGCAGAGGGACAATTTTTATTTTAAAAATTAGGATTTTGATTCCGTACCCATGAAAAATATAGGGTATCGATACTCAATTTATGTTTGTGTTAAGTAGGATCGATTTATAGATAAAATTAATTTAAATTTAATAACTAGTAACATGTTAGACATGTAATCTTTAAAAATTAATTTAATTTATATTGATACTCTATAATTTTATCAATTCATGAAAAAAATCTAATTCATAACTTGCCACTAGAGAGAGATCGTCGTGCGAGGGAGAGAGGAGGAGAATGTGCAATTGAGAATGAGGCTCAATCATGAATGTTGTCATCGTGCTTCGCGGGTACCGATTTATATTAACCTAAATATGTAATAACAGATTAAACACATAATTGAGTATCGGTACCCAACAAAAATATTAAGTGTTGAATAAATACCCTAAAAAAATTTTGTTTAATTTGAAACACGATATTGACTCACAGTTCATCTGTTATTAAAATGTTGTCAAAGTTTGGCTTGGATAAACACATGAAGTGTGTGGAGGAGCCGTTACAACGTTAAAATATATCTATGTAAAAATATTACTCTTTCTATTCTAAATCATTTTTACTATTCTGCTAGATTTAAAATTTTTTAGCGAAAAAAATACCATTGGGCGTAATATATCGACTTATATTTCATTCACAGTTGAATATTGGATGGATTATGAGTTGGATATGATGAATGAAGTGCATGAATGAGTCATTATAATGTCCATATTCCATATTATTTGCGTACAAATAATATTACTTTTTTTTTATATTTTAAATTTAAATATGTTTCTAATTTTTGTAAATAATATTACTCTTTTAAGTTGATGCATCTTTTCTATATTTTTATATTTCTGGTCCATTTGTGTACATTTGATTTTAAGTATTCATGTATACGAGGACTAACAATTGTATGTACAATTGAAAACCTCATATGGCTAAATTTTAGAATAATAGAGAAACAATAAAGAAGGATAAAAATTTGACAAAAATCAAATAAAAAAATTTAGAAGGACCAAAATCAAAATGCCAATATTTATATAGATTGCTTTATTTCATCTAACAACTACCACAATTTTTTACAAAGATATATGGTCAATAATTTTTTAAATAAGTAGCATTTCTCTATTACGAATTAATGACAGAATAAGATCCAATCAAATCAAACTTATTAACCTTTAAGACTTAAAACAATTATTCCTGAATTTGTAGTTGCCGACTTTGAGTTATACAACATTTGTCTAGTATCAAATAAATTTGAAGAAATGTTCTATCTCTTTGATATTCTTTTTAATCATCAAGTAGTTGTTAAGTTCTGAATAACTAATAATGACATGTTTATTCCAGGAAACTTAAATTTTATATAATCATTTTTTAAAGCTATTACATTTTCGTATGCATAAAAAAATTGAATAAATTTGTCCTTTAAGATAAACTATAAATTCTTTTCTCAAGAATGTGAAAAAATATGAACTTGATTTATCTTTACGAGGTATCAATTTATAGAGAATTTCTGTTTCGAAAGAATTAATTATTACTACGATTAGCAGTAAATATTTTGAGTAATGAAAAAAATTATCTTATTTATCTTTACACAATTCAATTTGTCCAACTTACAATTTTGCAAAAATTGAAACAACAACCAAGTGTCTTCTCAAAAAAGAAAAAATCTACCCAAAAAGATTAATCCAAACAAACCATAAATTCTTAAAACCAATATTAGGTTTTAAGAAATATATTTGGTACATTATAAAATTAGTCATTAAATATAATAATTTAATTTTTTAAAAATATTAATCTGATTTTTAATATTATATATTAATTTAATATTTTAAAAAATTAAATTAATAATTTTTAAACTTAAATTATTATATATAATGATTGATAAGTGCTAATTTTGTGTGGGTAAATTTAGCGTTATTCATAAATTCGCACCACATGCCACGTGGCATTTCGTTAACAACACTTGGCTCTGCTGCCACGTGTCATGCTCTCAAGAGTTGCGTTAAATCAACATCGAAACTGAAAAAACTGAACAATACGAAACAAAGTTCAGCTATGTTTCGATAATCAACAACATATACGGAATTGCGAAAATTAGAAACCCTAGAATTTGATTTGGGGAAAATCAAACGAAAATGGGATTTAGATTCTGCAATCTGAATCCCATATACAGAGCCTACATTGCGAATCTCTCGTCTTCGCACAAATGCACAACGAAATTGCTGAATCACAATCATCCATCACCATCAGAAGGTTTACTTATTTTCTCTGAGAATCCAGCGTTCAAAATCCCTAGAAGATGGCATTTGGGTCATTCTCATCACCACCACGATCACCATCACCATCAATTGAATCTGAAGGAGGTATTTCTATCCCGCGTGATGCACCTAGGCCTTAGTGCTTCAGTTTTTTTCTTCTTTTATGGTTGGTTTATGTGCAATTTGGTGTTAATTATTCAGTTAGTTAGATTCTTCTGCTATGGTTAGTTATGAAGGATTTGTGTAGCTTACATCATGTATTGTTAAGAGTGTTTATACTTGGGTAGTAGAGGTCGATTTTGGAACTTGAAATTATATGCGTGCTTCACTTTGATTTGAAAATGTGATTTAAGGCAGTCCTTATTATAATGTTCATGAGAACTAACTTGAATCATCAAAATAGCTAGTCTAATAAACTTGTTTTTTTTCAAATTCATGGATTAAATTAATATACTTTCTTAGTTTTAGGAACTAAAGTAAAGCACACATACAATTCAGGGAAACCATTCCTGGTGTACTACGACTTGTGTTTATTATTACTAAAGCTTTCTAAGTTAATGAGATTATGAGAATCAAGATTTTCACCCCTTTTTTTTCATTTGTTACGACATTTATAGGAGGGAGAGAACATTTTCCGGCTGGGTCTTGCTGCTGACATTGGTTTGGCTGTTGGAAAAGCCTTCACTGGCTACCTTTCTGGAAGCACCGCCATCATTGCCGATGCAGCTCATTCGGTTTCCGATGTGGTAATACGTTGCTCTTGTTCAGTTCTGCAGCCCATAAGTCCTTGTATGGTTTACTGTACATGATAAATGATAATTTCAATAGTATAAGACTTAATAGTATAAAAGTTGATAATAAAAATGATTATATATGAATAAACCTTCACTTTAGTTCCTGAAATTATAAGCATCAATCATAATTGTCATGACTTTAGGAAATTCACGTTTTATGTCAAATTAATTAATCCTAATATTTTATTCTTGTTGGTCGAATTAGTCCCAAGGGAGACTTGAAAGCTTGATTCTTTTAGAGAGTAGAGACAAACAATATGTTTGGATGACATAACAAGAAATGAGGGGTGGGAAGGTCATTGATTTTGTGATTTTATCTTATATAATGTTTAAATTTAATAATTATTGATTTGCATGTAGATGATTGAATTTTATCCTATATGGTAAATTGAAAAGATCCTGTCAGTTTTTAGAAGGTTTCACGGAGCTTATCGAGTTTATCACATAATTATGGATAAAAATAGGTTTTGAAGAACATGACAATTATGGGCTAAGTGTGAAACTTCTTGTTCCTAGCAGAATCAATGGTTATTCTCTTATGGTTGCCTTAACGTTTGTGTCTATTTTGCATTTCAGGTTTTGAGTGGCATAGCTTTGGTGTCTTTCAAACTTGCCAAGGCTCCTAGAGATAAAGAACACCCATATGGTCACTTGATTTGTATCTACACGCTACTCCATTTGTCTCCTTTATGCATCAACCTACTGTTTCTTATGTGTTTTGGGTGAATGTTGGATTGTTGGCATTTCATTCATTACTAAAATATAAGAGTTATTTGAAAATCATTGAATATGTTAAATATGTGATGCCTGCTGTGAGAGCAAAGAATGACTATATAACGTTTTTTGTTATGTTGGTATGATTAATGAATATCAGCAAAATTTGTGCAGTTCATATGTTATTTACTAAAGTTTTATAAGAACTAAATTCTTCTTTTTAAGGTTTATATGTCTTTTGTGATCATATTTATCTCACATTGTATCTCAGGACATGGTAAATTTGAGACTCTAGGAGCTCTTGGAATCTCTGGTATGCTTTTGGCAACTGGAGGTGGCATTGCATGGCATGCAGTTGATATTTTGATGGTATGTCTTGACTTATGATATTTGGACTTCAGCCTCTCTTTTGATTCAGTTGTTTTCATGATTGTTTAAGTGTAAAGAAACTTTGACTTATCTTTTTGTGTTGTGGTTTCTAATTCTACATGTGAAAATAGATTGTGTCAATTTTTCTATTCTTAAAAGTGATTGTTATCTATTTGCAGGGGTTGTTCTCATCTGGCCCTGAAATTATTAGCCATGCACTGGCACTTGAGCATGTGCATAGCAACGGTGGACATCACCATGGCATTGACATGAGTCATCCTATCCTTGCTTTAAATATGACCATTGTGTCAATATGTATTAAAGAAGGGTACTTCCATTACTTAATCTTACTTCTTTTACTTAATCTTAACATGCACAGGACGAGGAGGTCCTAATATTTCCCATGCCAATTCTAGTTGCCTAAGTACCATGTCACCATTTTATGTTTGTTGAATTTAACTAATCCTTCGTTTGGCAGTGTCTAATGTTTTCCCTCATTAAGTATATGGTTGAAATCAATAAAGGATGATACATGACTTACTAGGAGATCTTTGGAGAATTAAGGTTGATTGAATAAATCCATGACAAATTTTTTTATAGGTGTCTTCTATCTATGCTTTACTGATATTTCTACTACTAGGTTTTGTATTTTATTTTATTTTTGGGTTAGTAGCATATTGTTTCTTCTCCAGGTCCTCAATATTATTATTTGCTTTATAAATTATTAGGCTTTATTGGGTAACAAAACGAGCTGGTGAGAAGCAGGGTAGTGGATTGATGAAAGCAAATGCATGGCATCATCGTGCTGATGCAATTTCATCTGTGGTTGCTCTCGTTGGAGTTGGTGAGGAACTTGGTCTTTGATAGATTACTCAGTACCATTATTCAGTACAATGTGTTATAATACTGGCTAAGTATCATGTCACCAATTATGTTTGCTTGAGTACAAGGCATTATGATAGAGTGCACAGACAGTAATAGGGATAGAGAATAAAGAGGTATATTGATAGTGAGATTGACACATAATACAAAGGAATGGAGCACTATAGCAGCTCCTTTCTCCTAGCCAAATTCCAAATTCAAGCCTACCTCTAATTCACTCAGCTACTACTATATATATTCATCCTATAACAGAATCTGTAATCTCCTCCATTCACTCCCTCTAACTTGCCAACTAGGCAAAGTTAGTTACAAAACTCACTCATGCCTTGCATGCCTCTCTCTCCCCACATAATTCCCAATTACAATTTCCTAATTACAATTAATTCATGCACTAATAAACTTGGATCTCTATCACATTAATGGGTAAAGATTAGAGATAATTGTGAATTACAGATGCTATTTGTATAAAATGCCCTTAAAAAAAGAGGATACATTCGTTAAGCCACTTGATTTATTTATGTCTTGTTTATTGATTAAAGAGTTACAATCACTAACCATAGACTTTCATCTCCATTTTAGGAGGGTCTATTCTTGGGGTGAAGTTTCTAGATCCCCTTGCCGGACTTGTTGTCTCAGGCATGATTTTAAGAGCTGGAGCTGAAACTGGTTATCAAAGGTAAGGTGATGTCTTCCTCCTCAATTTATAGTTGCTTGTTATGTGCTTGAGATGGTGCCTGTCATGAATTTAACTATATACATCTTATATGTTACTGAAATTGTTTTCTTTAATTGATTGTATTTTTTCCTAAATGAAGGGGTTGGTAAAAAGTTTCTCCTTCTCTAAAGTTTTTTCTAAGTCAATTTTGGTTAACTGCAAACTTCTAGCTCTAATTAGCTGTTCCTTTTGATCAATTATAGTATCTTGGAACTGGTGGATGCTGCTATCCCAGGACAGCATTTAGCTCCTATCAAACAAACAATATTGCAAGTTGATGGTGTGAAGGTACTTTTTTTTCAATTTTTTAAAATCTTATTTTGGTATCCCTGAACTTTGCATTTGACTTTTTGATGCACTTTCACTAGGTGTTCTTTAATCCTGTTTTGCATAAGATGATTCTATTCAATTTATTGTTTACAAGTTTTCTTCAAATTTGTCGACAGGGGTGCCACCGCTTAAGAGGAAGAAGAGCTGGTTCGTATCTGTATCTTGATGTAAATATTGAGGTTGGTTCTCCTGAATTGTATATTTGGCATGTCACTTGCATTATGCATCACAAATTCATGGTTGGACTGCATTGTGTGTGGTTCTCTGCAACTTACTTGATAGTTTTATGTTGCAGGTTGATCCTTTTTCTAGTGTTAGTGCTGCACATGACATTGGGGAAAATGTTCGCCATCAAATTCACAAGTCCCATCCTACTGTTGCTGAAATTTTCATACACATAGGTCTTTCTCATAGTTCTATAAATTTCTTACATTGACCAAGGATGAATTTATCTATTTTCTATGTAATTTCTTAACTTTCTATAAATTTTTATGTGTCTGATTAGTTAACTTCTATATATTATATATCATGTATCTAGAGAGACTAACATAGAGATAGATGCCTTTTGCATTTGCTGAGTAATGCTAAGAACTCCACAATCCAGATTCGTATCTTTTTTGGCTTTAAACTCTACAACTACTATTTGCTTTAAATTCTGTATGATACATGTGAAATCTAATATAAGATGGACATTCCTGAAAATTGATGTGATCTATATTATATAACTGACTCTTCTGAAATTTATTCCATCAATACCATTAACCTTTTTCTTATTACTGTTGAATAGTTGTTTGTGAGGACACAAGGACTATGCTTCTTATGATCGAATTGAACCATTTTCTAGTTTGGTCTATTTCTGTGTTTGTGCATTTCACAGATGTGTCACTTTTTATATTAATATTGAGGGATGAGCACACACTTTTACAGTGTATGCCATGCATTATCTGGTATCTTGTTTCTTTTATCTCTAAGTTTTGTCTATTGGCAATTCTCTTGTAGATCCTGCAATGTCATGTGTTTCTCCCAGCACAACAGATCAGCAAGATTTCTGGAGTGAAGAGATGGACCACAAGAGTATTGCTCCTGCTGAGGATAATAACATTGAAGGAATAGTTTCTGATATCATCTCATCGAACTTTCCGCAGGTAACATCTGTATGTGAAATCTAGAAGACTGTCAAAATAAGGTTCATTTTTGGATTTGATGTGGGTATACACATGGTGGGTGGACCGCTGGAACATGACATACTCAATTTGAAAAGGAAAACATTTTTGAAACTTCAATCAATTGGGGATTCTTTGGTTTTATTGGTTGTACTTGGTAGTGATGGAATAAGGGCCTGTTTGGTTTCATTTTTTTTGTTTTCCATTTTCAGGATTTTGGGAAAGAAATGGTGAAAATAGGAAATAAAAACTTAAATTATTATTTTCACTAGTTGTAGTATTTTCTTCGCAAAATTCTGAAAACAAAAAATGAAAACATTAACCAAACACGCAATTAATCTTGCAATCATTCAGATTCTCTTGGGCCATAAAATGTGGGATTTTAAATGAGTGCTTATCTCTTACTGGTATCAGTGTCACATTTGGTTTTCTGCTTCGACATTAATTGAAACTGGCTAAAAGTAAGGACTATTCCTTTGTCAATGGACAGTAGTAGTATTGAGTTCTGAAGTTAGGATTACTCATTTACTTGTATTTTCAATCTTTAATTGTATGTAGCTGGTTTTCAGATATCGGTTGAGCGCATAACACGACACATGTTTCAAGGCAAGATTGTTCTTCAAATTGAGGTTTCCATGCCCCCTGACATCCAAATCAGGTAAATCTTAATTTTGCAACCTTGGTGAGAATTTGATTGTGATTTGGATTAGTGTCTCATGCTGTAACTTATGTTGACTTATCCACAGAGATGCAATGGAAATGGCAAAGGAAGCAGAAAGAGAGGTTCTTAAAGCTGTCTCTAGTGTTCTTCATGTTGGCATTCAGCTACGTTTAGGGGAACCATTTTCACATATTAATCATACTTAGAAGAACCTTCCAAGAAAATTTTGAAGCAGAGTTTTTGCAAATCCATGCACCCTTTTTAGTATGTGGATTAGTGGATAAAGTTAAACAGATCAAGATTACAATATTGATCTGCTACTACTACTCATAACTTGATACAATTCTATAGCCAAATGAGGTAAATAATTTGGAGAGTTCAATGGATGAAGAAGGGTAAGGGGAACCTGTTAAAGTTTAATAATTTATCTCCTTTCATTGGAATTTTATTTTCTTTTCCTTTATTTTTTTGGTATGTTATGATAACTCAAGTTAGCACATAGCAGAAAGCATTTCAAAGTTCAGAGTTCCCTTTGAAGTCTTGTAAAAGTACTGAATAGTGAATGTGGTTAAATAATGACTGTATTTAACAATAGAATACAGATTTACTCTTACATTTTTCCTATAGTGCCATTAGTTAGCACAAGATAGTTTACTTTTAAGTAACCTTTGGGGCTTTACCTTAATCTTTACTATATAGTTAGTTGATCTGGTTTAATCTGGTTTTAGTTAAATTATTGGTTTTCAATTCAACATCAAGAATTAGGTGTCTCATTAGGATATCCATTTTATCATCAGAATGTGATAGTGCACTTCATTTGTTCATAACATTCAATAATGATAGAGCAGGTGTCCCAATAAGACACCAATTTTTTGGTATTAGAATAACATCACTCTTCTTAGTTATTCAATCATCTATGTCATAAATGATTAAATAGTAAAGTAGTCATCAAATTTAACTACTTACATAAAATTGTAATTGAATTTTTTTATTAAAAATAAAATCATGTTTCATTGTTTACCCTACAAGATCCCACTTTCACAAAGTTTCAAAATGGTGTACAACAAATGCCTAAACTGTTGTAAGGTCATGCATCTCCGACTTCATTTGGATTCATGTGCAACATATACTCAACATCCTATTACAGAGGTATTCTTTTAAGTACAAATGTGACACTAAAAAAAGATTAAAAATATACTCTTAGATTTGGGACATTTTCTTTTGACAAATGTATCACTATTTACTCTTTTCATACTATTAAGTATTAATTGTATCACTAGTATACACTCTCAATAATGTTTATTGTTTATAGTACAACATAAATACGTGCAACTAGTATTCGACGTATGCTATACATAAAACGTAATATATGCTAATGTATAACATACATATGTATAATGCACATTTCATTTTATGTACAACATTCATTAAATATTAGTCGAACGTATTTTTGTTATATATAAACCATTGGATACACATCTTGGGGAGATTCGACTATCATTATTTACAATCTTTCAAAGTAATTTTTTCCCTCTAACTCTGTTTCACTCTTTGACTCTATAACTGAAATTCTCCTCCTACGCCAACACCCCAATTTATAACACACCAACCCAACCAGTTAGCATCCATGAAATGCTCCATTTTTTCCCGCGTGCCTGAGGAACAACATCATTTACATTGAAATCGCCCCAATAAGCAATTTCACGTCGTGCAGGTATGTAAGCTTTTGAACTGTGAAGAAATCGTCAAAAGCATTTTTTTTTTTTAATTTTTGAAGCACAATTTTAGGCTAGCGGTAAGACACAAGATACTGTGTTAATCAAATCAAAAACATTAAAATACAGCGAGGAATAGTTCAAATTATAGATAAACTTTGTGGGTTTTTGTGGGTTATCATGTTTGCATACAAGGTGTTTGAGGGAATGCATAAGTGAAATCAAGACATTTAGTTCTGTCCGTGTTATAATCAAGTTTAGATGAACTCATTTTTATGTGGCAAGATTGTAAATTTGTAAGAATTTAACAACCATGTTACCATGTAAGGTTAATAAACACGAGTTTAGCTTAGATAAACGCATTTTTGTGTGGTAAGATCGAATATTATTCAAATACTTTAATATTATGACTATTGTCAAATTTTGATCTTTTCATTTTCTATATTTTTGTTTCTTCTTTAACAAGCTTCATTGCTTCTAGGATTATGCGTTGGTTTGGTTTTTGATTGGTTTTTCCCTATGTAACCTGCCCTGAAACATTGATCAATTCACCTCTTAACCCAAAACAATACAGTGCAAAGATTCAGAACCTGGGGGAACAAGTACGTTGCTAGAGTTTTGGTGCGAAAAAAAAAAAGAAATGGTGGGGCGGGTTTTGGCTTCACTAGCTCTCACTAAATTCCACTTGCAGAAGAACCTCTATTCAAAGTCTTTGATCCTGAAACCACTCTTGTCTAATTCCTTACTTCGCAAAAGAAGGTACTTTTCTATCTGTGTGTAGTAGTAGTGTGTTTTGATTAATGGGAGAGAAAATGGATTATAAAAAGGTGAAATGAATAGTTATGTTTGATTTTGTTTGGCATTTTTATGATTATTGATTAGTCAAAATAGGGACAAATCAATTGCTGGAATTTTCGGTTCTTCTGCTTCTTTAATCAATTTTTATAGTTAACATCTTTTAGGAATTCACATGGTGACTAGAAGACAAAATTTAGTTATGGCGTTTAATGTTTCAAAAGGGTGAAACATTATTGTAATACTAATAACGTTTCACCCTTTTGGTTTTTGTTAGCTATTTAGAAGGTAAAAATGAACTACAAGCTAGACTGGTCTTGTATGATTGAATATTTTAGTGTATTGCTGATCACTAATTTGGGTTAGCTTGTATTCCCATATGAGAGGTAAAAAATTTAGATACATACGTTTGTTTGTACATTGACTAACATTGCAGTAGCTTGAACTATGTTATATGCAAGGTTTGTGGCCAGGAACCTACTTTTGGCCACTATGACATAAAAGAGCCTCCTTTCTTGGGGCACTCAAGCTTTCATTCAGGTCCATTTCTGAAGTATAATGATAAGGTCATAGAGCCACTCCAGGATTCTGAAAATTCCTCAACAGCTAATGGTGCTAGTAATGCCAAAGTAAAGAGAAAAAAAATGAAGGGAAAAAGAGCAGTTGTAAGATGGCTAAAGTTCTTTCGATGGAAGAAGAAGAAAGAATATGAAAGGATGACAACAGAAGAAAAATTGCTATACAAACTGTTAAAGGTAAAATCTGTTCTTTTTCTTTATTTATTTTTATAATTTGCTTGGGTTGACCGTTTTCATTATTTTCAAGTCGCCTGTGGCCACTGCTAGTATAACCCTTCCAGTGCCTACCAATATTGTGTAACAAGGAACTCACTGGGAGAGAATTGCTTCAGATACTAGAACAATAGTTGGAGTTGGTAAAGATAACCCATCGACAATTTGTGAACATAATTGCTGTTCTTGGGAGTGAAAAAGATCTTGCAATTAGTTTATTGTTTTGCATTTAACACCTTTAGTTTTAGTTTACTGGGTTGTATTTTATGTCTACAGTGTTAGTTAGTAAATGTACAATGCTTTCTTCACCATTCTAGGCTCGGAAAAAGGAAGAGAAGCTTTGTGAAGCCTTGAAGAAGATTGAGCCTGCAGAATCATCAGAAACAACTCATGATCCTGAGATTTTGACTCCAGAAGAACACTTTTTCTTCTTAAAAATGGGGCTCAAATGCAAAAATTATGTGCCTGTCGGAAGACGAGGAATTTACCAAGGTGTAATATTAAACATGCATCTGCATTGGAAAAAGCATCAGACTTTGAAGGTGATTGTGAAGACGTTTACACCAGAGGAGGTCAAGGAGATTGCTTCAGAGCTGGCAAGACTTACCGGAGGGATAGTACTTGACATTCATGAAGATAACACAATAATAATGTACAGAGGGAAAAACTACACTCAGCCACCAACAGAGATAATGTCTCCACGTGTCACTCTCTCAAGGAAGAAGGTAATGCAATCTTTCCTGTTCCGGCTACTTATCCATTTACTGAAATGTTTCCTTTTCCAGTTTTATATTTTAGCTCTTGAATACTTGTACCTTAGTTTAAGCAAAATTAGTCCCTGAAAGAATCAAGTCTTAACAAATTGGTCCCTTTTAAATTCCCTTACATATTAATCCATTTAACAAGTTTCAGTTTTTAACATATTAGTCTAGTCTCATCGTGTGCATGATTTTTCTTTGTATCTGTTATTACCCGATTCTTCAAAAGACTCATACTCTTTATTTCGAAATTCATTAGTTCATAGTTGTTTGGTAACTGGTTCACTGTCTCATGGGATAACCCATCTTATGTAGGCATTGGATAAATCCAAATACAGGGATGGCCTCAGAGCTGTGAGGAGATACATTCCAAGACTTGAGCAAGAACTCGAAATTCTTCGAGCGCAACTTAGAAGCACAACTGAAAGCAACACCGATGCCGTCGAGGGAATCCAGAAAGATGACAAAGAGAGTATTGAGTCTGGTAGTAATGATTCAATTCTCCAGCAAGAGAATTCAGATAGACTTGATCAAATTATAAAAGATAACATGGGGTGCCTAGATGAGGATCAAACTGATTCAGACCCTGAATTCGATTCGGATTCTGAGAACTTATCAGATATATTTGAGACAGATTCAGATACAGATAATTTGGTGAAGGATGAGAAGCCTCTCTATGTGGACGAGTTTGATAACTTTCCAGAGGAATGTGATGGAGAAACAGATGATTTTGAGGAGCAACTGAGACAGATATCTTTGGACTCAAAGAATGTGGAAAAAGATGTGGACTCACCCAAGTTTGATGAAGTTGACAAGATTTTCCTGCGTGCTGCATCCTTTTTAAAGAAAAGGAGAAAATGAAATATATATTTTGCAAAGGACAAGTGTAATATCTGTTTCTAGATTTAATGATCCATTTTTTTGGACTCATTCATTGGGCATAAAATTTCTCTTTTTCTAACTTAAATTTTCTTTATTAAAATTTTAAAACTCTAATGTGATAGTGTATAATACTTCTGGATGTGTATTGTTTAACTTCTAGGATTTTGCTAGCATGCAATGTCATGTGTTCGTGAATCAAGAAGATAAATTTTTCAAAAGGTTGTCTCATCATTGAAATTGGCTAAACCATATCTGTTAGATAACCAATGCTAGATAACATTGTCATCTTTCAAAGTTTCACAAACTCAAAACGAAAATCCTCTTCTTTTTTTTCTCAAGACAATTTTAAACTGAATATTGTCTGTATCAGCACAAATGTCCCCAAACAGATTTCTCCATAGCTGAATCTCCATGTTGAAGCCGATGCTGATGAAAATGATTAACAAATGGTAACCTCTGGTGGCTCAATGCATCTAATTCCATTCTTTGTTGTTGATGATGATGTTTCTGTGATTGATGCAAACCACTACCACCACCCCTTGGAGTTGACCCTCCAATTCCCAAGAAATCATGAACTGTTGTCATATCATCACTCCCTCCAAACATTGGCACTGACCCCATTTGGTTATTCCCTTCTGCAATATCTCTTCCATGAGCATTGGTACCAGCATCTTGTTCCACATTATTATTATTATCTTTCATCAACCCTGTGTTGCTGTGGTTACTTCCCATGAACATTGTGCTAAACATTCCCATTTGATCATTCATTGTTGATCCATTATTATTAGAACTATTGTTATTAGCATCAAATATCATTGGCATTTCTTGTTGCCCTTTATGAAAGAATTGTTGGTTTGTGAAGGGCATGTGTGATTGATCATGTTTTTGTGCATGGAAATGATCATAGGAAGAGGGGTTATATGGTGGTGGTGGTCTAGGGGAAGATACCTGATCAGGACCAGCCATGGTAGTAACAAAGCTTTTCTGCATCAAAGGTGAGTTAATGCTGTTGTTGCTTGCAGTGGCTCCCATTTGTGCTGCTTTCTGCAGTAAAGCTGTTGCAGACATGTGAGCTGAGCCAGAGATTAGGGCTAAGTTGTTGTTCTTACAGTCTTGTTGTTGGAAGTAATTGAAACCAGAGGAGTTGTTGGTGCTGAGTTGAAGACTTGGAGAAGAGGAGGGAGGAACTGTTTTAGGACCACCAAAAAGTGTACTTGATGAGCTTGTTGTTGTGGAAAACATGCCCCCACCAATGATATTGTTCATTGACTTGAATTGCATTGAAGGGACAATTTCTTGGGAGAGTGTTCTAAGAGGGTTGTTCCTATTGAGGTCATAGTTGTTGTTATTGTTGCTGTTGTTGATGATTTGATCAGATGCAGGGTTGGAAATTGAACTGGTGCTTAGGGGCATTGTGGTCATTGTGGTCATAAGATCAGGAACTTCATTTTGCAAGTTTTGTGGTATTCCATTTGTTAATCCTTGTTGGTTATTCACTCTGTTGTTTTCCTCAGTTAATGCATCACAAAAGGCTCTGTGTGTGATGAAACTGTCCCTCCTGCATTGTTCAGAGAAATTGTGTTGACATATTAAGAGGAAAATTTAATGGTTCAAGGTACTGATTTTTATGACCTTAAAATTTAACAAGTAACAACCACTGTACTGTGGCAATTACAGCTTTATCTTATATTTAATGTGAACAAAGAAAAAGTAGAGCCTTATTATATCTCTTCTCAATGGTGCCATATGTGTGTGTTTTGCAGAATTGGCATTGAATAGTTGTGTTCAGTAGTTTTTACTCAAATTTCTAACTATATTAAGAGCTATGGAAGTGACATTTCTAAGGAAAGAATAGACTACACCACATGGAAAAAAGTGGAAAGTAAATGTTATCTGTCATATCTTGTATAGTATTTATTTCTTATGAGCACAAACTACCATGAATCTCATAATCTTCTTAAGTTTCTCCTCTGCAAGCTATGTCAATGTTTTGGCATTATTTGATCAAATTTACTTGCAAGATTCAATGGTCTTACCAACTTATGAAACACTTGTCTTATATTAAATGGTTTCACTTTGCTTTATTTCAACCTTTATGGCCTTTAGGTAAAAGTTGAATCTAGTTATTGGTAAAAAATGGGATATATTTTTTATGGATGAGTTTCACATGTAAAAATGACATGGAATTCATGTTTTCCCAACAATTCATTCATGTAATTTGTTACTCATAGTTCTAATCTCCAACTGAAAATGGGTGTAAATTTTAATGAATGAGTTTTCATTTATTTTATCTTATCAATCTTGCATGTACAAATATGATATCTGTATGAGTTTCATGACCTCTGTCATTGCTATCATGTTATATAATATCTTACTGTCATTAATAGAATATTTATTTTGATTTTTCATTACTCTGCCATGAATTTCAATGGACAAAATGAAAAAAGTGCTTCAAATTTTAAAAAAATTTTGGTCTACAATAAAATTTCAACCAAAATATTATATACACCGTATATTATATAATGTGCACATCATATATTGCATATTATGTACACTATATATCACATGTTGTAATATTATTTTTCTTTGAGATATATGATATATGATAAGCACAATATGTGATATATGATGCACAATATGTGATATATGAGAACATTGTTATATGCACAATGAAAAAATAATCAGTAATGCTTGTTGTACATCGAAAATACATTCAAAGAGTATCCAACGTGTGATGTATGTCATATATAATGTGTGCTATATATAATGTGTTATACTTATAGCACACACTACGTATGACATATAGAACATGTTGGATATTTGATGGATGTATTTTCGATGTATAACAAGCATATATTATATAATGTGCACAACGTATATTACATGTTGTAAAGAAAGACGATGTTATAACATGTGATATATGTCATATATATTGTGAATAATATATAATATACGGTGTATATGTTTTTAACTGAAATTTTACTGTAACACCAAATAGAAAATTTATGAAAATTTTGTTACCTGGAAAATATGGTTCCACAATCACATTTGTAATCTCTGGTCCCACAAGTTTTGAGGTGGGCCTTCCAATCAGATTGGACAGCATATGTTTTAGAGCACTTGTCACATTTCCACTTCTTCTCACAATGTTTCCTGCTGTAGTGTTTCTTTATCCCTGTCAGGTCCCCTAATGCCCGGGCTGGGTTATGGTGCACACACGCCTCTTCGGGGCACACGTACACCCTCTTCTTCTTCGCCTCTGCCCTCTGCCTCAGCTTCCATGGCAGGTTGTGGCCTCTCCTGTGCAGCTGAAGGTTCTGGTCCCTCTGAAACCCTTTCTTGCATATCTCACACACGAATCTCTTTCTTGCCATTAATGTCCTTGGTGATAATGCTATCACTTCTGCATTAGGATCTGTATTTATATGTATGTGTTTATTAAAAAATGAAAAAAAAAAATCATAATATTCATTAGAGAATGTGTTCGATAAATGTTTCTGAAGTGTCACGTGAATATATATTTATCGAATGGATCTTAGAGATTAATTTTCATGTATTGATGGTGTAAAATTATTCTACACTGTTGACCAATAGAATCGAGAAAGATCTCGATTAATGTGGATAGTTTTAGAGAAATGTTTTTTGTGTACAGCACAAAATTAGATACTATGTCACCATATGTAATAATTCAACTGCTTAAAATTATTAATCTAACTTTTATTATTATACATTAATCCAACATTTTAAAAGTTGAATAAATAATTTTAAAAAATTTAATTATTACATATGATGATTGATGATAGCTGATTTATGATGTACATATAACGTTACTCATAGATTTTATAATAAGTAATATATGTTATTTTATTAGATTTCTATTGATAGACAAATGTGAAATAATTTTACAAAATTAAATCCTAATAGTTTTGACATAAAACTTTAGTAGCACGTAAAAAATTGATGTGAGATTAATAATTGGTTGGTACAAGTGATATGATTGGGTTCTACTACTTGTTGGTCTTGGTTTCAACACTAACAAATTAAATAAAGAGTATGGCTATTGGGAAAAAAATAAACAGCCAAAACAGTCAATAATAAAAAATTGGGTCTAAATCACTCAGTTTAATTAAAAATACACATGATTAATAATGTTATTTTGGTCAAAAATTTTAAAATGAGCTTTATAAAAAAATTATGTTCCTCAAGCATTTATATTAAATAAAATTTGACCAGACTAAAATATGCTAGTTATTATGGCAGGTAGCTAGCTACTATATAAACCTCAACTTTTGAAAATCAGAAAGACTGAACAAATTATATGAATTAATTTCACTGTTATGTAATGTTACTTGAATATGCCTTATAGAATCAAAGATGATAATATTAGCAAATATACTCCACTATCCAGAAATTAGTCAAGAATAATAATTAGAGTGATGGCAAGAATATATAATAAGAGATAAGTTGAACTATTTTTCACTAGTTAAAAAATGATTGTGGTGTGTGGTGAAATTTAATAAAATAGTGAAAGCAAAAACACACATTTATATAATTAATTATTAAAATAGTTGAACTATAATTCAATGTTTAAGCTCTGAAAGGACTACTTAGAATTTGACTACAAGAGCTAAGTAATTAAGTTTCACCACATCATTTCAAACTTGAACTTAATTAGCAAAATCAAGTAAAACTTCTAGTTTCAATTTACCTTCAAACACTATCAATGGAACTTAATTAATTTAAATCTCATAAAACACACAAGGAATTTGTTTTTCTATATTATTGAAAAATAATTCAAACATAACCAAAATCCTTATTATGTTAGACTATAGAGAAATTATGTGCTTCAAGACTACTTTCAACCACACATTTTAAATTTTCACATTAATATTTAAACATTTTTAACGAGCACACATTAAATACAATAATGTTTATCGTACAACAGAAATACGTTCAACTAGTATCCAACGTATGTTATACATAATATGTGATGTGTGCTACATGTATAGCATACGTACGTTATACCACACATTATGTATTATGTATAATACACGCTAGATATTAGTTGGATGTATTTATGTTATACAACAAACATTATTGCATTAAAAATGATCAAGAAACACATATAATATAATTTTCTCATCTACAATAACAAATTATAGGAAAAGCAAAAAACTGAAACTCAAGAGTATAGTTGAACATATATAATAAAGATATTTGCCTGGAGTTCCAGGTAGATTTCTTTTCTTCTTTGTTGCTTGTGGTTGATTATTATTGTTGCTATTATTGCAAGCACCATGAGAAGAAGGTTCTGAATTTGAGCCATGAGGATAGTTCTGTAATTGTTGCTTCTCTTCATTTTCTTGATGAACTTGTTCCACAGTAGTAGTGTTCCCTGAGGAGAAACTTCCATCTTCTTCACCTGAAATATTATTACTTGACATTTGAACAAATAGAGAAATTAAGTGCACAAAAAGTAATAATAATAATAATATATTATATAAATATATTCCTCTGTTTTCTCTGTTTTATTTCTTGTTGTTGGATGCTGGACCTAACTGGAATAATAATATTGAGGGCTTGGCTTTTTGGTGAAACTCTAAAGCAAAAGGGACTATGATATATATATGATGAGGAATTAGGAAGATGTTGCTGCCATGATACCAACTTTGGAAGCTGGTCTCTCCTTTGGCTTTATATATTATATAAATATATAATGCTCATGTGAACACAATGCTACTAGGTATATGCTCCTAGCTTCTTGCCATTATGGTAATAAATAAACAGATATTTCAACTATTTTTTTTAAATAATGTTTGTTATATAATAAAAATACGACATTCAATCAGTATTCAACGTGTAATATATATCAAACGTAATATGTGTCATACGTAAGTGTGTTATACATATGACACATATTATGTATGATATATAGCACACATTGAATACTAATTTGTTATTAAATGAAGTGTGTATACTACTTAAATTAATGATAGATGATGCGTTTTGATTGACAAAAAAAAAAATATCGTTCAAAATGATATCTAATCATTGAATTACAATAACTCATTATAGGGATAATTTGTGTCAAATTTCACCAATACAATACAAATATATATGAGTTTTATTCTTTTTCATTTTAAACAAACTTATTACATTGATTATTTTTATGAGCATTGCTAGAGGCACAATAAAATATCAGTCAAAACAGCCAATAATGAGAAATTGAGCCTAAATTATTCAGTCCATTAAAAAAAATACACATGGTTAATAATGTTATTTGGGTCAAAAGTGTTAAAATAGACTTTGTTGTCTGTTTTGACTAAAATTAAAAAAGAATAATAGGCTATCCTCACAAAATAATGATGGCAAGCCCGTCAATAATGTTTTCAACAAATCACACCTAAATATACAAATTATATGCTTCTAAATATGAATTTAAAAAACATTATTCCATATCTTAATTAAGCAACAAATAGTTCTCTCCTTTCCATTTAATTCTTTCAAATCCACATATTTTGGACCCATTTATATGCTAAAAGTGTGACTAGTGAGCTCTTTATTTTATACACAAATTCAACGTAAGAAATTTACTTTAATTTCCTACTCTAATAAATGTCTAGATAGCAATAGTTTTGAGGTTCTGGAATATATATATATATATATATATATATAGGTTAATTAATTCTGCAATTTCGTGAACTGACTTTTCAAAATTAAATGTTGAATTAAATTAAAATGCAATAAAAGAGAAAAAAAATAAAAAAGTGATTCTTTAGTGCAATTTAATTTACTCGGTAGAGATCAGGTCAGACATTAATTCCTTGCATATTCCAAAATAGGTATGTTTAAATACTCCTTTTTCTCCCTTCATTGAGGAAAATAAATAAGGATCTGTTCTTAGCATTCTGAATTTTTTTTAGCAAGTTATTTTAATTTATTTTATTTTTTCCCTTCCAAAATAATTACCTTATGTTTGACACTTCCTTTAAATATGGTTAAATGAGTATTAGTGTATGTTAATATAATTAAACTTAGATTTATTTATATAAAGAACAAATTAAAGAGAACTATTATTATCATCTATATAAATTATATATATGACCGAATTCTATGTGTCTCATTAGATAGAAAGGACAAAAGGAAACAAGTAAAATAAGTATCTTCAAACAAAAGAAGGATAAAGTAGTTGGTAATGACATAAAAGAGGGTTTGGTGCCGAGTTAAGGGCAAAACGACATTAACTAAGAGCATCTTATATTATATTATGACCCCTATTATAATTTCACCAAATTTTTAATGAGTTTAATTTGACAACAATGTTATATGTACACTATTTTTCAGCCAATAACACATTTTTTAAAGGTGGGACCCACAAAAATATTAGTGATAAACCACATGCATTTATTGTGGGTGGCTGATGGTAGCAGCATTTTGATATACAAGAAGTATTATTGTTAATTTGATATGCTACAGTATAGCAAAAAAATTTCGTACCATCAACTAATCATGTATTATCGTATAAAAAATAATTTGACTTAGTTTTTCACTAACTTAAAGTCTTATAAACATATTCATAGAATTAATTGACACAATACAAAACTTCTTTTCAATACCGGTGAATAAAAAATTAAACTCATTTTAGTTGGATATCTATAAATTTAAAAATTTTAAATTTGATCTATATATAATTCATTTAGATTATTGAATAATTTTACCGCTATAAAAAGGCAAAAATAATGAAATATTTTATGTGATTCTATATAGTATTTCTTAATTAATCAAGAATTTACTCTGTAGCGGTAAATAGGTTCAAGGATATGACTAAAAATTTCTTAAACATATATATAGTTACTCAATTAAAAAAATTTGAACTAGAGGGGCTAAATGAAAATTTGATGAGACTATAAAATTTTTTAAATTAATTAAACCCCACCCCCGATATTTCAATTCCATGGTTTTAATGTATTGGTTTGAGTGAAAAGGAAACGAATCCTAAAGCATATTGTCATGTAGTGGATTTTAAGATTCATTTAATGAAAAAAACTTATTGAATAAATATTTGACTGTATTTCAAGATATTATTAATCTTATCTATTAGATGAAAGGGATAATTTGATTAAAAAAAATGCAATGTTATCAATAAGAATGGAAAATCTTCTTTTAAGTTTTTTTTTTATTTGTAAGGTAAGAAATGAGTAGCATTTGTACATGATTTAGTTGAATTTATCTATTACCTATTATTGAAAATTCTAAAAAAATTAGTTACTTTTTTATCAATAAAAATAATATTAACAAAATAAAAATAAAATAAAAAATTGTAACTTCTCTCTTTTAACTTCTTTAAAATAATTATCTGTCATTCCATTTATTTCTTCTTTTTTAAATATATTAAATATTATAATTAACTTAAGAATTATATATTACTAATTTTACATATACAATTAAAATAAATAATATTATTAATTATAATAATTTTTTAAAATATGAAAAATGTGACTTGATAGGCACGTGAGCAGAAACAAATGGTATTTCACATGTGTAATTATTTTATAAAATATTTACCGAAAAATAACTCGACAAGCACGTAAAGACTATAAGCTTTAAAATAGTGAATTACATACATCTTTTTCATATAGTATAAATTAAAATTTACATAATTTAAAATAATGTGAGATTTCACTATTCTTTTAGACACTATAAAATTAAGACTACAACCTTTAAAATATTGAATCACATGAATTTTTTCCATATAGTTGAAATTGAAGGCTATATACTTTAGAATGTGAAATATCATTATTTTTTTTTGTTGTATTATAAAATAAAGTCTATAGCCTTAGAAATATTGAATCACGTGAATTTTTCACATATAGTAGAAATTAAAGACTATATACTTTAAAATGAGAGAATTTCACAATTTTTTTGTTGTATTGTAAAATAATGACTATAGCCTTTAAAATATTGAATCACATGAATTTTTCACATACAGTAGAAATTGAAGGCAATATACTTTGAAATGTGAGAATTCAAAATTCTTTTGATTTTATTAATATCAAATAAAGACTATAGGCTTTAAAATATTGAGTCACATGAATTTTTTCACATATAGTAGAAATGAAGACAATATACTTTAAAATATGAGATTTCACAATTTATTTTGGTTTTATTATCAAATTAAGACTAAAGGCTTTAAAATATTGAATCACTTGAACTTTTCACATATAGTAGAAAATGAAGGTTATATACTTTAAGATTTAAGATTTCACTATTTTTTTTAGATACATTAAAAAATAAAGATTATAGCCTTGAAAATATTATATTGAACCTCATTAATTTTTCACATATAGTACAAATTAAATTAAAGACTATATACTTTAAATTGTGAGATTTCACACTTATATTCGTTTTATTATAAAATAAGAACTATAGGATTGAAAATATTGAGTCACATGATTTTTTCACATATAGTAGAAATTGAAGGCTATATACTTTAAAATGTGAGTTTTCAAATTTTTTTTGTTTTATTATAAAATAAAGACTATAGCTTTTAAAAAATTGAATCACATGAATATTATAGTAGAAATTGAAAACTATATACTTTAAAATGCGAGAATTCACAATTTTTTTGATTGTATTGTAAAATAAAGACTATAAGGTTTAAAATAGTGAATTACATGAAATATTTACATATAGAAGAAATTGTACTTTAAAATGTGAGATTTTAGAATTTTTTTGTTTTATTATCAATAGCCTTTAAAATATTGAATCACTTTAATTTTTCACATATAGTAGAAATCGAAGGTTATATACTTTAAAACGTAAGATTTCACTATTTTTTTTGGATACATTATAAAATAAAGCCTAAAGTCTTTAAAATATTATATTGAGTCACATGAATTTTTCACATATAGTACAAATTGAATGCTATATATTTTAAAATATGAGATTTCATATTTTTAATTTTATTATAAATAAAAACTATAAGTTTTAAAATATTGAGTCATATTATATTATTTTTAGTATATATTAGGGAGTAGTAATTTAAGCAAAATGATTCATATCACAAATATAAAATTAGAGATTATAGTAAATATTAATTTTTTTCTTAATTATCAATTATTGATCAGGTTAACAATAATTGACATAGACTAAGGAGTTCTATAGATAAAACCAACATATATAGGGGACAAACCATGGATTATTCTTTCCAATGTACATATCTTGTGGAATTCTTCCACATTTTGTTTTTGTTTTGTCCAAGGATATGAGAAACATATATAAAATTATTATTCTAATGTAAAAGTGTTTAAATTAGTTGAATAAAAGAAAAATTAGCAAAATAAACACTAAGTAGTTAAAGGTCACAAGCTAAGGTAGATTAGCATGATAGATAAAGTTTTTAATTACAAGTATTTGATTTTATAATTAAGTTGCGATGTAAAATTTGTTTGGATCAAGCTAAGGGTTTTTGGAAGATAAGAGAATTGAAGGAACTATTACTATTATTATTATTATTATTATTATTATTATTATTATTATTATTATTATTGAGGGAGCAAGGTTGTTAGAATGAAGGTCAAAGACATTCATTTTTTTTTTTTCTTTTCTTAAATTATATTGATTCCACTGAAATATTATGAACCTATGTATATTATTCATAGCGAGTTCATTCATTTCTTATGCTGCTGCCAACTTAGTTTATTGGACCCACCTAAAGCCCAAATCTATTTTTTAGTCAAGAAGCCCAAACTCTTTTTGACCTAAATTATATCCCAAACTTACCATAGGGCCCATAGATATAATCATATTTAATATTATGCTACCTTTGATTTTTGGGTGGATATATTTTGCTCCCTTTAATTCATGAAAATAATTTTTGAACTCAATTTTTCTTGATTTTCGTGTTAATGAACATTCTTCCATATTAGATATATAGAATATGAGTCAACTTTAATAAAGTTCATTTTAATCTAGATGTCAAACAAAATTCCTACAAATATGTAATATACATGTAGCCCTTTTATGGGGAAACGAAAAAACATAAAAGAAAAAAGAAAAGTTCAATTCTAAGAAAAAGAAATAGAAAAAGTTGACAAAAAATTAAAGAAGGGGGCTTGGTTGTACTAATTATTATTAAGATTACATAGATCTCAGTTTCACATTTATATTTTTATACACTTTTAATAAATTAACAAATTAACAGGCTGCAATTCATTGTCTTTTAAACAATAATTCAGGTTCAAGTTTTATAGAAAAAAAAATCTTTGTTGAGAGTTTATCTATCATTTTCGAGCACGCAATCTAGGACAACAGATTAATTTGGACAAAATTTCAGATACCGTAGTCAAAACAAAATATACACCTATAATGATATTGGTAAAAAGTGGAGTCCCAAAAGTTTTATTGAATATATATTTACTTTTAGGTTCTACCAATTTTATTATGAACATATATAATACGTTGTGCCTATCGAAAATAGCTCCATTATTTGCTTATTCGTTTCTTCCATATTTTTGTATGAGTTTAATTTTAATTAATAATTGTATCTTATTATATATATTCGTAATTTATGAAGAAATTATTATAAGAGTAAAATATTGTCAATAATTTATAAATGCATATTATTAGATATAGTATACCTCTTTTATATTAAGAGTATATTGAATTAACTCATTTAACTATAAAAATAAATGAATAATACAATACTACAATTCAATATCTAGACAATAATATATATATATATACTTCAAAATTAAAATGAACCTTAAGAAATTGCTTACATTTCATCGTCAAAATAGAAATGTGGAAACAAATGTGTGTGTGAGAGACTGTATACGCCTTTCTCTTCACATTTGTCTCTCTCAATTATTAATTTGATTTGAAGATTAAAGTGGGAACTAGTGGCTCTCATTAATAAAGATTTGAACACACGTTAGGTGAGGACAATTTGTTTTATAATTTTTAATAAAATACATCAACTTTCATACAATAATTTATTACTGTTATTATTATATGTGATTGTATTAAATGATAATTTTGTTAATTATATTTCCTCTATTTTAAAAATAATGGACGTTTAAAATTTTTCAAACATATTAAGAAATTTAATAAATATTTTTGATTTTTTTTAAAATATTAAATTGATGACTAAACTATCTCATTATCTCAATCTAACATTTTTTTCATTAAACCCTCTTTACTAACACACTACCCAAAAATTAATGAAATATAATAGGTAGAAAGACCAAAAGAAAACACATTAAATTTCTATTGAAATTTCAAAACAATAATAATTATTATGAATTTTTTTTCTCTCCCGGTCATTTGAAACGGAGGGAATACAAAATTGAATCCTATAATATAACATAAATGTTTGGGAAATGACATTTTTCCGTCAAAACAATAAAAAAAATTAACTTTAACACTTTATGGTCCAAATAAAATTTTTAACTATGAGTATATTTTTAATGGGTCGAGTGATTCTGACCCAAAATCTTATTTTTGACTGTTTTAACTATATAATTTTGTACCCTAGCAAAATTCTAAAATAATCCAAATCATTTGAGTTTTTTTTTTTCATGATTTGGGTGTTCTTTATCTATAGCTCTATATCCATCTATTCAATTTACCCTAAAATCAAGTGTTATAGGTTAAGCCACTTTTTTGTTTGAAAAACGAGTTGCGTTATATATTTGGAAATATATTTCGTGAGATATCATACAACCATACTTTCATTCATTATCTATTACTTTCTCTCCTTTTTTTTATTATCTATTTTCAAAATTTTAACTTCTCGTCTATAATTGTTTATTTGAAAATTTTAGATAATATTTATTAAATTTTATCAATTTTACATTTATTAATGGAAAAGAGAATAGATGTGATAAGTAATTAAGAAAAGGTAATTATAAAATATATTTAGATTGTTCTAAAATTGAGGTTTTCTCATATTCTTTCTTAATTCATATTCACGTTTAAAATTGAATAATTAAAAAAACAATAATGATGGTCGTACAACAGAAATATGTCCAACTACTATACAACGTGTTCTATACATGATATGAAATGTATGTTATACGTACGTGTGATAAACATATATATAGCACACATTCCATGTTATATATAACACACGTTGGATACTAATTGGACGTATTTTTGTTGTGCGACCAACATTACTGTTAACTATTAGGTAAAATGCACTTTACCTTCCTAATCATAGTTTATGTAAAATTTAGTTTTTGAGTTTTTAAAACGTGTAAAATAGGTCCTAAATTTTATAAAATGTACAAAAAATACTTCATCCGTTAACTTGTCATCCAAAAGTAAAGGATCAGATGTGCATAATTGTAAACATAGAGGGGTCGCAAGTTGCTTAAACTATAAATGAGCACGGATTAGTTGCACGTGTAATGTGATCAACTAACAGACTTTCAAATGACAAATTACCAGATTAAATATTTTGCACATTTTAAAAAATTCCTGATTTATTTTATACATTTTGAAAATTCATAATCTATAAATTGTACTAACGCTATAACTCAGAAATAAAATATATTTTTCCCTTAACTATTACTTGATAAAGCAATATAATATATCATTCTTGCAATATTTTTTCATTCAATTTCTTTCCTTCTTCAATAATATTTATGGTCAGACAAAATATTTTAATTTATAAGATTTATGTTATGAAATTAATTTTGATGTACTTACAGTTTTGTTGTCCGATCAAAATATTCTATTTTTATGACGGGAGAGAAAACACAATCATAACTGACATGACAACATATTATTGGATGATTGTGTAAAAAATTATAGATTGCGATAAAAATTAAATTCTTATATTATTCATTCATACTATCTTCTCTCGGTTTTTGTGTTGATGATGACCAATGGATCCATCGCATCGTTAATTAAAATATATATCTCATTCAAATACTAATTAATACCATTCAATTAGAGATAAAATATTCATTAATGCACAAGTAGAAAAGAGTATAAAATTTAACCTTTCTCAATTTGTAATGTTGGTCCAAGTCTTCCGTCATATAATAAAAAATGAATTTAGTTGGAGATATTTTTACTTGTCATTTCATTTATATTCTTGTGACTTTTTCAAAGTATTTCAAGCAAATTATATATATAAATATAAATATAAATAAACATTTCAGTAACGGTATATGCATCATTGTTAATCATCATTTCTATCACATCGCTAATAAAACAACCTACACCACCCAACACAAAACCTAGGCTCTCCTATTATTGATGCTAATGATATATTCTGAAAAATACTATTTTTGGATATTTTTATTTTGAGCCAGCATGAGAGTTCAACATTTTTCACCTTTATACCCTTTTATATTTTAAATAGTTTAGTTTAATTATAAATTTTATAGTTTTAATAATTTAAATTAATCAGGTATATGATTTATTTTTATTCAAAATAACTGGTAATCATAAATGTTAATTTCATAAAAGATCAATTATATAGTTTTTTATGATAAATTATACTGATCTCTTATGAGATCGAGTAAAATTCAATCTTCCCCTCTTTTATTTGTAAGATATTTTTAAGAGGAATGTGAATTTATAGAATTGTTACATTCACCTCATCTATAGGGTGCTAACATCACCTAGATAAATAGAGGAGAACTAAGTTAAACTTTACTCAATTTTAGTTCAATGTGCTGCCACGTTAATTATAATTGTGTTTTCTTACTCATACCACCTGAAAAGTCATATAAATAAAATATTTTAATTAGATAACAATATAAAATAATTTTATATTGTCAATACATCAAAATTAAATTTTCTTTTTTAAGGGTTCATTCACAACAATATAGGACTTGAATAACATTATTTGAACATAAAAAAAATAGATGTCCAATTATGATAGATAAGTATGATAGTCTAAAATTTTAATAAAAATTAAAAAAAAAATTTACAGCATTTTTTTTAATAACTTCTCACACTTTTTTAAAACTAGTCATCCCTTCTCTTATTAGCCACCCACACCTTACCAGCATAAAAAAAAATAGTTTTTCTCTTTCCTTCTAATTATTGAATGATAACGAATAATAAAAAATTATTATAACTCCCCAAAAAATTAAAAATACGACTTAACAGATACAATAATATTTATCAAGTCGATAGCTTATATAAAAGATATTCATAAATTACATTTGGACTCTAAAATTAAAAATAAAAACATAAAAATTTAAATATCAATCACTCTAATTATTTTTTTTCGTTTCCTTTCTTTATTCTTATAAACTCTATTTTTATACTATATTTTAAAAAATTAATCACAAAAACTTTTATTTATTATTTTCTTATTTATATAAATGAGATCCACCTATAGTAATTAAAAAAAGAGAATAATTTCTATGTACTAAAAATATAAAATTATTTGAGAATAATCTTAAATCATAGTTGGTACATACCGATTATTGTGGAGTAATTTTAGTGATGAGGTGTTAATTTATTGAATTTTTATTGGATTAAAATTAAATCTATAAAAAAAACATAATTTTAATACATTTTTTTATTTTATTTTTTTATAATTTAACCCCTTATTGACATATACACGCCATATATATATATATATATATATATATATATATATCAAATTAACTTGAAAAAAAATCCTTGCTATCTACCAAAATAAAAATTCTCTCTCTTCTCTGTTTTCTCTCTGTTTCTCTCTCTCTCTTTCTCTCCTCGAGTCATAACACAGAATGCAACTTTGGTGGTGTGGTTCTGAAAGTTCACATCACTTGTTGTAATACACACAAAGGTATAAATCTATTAATTATTATTATTATTATTATTAGTTTATTATTATTGTTTTTGTTTTTGTTCTATTGTTATTATTTCTTTGATGTGTCTATGTTATTTGTTTAATATAATTTTTCAGTTTAATTTTCACCAAGGAAAAAAGAAAAGAAGTTGACAATTTCTGGTTTATTCCGAAGACCCCTTTTTTTGCCCCAGTTGATCGATTCCTAGTTTCTACACTTGGGTTTTTGATCTTCAAGCTTAAGGTTATATAATTTATATAATTTATATCTTCTATTTCTAATCATTCCTTGCATGATGCTTTGCATTTTTTTGTTCTTCTTTCTTCAATCTGCATTTATATTTGTTTTTGTTTGGGTTTATATAATTAAAAAAAGGATAATTTTTTTTGTTTTTTGCAGTTGTTTACTTGTGTTGATTCTGAAGTTGGTTTTGATTGCTATATCCGTGAATTATCATTTCAAAACCCATTGTGATTTGGTTCAATCATTTTCACTTGTGAATAGAGTGTGTAATTCTTATGAATTATTCATTATTATTGTTATTGGTATTAAATATTGCGGCTGCTGTTGTTTTTAAAAAAATGTAATTTTTTTAATAGGGTTTTCTGCTATTGTGTAAATTTTTATTTCAGCAATGTTTAATCATGATTCTAACATGTGTTTATAACGTGAATTGCTGATCTGGGTTTGAAATTGGATGTGGGTATGTAGTGTCCTGTTTTGTGTGATTAGGTTTTCACTTTTCAGACTTGAACTGTTTTCTGGGTACTGATTCAAGTCAATTTTATAAATTCCCTTTTCGATATAAGATGGTAGTTCATATTTTCTGCTGTTATGTATCAAAATACTCAATTCTCTGATGCCTAAAATTTAGCCAATCTCGCGATCTTCCCTTGTGATTTGTTAGTTCGTGGTTTGTGGTATGAGTTGTATTGTGGTATCGGATCGAATTTTGTTTTCTTGTAGGTTCATTGGTTATCAAATCATTCAATTTGGTGAATGAATGATTATTGATTTCACTTCTGATTAATGTTTCAGTAATGAGATTGTTATCTTGTTTCTCTGTGGTTTCATTCACCCTTAGGAGAATATTGCAGTTTACAATACAAAAATGCATAATTTGTGTAGTATCTATTCAAATTAATGTCCAATATTAGCAGATGGATGTTCTTTGCTTGGATGATGACAACAAAGAAGGAATTGAAGTGAAACCTTCTGAGGGAGGTACCACTTCAGATTTATCTGATACGGACGATACATTTGGAGAACAACAAGTGGTTCCTCGCGTCGGAGATGAATACCAAGCAGAGATTCCTTCATTAGTACCGGCATCTCAGCTTATGAAGAAGTTAAGAGATTCAGATAAGCCAGAGTCAAGTTCAATGCGATTAAGCGTTCCTCTAATGCAGCCACATTGTAAAGTTCAAAGCAGTTGTAAGACTTCAGACTCTGTCACAAGTGAGCAGGGGAAACTTAATGCTGAGAATGAGGGGAAAACCGAGTTAGATCAGTCAAGGGGCCTGCATCTTCTTCCCGGCTCATTGAGTGATCAATCTTGGACAGACATTGAATGCGATAGTTTTCTCCTTGGCCTTTATGCATTTGGGAAGAATCTTAATTCCTTGAAAAGATTTGTTGGGAGCAGAAGTATGGGAGACATACTGTCTTTCTATTACGGAAAATTTTATCGGTCTGAAGGATATTGCCGATGGTCGAAGTGCCGGAAAATGAGAGGAAGACGGCGTATATATGGCAAGAAAGTATTCATAGGATGGAGGCAGCAAGAATTGCTATCACGATTATTTTCCCATGTGTCAGGGGATTGTCAAACCGTGTTGGTTGAGGTATCTCTCTAAAAACACTTTACTATATGCAAGTCACAATCATCATAATCTGAATGAAAGGGAATCTCCATATAAATGTGCACTTCATTTCAGTTTTTTTTTACTGTCCATAGTGCTATCAGTTAATAGTGGCTAGCACTGAATGACATGCAGAATTTGTTTTGATCTCCTTGAATGGTTCTGTTCTGAAGTGAAAAAACATAAAGTATTTTAAATGATATATTTACAATTTCATTTTTTTTCCGGGTGGGAGGAGGGGTTATAAGCCTTTCCTTTACCATGTGTTGCCGAATTAGGCCCTTTTTTCCTGATAATTTTTGTGAACACTGTCGAGAAAAGGCTTTCGGCTTTTCAATCTGGAAAATAGTCACTAGAATGAACTATTTAGGTAGTGTTTGTTTTCAGTGATTCTGGAGTCAGAGTTAAGGGAGTCATGGAGTCAGAGTCACAGTGACTCCAAAATTGGCTCTGAACACACTGTCACATATTTGTACCTCCATTCCAGCACACAATGACTCTCTTCCAATACAAAGTGACTCCAAAATTGGAGTGAACAAAAATTGACAATTTTGTTCACTGTGACTCTCGTACCAAACATTTGACAGAGTCAATTTTTTCACTCACTCCCTGACTCTGAAAACAAATGTCCCTTTTGTTTTGTTTTCATAAATAATGTTGTAGATGCTTCCTTCCAGCTGTTTCCATAGTTCACAGAACTATTGCAGAATATGCAGCTAAGCTAGCTGTGTCATCTATTGTTTCTATAAACCATTTATTAGCTAACAAAAACAGTGTCTCCTTTAATTCATGTCAAATGTTCATTTTATTGCAGCTCTCACGGAGTTTCACAGAGGGTAAGATGCCGTTTGAAGCATATGTTTTTGCTTTAAAGGATGCCGTCGGCATTGACTTGCTTATAGCTGCAGTAGGTGTTGGAAAAGGAAAGAAAGATCTCACCATGACCGCCGGCAAACCAACAAAGACCAATAACATATTCCCTGCTAGACCCGAATTACCAATTGGCAAAGCTTGCTCCTCTCTTACATCTGCAGAGATAATTAAGTTCCTCACAGGAGATTTCAGATTAAGTAAAGCTCGATCAAATGATCTCTTCTGGGAAGCCGTTTGGCCTCGTCTCGTGGCAAAAGGGTGGGACTCCAAACAGCATAAGGATCATGCTGTTTCCGGTTCAAAGCAGCAATCTTGTGTTTTTCTTATACCTGGTGTCAAGAAATTTTCAAGGAAACTTGTAAAAGGTAATCACTACTTTGATTCAATAAGTGATGTGTTGAATAAAGTAGCGTCAGAACCAAGGCTTCTTGAGATGGAAATTAAAGCAACTGAGGAAAGTGTAGAAAGGGAAAACATAAAGGCGAAGCAAGACTCAGACGGCCTATCAAATAAGCCGCAATTTTGCTACCTTCAACCTCTCAGTTCCGAGGGTCAAGATCCGATGGAAGCTACAATTGTAGATACTAGTGCAAGTTCTGATTTGGATAAGTGTGAATTGAGACAATTAACAAGTTCAATTTTTCAAACTTTGAGTATATCTCAAGAGACAGAAGATCAGGCTGAAGAGTTCTCTGACAAGTCAGTGAAATTAGAGTCATCGGATTGTACTCATACACATGAGGCCCTCGACACCTGCAAAGAAGAAGAGCATTCGAGCGAGACCAATGAGCATAGATTCATCCAGAATTTGACATCCGATTGCTCAAAATACTTGCCTCCCATCATGAAAAAGCAGAATTTACCGGCTGGTAAAAATGGAGAGCTTAGCGACTGTGCCGAAAGTACTTTAATGGATAAAGATTTTGATGATTCTAACTCACCATCATACCATTGTGGAGAGTCTGAGAGCACCCCAGACATGAGCAATGAAGGCAGTGCCACTGAAAACCACATGATCAGAGAAGTTTCTGCAGAAAAACCCGAAACCCGGATGTTATTTGACTTGAATATTCCTCTCATTCCATCCGAGTTCGAAACCGAAATGGAAGTACCATCCTCTCCGGCCGCACTACAAAACATTGAGAATCAATGTGACAACGCATCGGAAGAAGGGGAGCAAGCCAGGGTTGTCGACCGCCGCCATAGTACGAGGAACCGACCATTAACTAGAAAAGCATTGGAAGCTCTTGAGTACAGACTTGTCAACTCAAAGAAGAAGAGAAAGAACTCACCGGAATCTTCACACAATGATTCCAATTCTCAGTGTTTCGATTTAAATATTGCTGCTACATGTGATGATGGCATTGATTTGAATGTTATGGCAGAGATAAGTGTAGAGGAAGAACATGTGATCAAAGCATGTAGAAGTAGCATTGATCTGAATATTGAGCCTGAGTATAGTTTGTGAGGAAGTTTGGGATAGGTTCTTCTGTTGGAGCATCATCATTAATTTCATAAATGTTTCTGATGTTGAGGCTGAACCACAAATGATTTCATATTTTCATTGTTTCAAATGATTGGAGGATTATACAAGAACATCAAAGCCATTAACTCTTTGGTCACTTGATTTTAATTTGTTTTTCTTTTCTTTTTTCTTTTTGGCAGAATATAATGTGACATACAAGAAAAATGTAGCACACTAAGTTGAGTTGGGCCTTTTGGGCTTCTTCATTTTGGAAATTTGAACTTTTGTTTATATATAAAAAAAACACATTATAGGCTACATGCCACATTCTACTAAAAATCATATAAGAACTAGAACTTATTAAACGTTCTAATTCGATTTGTTGGATTTCTTTGTTATATTAACCCAGAATCTCTTTTTTACTCTGTACCAGCGATTCCACTATTATACTAGTTTATACTATAGTATTATTAGTGATTAATACAATATAAAAAAACAAGAATAATTTGTGAATGATACTTAAATAATTCCTTCATATTGATATTATTGATAGAGATAGGAGACAAAATTGACATGGATTTAGTAAATCTGATTTCCTGGGTTGAGGGAAGAAGTTCGTGAATACTTCCTCCCTCAACCACAAAAAAAATATCATACCGAAGTAGGTTAAAATGAGCGTAAAATTTATGACAATGAATTTCATATATTATTTTACATATGAATTTCATTTAAAAATACATAAAGTTAAAAATTATTCGTGACTACTTGGACACAGTTCAACTTATTTTGGAGATTCTTACATATTGACACGAATTTTGTTATTATTTTATCAAATCATTAATATTAGATATGGTCAATTATCATGCATAATTGAATTGTAAGTTCGACTGACGAATCCAGTTAAATATTTCTGCAATGTGGAGTTTAATTAGTAATTAAAAAAGTGTTTAGCAAAACCTGAAATAAAACGAGGTACACTAATAAAAAAAAAAATCATCACAAAAACTCTCTTGCTATCACAATAAAAAATCCAATTGGACATAGCTAAAACAACAATAAGAAAAAGGTTATTCGGGCCAT
This sequence comes from Aeschynomene evenia, assembly GCA_013621005.1. Taxonomy (NCBI): domain Eukaryota; kingdom Viridiplantae; phylum Streptophyta; class Magnoliopsida; order Fabales; family Fabaceae; genus Aeschynomene; species Aeschynomene evenia. Next base: position 4,230,400 of record CM024264.1, on the reverse strand, counting down.
ACATGGCCTTATTTCACAATTCAACTATAATGATTTCCTATTGGATAAAGACTTTTGATAAAAATAAAAATAAAAATAAAAAGTATGAAATTGAGTGAGTCGTGCATTATATATCCATAGTTTAAGTCTAAAATAGACATTCGTGTGAAATGTCGTATTAAAGTATAAATTATTAAAAGTCTAATCTACCTTAAGTTTTGAAGTGAAATGATTTCTTAACACAATATACCAAACAAGATCCTCCCAGTAAAACAACAAAACAAAACAAGAAGCAAAAGATGAAAAATTGCAACACTTTTTAAAAAGTTAACTATCATGAAGAATGAGCTCTTTAGTCCTTTGGTTTGAACTTTTTTTTACAGTGATGGATATTCATTTTGATCATTAAATGTTTAATTTGTATATATGTTTTATTTTGGTCTTCAAAATTAAGAAATTAACAATTTAATTTCTAGAATTAGAAAAAATGATTCAAAATTAGTTTCGAAATATGTATTATTTAGCGCATAAATTTATTTTATTTGAACAAAAAAAAAGCAGGGCCTCTTGTTCCTAATTTGATAAGGTTCAGATTCCAATGGTTAGGGTTTGACATTATATTGTACCAAATAACTCATTAGTATTAGATCAATAGTGCACTAGACAAGGTATTTGGTTAGGGTTGATTTAAGTTGTTAATTAAGTACTTGTTTTTATAATCGAAAAAAAAAAGTACTTGTTTTTATAATAAAACGGTGTTTTGACTTGATTTGTAAACATAGAAAATAAGGAAAAATGCATTATATCCCAAACTAATATGTGGTATGCACTTTTTTTTTTTTTTTGATAGATAAACATGAGTCCAAAATATAAAGGATAATTCATGAGACACCTACCAATTTTAACTAATATGATCTCATTAAAAAACCTCTTATATCTAAGTGAGGAAAAAAAGCACCACACTTATGAGTCAATGGATAAAATTTTAAAATTTTTCTATAACTAATGTGGTATGCACTTTAGACCAAAATTTTTCTAATTATCCTAATTTAATCTAAAATTCACACAACTTATAAGTCAATGGATGAAATATATGTTTTCATAGAAAATAATGTTAGAAGAGTTATATACTCATGGCAAGTAGACTCAATTTAATCAATTTTCTTCTTATCTTTCTATATGAATTAAGTTAGTCTATTTGAAATGAGTTGGGTACAATAACTAAAAATAATAAAATTTTCAATCCCAAATTTTAATATAACTACGTACATATTCAAGAGTCGAATCAAAGACCTCTAATTAAACTAACTAGAACAAAGTAACTCAATCTCATAGGTTGAGTGATAATAATTAATTGAAATAATATAGTAGACTAAATGTAGTTTTTTTTTTTAAATAATATATCATAAAATTAAAGATGCCCACTATTAAAAGAATGGAATAATAGTTAGAGATTGAGGGCCAGGAATCCTAACCAAAGTGGAAAGGAAGGTGAGACTTGAAAAGAGAAAAGATTTGGAATGTTATGTATTTTTCTTTAGACCCATCATTGTGAGCTTTAATTAATTAATTAATTATTAAGAACCCCTTTTTAATTTGGTTTGACAAAGTGTCTTTCCAAATTATGTGCCTACACCCACTTCCAAGTTTTATATTTGTTTATTGCTCCCAAATAGTGACAAAGAATCCTTCATCAAATCGTAGTCTAATATAGTATTAATCATAGATAGAAAAAATTAGTATCTAATCTGTATAGATATTCAATCTATTATCATTAATTCTTATATGAAATTATTACTTATACATTTTTTCTTTTATTTTTTATCATTAGATATGATTGGATGTTTATGGATATTCAAAACTTGAACATCCAAATAATAACACTACTCATTCAATTATTATTTTTCATATTTTTCTATTCTCTTTCATTTCTCTCTATTTTAAGAAAACTTGTCATTTGTGAAATCATCAAGTGGTTATAATAGCTTGATACAAAAACATGAGTATATAGTGTAAAATGATATATAGGCAATTTAACAACTACAATTAGATGTATTTAATTTGTTTTCAGAAAATCAGTTTCTATTTTTTTTACTACTATCAATCAATTTTCTATTTTTAGAATTTTAATAATCTCCTTATTCAATACACTACAATATTTTTTTCTTAATTATTACCTTCTTCACCATACTTAATTATAAAATCTGAGCTTGATTGTGGTTATCTCCTATATCATGCATATATAATGTCACCATTTAATTGTTTTGCTAATTCTCTTTGTTTAGTGCTAATAATCATTGCATTTTAGAACAAGACTCTCATTCTTAATATGTAGTGAGTCACCATATTTGATTATAAATATTTTTATAATGAAAATAAAAAAATAGAAACAGAAAAACCTATAGACCCTAATGGTGCATATAATAATATAGAGTTTAAATGAGTCAAACAAGGAAAAAATATAAAAAAATAAATAATAAATAAAAAAAAAAACCTTCAACATTTGCAGAGTCCATGTGTTAAATTAAAAGCACTAAAATATAACCTCTGATTTGAAACCTAAGCTAGCTTGAATTATACCAGCAGGTAAATACTCATTATCTATATTATTGTATAAAGAGAATTTTTAAAATAATTATTTTTTAATATACATACTCATTAAGATAATTATATTAAAAGTAAATATAAAAAAATTATAAATAATAAAATAAATTATAAATAATAAATATTTTCTTATTATCTTAATTTCACTAACTATCAATTTAATTTAAATTTATATAATTATTAAATTAGACTAAAACTAAATAAAAATAATAAAAATACAATTTAACGACACAAAATTGAGCTAATTATGTATAAAGAAACAAAAGTTATGACCTTATGAAAAGAAAAGTGTCATTATTAAGACTTTACATAACAACAAATCAATAATAGTCACATAAATCCATTGATCCACACACAAGTGAAGGCTATAAGTATGTTATTTTGTGTTATTGTCTTTTTCTCATTACTATATAGGAGCATTGCTAGAGGCACAACAAAAAAATCAGTCAAAATAGTCAATAAATAGGAATTTGGGTCATAATCACTCAATCCATTAAAAATATATTCATGATTAAAAGTGTTATTTAGATCATAAAATGTTAAATGAACTTTGATGACTATTTTGACTGATTTTTTGTTGTGTCCTAAACATTTGTAATTATATAAATAATAATAATTGCAAATTAAATAAGATAAACTTTTGCATTGTTAATTCAAATTTATATGAAACCGGTTACTTGGACCACAAACCATGTTCCCTTAACAGTGATTTATTCCATCACGCCGTGAGGTACAGTTAGATGGAGAATCTTTCTCTTTAATTAATTAATTTGACACTAATTAATTAATTAACAATAATGTTTGTTGTACAACTGAAATATATTTAATTAGTATTCAATATGTGATATATATACATACATAATGTGTATCATATGTACTGTGTTATATGTATTGTCTCATACCTATTGTACAATATTTTTTTTTTTTGTTAAAAAAAGCTTTCTTTATTTGGCTAAAAAATGGTGATTCTTTCTATTCCCAAACACATGCCCTAAATATAGTCTCTCTTTTTTTATATATATAGTTAGAAGTGTATCTCTCTTAAAAGGAAAAAACAAAACATTTAATATTTATTAATACAATACGAAATTAATAGAAAATAAGACTCATCACCAAATTAGCTAGCACTGAGACAAATCATACAAATAAAATGAGATACATAATACAATGACAAAAACCAGGACCAAACTCAAAAGTGCACCCATCTAGCAAGTGAGTTTTTTATTAATGTATTTTTCTGTTTGACTTATTTTAATATTTTTATTTTTAATTTGTTGGATATATATATTTGGTATGCTTTTCTTTATCTACATCAGAATCAATTTAAATATAAGGTATCAAGTTAATTACTGAAGTCTCTTATCCATCTATATATCTTAATTATATATTGGCTTATATAAGACTAAGATTAAATTTGGTAAAATTTTTCATTAGGGTGTTTATGCTCTAAAAAAACGGGAGCTCTTATTTTGCATTTGATAAATTAAAAAATTAAGTAACTTTTGTTTCTGACTTTTGAGAGCAGATGATACTCTTAGGAGCCATCAAGAATAGCTTTTAAAAATCAGTTCTTTGACTCTCTAAAAATAAAAATACATAAATAACATTCATTTACATAATTTATTTTAATATTATGTATATTATGATCATTTTATATTTTAACATTCACTTCTATGATATTTTACCAAATATTATAATCTTGACTACTGCTTATTGAGAGTCACTTCTGCACTATTTAATTTTACCAAATAATACTGTTAAAACTTTCTAAAAATAATTTTTTAAGAGTTCAAGAAGCTCAACAATTTTTTAAAAGAAGCAGCTTTAGCAAACTCGACCTAATGATTTGAAGGTATATATATAGCTAGGGATTCAAATTAATTGCATTATTATATTATTAGTGAAGATTGATGTGAAAAGATAACAAATAGTAAATGAAAATTTCTCTTAGGAAACCTCCATTTGATATTAGCACAAAATTTCTTGCATGTCAAAAGAAATGTCTAAAAAGGATATATTCAAATAACAGTGCTATATTTTAGAATACGAAAAGATATGAATATAATGATTCATAAATGCTAGGGGAATAACAAAAAATTAGTCAATATTTATCATTATTTTATGGCCCAAGTATCACTTTAATCATAAGTATATTTTTAATGGACTGAGTGATTGTGGTCTAAATTACTATTTATTGATTGTTTTGGCTGATTTTTTTATTGTACCTCTAGTAATTTTGACTAATTTTTTATTATATCTTAACCATTTTACTTTATTTTATTAAAGGCATGTGCATCTTTCATTTTCTTTTTCTTAAATAATTCATCGATCCCTGCACAAGTCCAAATACCTCACATAGTCCGTACAATAATTGAAACGCATTATTCTTAATTTTAAATTTACATTATATATACATAGGTAAGAAATGAAAAATTTTGGTGAACAATAAAAAATTAATAAAAAAACTAATAGATTGTGCACAACATATAATATATAATATGTATAACATATATTATATATTATGTACAACAAGTATTATGTAATGTGTATAACACATATCATATGTTATAATATATTTTTTTACAATATGTGATACTGTTATGCATAATATGTGATATTTGTTATGTGCAACATGTACTGTATGTTATATATATATATAATACTAAAGACGACCTTAATTTTTACCCTTAAAACACCAAAAGAAAAGAAAAAAAAGAGGAATGTGGGGATAATGGTATATACTCAATAATATGCATTGGAAGAAAGATAAATAAACATTTTATATTCATATTTAGGGTTCTAGGTTGTCAACCAGACGAAGACTTATTTTTTCTTTTATTATTAATATTTTTCTTTTTTATTGGTGTGTTTTTGGAAGCTTCCTAAAAAATTTTCTTATATTTATGTGTCAACTCTATAGAATCTATAATAAGGAGGTCTCACCTAATTAACAGTTATTGATACCCTATTTTGGAAACTTAATTGTCAGTTTCACTAACTTTCTGTTTTATTTATTTATTTTATAAATTTTACTAACAAGTATCCTAAATATACTAAATAAAATAGTAAAAATAGAAATATTTTAAGTGGCCTTAGGTATTCATCATAAAAAACTAAAAAAGTATTAAGGATTATACATCATAAAAATTTAAATCTTAACATCTCTTTCCATTTGAAATAACTTTAAAAATGTAAGATTTTATCATTTTTTAAGATACACTATGATTTTACATAATTTTTTGATAGAGTATAAAACTAAAGACTATTGAATTTTACATGATTTTACATAATATTGAATTACATGATTTTTTATAAATAGTAGAAATTAAACGGTATATATATTTTACAATTGGAGATTTTAATATTTTTTTAGATACACTATAAAAAAATATTATATACTTGAAAATATGGAATTACCTGATTTTTTCACACATAGTAGAAATTATATAAAGACTATTTTTTTTTTAGTGATGATATTAATTATTTTTTTGTGGAGTATAAAACTAAAGACTATAGTCTTAAAAATAATTAATTACATGATTGTTTACATATAGTAGAAATTTTACACCATATACTTTAATTTAAAATGTGAGATTTCACTATTTTTTAGATACACTATAAAAGAAAAATACTATATACTTGAAAATTTTGAATTACATAATTTTTGTACACAAAGAAGAAATTGAAGGCTATATAGTTTTAATTATGATATTACATAATTTTTTCATGGAGTAAAAAACTAAATACTATAGTTTTTAAAATAATTAATTATATAATTTTTTACACATAGTAGAAATTGAAGGCTATATCATTTTAAATGTGAGATTTCACTAATTTTTTTTATAAACTATAAATGAAAAAGACTATAAACTTTAAATTATGAAATTAGATTGCACGGGCATTATATTAAATACTAGTTGTTAAATATCCCTAAGTTTCCCTAAAATTATGATTTTCTCAATTATTATTTTATTTTATATACACAGTTAAAATTGGATACATAAAAAAATGGAAATAATAATAATAATAATAATAATAATAATAATAAATGTAATAGAATCATATGTAAAATTGTTAAATGAATATCTTATATGTAAAACATCACCATATTTATTCTGTTGGAAGCAAAAGGATACACCCTAAAATAAAGTTATTCTCCACATTAATCTTGAGCATGAAACATTTTTTCGTTTTTTTTCCCCTTTTGACATTATTTCTGCGAGTATTGGTTCTAAGATTGAATAGTCAGAACAGACTTCACAAGCATCTAGCTAGGTATAATATGGTTGGCACATAAATACATTTTTATAATTAACAAATAAATAATTAAATAGCTAATCTAGGACAACCATAAAAAAAGAAAGCAAAGGGTAATCTAGTACCGACCAAATACTCTAGGAACATGTCTTCCAATTAACGAAAGTCAGAATTTGTGTCATTTTCATGTTTATGTAGGAATGTGAAAAAAAGGGCCTTTTTTTGAAGAATCATAATATCCTGATGATCATGACCCATCAATTAATTTGCTTTTTAAGAGTCTAAATTAAACATACAAGTTCACATACATATTTTCCAAAATGAACAAAGAATTCTAAATATTAAATAAATAAATTTTGTTGTTGAGAGAAAGAGTATGTCTTTGAACTCATTGAGTATTTATAAAGATAGTTTATAAGATCGCTCACTAATGATAGAAATTAAACAAGAGAATCGAAACCATATCATGACAATACATAAAGTTGTTCATATTTGTCACTATCATATGTAAATAATAAATATAAGTTTAAGAGAATCAATTTTTCTCAATATGCATTACTATATTGAGCTAATTAATGTAAGATATATATTTAAGTGGTGTTTATTTTTATTGACTCTGAGAGGCAGAGTCAAGAGAGATTCTAGAGTCAGTGTCATAAGTGTTAGAGACACAATGACTTCAAAGTCGACACCAAACACACCCTTGTCTGTGTTTCATTTTCAACACACAGTAACTCCACAATTTAAATGAATAAAAAATCGATAATTTTATTTACTAAGTCATCATGACTCCCCACTATAACTCCCCGGCCACCAAACACTTAATAGGTCATTTTTTCACTAACATCTTACATCTTGACTCTCGTACCAGAGTCAATAAAAACAAATATCGTCTTAAAGAGGACATAGTATATATTAGTTAATTGGAAATTAACTTAAACATAATTTATGTACTTGGCAAAACTTGTTACTTTTGTTAGCCAAACATACATATGCAAGCTAAGTGTATCATCTTATTCAATAAGTAAGAAAAGGATATATTTTTCATAATTCGGTCAAATAATTTGAATTAAATATTATTCCTCCCAAAAATATTTGTTTCCTACACATGTAAGTCTCAAAACTGAACTCAATATATATATATCATATAGTTGAGGGATTCGAGTCCTTTCTATTCGAAGTAACATCTCCTTAGTAAGAAGAATATATATGTATTAATTAGCAATAATGTTTGTTGTACAACAGAAATACGTCAAACTAGTATCCAACATGTGATATACATAAAATATAGAATGTGTGTTATACGTATATAGCACACATTACATATTATATATAACTCACGTTGGATACTAGTTAGACATATTTTTGTTTGTACGATAAATATTATTGATTAATTAACTTGTAGGTAATCCAACATCAGAAAGCTTAATTAAACATTGATATGTTATTTTTAGGTCATAGTTTGGTAGTACACATGTGCAAGAATACAGCAACGTGTGCACTCATATTGTCCACAAGCTCGAATAATTTACAACATTATATACTGTACTTAGTTCAAAATTATGGACAGCATTAAATTAAAGAATAATAATTAATAATTAATTAATCATATTAATAAGCAACAAGAGGAAAGGGGGTAGTAGTAGAGGTAGAGCTGGAAGGGGACCACTATCTCCATAATTGATATGTTTATAGTCAATTTCTTTATTTAATTAAGAGTAATGCTAAATGCACAATGAAAAATCAGCTCAACCGGCCAATAAATGAGATTATGGGCCACAATTACTCAGCCCATTACAATTTCAATGATTATTTGGGCTCAAATCAAAGTCAAAATAGACTTATTGTCTAGATTAACTGGTTTTTCATTGTGCATATAATATTATTGTTTAATTAAAGATCTTTGGGAAGTTAATTGGACCACGAACCCTATATATGATTCTTGTTTAATTATATCATCAAAAGATATAAACCTAACTCACAGCAACTAAGGGACTTGCCTGCCATTGTGTCCCTTACAAAACTTATGACCTAGTCCTATGTTCATGAGGTAGTGTGCCATGTCACTATAGATAACTATGCGAAAATCCTTGAATATATATATATATATAAAAATTATTTATTATATATCTATAATAATAAGCCACAAGTAATTTCTTAAATATGACAAAGTGTAGGTATACTAAACAAAACTAGTAGAATTGGATCGATTTTCTTATATGACTATAATCATGTTGGACGTATTTATGTTGTACGACAAGTATTATTGTAAATTTATATTTTTACAATTAACCCACACTCAAGTGATTCAATATTTATTTTCCTTAATAAGTAAGGTTTTAAGTCTTTTGGATATATACATTTGAGTTAAATTAAGAGAGAATTACTCCCATAATGGGTCAACTCAACTCTAGCCAAACTCATTCAAGATCAATGTATTATTTCATACATTTATAGTTTCATTATAATAATTTTTAATGGGTCCAACAAAATATGAAGTGAATCAAGTTGGACCAAACCTAATTATATGACCCAATTTTTAGATTGGATTATTTTTTGAAACACGAATAATCTTACTCGAAGATGAAATGATGAGGTCCGGATATATGCAATTTCATCCACATTTAAGAGATTATTTCTATAATTTGAATTTATGATCTCCATATCATAAATTAAGACAACAACTTTATTGTTCTGCCAAGACTCAGCAGACAGCCAAAAAACGTATTAAACTAAATTTTAAAATTAATAAAATAGAAGCAAAAATGTTTCGAGCCGAGACAAATTGACGGGTCAGGAACACCTACACATATACAGATTTTGACAGCTCCAACTCCAATATAAAAATAGCTATATATATATTTGGTACTTACAAAACTAAACCTCTTATGAGAGCAACGTGTCTAAGTTTGAGAGGATTAAACGAAAAAAAACACCCCAATGGGAGATAACAATAGAGAACAACTAGTACTACCCTTTAAGTACACTTCTACTACCTTCACATCTTCTTCAACCTCTAATTCCTCACATGACCATCATGATCATGTTTTGAAGGAGCAAGATCGGTTGCTTCCAATAGCAAATGTTGGGAGAATCATGAAGCAAATCCTTCCCCCAAATGCCAAGATCTCAAAGGAAGCCAAAGAGACTATGCAAGAGTGTGTTTCCGAGTTCATAAGCTTTGTGACCGGTGAAGCCTCTGACAAGTGTCACAAGGAGAAGAGGAAGACAGTTAATGGTGATGATGTTTGTTGGGCCTTGGCTACCTTAGGGTTTGATGATTATGCTGAGCCACTTAAGAGGTACTTGTATAAGTTTAGGGAATTGGAACTTGAGAAAGCTAATAATAATCAAAATAAGGCTAATAATAATAATAATATTGATGAAACATATAATAATTATGGAGTTGATGAGCCATTACCAACAACAAGGAGAGCAATTAACCACTTTTAGTGGTTAATTGAGGATTTTGAGATTCCCCTAGCTTGCTAGTTATTATTGTTCTTAATTATTATTTTTGGATCTTTAATTTTTAGCTTCTCCTAACTTTTGTTCTTGCTGATGTATCTTATGTGATGGATTGTTATATGGTGTTGTATGTGATGAGAAATACTGTAATATATGTAAATGCATGTGTGAATTCTTCTCTGTCTAATCTTCTCCACTCCATGACGGAGCTTGTTGTCTCGAATACTTCTTTGTCTTTTATTTCAGTTATATATGGTATCAGAGTTATTATATCTGAGAGAAATAGAGTTCAATTTTTATTTTTCTCGCCATGACAAAATCATTCATTCTCGAATTTAAAAGAGACTCTAAACTTATTATAAAATCATTTATATTTGCCTCACACTTCCATATTAGATCAATTTTTTTTGGGAGAAGTGGTACAATTTCATATGGTAGACATTAGATAAGATTTATAGTAATTTTGAAAAATTAAATATGAGTTATTGCTATGATCTTTATGTGTTTGTCCGATAATTCAAGCTTTAATTTGTTTCCCCAGTAGTCATGAGAAAAACAGTGCTTCATCTTCTAGGCTTGTATAAATTATGGATTTGAAGATCTTAATTTGAAAAATTAAGTTGGCTAATCATAATTATAAACAAGACTAAGGGGTGAGTCTATGTTTTCTGTGATTTGGATCTTATTAATCTTTGTGCAATTTTCATCTAATCGAGATTTACATCAGGATTTTCTTACTCTAGAAAATCTGATTGGTGGTAGAGTTCCTCCAGATTTGTTTTTTTGCCCTAATTGAGTAATGCTGTGGGTTTATTAGATTAAAATATAATATATACATATATTCTCTCTTGCATCTATGTGTACGAATATATATAAGATATATCTGTTTTTGATGATTTGTTTGAATTTTGAAACAATTGGCACAACTATTTTTTTTCTTTAAAAAAAGGGGTTTTGCATGCTTATTTTCCATTCTTTTGTTCTTTTTTTTTTTAATTTTAAAATTTTATTATTTCTGGCCATGATATTAATATATATATTAGTGATCATATGAACAAAAATTGTAATTAGTGTGATCTGTAGAATGAGTGAAGAGTGATATATCACAAGCTTTTTAAACAATTTCTATGAGAAAAACATTCATATTTTATGAAGAATTTTTGTGGTTCTGATATTACACAGAATTTAAAAACCAAAGAATTTAGATATTAAAGAAAATATTGGAGTGATGATCTATAGAGAGGAGCTAGGTGGAATTTGATAAATTATTCCGTTGTAAGAAATTAATTGAATTTTTTTTCTTGAAAAATATAGGGCTATATGCCAAAATGTTTACGAATAATTAATTTGACTGATGATGATAATATATATATATATATATATATATATATATATAATTTGGTATTGTAAAATATATATTTATGAGGCTAAAAAAACAGATTCATAAGATATAAGTTTAAAAAATTTAGACTATATAAATTGCAAATTACTTTCTCATTTCGTGTGTCTTTTCAAATATACTTTTCATAAAAAAGAGCATTTATCTTTATTGAAATATATAAAGCTATGATATAATGCAACATAAAAATGCTCAATTTCATTTTTATATTGAGAAAAAATAAAAAACCGTCAGAACTTCAAACCTTGCTTAGAACTAAGGGCCTAGTCGGTAGAGTACAATTTGCTAAAATCTTTACAAGCTGGTTCGCAGTTATATATATGATGAATCAGATTTTTATCTTTTTCCTCCTAATATATATATTAATGATGACTAAGTTGATTTTATTATTTTTCACCAAAAACCACTGTACATGAATTTGAAGGTAATGAATTTCCATAAGAAATATATATGAATAGAGAGATATTTTTTTTACACTGTAAAATCTATCATTAATTATTAATCATTATATGCAATAATTTAATTTTTTAAAATTATTAATCATTTAAAATTTGATATTTTAAAAGTTAAATTAATAATTTAAAAAAATTAAATTATCAGATACTAATTTTATAGTATATACGTATAATATTACTCATATGAATTGGAATCATATATAAGTAATCTTTAGATCATCATATTCCATTTGTTATCTCATCAATTACTTCATACTTATTAGTACACAAAAGATAAGAGTTTAATATTATTTTAATTTTTCATGTTTTACCAATAGAAAGTTTAACTCATCATCTCAATTATATTTAGAATCCAAATAAATCTTCAAGTTTATAAAAAAACTTATAGAAATGTTTATAAATTATCCATTAATATAAAAACACTTAAATTTTATAATCAAAATAGTCATTAAATACATTTCACTAGCTCGCTCGATCTTCTCCCATATGACAAAAAGTTTTTGGTGAATAACAACAAATAATAATAAATTAAATAATCACTTCATTTCCATTAAACACTATATATATATATATATATATATATATAGGATATAGGAGGCAAAAACTAACCAAAACGATTATGATTACCCTTTTTTGCATTAACTGCTTTCTATTTTAGACTTCTCAACTATCATATAATAATCAACATTTCTATAAATAAGTCACATTTTGCTTACCATAAAGAGTATCATATATATAGATATTTATATAAAAAATAACACACATATGATGATTAGAAAAACAAGGATAAAGACAAGGCTGCTATGTCCACGTGGCCGATGTTTGTCCCTATACCTTGACTTTTGTCGGGAACCATTATTATCGATTATAGTCCAAATCCAATAAAATAAAATATATTACTCTAAATTAATTAATTAATTAATTATGTTCATAGGTTGAATTCAAAAACCCTATCTAGCTAGTGAATAAATCCTCGCTGGGACCACAATAAATTGGTGGCTCTACCTTCCATGATGTTTTTGTCGTTTAGTGGAATTTGAACTTTCAATAATGACTAATTGCCTGACACGTCTTATGTTATTCAAAAGAATTTTGGATCATCTTCCAACAACTGAGGACTATTTACTCTTATGGCCAAAGTGTCTCTCTTGAGTTACCAGTTATGTATTTGAATATGGAATCTTTTTATTTTTGTATTATATATATTTCATTCAAGATAAAGAATGAATTTTATTTAATTATAATTTACATCTCATTTAATAATAAATAATTGTTTTTACAGTATCCATTATATATCAACCATAGGTAGCGTTTGGTAGCTGTCCCAAGTCAGTGAAGACAGAGACACAGAGACACAAAAAGACTGTGTCTCTATATGGTGTTTGGTAACAGTGGACAGGACACAAAAAATATTTTTGTATTGTGTTTGATAATAGTGGAAATGATATAAAGACATGTAAAAATAACCTTGAATATACATAATGTGAATTATGTTAAGTGATGGATGATATATTGATCATAAAATTTTATTAAAAGGACCAGTCCATCTCAGTCCTTCACTTTTGGAGTGGACACAAATTTTGTGTCTTTTCTGTCCATTGACACAAATTTTTGTCCATCTATATCTCTGTTTTTTAAACCAAACAGGATTAGTCCCTCTCAGTTTATGTCTTTTGTGTCCTGAGACAGTTATCAAACGATAACTTCTAATAAGTATCAATACCTTTTTAAAAAGGAGAATTTATCAATCACATTTATGAAAAAAAAGTATATAAATAATCCTCATATTTACATGAGTTAATAACTAGAAATTAAATGGGGAGTTGAGTCAACATCTACAATATCGATAGGGCATATATATAGATATGACTTCCAACATCCATCAGAAGTCTTTTGGAAAGTCTCATATTGGAAATTCCCATGAAAAAGAGACCTTATAAGAATTTAATTGGACTATATATCCAATTCTATTATTCTAATAATTAGTTTTTGGAGTATATATATATGGTTTCTAACAACTTACATTTGTTACAATATGGTGCTTGAGAATCGATTAACCTGGCTTGGACACACTCTCTAGTACTACCTAGGGTTTTGATCGAGATTGAGTGAATTGATGTGGTTTGCTTGGTTGAGTTATAGATATTACATTTCTCTAGAAAGGACACATACACTACAAGGACCATAGGGAATTAGGTAAAAATTCTTCTCTATTTATAAATGGTAATCGAGTTTGTGTGTTTAGTAGAAAAAGGAAGAAATTAAAAGTTTTTCTTTCGAGATTCAAACTCAAAAAAAAATATTCTAAAGAAATATTAATCGGCATCATCTATCAACTCTCTCAGAATATGCTCTTTTGCAATGATGAACTTGTCCCTGACAAATTATTAATACATACTTATCTCATCAATTTGCAGAAAATTAAATTAAATAAATAAACCCATGCAAAACATAAACATACATTTAAATTTAGTGCAAAGATAAAGGTCAATCACATTATTTAATTTCTCACCACTAGCTAGCTAGTACTACATCGTCCAACAGAGAAAATACATTAAAATCAACAAAGCAAATGATATATGTAAATTTCAATGAGTTACTCAAGTGAAACATGACATGATTCGTATATATTCTAATCTTTACTTGTTATTTTTCGGAGTATAAGATAGATGTAAGTTTTAGTATAGAGAGGTTTTTCCTACCTTAAAAGTGAGTCTTCTCATTCTAAATTTTCACATATATATATATAAAGTAAAGGTAGTATGTGTAGCCATAGAATTCTAAAACAATAAAATAACAACATTTGATACAAATTTCTAACTGAAAAGACAATTAAAACTGAACTAGAGAATAGTGAGAAAATTGTGTCCTTAACTAAATGTAAAAAATGGAATTTTGATTTATCTCGTGAAACCACTGTTATGATATTTCAATAAAAAGAAATTCAACGAAGGCATGAAGTCGTTGTAGTATAGTGGTAAGTATTCCCGCCTGTCACGCGGGTGACCCGGGTTCGATCCCCGGCAACGGCGATTTATTTTGCAGTTTTCTCTCTTTTTCTTCCAATTTAGTGTCACTTGATTCAGCGGCCCAAAGTGAGCCCAATCATAATCTCTGTATTATAAATTAGCCCATCAATTCTCTTCGATTAAACCAGCCCACCTATTGTGATAATTAATGTACAGAATTCCTGTCTCAAAGTTATTAGTAAGGAATGAATGTTTCTTTTTTGTAAATAATTAATCGGTTTATGAACAATCGATTAGGATTTTCATCAATTAAAAAAGAGTTTAATTTTAATATACTAAGTAGATGAACTGTTGCCAAACGTAACTATCAATTTAGTCTACTAACTTTTTTCAAATTCTGATTTAAGTCAATTTCTTTTTATTTGTCAATTTTAGTACAATACCTTGAAAAATGATATTTTTGATCCATCTTGTTAACATAAACGTAACAATGCTGACAATGACTTAACGGTAGTGTTGACGTAAATTTAACGGTGCTGACATACGTCGATTTTGACTGTATTGATATGGACTTGATTATACTGACGTGGACCAAAACCACTAATGAAAGTGAGACGAAAGACAAAAAGTGATAAAATTTTTAAATGGAGTGGAGAAAAAATAATAATGATCTGAAAGAAAGAAGACCAAAATAGAATCTTGAAAAAAAAATAGTGGACATTGTTAGCCTTATTTTAATTAGGTAATTATTTTTTAATAGTAAATATTAGCTTTTTAAAACCACTCTATTCAATCTCTTTCTTTATTTCAGATGAATATTGGTAACTACTGAATCCTTGGAATGTGGCATGTGCTTGAGGCTTTCTTTTAACGAGAAATGTTTTTTTAACATCCATATCAATATATACATGTAAGATATATATATATGAGTGAAGAGATCAGATAGAGATAATTAATTAGAAGAAAAAGTAAGAAATTAAAGTGATGAGACATATTTTATAAGTGTAATATTTAGATATTTGAAAATATGTGATGTACAAATAGTAACAATGTTACATGTACACTATTTTTCAGCTATTTTCAGCTATCAACACACTTTTTAAAATGGACCCATAAAAATATTAGTGACAAATTATATGTATTTATTATGGATGGTTAATGGTGTGACATCATTTTAGTGTACAGAAAACATTATATTATTGGTACAAATAGTATTGCTCCTTTCTTACCAGAGGTTAATAATAAACAATGTAAATACATATTTATATATTTATTTTTATTAATATCTAATTAGTTTATTTGTATGAATTATTTTGTGTTTATGTATCCATATATACTCAATTTATAGTTTGAATGAAATGAAAATGTAAAGATAGAGAAAAAAGAAAAAAATATTGTTTGCAAAATTCATATCTCCCAAAATCGCTTTAGCTGTAGTTAGAAATCTTTTACCATAAGAAAAAGAGTTTTGCTAACAAGTGTTCTTAGGGTATTTGTTAAGGATAAGGATACTAAAAAATGTAAGTTTTTTAAAAAATAAGAGTTATGGTGGACCCATTATATAGAGAAAATAAAAGTGTATATTTCCAAGGTGAATATTTCCTTTTTTATTACCTTAACAAGTGCCCTTAGGGCACTTATTAGTAAAACCCTAAAAAAAAAAGTCTTGTATACCATAATAAATTATTAATATTATTTCCTTGAAGAAAGAGGGTGAAATCTCTTGATTATGCTTACATACAGTATTCTCAGAAAACTATGCTTCGAAAGTAGCGTTTGACTGAACCGCATCATCAGCGATTTATTATTAATTTTTAATTTGGAATCTTTTCCTCTGTGCTACTACTTCTATTTCAAAATAATAGTCGTTTTGATTTTTTTGGGTCTAGGTACATTAGTTTTTCAATGAACCAAAAAAGTCAAAATGACTATTATTTTGAAATGGAGGAAGTATGTATTATGTCTGTATTTCCTCTATCCAATTTTATTTTTCTTTCAAGTAAATTTATTTGTTAACTATTATTTGAGATTTTAAAATCTTAAAAAAATGTTTATAATTTTTTATCCTGTTTCACTCATATATACACTCTCTTTTATCTCTTATAATTATTATTGTAAAAAAATTATAAAAATAATTTTGTTATTGTAAACTTATATCTATAGAAATTTGTGTATTTTAATCATTTTCTTAATAAGTATGCAATACTCTAAAATATCAATTAAAATTAGACGATGAGTACTATCATGTGTATCTTATTAGTTTATTTAATTTGATCTTCATCATCTATAAAATCCTTGATTTATTCTTCCAATGACATATATATATATATATATATATATATATATATATATATATATATATAACTTTACCTTTTCCATACTTGCATTTGAATCTGAATAATAAGTTGGGTTAAGAAAAATTTGCTGAAAACGTATAATATGTTAACATCATGAATTGCATAACCTCCCTCTTCATTATAGGAAAATTCAAATAAAATTGAATTTAATAAAGTTGTGACTCTTGAAAAATTGCTAGTTTATTGGACTTTCAAAAAGCTATTTTTAGAGAAATATAATAGTATCATTCAATAATGCTTTACTTATACTACTTGGTCAGCCATCATTAGCCACCACTCCTATGAGTAAAAAATCTAATCAAAATAAATAAAAAATTCAATAAAATAAATAAAAAAATTCAATCAAATAATTAAATGTATTTTGTCCATTTTTAATATTAATATGTGTTGTTTTAATGATAATTTAGTAATAAATGTGCTACTTTTAGTGAAAAATAATGTATTTTGTACTATTTTAAATTATTTAATTTTTAATTATTATTAAATTGTTAATTATAATAGTGTATAAATAGTGTAGTATTATTTGATAAAATAGCTAGTATAAAAATCCACGTATATTTGATAAAATAATATTTGGACATATTTTCTCTATGTCTTCAAGCTTTTCACCTTGATTTCATGCGAATGGCACAGGTGAAATTTTGGTATTAAGGTAAAAGACAAATTCAAACCTTCCCACAGTCAAATCATTAGGGTTTTGGTGCCCAAGACCACCATCCTCATACCTCTTCATTAAAAGGACCTTCATTTTCATACATATATACTTGATATATATATATATATATATGTCCCTCTCTTTCTCACTTTAATTATATTTCTCATCACAACTTAGTAATATATAGCATTGCTCATCAATCATAAATAATCTCTTTCTTCTTTTTCTTTTCTTTCTTTCCTTTGGATAAATTATTAAAAATGGCTCTTAAGCTTTATGGTCTTGCTATGTCCACTAACACCACCCGCGCCATGATTTGTCTCCATGAGAAAGACGTGGATTTTGAGCTTCTTCCAGTTAATGTCTTTGAAGGAGAACACAAGAACCCTCCTTTTATCTCAAAAAATGTAAGAATTTTTAAATATATATATATCTTGTCATAGATCTTTAATTCAACTTTTATCTTAATTAGTTCACTTTTTTAATTAATTCCTTACTTGGCTTGATTTTTTTAGATATATAATCATTCATTGTTGTAAAATAATAATATGTTAAATATAAAATTATTCATATATATGTTTATATCTTGTAACTTAAATTTTTAGAGATATGATTTTAATATATTTTCTTAATATATATATGCAGCCTTTTGGTTTGGTTCCAGTACTTGAAGATGATGACCTCACTCTCTTTGGTATATGCTTCCATTCTTCTTTTTCGGTTATATATATTTTAGTATTTTTATTATTTTAAATGTCTCATTTATTCATGAAACAATGCACACTCATGATGTATTTTTTTCCCCCATATTTATCAAACATAGCCAATAATTTGTTTTCTAGTTATATGAATTTGTTACACCTAATGGCTAATGAGAATTTTTTTGGTAGGGAAACAATCACTTACCTCAAACATCCAAAAATCATTGTTGATATATATATATATATATATCAATAGTGCTAATCGTATAACAGAAATACGTTCAACGAGTATCCAACGTGTTATACATGACATGAAATGTGTGTATATATATGTATAATACACGTAAGTATAACACACATACATTTCATATCATGTATAACACACGTCGTTGAATACTTAGCTCGTTGGACGTATTTCTGTTGTACGACTAATCATTGTATATATGTGAAAAACTATTATTTAAATTTAATAATGAAAAATCTACTTTCAGAAATTCCAAGTGCTTATAGAATAGTTACACAAGAGTAGTACCTTGCAGTATTCATAGAGACCAAAGAATAAATCATAAGTTTTTTCTTATAGAGTAGTTACACAAGAGTAGTACCTTTCACTACATTTCTAGTAAATATAATTGACTAAATCATAAGTTTTTTTCTTATTTCGGAAGTATCTAAGAATTTTTCATGTATCTAAATACAATATTTTTAAGAATTCTTATTAATAAGTGTCTAGGACATTTGTTAAGGATACTAAAAATAAGTAAGATTTTAAAATATTTAAAATGTTATCATCAATCTATATAATATAGAAAACATATAAAAGTATATCTTTTTAGAGTGAATATTTCACTTTTTTATCTTAACAAGTGTTTTTAGAGCACATGTTCAGTAAAAATGTATTTTTAATGGAAAATATTTGTTGTACAATAATAATATATCAATTAGTATCCAATATATAACATACACAAATTACAAATAAAGAAGTAACACACATTATGTATTTTAGTAATGACATACGTGTATGATGTATTTTTTGCGTGTTATTTTCTATTTTTACTCAACCAGTCACACATGTATGATACACATTACATATGACACATATTATGTATACTACACATTTGATAGTTATTTAATGGTATTTCTGTTGTACATATAGTATTACTGATTTTTTAATTAAGGTCTAAATAAATGTCTTGTTATATGTGGCTATCAAAAACAGAGTCAAGAGCAATTACATCATATGTAGCTGAAAAATTCAAGGAAAGAGGACCAGATCTAATTAGGCACAATGACACAAAAGAATCAGCATTAGTCAAAATGTGGACAGAGGTAGAATCTCACCACTATGAACCATTTGTGTCAAGAATCATCTATGAGTACTTTGTTGCACCATTTCAAGGCAAAGATCCTAACCAATCAGTGATTGACACAAATGCTGAGAAATTGAAGGTTGTTCTTGATGTGTATGAGCAAAAGCTTAGCAAAACAGAGTACCTTGCAGGGGATTTTTATAGCATTGCTGATCTTAGTCATATCTCTGAAACACACTATTTTATGCAAACACCTTGTGCTTCATTGATTAATGATCTTCCACATGTTAAGGCTTGGTGGGAACATTTATCTTCTAGGCCTGCTTTTCATAAGGTTGTTGGGGGTATGACTTTTGGTCAGAAATGATTAATTGATCATAGGATATGTTATAACAATAATATTTGTCAGAAATATATTTAACTAGTATCCAATATGTGATATATATCGTATTTAATGTATGTTATACGTAACGTATTATACATATAATATACATTATGTATGATATATAATACTCTTTGGATGCTAGTTGAATATATTTTTATTGTACAACAAGTATTATTGTATGTTATGGTATGATGAAACTAGTTTGGTAATTTAATTTGTTGTTGCTTGATTATTATTGAATGTTTGGAAAACAAAATTTCAGATGAGATGATGATGTTATTAGTGCTATGTGTTATGTATGTGGAACTTGTTTCATTATAAATTAATAAGAGAGTCATATGAAATTTTAAATTAAATGCCCTTGTTTATTTTTATGTATATTTTTCCTAGTGCTGCTGCAATTCATTAGTGTGTTTTTTTTTTCTGTATTTAAAGTATTTATTGATTTTAACGGTGTAGGTTAGTAGAAATGGTAGATATATACTTGAGTTAAGTTGTTTAAGAATCATGTTATAGGTTCAATTCTTGAGACGATGTGTTAAGAATCATGTTATAGGTTCAATTCTTGAGACGATGTGTTAAGAATCATGTTATAGGTTCAATTCTTGAGACGATGTGTATGCAAAAATAAGTAAGAAAAAATGATGAAAAATTAAGATTCAGAAAATATGAGAATGAAGCAATAAATAATAAGTAAAATGCGCATCCGGGGAATCGAACCCCGGTCAGTACCGTGGGAGGGTACTATGATACCACTACACCAGATGCGCTCAATGATCTTGTTACTTCAAATTATTTATTAAATATATGTATATATATATATATATATGTATGAAGAGGAATGCTAAATAACCAACAAAAACGTTATACAATATTCATCCATACCATTGAATTTTAACATTAATTCACTCTTATATTCAAACTCTTAAATTAAATAGTAGAAATAAATGTTATACAAGTATTATTATAATATATATTAAATACGTTGACTCTTTATTGGCTCATCTAATCATACATATATACCTTTTCTTTATCTATTGCTCTTGGAAAACCTTGTAAAGCAATAGGATTCAGTTCCTCTATTGGTAAAATTTAAAATTTGGAGGTTGATTTTTGAATCAATTACTTTCTTTGTATTTGAATTTTATTAAATATTTAATGATGATTGTGTCTCTTCACTCTCTCACTTTATCAATCTCCTTGTTAAAAATACTTTGATATGGTGATTGACTTAGGTATTTAGGTGATTAGGTTTAAAATTTATAGATTTAAAATGTGACCGATAATAATTAAATTGCTATAGTATTGTAGCTTTAAATAAACCAATTCCAATTAACTTTACTAGTTTGACTTTGGTGCTACGTTCGTTATGATATATATTTGGTAAGGTTTTTTTGTTTTGTTTTTGGTACATATATTTGGTAGGTTATATTATATTATATTATATTATATTTCTTTCTTTCTTTCTTTTTTATTTTCTTTTATAATTTTATTTTCTATTTTTTAGTGATTTTGCTATTTGTTTTCAAATTTTGTTGGGCTATTCCCTTCCATCTTTTATTATCTGGGCCGAACTAAACAACAAGTGAACTAGGTCATCTAGCATTTACATCTTAGTAGAACTAAAAAAAAAAAGAACTAAATTTTTTTTTAAAAAAATAAAAAAAAAACTGAAAAAAAGAGAGCCTTATATTACTCGTGGTGTCTTTATTTTTGTATCTAGATTAACGAAAAATATTAAAAAATTGATACTAATTTGAATATATAGTCTATATATTGTGCCCCACAATATATCCTTTAATGGTGGATATATTCTGTCAATTAACTTTTTTGCTTTTTGCCTAATTTCTGTGTGAGTGGACCCTTAAGCTATAAAGTTGTCATTTTTTGCGGAGCAGATAATTTGTTCCTTTAAAATTTGGCAACTTATCTAAAGAACTTTTGCACTTTTGTTCCGATTCCACATGATCTTAAGGAGACAAATTCGATTGTGTGCATATACATCTATGATTATGACATGTTTTTATTACCTGTTAATTTAAAGTAGTGTTAACAAATATTCGAATTCATAATGAACCATACAAATGATAACATATCAGCAATTTAAAATTGAATTAAAAATTATAATTATAATAATATTATAAAATTATTAATTTATATATTGTTATGTATGGTAAACTCATATTTATATTATCATTTTTACTTAGGGCATCTTAGTTGGCATTCTCAAAACATAGTGTGTTCATGTTTACAAGAGGATTACCTTGTAAACTCATTTTCAAGTAGGTTTTGCTTAATATACTCTTGGTGAGGAGTGGTGTATCATATGCCAAGTATTTAGCCATATTTAGAAGTGTGGCTAAATGGTTAAATGTGTAACTAAATTATTTTTACCACACTTTTTAATGTATTTTATCACAGTTTATAAATATAGTCAAATAAATATACTAAGTATCATATAGCCTCCACCTTTGAAGTATGTGAATATATTCAAGCCAAAGTTATTATGAACATCAACTATTGGTAAGTAGAGGTTGTTTGAGATTGAAAATTCATAAAAAATAAATAAATCACTAATAAAGTAGTATTATTGTCAAGATTAAAATCTATGCGCTTCTATACCTACTATACCCAAACATCATATGGTTGTTCATCACTAATAATTAGGGTGAGGAAATTTTTGTGGTTAAGAAATTACTCTCGTCATCTAGAAAATTAGAATGTTGAATAGAGCGTTTATATGTTTAAAATGTTTTATATTATATATATATATTTCTAAATATTAATCCCAGAGAGTAAATTTATCCAAATAAAAGAAACTATGAAAAATTATATATTCATCCATATCTAAAGACAAAAGGAGGTAAGCCTATATTTCGTCACTCCATTGTCTATAATTTGATCTTAGTAAAAAAAAATTAAAATTTTGGTGGAAATTATTGAATAATTCCAATAAGCAAACTTGTTCACATGAATATAGTTTATTATATATTTGGAATCTATTCTTTAGTATATAGCTTCATAAATAACTTATTTTATATATTTGTGGGAACATTAGTGGATGTCATTTTCACATGTGAATTAAGTGAAGCTGCACATGTATTTATCAATAATCACTCACTAATTATATTTTTTGAGAAAAAAAATTGAGAATTATAATTCAAACATATAAAAAGGCAAAAAGGACAAAGCTCGTTGCATTGGCACTTGTTAGTTGCCCCTACCTTTTTTTTTTACTTCTTTCCAGTTTATATAATAGACATGTGATCCTCAATGTGAAACAAAACTTCCATAATTAATGTTAATCTCATAATTAAGTTATAATTAATAATTATTGAAACTGGTGGGACTTTTTGAAAGAGAAATCACTCCTATATGTAAATTGGGCAATTGTTAATTTAAGTATAAACTTTATAACTTGAACAAGTGACCTAACTTGTTGTTACCTATATAATATGATTTGTGCGATGTATTTGACTCATTAGATTGAATTAATACTCTTTTTTCTCACTAAATTTGTTAATTCATAGGCTAGAAGGTCTTTTTTTAAGAGTTTAATTTTGATTCACTGACAGTATAAAATATTTTTACATTATCATCCAATCAAAATGTTCTGTACGTATCACTTTTAAGGTAGTGGCCGGGAGAGAGAAAATACAATTATAACTGACGTGACATCATATGATTGGATGACTTTGTAAAAAAATGGTATGGTGGATGAAAATTATTATTTTTTAATGAGATTAGTTTCTTTTGAGTGCAATATTAGTTACTTATCATTTTCCTTATCTCATGAGTTTTATCCTGATTTCACACTCATGATTCAATCTATCGAAAAAAAATAACCTATATAATTTCTATCTCAATAATTAAATTATCAAGTTCAAATCTTATTATTAAAAACTCTACTAATTCCAACAATAACTTTTTTTATTCTCAACTCTCAAATCTCATTGAAAACTTTTTTATTAAAGAATTAAATTATCTATCACCTTAATAAATCTAATATATAATTTAATTACTTGGCGCATTCATAATTGAGCATAAGTTGAGTTGGTCTGTCATCCAAAAACTAAAAGGAATATTGCAATGAAAATGAAATGTGGCCCAGCTAGCAAGCACTTTGGAATCTCAGTGCTATCTTATCATCCTTGCTTGGGCCCTCAATATATTTTCTTAAATAAACTATAAGTGATAATTTGCATTTAGAACATTTTTGATAAGTGTGCTTATAATTCTTTTTAATTTTCTGAAAATAAAAAAGTTATAATTTATTTGACAAAATAATTTATTATTTCTTAAGAAATCATTTTAGTATTTTTTTTTTGAAAAGTTTGAATGTATCACTTTTCAAAGATTCCTTTTTAAAATATTTAAATAAATAGTTATTATTATATAATTAAATATAAGATGATATGAAGAAATATAAGTTATTTAAACAAAAGTATCCTTAATAAGGTATACATGATATGATATAAATACATAAATATAAAGAAATATGTTTGATAAATATGATTAAAGTTTGTGTCTTATGACAAAAAAGATCCATATATTTTCTTACTTTTGAAAAATTAGGAAGAAGAGATCATAGATATAATCAATAGAGATAAAATCCCTATTTTATACAATAATTAATATAAATATGGTAAAACAACTTGTTGTATTTATTGTTTCTATATTTTTATCTTGTCAAATTTTATACACATCACTAAACACAAGCTAACTTTTTTTTATTGCGTGCCCACGGTATCGGGAGCTTCGCTCCGATTAATTGGTCGTCCCGGGTCGCGTACCTGAGAATGACAGGTGAGACTTTCAGCGAGAATTTTTTCTATCCACAAGTCTCGAACTCGAGACCTTACTTAAGGAACAACAAGTCGTTTACTACTTGTGTCTCATTAAACACAAGCTAATTAACTGCACTAAAAAAAATAAAGATACCTCTACTCTTAGAATGTTGGGCCTAAAATTTATTTAAAAATCCCATTACTTGCCAATGCACAACAGTCACTAAACTTCTATATATAGCCCTAGCACCCTCCACCAAAGTTCTAATATCTAGGTCTCATTTCTCACAAATTATTATAGTGGCATATTTACACAATAATAATTTGCTAGGATGAAGCCTCATCATGTCTCTGGTGATGGCTCTGAGGCCGGTGAGTTCAGAAGATCCTTTATTGGAGAAAAGCTCCATCATAGGGTGGATGAATCATCCATGGTAGCCACCATGGACAAATCCAACAAGCAAGGTACTAATAATAATAATAATAGGCTTCTCAAGTTTAACAAAACTCACCATGAGAGGAGGAGATGGAGGAACCACTACCGTGCCGAAGACCCCATTCGAACCTTGATGTTCTTGGGATCTTCAAACCATACATAAACGACTACTGAGTGAAAATTTCACATGATTCGAATTATGTGATGATTTAATTGATAATGAATTTCGACATATAATCAGATCATATGAGATTTTCATGTAAAAGTAACTATGAATCTATAAAATCATCAATGGACTAATCAATCCATTCCATTCTAATGGTGAGTTGTAAAATTATCTACATATATAGTGCTAGGTATTTGTTAATTAGTGGATATGTGTTAAGTGATGATGTAAAAATATCAATGGCCTTAATTAGCTAGATTGATGTACTTAAATAAGATATTATATTACAATTTACATAGTTACTTATTGGATTTGTAATTTCAGAAGTTTATTGTGTTTGTTATCTGAAAAAACTCAAATCCTCTGCTCTATGGTCTTACCCTGCATCACATTTAAGAAGGGAAAAAATGCGAGAAAGTTATACAAAATGATCATGGTTTTATACCTAAAGTGCGAACTTCACTCGCCCACTCTAAGAGTTACAGAGAATTGAGAGAAAACACTAAAGAAACATAGATGAGAAGCATTAAACTGAATTGAGAATGAATGAATGTATTACATAGCAAGACAATACTAGAGGCTGAGTATTTATAAGTCAAGGAGATCACAGCTAGAGGAAATAACTAATTGTATGTTAACTAACTTAACAGAACTAGATGATTGAACTCTCTATCTATATCCTTATACCCATTCTCATAAAAAAGTGTGTGCAAACTACTCTCTCAATTTTTGAATTGTGTTGAAGAAACTTAATACTCTCGTAACAGAAAAAAAATGATAACTTCTTGCTCCTAATTCTCAACTCTCACTCATCTATTATTATTTATTTTTAACATGATCAAAGAACAGAGAATAACTGTTTCTTTTTATCTGAAACAATAAAAGGTAATTTACCACTTGCATTTCCTTGAGATTTCTTATGGAGGGTGTTTTTTTATTATATTGGATTTAGGGTGAGAAACTACCATAATATGACATTATGGAAGAATTTGCTGGGATATGACATTTTGAAAAAACGCCTAAGGCGGCTTTTGATTTAAAAAAAAATAATTAAAATATTTAACATCACTCATAATTAAAAAAAAATCATTTATTGATTAATTTTTTACTATATATTTAACATCACTCATAATTAAAATATTAATTTTTTCGCACTCCAAAGGCGGTTTTTCAACCCAAACATTCACTTTTCTCGTAAAACCGCCTTAGGCGGTGTTTCTTTACCATATAAATGTACTTTGTGCTCAAACACAATATATTGGTATATCTTTATTACTGATACAAATATATGCATCAATTAACTCAACCTAATTAATAATTATTTTAGTATTACATGCATATATATCATCAACTACGCTCTCGTTCTTTTGGACCATACGAATCATCTTGCTAGACTAAATGGAAATCATCAATAACACTTAGAATTCTAAACATCTAGGTACAAGGTTATCAAAATCTCTCCTTCCCTTTTTCTCCCCTCCAAACCCAAACTTGCAAACACACCCTTGAGTATCGCTAAAAAATATCAAAGAAAGAGTAAATCGGAGAGGAATGTTGAGTGTCTTGGCGATGAAAAATCATTTCTAAAATCGAAATGGATCCCATTGATGACACATAGTGTACATGAAATTTCTAGTGAATTATGAATATTGTGGGCTTAGTATGATAACAAGAAAGGATTTAGAAAGTTATATGGGCCTGAGTATTTTTCAACATTTTGGGCTTGGTTCAGACATAATTTCCATACATGGGCTTTTTCCCCTCTCAAATCCAAATATTATATTGTATTTTTTTTATTTAAAGCCTCATTATTAGCATGACAAAAACCTAAAATTATATCCAAGTTATTAAGAGTAAGTTTGGGTAAACAACTTATTTAAGCTCTTATATAAAAGTAACTTCTGAGAAGTAACTTATGAATAAGTTATTTTGTATGTGGATATAAAATAATAAAAAATTTTATTTCAATTATTTTGAAAAGTGCTTCTAGAGAAGTCAAAAGTTCTGACTTCTCAAAAAGTACTGAAATAACTCCTGGAGAAGTTATAAGTTATATAGTTAAACAAGATAAAATAACTTTTGATAAGTCAGAAGTTAAAAAAATTCAAAAATACTGTAATTCAAACAAACCCTAAGTCTGTTAAAGTTTCTAAATGATTTTTTGCTTAAATTTAAACATTCTTTACTTTCATGTCAATTATGGTTGGTTGCAATTAAACAATTAGCATATTTGATTGTGAGTTTGTAGAATTGGTTTTGGATGAAATTGTATGTTATATAATTGATTTTGAGACTTTATATGTTATAATTTGATTTGAGAAGTGATTTTAATAAACATTGAAAAAAATAAAAATATAGAAGCAAGAAATTTACATTTCTTCTAGAATTGATTTTGGGTTGAAGAACCAATACATTGAATTTATAAAAAAAAAAATACATTGAATTTTATCTTATAGTGTTTTGCCAACTATTGATATTTTCCTCTCAAAATAATACTATTTACAGTAAAAACATCCCACTAAATCATGAGATTTTGTTCTACATATCATCAATAACTTAACTATATGAGTACACTTAGAGTTTTTATATATCTATCTATATATATAATATATTATTAAATAACTTAACTATATATGAATACTCTACTCATATTTTTAACAATAATGATATTCGTACATACATATTCTTTTACATATCTTCTCCACCCACTTTATTACCATTGGATTTTGATGTGATATCACTTTAACACTTCAACTTTTATTCTCCACCCTTAGATTTATATGTATGTTTATTGTACATACAAAAAGGTATGTACAAATATCATACCTCTACTTTTAATGAAACAAATGACATGATGAATAATGGCAATAAAAAACTAAAAACTTTTTTTCCTTTACTAAAAAATCTTCAACAATTTCTCCATATGATAGAGTCATGAAATTATCTAATTATAGTCCTTCCCCTCAATGCTTTTAGTGTGAGTCTCGTCACCTTCCTTTGTAAAGATTTTTCTTATGGAGAAGACAAAAAGTGGTGTACAAAAGTTTTTCTGCTTTATCTTAGGCCGAAAGTAATTAAATAATGGTAGAGCAAATACTTCTTCTCAAGTGTATATAGCTGTGGATAGAGAAGATAACTATAGATCTCATTTCCTAAGATTAAATCACAAGTTACCTTATAAAATTTAGGAAAACAATCAATTGATATGAGTTGGTTTTCTGTTACAATAAATTGAAGAAACAATAGTTAGTCCAATAGCTGCTTCAGTGGCTGCTAACAAAAAAAAAGAAAAATTTTATTTTTTAAAATTATTTTTAATCGATTTATCCTTGATGTTGCTTTCTAGCCCTCCATAAACTAAGGCTTTAATCATTTTCAAGAAGAAATTAAAACCTTTTCCTTGCTGGAAAGTTGGTTACAGAAAATGGTGATGTATAAATTAAAGCTCCTACGTCCTAACTCCTAAGAACTAAGGAAAATGGTCCCCTAGCCTTCAGAAAAAAGATAAGGAAATTGAAATACCATAAAGTTGAAATCAAGAGACATGTATTGTGCACAAATATCATATCATGTAAAAAAAATAAGACCCCCACCTATCATCATCTGAGGGGTGTTAGATGCATTTTGCTCATAAAAGTCACTACTCAACCATATTGATTACAACGATGGTCATACAATAGAAATACGTCAAATTAGTATCCAACATGTGTTATACATAATATGGAATGTGTGTTATACATATAGCACATACTCCATATTATGTATAACATACATTGAATACTAGTTTAACGTATTTCTGTTGGTCGACAAATATTATTGGATAAATTATTAGCTCAAGTGGATCTTTGAGTATTATGTTTGGAGTTGGATCCTTAAAGTATTATGTATGCAAAAAATTTTGAGATTAACTCTCTATTCATCAAAATATAATTTCCTTCAAAGTTAAAAAATAGTTATCAGCTATTTATCGACAGATATCCAAATATAAAAATCCATAAAACAAAAGTCATAGTTATCACTATATATGTTGAGAAATGTTTTCTATGCCGACCTCAGCATCTAGTATTTTCCTTTGTCTTTTATTTGTTTTCAATTATTTTGGCAATTCATAGTATACGGAAGTGGGTATTACACAATGCATAGCACTTTGTGTGGTCAGGGAAAAACCAAAGGTTTCAAATTTGCATAATATATCCAAACACTGCCATAAAAGTTGAGTGAATTTAGTTATGGCCCCTACACGCCATTTTCTTCTACATTTTATTAGTGCTAAGTGAAAATAGCACTTAAACGGATAAACATCACATTTTGACTCAAAACTAACAAGTTTTCTCTCATATTGTTATGAAACTATTACACCTAAAAAAATTAAATTATTTGATTGGAATTTATTAATAATTTTATATTCTATCTATAATACAAATATTTCTTTTGTACTTGAAGTGTGGACAACGCATGATTTGTACGCAAATGCCTCTTTTAATTTTGAAGTGTGGACAATGTTTGTTTCGTGTAGTCTTGTGTTTAATATTTAGTTGCTATTTTTGAATTGAGGTCCCACCATTTGGTCAGAAGAATCTAATATAATATTAAAGAATTATTTCACCTAAAAACTTGAATTGTTCGATTGAGATTCATTAATAATTTTATATTTTATTACCTAATTAAGTACCATCTTATATATTCTTCACTCATTCTATTATTCATCAACTTTAACTCACTTGATATTTCCAACAGAACTACAATGCATTAGTGTAATTGTGATACTTTATATGATATCAACAAACACTTACTATAAATGATATTATATTTACATATACTCTATTGAGAAATATATAACACTTTGTTCGAATTCTTTATACCAGATTCAAAATCAGAAAAAAAAAAAAACAAGAGAACAATGGAAGTTAAAAAATGTATGTATTGAATGAATTATTCTTGGTGATTACACAAGTGAGTATCAAGCTTTATATATATAGCATTATTATACTCAAATCATGGTATAGATGACTCAATAGCGCAACAAATATATATAGAAATAAAAATAACATTTGTTATATAATAGAAATATATCTAATTAGTATCCAATGTGTGTTATGTGTCATACGTAATGTGTGTCATACGTAAGAAACATTAGACACACATTATATATAGCACATGTTCGATACTAGTTGGATATATTTATGTTATACAAGACATATTTTACTGTAGAAATAAAAGATATAAAACTTCACTAACATTAAACCCTTCTTCTTAGAAATGTCATTCAAATTCCAAAATTCATGTTTCCAAACATCAAAGCAGTCAATATGATGTGAACAATATATATCAAATGTTGTAACATCATTTCTTTTTGCAGCATGAAATGATGTTGTAGATCATATGATAAATGATGTGCATAATATGTTATATATGTTATGTATAATTTATTGATTTTTGACCGATAGTTTTTTATTGTACACGAACTATTGCTCTTTGCATTAATACTTTAGAACTCTACTCTCTGTGTGCAAACACTGTCTCTTTGGATCTTATTAGCTTTGACATACATGATATTCATATATATCATGATAAATTTCTTTATAAAGATTTGGCATATTATATGCGCATGCTGGAGGGGGCACGATGATTTATTAACACTATGATATGATAAAGTTGTGTATGTATTGTGTGAAGACTGCACAAAATTCAAACGCGTGGGACACTTAAAAAAGAAGAAGCTTTGTATAGATTTGCCAAAATTCAATGTTTCTGATATGATGATCATCAATAATATTTCCCACTCCACACATTGGACTAATAATACATGCATCTTCAAGAAAGTGACGTGCTATCTCTCAAACATGTGAACAATATCTTACTTTTATATATCACAAATGTTTGGGGCACAACAAAAAACCAGCCAAAACAGCCAATAAAGTCCATTTAACACTTTATGGCCCAAATAGCATGAGTATATTTTTAATGGGCTGGGTGATTGTAGCCCAAATTCCTATTTGTTGGCTGTTTTGGCTGATTTTTTTGTTGTACCTCTAGCAATGCTCATATATAGATCATATTAAATAATGTTGGTAAAATCATTTGATTTTTATTTTTTATAATAAAAAATTTAAATTAAGGAAAACACATTCCGTGTAGGGTCAGGATATATAACTATCAACCTCAATGAAAATTTATGATAAAATTTACATATCATCCACTGAAAAATGTTTCTATCTCTAGATTCAAATCCGAAGCAGACTTAGCATGAAAGAAAGACAAAATCAAGTGTGTCAACTTACTAAAATCATTTGATTCTAACACAATCGCCGTTGGGTTAGTTAAATGATTTCTAGTATTAATTAAACCTAAATTAAATATATACCATGTGACACGCACTCTACGACTCAAGGAGTAAAGTGTCTTTTACTCTATATATAATGAAAATAGAATTACTCTATATATAATGAAAATAGAATTAACGTTTAAAGAGATTTAATTTACTCTAAACCAATCAAGATACTAATAAAGTTTAAGTTTTTTCATTACTAATATATCCATAGTCAAGCGCAATAATTAATTCGTTGATCCAAAATTTTAAATTTTTTATGTTTAAAGAGAAAATCATATCCTCGACACTCGTATAAAAGAGTACCTACGTCCTTTTACAATTTGAGTTTGATTAGGTAGAACATAATAACAGAAGAAAATATATTGTATGAAGTTAAAGCATCCAAATTGGCGCACTATATATAGATTGATGCAAGAATCTTATCTTATTTCATTGTTACATTTATGGCATGTATGTGCCTTGATACCATACATATATATTGGATTGAAGAATATCATTTTGCACCATCAATACATTACAATAATATATACCCATTTAGTTATTAGGGTCAACATGCAATAATTGAAATTCTCAGGTACATCCAAGTACATTACACATGAGAAGGTTTGAATAGTGGAAAATAGATGTCACCAAATCAACTATTTAGGATATGGCCTATGATAAGGTGTAACCAATAGTAGGTACATTAGTACATACACACAAAAAAAAAAAGAAAAAGAATTTCTATTATATTTGAATTATTAGTGTAAATCAATAATTTTTGTTTTATTATAGTCAATTTCATATCGCTTTATTTAAATTTTTAGAAACTTAGAACATTATTTCTATTATTAAACATGTTCCTTTTATATTTATATCCTTGTATTTATGCTTTATATTATATATATATATATTATCAATTATTGCAACCTAAAAAAACTTTGCAGCAGAAAAAGACTTGTTGATCGTATATGACGTGTTTGTTTGCAAGAACATTAGATATAGAGATATTGAGATAGTGATATAATTAATGTGTCATCCATTTAGTACGAGAGAGATCGAAAAAATTAAGAATAAAGACACACTAAATAGATACATAAAATGACTTTTCAGTATATTATTTATTAGAAGGCACACACTGGGACACAAGTCTTGGACACAAATTTTAGTAAGAACAATTTATTAATCATTTATATTTATGGCATAATTTACCAATATACTTATATTTCATTAATGAATATAATTTAAAAGATATTGGTAAGAAATTCATGGTTTTTTAAAATCAGATTCAACTATAATTAACTTCTCTTTTCCCAAATGCAGTGAGCACTGTTATGAGGTTACATTTGTCCATAACAATTATTTCCACCAAATTCCTCTTTCTAAAAAAGCAAAGGATTTAATAATCAATTCGTTTTTTAAAAAATATATATTCCAACATTGAAATTATTTTAGAATTTTTTTAGATAAATACAAAAGTTTCTTGTGTAGTAAGCTGTTCTATTTCTGTTAACCAATCTATTATCAAAACTAACTTATTTTAAGATTCTTATTGGAGATTCCTATTCATTGAATCAAAGGATTAAAAAGCCTTTTTTTCATTCCATGACTCAAATCATCATTTTTACTTTTAGACATGATTTGATTATAGGTTTAATTCCTTCATCATTTGTAATAATATCATACTAAAAGTGTTCTGCTTTGTACTTATTATTAGAAACAGATATGAGTACAATTAATTGACTAATCAAAGCCAAATTCATTCACAACTACCAACTTATTGATAGATGCAAACATAATCAAACAACAACAATTAAAATAAAAAACCAATAATTATTAAACTAAAACAAGAAAAACAATAAATCTTCATGTACAATAAGTTCTCAGTCAATACTGCTAATGAGCCATTTTTTTGATAATTTTTGGCCCATTTCTAATATTATCATGAGTTTTCAGCTTCTTTTTTAGCTCCATAAAAGACCCAAATACTTATCATTGGCTGGATTGACATGTACTCTATTGTACACGTAGCAAAGCTGTAAAAGAAAAAGTTGTGAAGCGAATAATAATTAACATCACTTCTCTGTTTTTCTCAACACATCTTAGGGGCCCATTTTGGATCTCTAGGACTAAAAAATGATGCTAAAACTTTAGACTTAAGCAACTTCAAAGCTTTCTTAGATTTAATGCACCTTGGTGTCTTATATTGATTAATTGAAGCACCTTGGCTAATAAAAAAATCCATCAATGCATCAAATGTACCTTGCTCCACAACACAAATCTCAAGTGGCCCCACTGACTTATCATTTGTACGACACCTTCTATAAACATAGTCCAATTGTTCCTCCACCTCAATACAACATTCTTGGATCAAATTGTTGTTTTTTGTTTCATCAACAATTGTTGAGTTTAAAGGGTCAAAGAATTTGTGGCCAAATTGAAGGATTTCCCAGAAGAGAACATAGTGTCCTGGAACTGAAGAAGTGTCAGGGTAACTTGTGTATTCAACTAAGAGGGCATTGTGTGGTTCAAGTAGCTTTTTGGCCATTGTTACACCTTTATGAAGGTCTTCTTCATTTGTTTTGTCAGAGTCAATGCTTAGGACAACATTTTTTCTGCATATGAAACGAAATTGTGGTGCTTTGTTGTGAAATCCAACCACTTGAAGTACATCACCAACTCGGTATCTATATAGTCCTGAAGGATACATGATATACATTGACATATTATATTAGTATTAAGAAGAAGAAGAAGAAAAATTGAAAGCATTATTGTTAGTATAGAATTATTAATAAAATTAAATAATAATATTTGTCGTACAACATAAATACGTTCAACTAATATTCAACGTGTGCTATACACTATATGAAATGTGTGTTATACGTACGTGTGCTATACATACAACACACATTCCATATAGTGTATAACACACATTGGATACTAGTTGGACGTATTTATGTTGTATGTACGACAAACATTATTGGATTGAAATGCCGCAAATATACAGCATTTAACTTTTTTGCATGCCAATAAATTGGTAGTTTATGATGAATTTATTGAATTACTTTGCATCCCTTCCTTTTTAACTTATTTTTACCTATTAACTTTTAAATTTAACATGTACTCATGTCTTCCAATATTATTTGACACCTAAAAAAAAATTATGCATCAGAAAGTCAATGTAACCATTACATTGAATTTTCAGTATACCCGAATTTTTATATTTCTCAAAATCTCAAACAATATTAGATGAGTGGGAGTATATGAATATGAATGGATGACCTAATGAAAGAAGAAGGGTGTAATATGTACAATGAAGAAACTAGTCAAATCAATTAATAAATAAGATTTTGGGTCACAGCTACTTGGTCCATTAAATTTTCAATGATTATTTGGACAAAAAAAATAAGCTAATTATTTGTATTGGCTGATTTACTGTTATATACCATTAACAATAGAACAATATAGCTAGAAAAAAACAATAATGTTTGTCATATAACAGAAATACGTCCAACAAGTATCCAACGTGTGCTTATATATGATATGAGATGTGTGTTATACGTACATGTGCTATACAAATAGCACACATTCCATATCATATATAGACTTGTTGGACGTATTTCTGTTGTATAACAAAAAAAAAAAAAAAAGGGATAAATTTGGGAAAAATGAATAAAGTTACCTGCAAAGGTAGTGATAACCAGCTCATAAAAGCAACCAAGCTTGACATTAACCAAATCAACAAGCAAATCATTAGGAACTTTCTCCCCTTCATCAAAATCCATCAACAAAGTGCCATTATGCCTAAGAGGTATGAACTCAAAGTATCCCATGTTAGGCAAAAGAGTGAAAGCAACATCCTTAGGATCACACAAAGGCCTCAAATTCACTCCAAAATAGCACTCAGAAGAAGCATACATTGTACAAACCAAAGGCAATTTCCCATCACTATAATGCTCCAGAGCAGGCACATATTGTGCCATTGACCCTGTCACAACAGCATCTATGTACTTTGCTCTTGGCCAAATCCTGCACAATATTCCCTTCCAACAATTTTGGCTACAAATTTCACTAATCTCATCAGCTAGTGATGGATTTGGTGATGACAGCAATTGTGACATGCTTGATCTGCATAAAGGGTCAGTGATTTTGTTACTAAGTTTTCCAAATCTTATGTCATCACAAAGACTCATCCAATTGTGCTCAAGGAATGAGATTGCTCTGAGAAGTGCTGAGGCAAATACAGCACCAATTCTTAGGACTTGGTGTCTGTGGATTAGGCCTGAGAGGATTTGGCAGTGCATGCTTTGTGATGTGTCATTGCAGAGAATTGTTTGGTCAGGGCTTGTGAAATTGTTCCATGGATCATGTGTTCTGCATTTGAAGTGTTTGCTTTTGTAATAGCTTGTTAAGACTGTTCTTGTTGGTAAGCAACACGGGGTTGACATCTCTGATTTCACAAAGTACAGGAACATTGCTTTGCCTTCATCAAGATCAGGAACATACCTGAAAATCAAAAATCAAAAATTATATAAATTGGATATTAAATTTGTGTTCAAGTTAATTAGAGATCATGCTTTTGGTTAATTAGAGACATTTTCCATCTCATTGAAAGACTTCCACATAGTGGACACAAAATTGGTCAGAACAGTGTGTTTGTTTTCATTGACTTTGGCGACAGAGTGGAGAGAGTCATAAAGTTAATATTCAGAGTCAAATATACAATGACTTTAAACACATTTTCGCATATTTAGTGACTCCAAAATTGAAGTGAATAAAAAATTAACAATTTTATTCTCTAAGTCACTTTGTTCTTGTTTCCACCGTGACCTCGCACCAAATACTTAATGAAGTTATTTTTTTTGATTAATTTCTTGACTCTCTCATTAGAGTAAGTGAAAACAAATATTGTTTGTATGTATTCAATCTAAGTGTCTTTTAAAAAACAACAACAAATGTGGTTATTGGATCAAGTGAGAGTAATATATCCTTCCTAGTTATGATGGAAATAAATTCTCCATAAATTGTATATATATTATTGATTGTCTCATCAATTATTTTTTATCATTGAAAGATAAGTACTATATATTTAGTAATTACTTTTAAGTTTTAAATACCATTAAATGTTTTTATATTATGAAAATGATTAGTGAAATATAAAATGAAACAGTTGATGAAATTTGTTAAGATTAAAGGAAAGTAGTGAGTGGATAAGTTAAATAATTAAATAAAGATCATCAAATCTATCCAAAAGTAAAAGTTGATATGTCACATTATATATCCTAGCAAAAATGTTTGATTTTTTCTTTTTTGAAGATTTAATATTTTTTAGTAAACTAGTTTAGAATAAATCACTTATTATTCATCTAATTAAAAGGCAAGAATTATGTTACATCAAACAAATTCAGAAAAAAATTCAAGTCTCTTAGCATTATTAGGTTGGGAAAATGGCTTACATTGATAATCTTCTCAGCATGCAATTGATTTATAAAAAGTAGTCATATCTAAGTAGTGGTTTCCATTACGTTTTATCCTCAACTACTGCATGGAAGTACAACGAATTTAACTAATAAAATAGTCTAGTAATTTCTCATAATTCATGTGTAATTTTTAATACAATATAATGTAAAAATTAAATGTTTAATAACATGAAATTAAAATAATAATAATAATATAAAAATTTACACTATTAGTAGTGTGCAATGAAATTATATCATTTATATTTTTAGTGATTTTTGAAATACAAATATAAGTTAAATATAAGTGGAACTAGCTAGCATACATTATATTGGGAAATGTTTGTTGTACAAAAAAAAAATCATCCAACGTGTTCTATGTGTTATAGTAATGTGTGTCATACGTAATAAATTAAATATTACGTATGACACATATTATATATTAGTTGAATGTATAATTATTGTACATATACTGTTATTGAATTATATTTTATCATAATCATTTTTTTTTCCACATGTAATAAACGTAACTGATGCATGGTAATGGGCCCTCCACCCCTATTGTTAATGGTTTTGATGATATCATACCTTTTCATGTTATCCTTTCCTAATTCCTTTCTTTAATTTATTGGCTATACACTAAAATTGGAGAATCTTAGCCCAAGACATGACAACACTAAAACACACTTCACAACAAAGAATAATAATCAAATTAAAGTATTTTAGTGTTATTTGGTCTCATTTTTATTTTCTGTTTTTAGAATTTTATGAAAGAAATACTGAAAAATATTTTCTCTGATTTCTATATTTTATTCATAAAATTCTAAAAATGAAAATGAAAATCAAACGTACCATTTAATTGACGGAGAAAACATTAAAAATTTCAGCCATACATATTTGAGTTTTAGGTAAAACACATTCTCTATACCCTTAGATTATTTTATTTAGTGATTAGTGTAATTTGATTATTACAATGCACTTAATAGCTTTAGAAGAATCTCATCCTAAGTAATTAACTAATGAGGCATTGAAAATTTAAATGCAACTAAAAAGGGTATAAGATAAATACTAATTAAATATGAGTGTATATGCATAAAATTAAATCTAGCTAGATAAGGCAATTAAGAAGAAAAATGTATGTGTGGATGTTAATTAATTAATAAATATTAACTGATTTATGATTGGCATGATAAGATTGTACACAAAGGTACGACGGTCAAGATCTTCAGCAATTGATGGTGTTATTTTTGGCTCTCCGGCTGATGTCCCTGAACTGCACATACCATATCACTATAAATGTTAACACAAAACAATAATAATAAAATGTTACAAAAATTAGAGAAATGTTACTTATATTATAAATGTTTGAAAGATCGTATCTATATACTCTTATTCATAGTTGACACATATGATGTCTCATACTTTATGAAGACAAATAATAGTACTTAAAAAAAGAACAATACGATCAAAGTTTCTATAGCAATTATTAGACTTCGATCGGTCTAGTAGTATGTGTCATTCTTGATTTATAAAGTTTCCAATGGATTCTACACTTACTAATCCTATAATCCTATGTACACTACAAAATTAATAACTATTAGTTATTATATGTAATAATATAGCTTTTTAAAATTATTAATTAAACTTTTAAAATGTTGGATTAATGTATAATATTAAAAGTTGAATTAATAATTTTAAAAGTTGGATTACTGGTAATTGATGGTGATTGATTTTACGATGTAAAAAAAACTTTTATTTTTTCTATTTATAAAAATAATAATATTTTATGAACAATGAAAAAATAGTTAAACCGACTTATTTGGCTAAAAAAATACTTCATTTAAAAAATTAGTTTTTAATAGACTAAATAATTATGGTCTAAAATCTCTATATTAGTTGATTTTGATTGAATTCTCATTATACAAATAGCAGGACTCTTATAAAAATTACTCTTTTAAAATGCTTAGGACGTATTGATTAGTAAAATTTAAAACGTTCCGAAGTGATGAATGTACAAATAACATTATTCGTCTTCACGAATGAGAAAAGGATGAGGAAGAAACAATACCTGCATAACATCTCAGTAATTTGGTGACCAGTTAAGAGAGAAGAATCTTCACCATTTGCAATCCTCTTGATGTAAGGGAAGATTCCTTCATAGGTGATTACAGGAACACACCTCTTAAACTCTTGTGCTATGTCTCTTTCTGTTATTACATGATCATTCATATTCATGATTATGTACTTGTTCAAATACTCTGTTTCCTTATTCTGAGTTAAGATCTGTTTCAAGAGCCTTTCTTGAACTTCCCCTGCTTTCATTGTTAGCCTCTCTATCTCCTTAAGTGCTTCAACCCCTTTGTACTCCAATTTCTTCCCATCCATAATTGGAGAAAGAAGAAGAGAGAACAGAGCAATTAGAACAGAGGAACACTTAATTTAATTATTAATTGTAGCTAGAACTATATGTCACTTATTCTTTGTTCACATGGTTTCAAAACCACTAGGGAGTGTGTATTTATATACATAGGTAATTGTTTATTATTGTTTTTGTTATTATTATTAATAAAAGTAATATTTGTTGTACAACAGAAATATGTCTAACTAGTATCTAACGTGTGCTATACATAACACGTAATGTGTGCTTTATGTATGTTTACTATACATATGACACACATTATGAGTTATGTATAGCACACATTGAATATTAATTGAATGTATTTCTGTTGTACAATAAGTATTACATATTATTAATATGGTTATGAACAATTCTTCTTTTGAAAAATGGAAATTGATTTTTCAACATGGAAAAAAATAAGAAATTGAAAAAAAAAAGTAAGTATGGGTTTGTAGGATTGTTAATAGGGTGTTTGAAAGTGATAACAGTTAGAATAATATTTTCTTTGAAAAAAAATAAATTTTTTTTACATTTTTTTAAATATTTAGTGTATGATAAAAAAATCATTTAATATACATTCAATTTTCATTTTTACTATTGAATTTTAAGAATTGAAATGTAAAAGTAAGTTGTGTTAAAATCAAAGATAAGAATAAGTGTTATATAACTTTTTAGTGTATCTAACATTATTTAAAAAATATATATATTTTCCCATTTGTCACTGCATAAGTGCAACCCCATTGGAAATAGTTAATGATGATGTCATCCATGACATGATTTCTATGAAATTAAATTATTTATACTCAAATCATATTTTATTTTCTGTTTCATCAAAAATATGTACTTTGATATCATTTAAAGTAATTACTAATTATATATTAATAACCTTTCATGTAACAATTGATGAGACAGAGATATAATACAAGGAATTTAAATTTTCATCCAATCTCCATATAACTTATAATTGATTTAATTATTTAAATGATTTCAGAACTGAGGTTCTATGACAACAATTTTAACTTCATGCAAAAACACTGCATAGTGACTAGCTAGTGAGATAAAATATCTTCCTTAAAATTAGTGGTTCCAACTTCCACAAGTTGCACATGATCTGCAAATTTCTATAGTTTGATGATTATGGTTCTCCACTTATATCACCACCCTTTTAATTTGCATTAGTATGTGAAAAACATCATCTACAGATCAGATTAGTAATCAAATAATTTCATTAGTCTAAATTAAGTTTAATTACAATTGAACCCCACAATTATGTCACCAGTAATATTCGTTATATAACAGAAACACATCCAATTAATATTCAATGTGTGTTATGTGTCATATATAATGTGTGTCATACGTAAGAAATATTACATATGATACATATTAAGTATAATGCATAAAATACATTGAGTATTAGTTGAATGTATTTCTGTTGTACAACGAATATTACTAATTATGTCATGGACCATTGTAATTTTGCATAAAATGAGTAAAAGGACAATATAAAATGCATAGTGTGAGGTAAAGTTTGAGATATTAGTATCCTTGTTTATGAGAAATCTAATGGACAAGGATGTGTTTGGACTTGAGGTTCAATTTTATATGATTTTGATTATGGATTGGGTGGTTAAACCAAGGAAGTTATATTGTCTATTCTTCAAATTTGAAATCAGGGCAACATCAATCATTTTCAAATATTCAGATTATGGTTATTGATGGTTGTAGTAGCATGTTTGTGTAACAAGCTAAGCATAAGCTTCTATAGTTACATGATTTTTTCATCCTTGTATTCTTTTTTCTGCACTTTCTCCAAGAATGGAAGATATATAGAGGAATTTCTTCTCATATTTGGCAAAATCCATGTCACCTTTTAAATGTATGTGTTCCATTTGCACTGACTAATATAATATAGAGTATTGCGTTACAAGACGTGATATATGGTGCGTAAAATATGTGATATATATATAATGTACATGTTATATATATAATGTATATTATGCATAAAATATTAAGTTATTTGACTGATTTTTTATTGTATACTAATATTTTTTTATAATATACAATGTTCAATAAAAAAAAAGCACAATATTATCACAGGTTTCAAGATCCTCTAAGTAAACTTGACAAATAGAGAAAAGTTGAAGTAAATTTTACCAAACTATAAAGGATATAAGTGTAATTTGTGCACAAATATCTTCCCAAATTTGATATGTTGCAAGTTCTAGTGTATCAAGTTTGGAAGTTGTTGGTGCACCTAAAATTAAAACGTTTTTAAGTCTTTCTTCTCAATAACTATGCCCCTATATTTAACTAGATGCTTGTCCTAAAAAATATCATCTAGACCAACAAGTTGCAAGCATCAAAATGTCACTCATATATAGGGCACCATTATTATCATTATTATTATTATTATTGTTCATAAAAGATATTCTCTTGATAGATTAAAAAGAATAGCCTGCTAGAGTCTATGATTTGTTAAGATTGATTAAACATCATATTAGATTTATTTAAATTGACATACTTTAATATATTATACATCATATATTTTGATTTAGTTTTTATTAATTGTCAATTTATAAATAATTTTTCTACTCTTTTATACTTAATTAAAATCATACATTTCATACTATCTTAATAATAAATGGATTTTTCAGCCACATTCTCTGTATATATATCTATTTTTTTATAGAAGAATGATATTATAGACTCGAATTTATAGTAAATTCTATATGTGATAATATAATTTTTAATTATATTTTGAATGACTAATATCTTATCACTTGTAAAATAATTTATCATGAATTTGAATATATAGTTTAATTTCAATTTACTGTTAGTGTAAAATAATTTTATACAGAAATTCAATAATAGATTGACATATCAGCAAAAATCTTGACAAAACATTCAAATTAGTCCCTGCAAAACATTTTATCCAACAAAGTAGTCCCTCCAGAATAAAAAGATTCAAAATATATCCCTCCCAAATTAAAATATCGGACAAATTGGTCCTCTAAGAAAAAATTAGATAAATTAGTCCCTCAAGATTTATGAAAATTGTCAAATTGATCCCTGTAATAGGAGGATTAATTTATCCAAAATCATTAATAGGATGACTAATTAGACGTATTTATATTATACGTCTATCAGCTTGTTTGTTTAACTTTTAAAATCAATTTTAATAGAAGTATTACAGTTCCTTTAATAAAAAGTGCATTTTGGAAAGCCAAATTTTTTCATAAAAAAGCCAAATTAAAACTAAATAAACAAAGCTCTATATTGTTTAAGAATTAAAGGGTTTGTTTTGCCGACTATACAAATACAAGCACCCATATATCCTTCCTTATCCAACTAGGGTCAGTGTCACTAGCTAGCTATATGCATGTCATCAAGATCATTCTATGACACTCTTTGAAATGTCATTTCAATGCCTTTATTCATATTTTAGAGGCTTTATGAATGTATATGTGCTCCTCTCATTATCCACCCCACCCATCAGAATTCTAAGGCAGACAATGATGTAAAAGGACTCAAATTTCTTTCCCATTTCTAGGAAGTATTGATAGTGCAAGGGAAAAGTGATTGTTTCAGCAGGAATCAGTTTTCCATGACTAGGTGAGCACCCATAAAAGTAAGTAAGAGTACTTTTTAAATTGTTCTGTACCTTCTACACCATACTTATTGAGTACTCATAAGTACTATTAAATAGGCAAAGAAGATATTTATTTTAAGAGACAAAACCCAAAAACTTTTACATTTTTAGGATATAAATTTTTCAATATTTTCTACAATTAATTCTAAGAGTGCAAAAATAAAAACAGAACTTTGAGAAGGAAAAAAAAAAAGTACCACTATTTATAAATCGATAAAAATCAGTCAATATAGGAATATTTCAAGGTGTCTTGAGAAAAAATAATAAGATAACATATTAGGTCACATATTCAAGGTGCTTTCTGCTATACTCCTGATTGAAAATGGAGTTTCACACTCCAATTTGTACCCACATTCATAAAATGTGGTTAGTTTCACTTGTTGAGAAGAAGATGGGAAGTTATTATACCACATCCACAGATTATCTTTATATTTTTTAATATTCAAATATTATATTTATAGAATATGTGAATGACATATTTCT
Source organism: Aeschynomene evenia (assembly GCA_013621005.1). NCBI lineage: Eukaryota > Viridiplantae > Streptophyta > Magnoliopsida > Fabales > Fabaceae > Aeschynomene > Aeschynomene evenia. The sequence goes on along the minus strand of CM024264.1, from coordinate 4,186,176 downwards.
TTTACTTATTTTTTCTTTCAATTTATTCTCTTTTCATTATTTTTCTTACATATTTTGGATGACTATATATCCATTTGAATATACACAAATCATTTCCCCAAAATGTGTGTCCTCTAGAAAGCTTATTAGAAAAAAATGTCCTTGAAAATGTTTTTCATTACAAGATATGAAAACGGTGTGCATATATATAAGTGGCTTAGCATTCTTGTTCACATATGATAGGCTTAATGCGTAATGAATGTACCCTTTAGACAATGGTGATGGAATTGGGGAATAAAACATGTGCCAAATTAGAACAAGCCATCTTTAAAGAGGAAAGTAGTAGCTACCTAGGCATCTTTATTTTGTTTTCTGAATTATTGGGCCGGTGTCATATGATGTATTTATATTCGAAAATGTTTGTTGTATAGCATAAATATATTCAACTAGTATTCAATATGTGCTATGTGTCATACGTAATATGTACTATACACAAATATTACGTATGACACGTATTACGTATGATACATAATACACGTTGAATGTATAATTGTTGTACATGTAATTTATATTATATTTAAGCAATGTGCTAACAGATTAAAAGATTTTATATTGTGATTCAATCATATCATTCTTTTTATATGATTTTCTAAATATTGGATGTGGAAAGTAATTATTTTTACAAACATGAAGATATAAGATTAAATGACTAAATCACAGTGTAAAATTCATATATAGTCGGATTGAATTTTTTATTAAAGAGGATCCCCTCCTTCATGATTGATGTGTTTTACTTATTGCTCCATCATTGAAGGTGTTTGAAATTATTGGAGCAACATATGCATTAATTTCTACATACCATGTATCTTCTATACAATAATATTTATTATATAACATAAATACTTTCAATTAATATTCAACGTATGATATACATAATATGAAATATGTATTATATATATATATATATTATAAATATAACACACATTACATATTATATATAGTATACTTTAATTTAGATACTAGTTGAACGTATTTATATTGTACAATAAATATTATTTATCTTCTATATGATGTATATAATTACATACAACTTGCATGAAGGCTTAATTATGCAATAATGCTAAGTGGACAATGAAAAACTAATTAATACAGTCAATGAGTCTATTTTGACTTTGGTTTTGACCCAAATAATTATTGAGATTGTAATGGGCTAAATAATTATGACCCAAATTCTCATTTATTGGTTGCTTTGACTGGTTTTTTTTGTACATTTAACATTACCCTAATTATTAATTTGTTGTGTAATGTGTTTAATATTGACCATTCAATACATTTTTACTATTCATTATTCTCTTTAATTATTTTCTTATCCTCGTTCGAATATGATACGATGAAGTCCAACAAATATGCATCTCTATATGTGTAAGCCAAAGGGAGTTACTCTGAAATTTTTTATTTTGTTTGTGAAAATAATAAAAATTACATAAATGTTTGGGGAATAACAAGCCTGTCAATAAAGTCTATTTAACATTTTATGGTCCAAATAACATTTTAATCATGAGTATATTTTTAATAGGCTTGGTGATTGTGGTCCAAATTCCTACTTATTGGCTGTTTTGGCTGATTTTTTATTGTACCTCTAACAATGCTCTAAAAATTAATACATTTAGTCCTCTAATTTTTTCTTTCTCGTGTTTTATTGAATATATACAACTCAACTATCATATAAATATATTTGTTGTAAGAAAATTAAAGAGCACGTAAAATATTTCTATAATATGATAAAATTTAACAAATATATATATGACTCGAACAAAAAATTAATAAAGTAGGTATGTACATTAAGCTATGATATTTTCAGTCTTTGATCAATGTATCTTTGTACGTAGAAACAGAGTACAACATCGTCTATCTACATATATCTATCTCATATATAATTAGAGAAATAATATTTGGTGCAAAATTTATCAATTGAATATAATTGTTATCTACGTAATTAGAAGAAACAGAGTACAAGAAGTAGAATAAAAACTGAACTTTTTTTTATTAAACTGAATAAAAAATAAGAAAAATTATTAGGTGCACCAAGAGCAAGAGGATTTTTTGCTCTGCACCATTCATTGGGTGACACATAATACAAAAGGTCAACTATAGTGGGAAGGAAAGGGGTTAAGTTTCCAATAAAGGGATAAAATTGTTGATGTATCATGCAATGAATGGTGCAGAGCAAAAAATCCTCTTGCTCTTAGTGCACCTAATAATTTCTCAAAAAATAATAATAAAAACTTACTTCGTGAGAATTTTGTTGAAAAAAATCTGCAGATAAAACCTTCATGAAGTAATGGTAGCTACAAATTTGTTTTGCATGTGTTAGCTAGCTGCGAAAATTTTTACTACAAACAACCAAAATTCACAGCAAATAAGTCAAGCAAAAAGAGGTGATTTTGAAATTCACAGTAAATTTTCAAGAGTTTTGATTTTTAAGTGAAATTCATAGCTGAATTTGTAGCTAAAATCTAAAAAAAAGAAATTGCACCTTTAATTCGAATCATTAAAGTTTTTCTTAGTAGTGATATCAAGCCTCATATTAGACTTATATAATAGTAATCGACTAGTAATTAATTAGTCTAATCGTAATTATGAAGTCACGAGCATGATTTTGTCAAAAAAAAAAAAAGAAAAATCAACTTAATATAGCTGTCCAATAAAATGCATCCACATGCCCATATCAATTTGTTTTGTACATTATTTTTGTACCATATCTTCTAGTACTATTTAGCAATGTTCTATGATTAAAATATTCTTTCAATATAATTTTTTTATTAAAAAAAACCCTAAACTTTGATCCTCTCTTTTCTAAAGTGTGACAAACTTATATCCTGTCCAAATTCTTGTTGTTGGCTAATTTTACTCTCTTGATTCCCATAAGTGAGGTCAATATTATTTATTTTATTAAAATTATTTTGTCTTTGAACTTTATGTCATTCACAAAAGCATACTTAGCTTGAGTCACTTCAAACCATAAACTCAGCAAGTTGTAGTCATGATACTTTTTTTTTCCATAAAATTATTACATGTTCCATTAAACCAACAAAAACACAAATCAAAGTCTTAGTCAAATAAAATGGTATCAAATTAAAAGTCACTCTTCCACTTTTTATCTTTTCAGTTTTAATTGTATATACGAATTAAAAATATATTTTATAATATTTAAAATTTAAAAAAATTTAAACATAATTTATGATATTATTCTTACCACTCATTATCTTTCTTCTTAATTACTCATTAAATTTATTCTCTATTTTATATTAACTAAAGATATAATTGAAAAAAATTAATAACAACTACCTAAAATTTATAAATGGACAAATAAAAAAAATATACATTCATTAAATGGACATATAAAAAAAACGGATCGAGTAATTAAAAAGATGGCATCTTAATTCTTAACTCTACATGTTGCAAAAACCATTTCCCTCATGTAGGTGTCAACTACTAATGTTCTTTGCCTACACGTTTTCCTTAAGTTTAAGCTTACAACTCATGAAAAATAAGTAACCACTAAAATTCAGACTTCAGAAGTTCCACTCATAATATATATATATATATATATATATATATATATATATATATATATATATAAAAGTCAAATTAATTTCTCACATAAAAATGAAAAAGTGAGTTACTTTGGCTTGTATTTAAAAAATTGTTAATTAAGTGATAATGAGTAGTGTAAATTAAAGTGATATTTTGATAAGTTGGATATAAATTTAAGTGACTCATTTTGGATGTTTAAAACTACTCAAAATGAGTTAATTAAATCTTTATTCCACGTAATGAAAGTTGCTCTATTTTTTAATTTTAAACATTAAAATAAACTATTTAAGCCTTGATTTTTTATATCTAATAACTTATAATAAGATGTTGTGTCACTTAGGTAGTGTTTGTTTTATAGTTGATACAATACAGTACAGAAGTACATGCACAATGTAATATAATATAGTGAATTTGTGTATTTTGTTTTGTGTTTATTTTAGTGAGTACAGAACAAATTTGTATTTGTATTTATACAAAATTTTATTTTGGAACTTTGGTAAAAAATGATGAGAACGACAAATGGTGGAATTATGAATTGATAACAGGGGTAAGCTTCGAAAATTTTTATTAAAATTCCTGTATCAACACCTATATTTTGTGTACCTACTTTGAGTGTAAACACAAAATACAGAAAAAGATTTGTACATATATAGTTTGTCTTATATGTATCTATACTAAACAAATATATATGGTATTTTGTTTCTTGTACACAGTCAACAAGCATTACTTTAATATTGTAAATCAACATATATTTGATAGATGAAATGTTAAATGAAGTATCTTGATAGACTAAAATATATAATAATTTAATTTTATATATTATTCTTGTTGTTTTTCTCTTGGTTGAGACTTGGGTCCATGTTCCCTATGTCAATATGTTAACAATGTTAGCTCAACTAATCGACCTTCTACTTATAATAATGTTTGTCGTACAACAGAAATCGTCCAACGAGCATTCAACATGTGCTATACATAATATAGAATGTGTGATATACATATGTGTGCAATACATATAGCACACATTCCATATCATATATAGCACGCACTGGATGCTCGTTGAACGTATTTCTGTTGTACTACAAGCATTATTGCTTCTACTTATACACCCACATGTTACGACTTGAGTTGGACATATGAGGATTTGTGTGAGTGATAAAGATTCAAAGCGTGGATTTTTTTTTTCTTTTTGCTAATGAGTCTCCATGATTATCATTTTTTTAGGTAAAGATCTCCATGATTGTTTTACATGGCCACATTCACCATCATCAACACAAAAAGCCCATGGGCTCTTCTTCCAAGCTTCTTTATGGGCCTTTCTCTATAGGCTTTTCCGAGTCTGGGCCAATCAGGTCCACAGTAACCTGTGGCCCATGGCTTAGTGGTTTGTATTAGGTTTTTTGTGTATAAAAACTATTATTCGTTTGGTTGCGCATTAATAATTTTTTTATTTAAAAATAAGGTTTTCTGATGTAATTTGATTCACATAACACTTCTTTTTTATTTGTTACATATTTGAAGCCCATATATATCAAAACATGGTCTATTGAAACAATTCCTTAAATTATGAGGGTTGCTATTGCTATAAATAATAATATCATTCACCTCTTTTTCATCCAATAAAATTCATTCAATAAAATGTTGATAATTTTAATGAATATGTTGACAATTTATTAACATATTCATTGTTGCCAACATTTTTATAAGATAAATAGTACTATTATACGTATCAATAATATTTTTTTCTTAAAGTACAGGGGGCTTGAGTTGCACATCTAATTTTATTAAATTTTGTGGTAAATAAAAGATAGGTTTTTAATTTGGTAGTTAAAATATCGTAAAATTGCTAGTAAAACAATTACCCCTGATCCTGGACTAGTGGAGCTTTTTTCTCAACTCAATTTTTTTTTATATGTTTAACCTATTACTATATATTAAAATAAATATAATTTGGTATCAATGAAGTACGGTGATTGCGGTCGCAGCTTTTCTAGACACATCTTGTTTCCGATCACACCTCCTCTTTCTTTCTCTCTCACAGTGCTCTTTTTCTAGCGGCAAGTTATGAATTTAAGTTTTTTTCATAAATTAATAAAGTTAGCCAGTGTCAATATAAATTAAATTAATTTTTGAAGATTACTTGCCTAATATGTTATACCAATTATATAAAATAAAAAATATTAAATTAATTTTATCTATAAATCAATCACTACTTGATATATACATCTGTTGCGTATACCTATATTTTCCTAATTATCAAATCAAATTCCATAATAATAATAATAAGTTTACGTTTTTTTTTTTTTTTAAAAAAACTTTTACAAACATCCATCCACCCCAAGCAATAATTACAACCTAGCTATACATGTTAACTAACTAATTAATTCGAATATATGTATATATATCGCAAGTCCATATAATGCACTTGTCGTGTAAGAAATAAAGGAAGAACTGCTAGATCACATGCTCAATGATAATCAAATAATTAATCGTTAATGTGAATAATAATATTTAATTAATTTAATAGAATGGTCTTAACAAATGTTAAATGTCCACGTAAGCATGGCAATGATTGGATCTAATCCAACACCATACAATTCATGGATTAAGTGTCAGCGTGGTTCCAATGTTAGAGGCTTGCATGTGATTTGCTCCCTTTATCTCTTTAATTTAATTATTATTAATTCAATAATGTTTATCATACAATAAAAATATCCAAGGAACATTTAATGTGTGCTATACATAAGACGTAATATGTACTATATGTACAGCATGCGTATGTATAACATATATTTTGTCTTATATATAACGTATATTGAATACTCGTTGGACGTATTTATGTTGTACGATAATAAATATTATTGATTATAAATTACTATATTTGTGTACATAAAACCATACAAAAAAGAACCAGCAAAGACCAAAAAGGTATAGTAGTGTGAACAATAATCATATCGGTATATGTATATTTTATATATTTGCTTTCTCATTTTTTAATTTTAATATAATTTTGCTCTATTATTTAATTTTTTATTTTTTGAGTTTAATTATAATATAATGATCTTGTAAAAAATTTTACATTGTCATCTAATTAATTATATAACTTTTTTTCTGCTTAATTTTTCAAGCAGTGAATATGAAAATTAACTATATATTTATTTGAGATGACGTTATATAATTAGACAACTTAATAAAACTTCTTTATTAGTCACTTAGTGCATGTTTGGGTAACTAGTAAAACAGTTTTTTTTTTTAAAAAAAAGCTGTTAGAAAATAATCTATTATGTTTGGATGAAATTGTATAATAATTTAAGCTGTTGTATTTGATAAAAAAAGCTGTTAGGGTGCAAAATAAGTTAAGCTAGTATTTGAAGCTTATTTTCTAAAAAAAAAATTTTCTATTCATGTCTAATAGGAAATATCTAATCTACCCCTAATAGTTATTACATTCCTTCATAACTAATAAATCATTTTATACCCATTTTAGTAATTAACTATTAAAAAGCGATTACTTTTTAACAATCCAAACATCATAGATTAACTTAAAGTTACTTTTCAGCTAAATTATCCAAACATAAATTTATCCTTAAATAAGCGATTATACAAAAAAACGATTGTATAAATAAGCGATTACTGAAATAAGTTTAATTTTTCAGCTTACCCAAACATACCCTTATAATTAAATTCTTATTTTATATTTAATCCTTTGTACAACAACATTAGTATGAATGAAATTAAAAGTAATAATGTGGATATGTATATATAGTATAGGAGCATGAAAACGATGTCAACTTTACGTGATTGCGAAGGTACTATTCTAAGCTAGTGCTCGTGTATAAAAAACGATCATCGTGATAGATAGGCATTTCAATTTTTAGTTTGAACATTCTAAAATTTTGTTTAAAAAGTAGGTATGAAAAAAAAAGATTATTTATTCAGTTTTATTAAATATAACCTTTTTCATGACTCAAACTATGTTTCTAAATTGTGTTATCGATAAAAAAAATTGGCATAATTGATAGTATTGATAATGTGTATTAAATTTTGAGTCATGATTGTTTCGATAAATGAATTATTTAATTCTTTATATAAAAAAATCATTTTTTAAATATTAAAATACATATAAAAACAACTTTGTTTAGTTAAAGTGTTTTGATAAATATTTTGTAGAGATTAGGAAACCTAACTTTTCAAATAGTACTACAATAATTTTCCCAAACATATGTAGAATATTATTTTGTGTCTAGATAGTACAATACATACAATACAATCTAATAATAACTATATATATATTTGAAAAAATATATATTTTATTTTATAGTATTTTCTCAAATGCTTTATCTTCTAAGTATAAGAGGAGTGATTAGGGATTCTAAAGTTCCTTTCAACTCATTATATCCGTTAATAATCTAGACAAAATGTCAAACGTGTGTCCAATAATTCAAGAGTTTGGCATAGGCAAACCTTATCGGCCAAATATGAAATTATGGATTATACAGTAAGGGAATGCCGGAATGGGAACAGAAACTTTAGGAATTTAAAAAAAAATGAAAAATATTATTTTAAAGAGTTTAATTTTAATGAACTAATAACATAGCATACCCTTCGAAACCTCATTGGCATTGGACTCATAATATAGCATCGCCTTCGAAAGTCGACATCCTGACGACTTATTTATTCAGTAACATTTCACTCATTTTTTTATTTATGGTCAGCCCATCCAACGGATAAGAACCATTTGTCTCAACTCTCAACGGCACTTCACTCAATGAAACTTCCGATCTCATTCACGATCAACCCCTCTGCTAGTAGGTAGTAACCCTTTCTTGTTGGCCGACTCTCAATGAAAGTATCATTGCATTGTTACTAGTATAAGATCTTGGAAAACCAATATCCAAAATCTAGGTATATATTAGGTTGATGGAAGGGCACAAAACCTTATAAGACATTTGTGTTGCTCTAGCATTTGTCCCAATGTAGGATATTTATAACAACAACACATAATTAAATAAATATGCAAACAAATTTATATTACGTAGAAATCAAATCTATTTTAAAAGGGTTGAAGTACTTTTCACATTTGACAAGTAAATAAACTTACGATGACCCTTATGAGAAAAACTACAAGATTAGGGTTCTTGCAGAAAGGAGTGACAAACTAGGGTTTTTCGATAGAAGAGAGGAGAAAAAGAGAATGAGAGTTAGGGTACCCACTCGTGTGGATTCAAGCAAAAACTAAACTGAATGTTATTTTGTCATTAACACCACTCTTTAAAAAAAAATAAATTACAATATGGCCTTTTTTTTATAAATATGGCCCAAAACAGAAAATAATGCCAAAACACAATGACTGACAGACTTGAGAAACAAGTAAGGAAATAATAAATTGGGCCTAGCTAACCTACATTTTTCTTTACCCTAAAATCATAATTTTATAAGTTGAAATTCTGAGTTGGCGTTTAAATTGATTAAAAATGTCGAATGAGAGGGGTTTGATTAATTTATCTGCAACCTAATTTGTTGCAGGTATATGAATAATAAATGCATGCTCCTGAGTGACTTTTTGCCTAACAAAATATAGATTAAGCTCAAAATAATTTGTTTGAGTGTGCATAATGGGATTTCAAGTAATAATGTATTTAAATTATCACAATATAATGTTGGAGGGCTTTGAAGTATACAAGGTAACTCACTCAATAGCGACCATACCCATTTCAATTTTGTCATGGCAGCAGCGAGACTCCAAAATTCAACTTCAATTGAGGAGCGACTATTCTGCTTCTTGTTGCTCAATGAAATAAGATTTGGACCAAAGTAGATGCAGTGTCCACTAGTTGATGATTTACAATCATCTATATATATATATTGCCCAATCTGAGTCATAGAAAGACAGAGATGTAAATTATAATCTGAGTATAAAGTTAAACCTTGTCGTAAGCCCTTGATAGGTATTTCAATATTCGTTTCACAGCCTTCCAGTGGGCAACGAATTTGGTGTTGAATAAGAAACTTCTATATCTCATGTCGTTAAGAGTAAAAACAAAATTCAATTGATTAATGAGAGTTGAAATTACAAGCGTACAATTTCCAATAATAATAATGTCATTCACATCTACCAAAATATAAACTTTAGTAGAACTAGTTATTCTAACAAACAAAGAACTATCACATATAGTTGGATTACATCCAAAAATTTTCAAGAGTAAAATACCAAACCCTAGAGACATTTTTATCTTTGTTGACGTTTTCATTCTTGCATTTTGTATGAAAAAATTTTAAAACTTCTGGCAGTCATTCTACCCATCACCTACATACAAGCCAACAATATAATATTGCTATGTAACTATGTTTGGATTCCCTTCAGAGACAAAGACAAAGAGACATTTTAATTTTGTTTTATGTTTGGTTTGAAGATAGGGACAATAATTTGGATGTTTTTGTATATGTCTTTCTCTGTATTGTATGCTGCAAATCTGTATGCCCAATGGGTGGAGCATTCAGGGACACAAAATTTTCTTGTTGGGTTTAATGAAATTTGTTTCGAAACTACCCCTGCCTTTTTTAAAAAAAAGTCCAACTGTTATCCTCACATAAAACAGACAAAATCTAGCTTTTAGTAAGAGAATCCAATAGAAGAGAACGACTTGCAACTTCGAAGGAGAGAAGAGAGACTGCTTGCAACTGTGAAGGAAAAAGGAGGCGACTGCTTGTTTGAGAAGTTCGAGTGTTTCTTTCGATTGTTCTGATTTCATCTCTGTAGAAGATGTTGCTGATGTGGGCAAGTGGCACTCGACCCTCCTTCTCCTACTTTTTCCGCCATTGTTAAATAGATGACACTTATACTACTTCCTTGCTTAGCTTTTACTGCAATGGCCAATCCTTTTTAAATGCTTTTTTAACCCTTTTTTTCTTAATCTTAGAGGCTTTGAGCCTTAAGCTTACTATTGCTATTACTTTTTTTTTCTTTGAAGCTTCTTTGAGAGAGGGAATATTAATGGGGAAGAGAGTAAAGTGTGTTAAAATCCAATTTGTTTTCAGTAATGTTTAAAAATAATTAAAAGGGTAATTTAAGTAAATTTACATGTATTTTCTGTATTGTACTCATATATTCAAACATAATAAAGAGACAAAATTATAATTTTGTACCCTGCAATCAAAAATGATACAAAGACATTTATATTTCAATTTATGACTCTGTCTACTCTCTGTATTTATATCTATGTATTTGTATCTATGTCTTTAACTCTATATCCAAACGCAACCTAAGAGATTAGTTATCATACTCAACAGTGAATATATGACCCGATACATAGTGAGCCGAAAGAAAAAAAAGTCAAATGATTTCTAGACTATGTTGACACATATATACATACACAATAAATTTTATTAATACAATTATATTGAATATTAAAACATGAAAAAATGAATTTCCATTAATTGGAGTCTTTAACTTGTTTTCCAAAAGAATTTAAAAAATTTGTTGTTTAAAACACAAAGCCAAAAGGTGTACATAATTATCGTTTGGCTCATAATTAATGGATTTAATTTTCATCTAGTATATAACGTTTTTACAGAGTCATTCAATTATGTACTACCACGTCAGCTAGGATAGTGTTTTTTCTCTCATACTATCTAAAAGGTCATACAAACATAATATTTTGATTGGATGACAATGTTAATGTAAAATACCTTTAGATTGTTAGTACATCAAACTTAAACTCATTCACAATTACATAAATTTAAATTCCACTAACCATACAAAAAACATTATTAGTGGAATAACATATAATTTGCAAATTCTCAGAGAGATTATAGAATCTTCCCTAATCTTGATAAAATAATAACACTCACTTGACTTAAACTTTTATTAATAAAAAACTATATCTTGAACTTCATTCATGATATAATTGGAAGGTTGCAATTAAAACCAAATTAAGATTAGATCAAAACAACCATTGACCAGACCCTTCTTGAAACCGCCACTTAATTTATATGGTTGCCTAGCTTTAATTGCTTCAATTTTCATTTACACACATTTTACATGTGACTCTTTAATTTGTAATCATATATTTCTTCATTACTCAAATCTATAATATAATACACTTAACTTGAAGATTCCCATTTTGTATTAGAGATTCTTATATATATTAAGGGTAAAGAATTTACTATTTACTTAGCTCCTTTTATTTTTTGATATATATATAACCATAACATAACTATATTATATTTATGATTGAAACCTAATTAACCTTTCTCCTAATTATATTTGACCTATATGACTGAGTGTTAAAAAATAAATAATACAAAATAAATATTTCTTTTTGCTTTAAGTCCATTTAAAATTCTTTCTTTATATTAATTTTCATATAGATAATATTATTTTGGCATCTAAAGTAAAAACAAAAGGGCAGTTTGTTTTCTTTTTACTAACTTCACCTTACCACCTCATGTCCCTTTTCTGGACTCTTTATGATGTTACCAAAATCAAAATTTTCAATGCATTATTATTAAGAAAAAAAAAATCCATTTGCTAAGTTCAAAGCACATATATATATAGTATATACTGATTCATATTTTAAATCAATAATATATATTTTAATTTTGAAAAATAATATTTGCAAGTGTAAAATAAAATGAAATTTTGATGTAATATGTGATATATACAACTCAATCAAGGTAATTATTCTATATATAAATTTTAAATATTAACTTTGATGCACTATCAATAATTATTCTTGTATCATCATGATTTTTGATTATCATATATTCCTATTTATAAGTGTCTTCATTAGTGTTTGGTGATAAATATGATGGATTAATATGAGCTTTCCTCTCAACCTAAATCTTTATTTTAAAAATTTGATTAATTAATAGTGTAAAATATTTCAAATTGGTAGAGTATCAAAATTAATCCTTTTGTAAAATTACAAAATAAATGTATACTAGTCAAACACTTTTATTTAGGAAGATAATCAAATGCTTTAGACAACTTGATAAGTTTAAAAGGATTAATTAATAGTGTAAATATTCAAAAAATCAGAATATCAACATTATTTTAGTATATAATTTTATTATTATAGATATATTAGTCAAATACTTTTATTTATGAAGGTAGTCAAATGTTTTAAATATCCATATAAATAAAATACAGTCAAATAATAACAATATACAAAACTGATTAATTAAACTATTTCAAACTGCAGAATAATGTTAACATTAATATCTTTGTATGTAATTTCAAAATAGATAAATATTAGTAGTCAAACTCTTTTAGTCTTTTATTTATGAAGGAAGTCAAATTCTTTAAACAGCCAGATAAAATAAAATATAGCAAATAACAATAGATAAATATTTAAAATTAAAAGAGTTTAATATGAGTTATATAATAAATTATATGAGTTTAATTCTTTTTACCAAAAAAAAATTATGAGTTTAATTTTGATGCATTGACAGTATAAATATATTTTACATTGTCGTTCAATTAAAACAATCCGTTTGTATGATTTTTTATGTAGTGAGTGAGAAAAAATGCAATCATGGCTGACATGATAACACATGATTTGGATGACTGTGTAAAAAAGTTGTACACTGTTATTTGATGAAAATTAAATCCAAATTATATAATAACTTTTTATTAGTAATCAATTTTTTTACTTAAAAAATGAAACTTTTATAGTCAACAATTATTATTTTCTAAATATCATGAACCAAATAAATAAACTCACTTGATAATACCAACTTCAATATTATTATTATTGTAACTATTATTCACTCTATAAAACTAAACAACCACAACAAAAAACTACAACTTCTATAGTCAACAATTATGTTTTCCAATGAACCAAATAAATAAAATCACTTGATAATACCAACTTCAATGTGTACCATAAGTACATTACACATATTGACACATATTACATATTATATAACACAGTAAAATGTTAGTTAAATATATTTATATTGTATAACAAATATTACTACTACAATATTATTGTTATTGTAACTATTATTCACTCTATGAAACTAAACAACCACAACAAAAAAACTAAAACTTTTATAGTCAACAATTATTATTTCAAATTATCATGAACCAAGTAAATAAAATCACTTGATAATACCAACTTCAATATTATTATTAATTTATTATTATTGTTATTATTATTGTAACTATTATTATTATTCACTCTATAAAACTAAACAACCACAACACACAAACCTTGATAACATTTCAACTTGAGATCTCTTATTCTCTCTCTCTCTTTCTCTGTTTCTTCCTTCAATCATTCTTTGTTTCCTCCCTTCACCAGCATCATCACCAACACCACCAAAGTCAGAACCCTCCCTCCCTATTTCTCTCTCTCTCTCTCTCTGTTTTTTGGATCACAGAACCAATCAACACAAAAGGGTGACACCACTTTTCACCCTTCAACCATGGTTGAAACCAGGCGAAGCTCTTCTTCATCAAAACGCTCCCTTTCTTCTCCTTCACCTTCCAATCCCAACAAACGCTCCAAGGTATTCTATAATCAACCTAACCCCATCTGGGTCTCATTAATTTTATCCAAAAATCGATTTTTTAACCCCAATTTTTTTTGGGTGATTTCGTAGGTTTCGACCACCACAGAGGATGCTTCGTCGTCGACGGTTCCTGCCGTGGCTCCTCCTGTTCCTCCGGTCAACGAATCTGGTCAAGGAAACGAGCCACGAAATGATGATCTGATCGAAACGGTGTCGTTGAAGCCCATCGTCGATGAGGACGCTGTTTTGCCTGAGACGGCGTCGTTTAAGACTCCTCCTCCTCCTTCTTCTGTGCCATCTGCGGAAGGGGACGATTTGGTTACCCCTCAGTGCGCTGGTGAGAGAAAAGTTGCAAACTTTTTTCGGTTTTTTCTCTTTTGGGGTGGTTGATTTCCTTTATTTTTCTTGCATGCATGTGGTTTTGGACTTTTGGTTGTTAAATTTGAGGTGAACTTGTGTTGAATTCGAGGTGAATTTGTGGTGAATTTGAGGTGATTTTCTTTGTTTTTCAGGTGAGGCTGCTGTGGATGGGGAGAAATCGAAGGGAGTTGTTGCGACTGCAGCCACTGGCCGATCGAAGAAACGGCCGGTGAAGGCGAAATTGGGGCCTAAGGCAGCGTGGGGGAAGCTGCTTTCTCAGACTTCTCAGGTTTGGTTTCACTGTTGAATTGAGTGTTTTTGCAAATTCTGCATGTTTTCTTTGGTAAAGTGGCTCTCTGAGTGAGTACTTGATTTTTTCGCATTGTGGGAGTGAAATTGCATGGGAGAATTTGTTCCTTTTGGTTGATTTTTGATGAGGTTGGAGCTGTTGTCTTGCAAATTTTTTGATGCTCTACTGTTGATATTTGCATGATGCTTTCTGTATTTTGGGAACTGAAATTCTGAAAAATGAGTCTATTTACTAAATGCATCTTATGCTACATGACACTTACACTGATCTTAGTACACGAAGTAGGTTTAGTTTTTCAGACAAAAGGATTCATTTTCAGGTGTAAGAGCAATGCATATACAGAGACAGAAAGTAAGGGATAGGGGTGTAATTTCTATAATTAGTGGGAATGTTGTGTGAATGACTAACATCATGGGTGTAATTACCCTTAAGTTATAAGATTGGAAGTGCGAGTGCTGTTGGTAATGGGAAATTTGGGCTTCTTATTGTGCCAACAGGAGAAGATAGTGTTTCGACTTTTGAGCAATATTATTGATTGCAATTAGTTGGTTTTGATCTCACATTATACTCTGCACAATCAACTTCGTGCAGAAGTTTTGGTCTTACTTGGTGAAAGCAATAATGCCTTTGACTTTATGGGAAAAAATAGTGTAGATAGTGGCCTGTTTAATATTCACATATATTTTGGATTATCTTCTACTTTTTTATAGGCCTTTAATGGTGAGAACTATGGTTTTACTTTTGTAAGCTTTCAATTAATCTTTTTTCCATGCTTCTCCAGAGTCCTCACCAGCCCATGTGCGATCCTATCTACACCATTGGTCAAGGTCGGAATTGTAATCTTTGTCTTAAAGATCCCAGTGTTGGTCATGTTTTGTGCAAGCTGAGCCACATAGAGGTAGAGTTTCTTCTTTCATCGTTTGCGACTTACATCTTTATTGTGGAAAAAGGAGTCACTTTTCAGACCCAAATTAAAAAATAAATTCAGATATTAATGGGGAGGGGAGAATGAAGTTTTGTTAAGTTGTGGCAGATGGGTCCTTAACATGGCACCACTGAAGAAAATTTCTGTTAACTGTTAAGTATTGCAACTATATTCTTTGAGATTACTGACCACAGTTGTTATTTTGACTCCGTACAGCGTGGAGGTTCATCTGTTGCATTACTTGAAATTACAGGGGGTAAAGGTGTTGTTCAAGTTAATAATAAACTCCATAGAAAGAATGCGCGCCTGATTTTAAATGCAGGGGATGAGGTGGTCTTTGGTTCTACTGGCAAACATGCTTATGTATCCTTTCAATATGGTTTCTTGCTAAGAATATGTGTTTCTTTTTTCCGTTCTAGTTTGCTTTGATACCTAGGTTTTTCGTTTACATCATAAAGTAAACTGCCTTGTTTCTTTCAATCGTTAATTCTTTATTTCATTGAGATTTTGTGGGTTCCTTAGCATGGAATTTAGATCTTTCAGCAGCTCACTAGTAATAATGTTACTGCTACTGGCATACCTTCTTCTTTGAGTATTCTAGAAGCCCATAGTTCTCCGGTGAATGGAATTCAAGTCGAAGCTAGATCTGGGGACCCTTCTGCCGTTGCTGGAGCATCAATATTGGCCTCATTATCAAATCTTCACAAAGACCTGTCTCTCCTTCCACCTGCTGCTAAAACTGGCAAGAATGTGGACGTTTCATCGCTACCTGCTGGCCATGGGGATGGTTTTCAAGATAATGAAATGAAGGGTACAACCAATACTGATGAACCAACTGGAGCTGTTTCTGCTGAGAAAACTGTTCTTGCATCCTCTACCGTTGTCAATAAAAATCCCAGCATTGACACCATGGAAGTTGATGCCAAAGTGGATGCTGGTGTTGGGAAAATGAATGCTGCTGCCTATGAATTAAGGCCATTGCTGAGCATGCTTGCTAATTCATATCCCGACTTTGATATAAGTGGTAGCATTTCAAAGATTTTGGAAGAGAGAAGGGAGTTAAGAGAACTTCTTAAAGATGTTGATACCCCAGCAATATTGGCATCAACCAGGCGGCAAGCTTTTAAAGAGAGTTTACAGCAAAGAATTCTCAGTGCTGACAATATTGATGTCTCATTTGAAACCTTCCCATACTATTTAAGGTACAAATAACTGCTTCTTTGTTCTGGCCACAATGCGATGTCAGTTTTGTAGCTACAGTAATCCATAGCTACTTGGTTCTTCATTTTTGCTATATTTCTAGGTTGAAATGCCTTTAGTTACTGCTTTGAGATAGTTAAAAAGATAATTCTTGTGTACTTAGTTTTGATGTTTGTATTGTTGCAGTGATACAACCAAGAATGTTTTGATTGCTGCTACGTACATTCATTTGAAGTGTAATGGTTTTGGAAAATACGCCTCAGACCTTCCATCAGTGTCCCCACGGATATTGTTATCTGGACCTGCAGGTACTTTCATGATTCTTATTTATGCTTTTATTTTCCCTATCTGTAATGGAGAAGTGATATAATTCTACGTTATCCTTTTTAGGTTCGGAAATATATCAGGAGACTTTGTCCAAGGCACTTGCTAAGCATTTTGGTGCGAGGCTTCTGATTGTGGACTCTCTTTCACTGCCTGGTGTAAGTTTTTTCAGATATTCTTTTGCTATATTTATAGAGGCTTTGTAGTCTTAGCCTACTAGTCTAAGAATTCTGAGTCTTTCTTTTTCCTTTTTCGTTACATCTGTTCAGATGTTTTCTTCCTAAATCAGCGTAAAAATACATGGATAAATAATTGCTTTTATTGGGCAATTGATTTTTCAGGGGACACCATCAAAGGAAGTTGATTCTGCCAAAGAAAGTTCAAAGCCTGATAGGCCATCTTTCTTTGCTAAGAGAAGTACACAGGCTGCCATATCACATCATAAGAAACCTACTTCTAGTGTTGATGCTGAAATTGTAGGTGGATCCACAGTAAGTTCTCAGGCTATGCTGAAGCAAGAGGTTTCTACTGCATCATCAAAAGGCACTACTCTTAAAACAGGTATGCTGTTTTCTTTTAAAATATGATCAACTGTCTCCAAATGATAGGTTGCACTTGGAAAGCTTCAATGCTTTAATGATATGAGGCTTACAAAATTTGCAGGTGATCGAGTAAAATTTGTTGGTAACTTCCCTTCTGCTGTTTCATCACTACAAAATTATCCTTCAAGGTAATGGGTAGTATATTCGTACATAGCTTTAAAAAGAATTTCTGAACTTCGTTGAAGAACAAATGGACAATAAGTTGCAGGTTGCAGAACTGTCCTTTTTTGTGGAGATTATTGCTTATTTTGAGAAGTTTCACGTTGAAGCCGTTTCTCTTGGTCACTTTGAAGTGATTTATCTTTATCTTTGTTGAGGGATTTTGGTATAAATATGGAGGCCATACTCTTGTTGCGTTTTGTGATTGTGTCGATTATCCTGTCTATTTGATTTGAGCTGAATGTGTGCCATTGAGTAAGGGTTTTGTTTATGACTCCTCTCTGGTGATTTTGTCAAGACTGTTTTTATGGAATATCAATTTCTGCTATTCAGAGTCTAGTTAGCTTTGGTCAGTTTGGTGTAATCTTTAGTTTCTTTTCATTTCCCATTTTATTTTTTAATTTTCTGTTTGGGTGGATTCGTTTAGTCCTCTGCCTAGCTGTACTGTTCTCCAGTCCTCCTCTATATAATGTTAACTTTTTTTCGTATATTTCAAATTTGGTCTTCTTGAAAGTTAAAAGAGTTTATTCTGCTAAATTGGGCAGGGGACCAAGCTATGGCTCCCGGGGCAAAGTTATGCTTGCATTTGAAGATAATGGGTCTTCAAAAATTGGGGTTAGGTTTGATAAATCAATTCCTGATGGCACTGATCTTGGAGGCCTTTGTGAAGATGATCGTGGGTTCTTCTGTTCTGGTATTTCGTTGTGCTATTTTGAACTTATGCTCCTTTAGCTGCATATTTGCTTTTGTGCATTAAAACCTAATGGTGATTTATACTGCAGCAAATCATTTACTGCGAGTAGATGGTTCAGGCAACGATGATGTTGATAAGATTGCGATTAATGAGATCTTTGAGGTGTGCCCCGTTTTACTTATCCTAAAGTTGTCTCTATTCCTGGAGAAGTATATTTAACAAACTTTTCTGTTATCATTGACATAGGTTGTCTCCAATCAGAGTAAAAATGGTGCAGTAGTTTTATTCATTAAAGACATAGAGAAGGCGATGGTTGGGAACACTGAAGTTTTGAAAAGTAAATTTGAAAATTTGCCACAGAATGTTGTTGTAATTGGGTCACATGCCCAGTTGGACAGCCGTAAGGAGAAGGTACCCTTTGATTATTATATTTCTTAGCTAGAATTTGATCCTAATGATCTCATGAGTTTAGGAATGTTTTTCCTGCTGCTTTCTACTCATTCATCTTCTATGCTTCCAGACACAACCTGGTGGCCTTCTGTTTACGAAGTTTGGGAGCAATCAGACAGCACTACTCGATCTTGCTTTTCCGGTATAATTATAATTTTCATTGCTCTTCATATGTTCTTCATTTGTTGGTTTAAACAGTGGTATAATTCTAGCATGGAAGTTTACTGTTATTGTATTTGTGTTCACCCTTAACTTTTTTTGTGGCTTTAACCTAGTAGGGTTTCTGAATATTTGTTTATATTATCATTATATGTTAGCATTTTTCTGGTCCCTTCTGGAAATGATTATCAATCTACTGTGATTTGTTCTTCGCGCAGGATAACTTTGGTAGACTGCATGATAGGAGCAAAGAAACCCCCAAAGTGATGAAGCAACTTAGCCGCCTTTTCCCAAACAGAGTAACAATACAGATGCCTCAGGTATCATCTAAGCTTAAAATTATTGTGCAATTTATTCCGTTGCGATTGATAGGTCGTACAACCATTTTAATCCTAACATGTACAGGATGAGGCCTTACTTTCTGATTGGAAGCAACAGTTAGAACGTGACGTTGAAACTATGAAAGCTCAGTCCAATGTTGTCAGCATTCGCTCAGTGAGTCTCGACATTTGGGTTTACTCGATATTAAATTTCACATCTGCCTTTCTATTTCACAAACTTATGATGAGATTCTTCTAATGTTTTCAGGTTCTCAACAAAGTTGGATTGGAATGTCCTGAGCTTGAGACTGTCAGGATCAAAGATCAAGCCCTGACAACGGAAAGTCAGTTTTTCTTTCCCTCTTTTTGGAGTAAAGTACTCTGTTTAATATGGAATGTTGAGATTTGCTGCCATTTTACTGATTTCTTCCTTTCACTCTTTTTACTAGGTGTGGAAAAGATCATTGGTTGGGCTATAAGTTGCCATCTTATGCACTCATCTGAGGCTCCTAACAAAGATTCTAAGCTTGTGTTATCTGCAGAAAGGTCTTGTGAATTTTGGACATTTCAATCATGTCAACCTTATAAGTTTGAGCAATTATATATGAGTATATGACAAAATCATCTGTCCTTTAATTTTTAACAACATTTTACACTTCCTTGGTGCAGCATTAACAATGGGCTGAACATTCTACACGGCATTCAAAATGAAAACAAGAGCACGAAGAAATCACTTAAGGTAATTTAAAAGCAGCATTTGCAAATTATACCTTTACCAGCATACATGTGGTTTCTTTATGCTTTTGCTTGCATTGTTGCCATTTGATTTATGGAATTTCAGATCCATTTTTCATTAATCTTGTATTTTTCCCCAGGATGTGGTTACTGAGAATGAATTTGAGAAAAAACTGCTTGGTGATGTTATTCCACCAACTGATATTGGCGTCACATTTGATGATATTGGTGCTTTAGAAAATGTGAAGGACACCTTGAAGGAATTGGTCATGCTTCCTCTTCAGAGGCCTGAATTGTTTTGCAAAGGACAGCTGACCAAGGTAGAAAAATTCTTTTCTTTAGTTACTTCTAATGAATTTTGAACACATTTTTAAGTTGAATATGTGATGGTACAACTACTTTGTCTATATAGCCCTGCAAGGGAATTTTGCTTTTTGGCCCACCTGGCACGGGAAAAACAATGCTTGCAAAGGCTGTAGCAACTGAGGCAGGAGCAAATTTCATCAATATTTCAATGTCCAGCATTACTTCAAAGGTATTAATGTTATAAGTTGATACCCTGTTCTTCCTTTTTATGTATATTAACACAATATGGGTGAACGGATTCTTTCATGTGAAAATTTCATGTTTTTATTTTTACCATTGGTTTTTATGCAATTATTTTGATTGTTGCAGTGGTTTGGTGAAGGAGAAAAGTATGTCAAAGCAGTCTTTTCTCTTGCAAGCAAAATTGCTCCAAGTGTTATTTTTGTCGATGAGGTTGGTACTGGTTAAGGATATATTCCTTTAAAATTTTCCCTTCCTTTTTTTTGACTTTTTTTTATTATTTTTATTCTTTTAAAGGATATTCGATTGCGTCCTTCAATTTATTTTATGTCCATCATTCTCACCATTGAAAGGTGGTGTTATGTATTCATAACTTGCAGTTGTCGGTATAGCATGCTAATGTGGCACTGCCAGTGTAACATTAGAACATGCAATGCTAAGGAGACTCAATTGTTTATATGATATCCTCACGGGTCCCAATTTCCCTTCACTTGAGTGTCTGCCTTCATTGTGCTTTAGAAAAAATAAACCTAATGTCATAATAAAAAATAAAAGACAACGGTAATTGAAACATTGGTTGATATGGCCTCTAACGAATTTTAATCTTGCTTCTCAATTCTCATATGATGATAGCTACTATGACTGTTCTTGGATTCAATTATCTGTGGTTGATTTGTTTTGTGGTTCTTTTTTGGCAGGTTGATAGTATGTTAGGTAGGCGTGAAAATCCTGGTGAGCATGAGGCTATGCGTAAAATGAAGAATGAGTTTATGATTAATTGGGATGGTTTGCGTACAAAAGATAAAGAGCGTGTGCTTGTTCTTGCTGCTACAAATAGGCCTTTCGATCTTGATGAAGCTGTTATTAGGAGGCTTCCAAGAAGGTAAACATGTTATGTTTGATGTCATCCTCTTCTATTTCATGTTCTACAGATGAGATCTGTTCTAATGCACAACCTTTTTCCGTAAACATTGTAGATTGATGGTTAATTTGCCAGACGCTCCAAACAGAGGAAAAATTCTCAAAGTCATCTTAGCCAAAGAAGATTTGGCGGCTGATGTTGATTTAGAAGCATTGGCAAATATGACTGATGGATATTCAGGGAGTGATCTAAAGGTTTTCTTTCTATTCTATCTACCTTTCATTTTCATTCTTGGTTTCACATAACATAATAAGTCTTTTTCAAAACATGTAATTTGACATAAAAATATGTTCATTCTTATGTTTCGATGGCAGAATCTGTGTGTCACAGCAGCTCACTGCCCAATAAGGGAGATCTTGGAGAAGGAAAAGAAGGTTAGTTACACACACAAGTTCTATGTTGGTTTGTGCTCAGGGCTTACATTAAGTTCTATTTTCTGTTATATGACTTGCCGCTTTAAATCTTTAGAAATTGACTTTGCCTGCCCGAAGTGCTGACCGATTCATTATAGAGATGTCACGAATGTTTAAATTTTATTTCAATAATTAGCCGACGTCCTTTTATTTCTGTATTACATGAAAAGTTTATTTTCGGTAGTCACTAGCACTAGCAGTAGGTAAGATGGGGGCTTTTATCATCAAACTTATGCTTCTTCGCTTTCTCTAATCCGGGAGTGAATTATTTGAAAAGCAAAGTCAGATTATCTCCATTAAAAATAATAGTCAAAAGAAGTCTCCCTATTTTATACAGTGTATTGGTGAAGTGCCGAATTTATAGGCGCGACGATATTGATTGTACATGACATGCCAACATGAATTTTCTTTCAGGAGAGAAGTTCAGCATTGGCTGAGAACAAGCCTTTACCTCAATTGTGTAGCAGTGCCGACATTCGGCCTTTAAGGATGGAAGATTTTAAATATGCACATGAGCAGGTATGTGAAGTTTCATTACATCATTCTGTGTTTTTCTTGTGCTCACTTTAGAGTAGTGGTTGCACTTAGCTGCTACACTCTGGAGGAAACAATGACCTAGTTACTCCCTCCATTTCATAATATGAACATTGAAAAATCAATGAATCTAGATGTAATTTGGTCTAGGCCCAAAAAGTGATTTATAATGTGGAATGGAGGAAATATTTTTTTCTTCTTTTGTCGGTTGCTAACGGAGGAAATACTGTGCTAACTGCATGATTTATAATGTATTTAATGTTTCGTTTATGTGTATTTCTGCAGGTGTGCGCGAGCGTGTCATCAGAGTCGAACAACATGAACGAGCTACTCCAATGGAACGAGCTTTACGGCGAAGGCGGGTCGAGGAAGATGAGATCATTGAGCTATTTCATGTAAAGCTCTCTCTGTATAGGCATTTCTTGCATTATTAGGCTATTCTTCTTATCACCTAGATGGTGTTAACAAGGTCAGTGGCCACTTGATATGGAAATTCCATAGTGTTGGTCCAGCACCCCCTTTGTATGATATCATAGGTTTTTTTCTTTTCTTTTCTTTTCTTTTTTAAATCTTTGATTTATTACTTCTTCCAACCCTCACCATCTTCTATTTCTACCTCTTCAAATTTTTCATACTTAATAGAATATTTGACAATTTTCATTGGAGATAAAGCATATTTACTAGGTCCCTTGCTGATCCAACTCTTCTTTCTTCCCCCAAAGGTTTTCTGGGGGCTTTTCTGCATGTAAATACTAAATACCAAACCTCTTTTTTTCTCAGAAATAAAGTGATATTCTTATTTTTGATAATTTCTCAAATAAGTTGTGGCATGAGAATTGTGATTCCTACAAAAGTGTCATTTGTATCTTATTCACTTATTTGTATAGCCAAATGCAAATCAGGCACATATGTTATTGTTGATATGGTGCGTGCCGAAATGAATTCTCTCATGTTAATTTTTTTCGGCGATTTTTAACTATTGATTATCTTATATCTTATGTTATTTTATATAATTGCAGATCATATTTTGAAATCAATGATAAATTGCATGTGACTTTTGTTATGTGAAAAATTAACATGAGATATTCTGAATGATGTGTGATTTCAAATCCATCATTGAAAGTGAATGTGCTGTTACTTTTCAAATTTTCCATTATTTATTTTGGATTTGAAAAAGGCCCTTCAATTATATTTCTTTGTTCCTTGAGTCCTGGAAATATATTGAGGATCAATTTTCAATTTTTTAAAGGATTAAATTGATCTCCACAAAAAGAAAAAATAGATTTATATTACAATTTTTTCATGATCAAATTGATGCCTCATAATTATACATGGTCCTTGTGAATTCCTTCTTCATGGTGCCAGTCCCTTGGATTCAAAATACAAATTTAACATCTCTTTTTAATCAAATTTGCAAATTGGTTGTATGATTTTGTTAAAAATAACTTTAAATCATTATTTGGAAAATTTCCAAACTTAAACAACGAGTCTTGCCTAGATATATTTTCTGATAGTAAACCATTTATTTTGTTATTATTTATTTTTTGAAAAATTTTCTAAAGTACAATTGAATAATTCACTAAATATTCAAAATGGTTCTTCATAAATATGTTGAGGCACATTGTTTCCTTTTGTTTCCTTATAAGATCGGAATGATATAAACCTGTTAAGTATACACATTTCTAAATCCATTTATCATTATTTAATTTAAAAAGACTCAATTAAATATATAATCTAAGGGTGTATGCAGGTCAAGTTGGGATAGATTAGATTAAATTCGAGTTTAACTCAATTTTTTGATAGGATCACTCTAGGAACCTGAACCTAACCCGTTATTGACTCAACGAGTGATTGGGTTATATTGGGTCAACTCAGTCTTTAGAAACTTGAGAATTTTCACATTATAGGTAACAATGCTATAAAATGGTATAGGTAAGAGATAAAAATAAAGATATATTTTGATATATATGTTTAAAAATAAAGCAAATTAATGTATAAATATATCAGATAATATAAAATAAATTAAAAGAACTATATATTCCTAGTTTCCTACCATTGTTTCACTAATTATATGAAAACTAAAAAAATTATAAAAAATTAGTAACTTCAAGTCGGATAAACTCAAAACTGATCCAAAAGTACACCAGGTCAAATTTAAAGACCCGAACTCGATTCAAAAAACTTCGGACCACGACGGATTACCGGGTCGGGTGGGGCATGAACGCTCCTAATACAATGAATATATAAGAAACTTGATATTATTTTTTTCTTGTTAAAATAAAATATTCATACGTACATTTTCTCTTACATATCTTTTTCACCCACTTTATTATCATTGGATTTTAACGTGACATCACTTCAACACTACAACTTTTATTTTCCACCCTTAGATTTACATGTATATTTATTTTACATAAAAAAAGTATCCACAAATATCGTAAGTCTAAAATAAATGGGTAAGTGTACCATTGATTGATGACAGGAGCTAAAGCTGGATGAACAGAAGCGCGTACATTGATTTTGATGAGTCTACGTCACCTCTTAAAGATAGAAAGATTGACTTTCTATTCACTCTCATGGCTTTTACTTGTCTCTTCACAGGGAAACACACACCAAATCATGATAACTACTTCTCCCCATTTTCATTTCAATTCAATTACATCAACAAATAACCATCATAATATGAGTTTTTGCTCATAAATGCTTTAACAATATTTATTCAGGATACTTCAAAAATAAAATTTTCAAATATTATGATCAATTCATTATATAAAAAAGATTAAAATGTATATAAATTTTTTTTATTTTTTTAACAAGTATTGTAACAAAACCCTAATAATATAAACTGAATAAATAAATATAAGTGTCAGGAGTATTTAATAAACTATTTGATTGATAGTATTGGAATTTGGAACACATCACATGTGATCATAATCACATATAAATAAGAAGATTCTTATGTCAAGTTTTTCTTTTTCTTTTTCTTTTAATTTCATTTTACAATTACAACTAGACAAATAACATTCTAATTAATCAATTACAATAATGGATTTAATCTAATATATTTTTAAGAGAGTAAAGGCCTTTTTTCAATCCATATTTTTATTTTTATTTTCACATATCAACAGTTTCGCCCTTATTAATTTGTCATTTTAGGTCACCTACTTGAGATTGGCAATTAAGGCTTTCAGTGAGAATGTTTATCTCCCTAAAACTCGAACCCGAGACTCTATTCATGAAATAATAAATCGCTTACTAGTCGTACAAATTTTTGTTGATACAAGAGTATTTAATCTTATGTCTATAACCTTAATTTTTCTTTTGTAAAACAAATGATTTAATTTTTATTAATCGACCATGTATAAATCTTTACACAATCATTTAATCATGGACTGTTATATCAGTTATGATAATATTTTCTCGCTCCTATAACCTTAAAAATCATACAAATGAAGAGTTTTGATTGGATGACTGTGTAAAACACATTTGCATTATATTCTCAGTTTATTAAAATTAAAGTTCAAAATCAAATGATGAATGATTAAATAATAACGTAGTAAAATTAATCTCTAACTAGCTATTCAATCACAATTATGGCCACGAAATTGACTTTTTGTTCTTGTTCCTTCACTAATTTGGATTACCGCGTATCTTGTATAAAATATAAATACCCAAACTTTGAACAAAATTTTTTGTTTGAAATAATAAATAAATAAATATAAGAACGCGAACACAGAGAGAGAGAGAGAGAGAAGATGGAATCAGAGTCATTCGTGTGTCACCGTTCAAGCTTCCTCCTTCCGCCGCCGCCACCGCCGCCGCAACCTCCGCCGCCGTTTCAGAATACAGTTACAACTTCTAACTACGCTCTTGTCATTCTCAACCAACACCTACCAAGATTCGCTCCTCTGCTTTGGGACCACGGTACTCCTTTCTTCCTTTTCTTCTTCTTCTTCTTCTTCTTCTTCTTCTGCTTCTTCTGTTGTCGTTTTGTTTGTTTTGCTTGATTTGTGTTCTGCGTTTTCGGTTGTTGTTGTTGTTGTGGCGGCGCGTGCAGCGCAGGTGCGAGTGTGCGCTGATGGAGGCGCCAATCGCCTATTCGATGAAATGCCTCTTCTCTTGCCTTCAACTCAAACTCAACAACACAACGCTTCTCTTGTTCAATCCAGGTTCGCTCTATTTCTTCTTGTTAAATTATATGATCTTCATGAACTTCTGTGAAATTTATTTTCACTCGTATATTTGAAAAATTTGCTGAGGTTACTGTATTATTTTGTAAAATTTTTACATTGTTCTTATAAGTAAAATTTACACAAAACAGAGGATTCGAGCTGAAGAATAAAATCAGTGACTTCTAGCTGGTTCGAATGATTTGATGCTTGCAAGATTTCGAGTTGGAGTATTTTTTGTGAATAGAATATATATAAAAAAAAAAATAGTGAGGGAGAGCAATGCTCAGAAAATAATAAAACAAATAGCTTTATTGTAGATTTTTTAAATTACTTCTACAAATTTTCCACTCACCCGAGCCAGTTTAGCATAAGAATATTACTTGCGCTTAGTTGTTTTAAGTAGTTCAGAAGTTCAGTGTTGATCCTCTCTAAGGAAGGTCCAAAGGTTCAAGTCTTGTAAATTCAATAATAAATAATCATAATAATTGCACTTGAAGACATTACTCCTATAAACTTCAGTAAATTTCCAATAATGTGGTTTAAAGTATTCAACAATACGTACATCAATATATAGATCCATCAACCATCCATCAAGCATATTATGCTATTTTGGGCCCACAATTTTAAATAAAAACTAAAAAATGCACACATATCCCTCACTCTTCAATTGGAATAATATTTGATGGATGCTTGATGGATAAAAATCTAATGTACGACT
This sequence comes from Aeschynomene evenia, assembly GCA_013621005.1. Classification (NCBI taxonomy): domain Eukaryota; kingdom Viridiplantae; phylum Streptophyta; class Magnoliopsida; order Fabales; family Fabaceae; genus Aeschynomene; species Aeschynomene evenia. Next base: position 4,158,542 of record CM024264.1, on the reverse strand, counting down.
ATCATTTTCGTTCAAGTATTAGAGTATAAAATTATTAACGAATAAGTTTTTAGGATAAATGGTTTCATGACATGAAGTTTAAGCCATAAAGTATAAATAGTAAGCATGGAGGAGAGAGTCTTGATTTAGATAAAAATGAAAGTTGGTAATTTCTTTTGGTCCTTTATTAACTTTTGAAATTGGACCTTATTACTATTTAACTAATGCTATGTGTACAATAAAAATTGTACAATACTTGTACAACAATCATATCCACCATTAGATTGTAATATGAATTTACAAACTAATGCAATCTAACAACGAATATGATTGTTGTACAAGTATTGTATAATTTTCATTGTACACATAACATTCCTCTTACTATTTTACATGTTAATGTTGCCACATAAGGAATACTTCTAGGTGATTTGTTATTTCTAGTTATGCTATTTGATTGATTAACTGTTGCAGTGTAAAAATAGAAATAGGAAGGTCCCCTCCCCCATGTGGATTCTCTGTATGATATGTGAGCATAGCCTTAATTCATGTCTACAAATCCTTTTTAGTGATGGTAATATTTTGTTGGTTAGTATAGACAATCGGTTTTTATGCGTTACATAATTTAGATTCTGGGAAGTGGGAACCATTTTTCTAATCGTGGTATTAAAGATTCCATCCATGTTATAATCTGTGCAATACATTGTGCTCAAACTAGAAACTACTCAGTAGATATAATGCTAGTACCTCTCTGTTACTCTGTAAACAACAATTCTTCTGTTTGTTTATTTGTGCTCATAGTGTCGGGTTGAACTCCTATAAACCATTTTTCTTATGTTAGAAGTTTTTAATATTATGAGCATTTTCCTTATGCATTTTTATCAAACATATCACATTTATTGGAAAGGAATTAAGTGAGCTTTGCTAGCTAGTCTTGTCATTATTCTGTCTTACAGTATAAGGAGTTCATTTGCTGGATGATTGGGTAACTAAAAACAAGATTCTTGATTGCTTTGTGTGCTACGGTTAATGCTTTGCTTATGATAATGATAGATTGGTTTTCTATCTTGATTCTTCATTTGAATATTTCCTCAAACATGAACAATACTGGGTTTATGTATAGGTACAAACCTGATGTAATTAAAGGCGACATGGATTCAATCCGAACAGAAGTACTTGACTTCTATAAAAAGCTGGTATTTTGCTCTATCTGTTTTTGTTCAATTTTCATTGATATCTCTATTCCTTCACTCAAATCTAGCATGTTAAGTAGAAAATGATTCAATTTTCATGGTTCACACGAATTCCCTTTTACATTGTTCCTACTTCCTATTTGTTAGTGTAGAAGTAATATTTGCATAAATCATTTCAAGGGTCTTATGATGATTTTGCTGCCTACAGGGAACTAAGATAATAGATGAATCTCACGATCAAGATACCACGGATTTACACAAATGTATAAAATACATACGTGATCTCACACCAGATATTGATAAATCTAAAGTAAGTTTCACATCTGGTTATGCTTATACTTTTTTTTTTAATGATTATTATCAGAACTTGGCGACTTTTGTGCTATCAATTATAACTGTAGAATTTGTCAATGTAGCAATAATTGAAACGAGTTAAATAGGTTCATTATCAATCCTTGTCACTTCCTTAGTTTAAAAAATCTGCTGTGTGTATTTAATGGCAGCTTTGCATTCTTGTTACTGGAGCACTTGGGGGCAGATTTGATCATGAAATTGGAAATATCAATGTTCTGTGCCGTTTCTCTAACACTCGAATCATCCTTCTTTCTGATGATTGCCTCATTCATCTCCTTCCAAGGAATCACCGGCATAAGATCTTCATTCAATCTTCTGTCGAGGGTCCGCATTGCGGACTAATTCCCATCGGAATGCCATCTGCAAAGTCTACAACCACCGGACTCCAATGGGACCTTAGTAAGTATATCATCAATGTTCAATAATACATTCAATCATTAATAGTATAACCATTTCTTGCCTTCTTAGTGCATTGCATGTACTCATTTTATCTTGTCCTCCTTGTACTTATCTATCATCAATGTTCAATAATACTTTCAATCATTAACACACTATATGATAGCTCTATACCAGAGTACACACTGTATAACCAACCCCTGATTGATTCAAGTGATTTTGAGAAAGACTTTGGCTAATTTTTTGTGAACGAAGAGATATAGCACCAAAGGGGGTGTTTGGTTCATGAAATCTTTTGATATTCCCGAGAATATAAGCATGGAAAATACATTTTCGGGATTGAAATGTACCTCATTCCCACATGAGAATGTTAGATTCCCATGAGAATAGAATGTTCAACTTCTTTTGACAATTGTCCGGGCCCACTAGCCCATTACCCGGGTCTTCTGGCTCATCATTGGGCCCACCAGCCCATCGCTCGATGACCCATCACTTGGACCCGTCGATTATGATTTTTTTCGAAAAAATTATATTCCCGAGAATGTTATTTCATGAAACAAACGATCTATTTTATATGAATAGTTTTCAATTATTCTCGGGAATAAAACCTTATTCCGTGAACCAAACACCCCCTAAAGAAAAGACTTGACTCAAATCAAATTAGTTAGGGTTTGGCAGACTCTATACACTAATGAGTAAGATTGAGAAAAAAAAGTGTATGTGATGTTTCTTTTTAATTAATTTTTTTATCAACCTGTTGTTAACCCCCTTTTTTTTTCCTGTATCAGATGACACTGAGATGAGATTTGGGGGTTTAGTAAGCACATCAAATATAGTAAAAGAAGACATAGTAACAGTACACTCTGATTCAGATCTTCTTTGGACCATTTCCATCAAGAAGCCCTAGTTGATGGTTCTTCTACTTGTTGCACTGATTTTTGTTCAGATCTATTATGTGATATATTCCATACAAACACCACTACAAAGTATAAAAACGAGAATGCACTCTTTTTTTATGGGTCATCACTTCCACTATCTAGGAATAGTGTACTAAAAAAAAGGGTGAACAGCTTTTGGTTGTTATTGTGATTACTTTAAGTTATTTATAGCTGTTAACATACATGGCTGAGTCCTTGGAACTAGCTAGTTTGAGTACAAAGAATCTTCAGTTTCACATCCAAAATGATATTTTTATCTTTATCAGCTATACATTGGTGATGAGTTTTGCATTGAGTGATGTGTTTGGACATAAAAATTTAATATCTATTGAAGCTCACATAGTCAAATTAGAATGTTTATTCCGAGTAAAATCAATTTAGGTCTCTTAAACATGAATATATACTGAAAATTATATGTTATAGATTACTTTTATAAAATTTTAGATTAATTCAAAATTATTTGGTATATTTTTTTGAGATTAATTATAATACGTTTACAATGTCAGTCAATTAGATTGTGATATATCATCTTTAAAATGTGGTTTTTTAATTTTAAGAGTTTATGGATAGTTATTATTAAAAGAGAACATTTGATAATATTTTACTGGCCGATAGTGTAGAATTTTCATACTGCCAGTAGATAATAATTATTCTCTATTTTTTATATGTATATAAATTGGTGTAACATATGTTTAATGAATATGTATAATTAAGAACTCTTAGATCATAATTTTATAGGTGTACAAAATATTTTTGAAATTTGACATTTCTAGTCAATACGATATGTAATGATAACTTAATGGTTAGATTAATAAAAATATTTATTAAAAACTCGTTTGAGTAATGAGTTTGATTAAGTTTTTATATTTAAAGAATTTTTTATATAAATATTTTAATAATAAATTGTTTTTAAAAGAATTATTTTATATTAGAAAGTAAAATATTTGAATTTATAATGATAGCTTCTGGACAATTCTACACAATTTTTTTAAAAAAAATTTAAATGTTTTAACTTTCTAATAAATACTTAATATAATTTTTTGAGAAGTTAAATAATATAAAAGAAATAATCCAAACATATATACCCTAACTTTTATCTTATCCAAAGTTAAAAAAAAAAAGTATTTGTTCTTTTCTTTTTTTTCCTTTCTCCACTCTCGCTACTCTTCTACTATAAAATGCTCCCGTTTCATTCCCGCTTACAGTTTTGGCGGCAAAATGTTCACTGCCTAAGAAGAAGAAGAACAAGAATCACCAATGGCGATCGAGCCACAAGTCATAAAGCCCATAGGCAAATCCATCGTGCACAGAATCTGCTCCGGCCAGGTCATCCTCGACCTCTCCTCCGCCGTCAAGGAGCTCGTCGAGAACAGCCTCGACGCCGGCGCCACCTCCGTCGAGATCGCACTCAAGGACTTCGGCGAGGAATCGTTCCAGGTCGTCGATAACGGTTGCGGCATTTCCCCAAACAATTTCAAGGTATAATAACAAACAAATAAATAAAATACTGCGCATTTAAAAAAACGCTGCGTTTTAGGGTTTTAGCCATTATTTCCCATGGGTGTGAATTGATCAAGACCAATATAATAACTTTGGATACTATTGCTGTATTCTATGACTGTAGCATTTAAAGTAATCACTGAGACATAGCACAATTGGTAGCTAAATGGGTTCTTTAAGCATCTAGTCAGAGATTCGATTCATGTGGATAGAGAGGGTCTTGTGGCTAGAAGTTTATCCCCTTATGAGGGAGCTGCTGCTGACGGTGGTGGATACCTTGAGCAATAAAAGAAATGTAACATTTAAAGTAACTTGCAAGATGTTACATACAAATGAGGAATTACTGAAATGAAGGTCTATGAGTTGTTTTGAATTCAAAATAAGCTAATCTGAATGCATACCTAATGATTGCAGGCTCTTGCGTTGAAGCACCATACATCCAAATTGGCAGATTTTCCTGATCTTGAGTCTCTTACAACTTTTGGATTCAGAGGGGAGGCGCTGAGCTCGCTATGCGCTTTGGGGAATTTGAGTGTGGAGACGAGAGCGAAGAATGAGACAGTAGCAACACACTTGACTTATGACCATTCGGGTCTGTTAGTTGCTGAGAAGAAAACTGCACGCCAGATTGGCACAACTGTCACCGTTAAGAAGTTGTTCTCGAATCTTCCAGTTCGAAGCAAGGAATTTAGCCGTAACATTCGCAGGGAGTATGGCAAGTTGGTGTCTCTGTTGAATGTGAGTTTTCTGTGACAAAATTTGAATGATTATGTAGTCTGCTTATGATGATCAACTGAAAACACAAGTATAAAGTAAATTGAATACATTGTCATAGAACTGCTCTTAAGGATATAATAACTAGTGTAGGAAATTGAAACGTGCTAAGGCTAAGAACCATACGGCTTCAGCGCTCTTGCTGGTAGAGGCATTGCAGGTGCATGCCTCTGTTGTCTTAGGTGTGCTGTTCTGGTTGAGGTGAGGCATGCCTCGAGTGCCTATTGTTAACCATAAAGAAAACATAAATTTACACCCAATTAGCTTTCATTCCCTTATTTGGTTCCTTTCCTTGCTTGTGTTTTCTTTATGGTTTATTTATCTCCTGATCTCCTTGCATCATTTTTCCTGTTTCAATGACTTTATTAATATGATCTTCTTCTTCCAAGTACTCCAGGCATATGCCCTTATAGCAAAAGGTGTTCGATTTGTCTGCACCAACACAACTGGAAAAAAAGTAAGGTCTGTGGTGCTTAAGACGCAAGGAAGTAATTCTCTAAAAGATAACATCATAACAGTGCTCGGTATGAACACTTTCAGCTGCTTAGAGCCCTTAACAATATGTGTATCTGATAGTTGCAAAGTTGATGGTTTTATTTCCAAGCCTGGGCAGGGTAGTGGAAGGAATTTGGGAGATAGGCAGTATTTTTTTGTGAATGGGAGACCGGTGGATATGCCCAAAGTTGGCAAACTTGTGAATGAGTTATATAAAGGTTCAAACCCTAAACAATATCCCATTGCAATATTGAATTTTACGGTTCCTACAAGAGCATATGATGTCAATGTGACTCCTGATAAAAGGAAGATATTTTTTTCTGAAGAATGTGCTATGTTGCAAGCCCTGCGAGAGGGATTACAAAAAATTTATTCCCCTAGTAATGTCTGTTATTCTGTTCACAAAGTTGAGGAGCCTAATGTGGAGGAAGACTGTGTTGAGTTCAATTCTTCTCATACAAAATCTAGTATCATTATGAAAACGTCATCCCCAAATGGCTGTCTTCCTCAAGAAGAACATAATACTGAGTGTAATGATGGTGGTATTTCCCGGTATGAGCATAAGGAGAAGCATAACACTGAGGGAAACAATCGTAATCTTCCTAATAATGAGAATAAGGAGAAGCATATTACTGATTCCAACAATGCTTCTGAATCTGTTATTGATGACCAGTGCTCACATGTTGAAGAGAAGTTAATTTGTGACATCAATGAAACTTTAGTGGGCCAGAAGTTCATGCTCAGAGCACACAGCACTTTGAAGGATGATAAGAGTAGAAGACAGTCGACACACACTGGTAGTATATTCGATCAAGATACTCTTGTCTCAAGGACAGTTGAGAGTGAGGCCACTTCTAACAAATATTTGAGTAATCATTCAAGACATGTTCAATCAACTCTTAACAAATTTGTTACTGTAAATAAAAGAAGTCATGATGACATCATTACAGCCTTATCCGAAGTGCCAGTCCTCAGAAATCAAGCTCCTCAGACTCGCCTGAAGACTGCAAGTACAGGAACAAATGACTCGACTACGAGATCATCACTTTATTTTGACCAAATTGATGGAACTGCTAAGGAGAATGAGATTGAATCTTTGCAGCAACTTAATTCTAGTAGTATAATTCACATAAGTGAAAATTCAGTTAATGGTGACTCTACTGACAGAGAATCTAAAATGGTATGTGGGTTTGAAGTTAAATATTATAATAATTTGTTTGAATTGTTCCAATTTTGTAGATCTAGGCTAGTGCTTGAAAAATAGTATTGCACATGATTTTACCATATATTGATGGATATGATTAATTGATATTTTACTGGTCATAGCATCACTTGTAGAAATTTCCAAATGGAATCAGTATCTTTGCCTCATATTCATTGTGCATTTATATGTTGCTTTGTCTTTGGAGAAGTTATCATTTCCTTTATACTTCTTTTTTCCCAATGAAGTTTCTTCTGTTATTCAACAAAGAAGGGAAAAAATAAGGGTAATTTAAAACAAAAAACTTGCTATTCTCTCTTGATATGATATTCGTATATGCATGTGTTGGTTTACAGGAATTAGATCAAGAAAATAACATATATCAAGCAGATAAAGCATCAATTGCACCACACAGCAATGATATGATCAATAATACAGACCATGATTTGGCCTCAGATCCTCCATTACGTTCAAGTTTTGTACGGTTAGATTCTTCTATGTCTTCTGGTAAGAAGTTATTCTCCAGCCTGCAATTTTCTTTTCAAGACCTTAAGAAAAGGAGAGAGAAGAGGCTTGCTATGCTGCAATCGAGTCAATATCGTTGCGGAAAAGCTAACATCAAAAGGTTTCTATTTCGGTATCCTTTGTATTAAATATTAAGATCATATATATACTGACTATGCCTCGTCATTATTCTAGTTTCTATAAGGCTGCAACTTTAGAGCTTTCACAACCGGAAATTGAAGAGCAGAAAGAAAGGGTTTTAGCTGCAGCAACTACCGAACTGGAAAGACTTTTCAAGAAGGAAGACTTCAGTAGAATGAAGGTTGTAATTAACATCTCAAATTGTCATTTTATATGCTTCTAATACCAATTACATGGGTAGATCTTTTGTCTTTTCATTGTGTAAGGCTTGTCCTTCTGCAAATATTAATCATTTTTGTAAATGGTTATTGTATTGCTGTGTCTGTTAGCTATCTTAATAAGTAGTGAAACTAAGCTGTTTAGGCTTTTTTTTTCAGGTTTTTCCCTCCATATAATCCAAGTCATTTTGTTTTAGGAATACAAAAGGCTGCATACATATTCCACCATGCCAAAATTACATTAAATTGCTCAATCGTACATGCACTTTGAGATTAGATGTATATGTAATTGCTGATTACTTGGACATTATGTTTTGATAGGTGATTGGGCAATTCAATCTTGGCTTTATCATTGGTAAATTGGACCAAGATTTATTCATTGTGGATCAGGTGATTTCTAATGCATTTTTTTAGAATTGTGGAATCTGGATTTTTGTGCATCATCCTCTTGAATGATAAATCCCATATTAATGCATTATGCATCCCTTGCTAAATTTCAAATTTCACCTTTTTGGAAAACAAAACTTAGTTTGTGATGGAGTATAATTTATTTTCAGCATGCTGCTGATGAGAAGTACAATTTTGAGCGTCTATCAGAGTCAACCATCTTAAACCAGCAGCCATTGCTTAGGTAAGGAGTTTATGTATATCCATATACAAAGTTGTGGGGAATGCATCTATAAACGGACTCGATGAATTCAAAGTTACAGATTGTGCTTATGATAGAAATTTGATTCTCTTTCTTCCAAGCACCATTGCTTTAATGGATGTTGTAATTTCTAGACCTATACCACTCATATGACACATAACAGAGTAATTTATTTTTTTCTTTGTTCGTTCACAATTTAAATTCTACCAAGGTCTGAACCACTTTGTTCCAATTATGTAGACCAATAAGATTGGAACTATCACCTGAAGAAGAAATAGTTGCTTCAATGCACATGGACATTATCAGGTATGAATAGCATTATGTTGATTAAGTTGTGAGATGCTGACTATACTTATTTCAGGATTTTGTCAGAAAGCACATTTCATTTGATATCATTTCCAAGTGTAGTCATGATTTTCTCTTCTACATAGAACTCAACTTGCACATATCATGGCTTGCTTGAGACCTGAGCTCAAAATATGGTGCCGAGTTATTAGTCAGTTCAATAGCTCACAATTTTCTGTTGAAATCTCATTAAAAGTGAATTAAATTTTCTAGCTACAAGCTTTACGATAGCCTTCTTCCTGCATCTTCATGGTTTAGGGTAGTTAGTAACATTCATTTGCATTATCTCCTTTTTCAGGAAGAATGGATTTACTTTGGAAGAAGATCCGAATGCACCACCTGGTTGCCGTTATAAATTGAAGTCTGTCCCTTTCAGTAAAAACATAATGTTCGGAATTGAAGGTAGTTTCTTTGCATTTTGTGGATTTTTGCCATGATTGTTGGTTTATACCATCAAAGTAGGTCAGTCAAAGATAAGATTCAACAATAAAATCTCGATTGCACATTTGATACATACTTCTCAGTAAATGATGGTCGTTCTATTTTATTTTATTTTTTCAGCATTTGTATTCAGTTATTCAATTATGAGATGGCCCAGGCCGATCTTGAAAGTTTTCCCTAATTGATATGATGTACTTGATAAGCAATTTCTTGCAACAGATGTCAAGGAGCTGATTTCTACCCTCTCTGATGATCATGGAGAATGTAATATTGTTGGTAGCTATAAAATGGACACCTTAGATTCTATTTGCCCCTCAAGAGTTCGCGCCATGCTTGCTTCGCGTGCTTGTCGATCATCGATTATGATCGGTGATTCACTTGGAAGGAATGAGATGCAAAAGGTATGAAATATTCTAAAACACATTATTACATTGAGCACTGCTTTCTCTTCATAGAAAATAAACAAATAAATAAAAGCACACATTCACCAGGGAAAAAAAATGCAGAAGAAAGTGAATCATCTAGTTTAGTAGACACTAAAAAGAAAAATGAGCTTGAAATCTTTCACTCTGATTATCTGAATTTTTATCTTGCTCCAACTGTTTCAGATACTTGAGCATCTGGCTGAGCTGAAATCCCCATGGAATTGTCCTCATGGCAGGCCGACGATGCGCCATTTGGTCGACTTGACATCGATTCATATGAAGTCAGAACAAAACAATGCAGATGTAAATTAACAATGGACTTTTTCTATAGTTACCATTGCTATATCGAGATGTTTATATAGTTGTTTTAGCTAGTTTTGTACAAAGTACTCGTTTAGCAATGTTACTGTAAATTATGAGATTATGAGGTTTCTTGTTTCTTTGGATGAGCATGCTTGATGCTGAAGTAACAAAACTGTTAGTTAGTAGATTATTACTAGAATTAGGAGTTTATATCAATATTCTTATTAACATATAAAAAAATGTTTAGATATTAATTGAATTATTTTGAGGAGTGTGTATCATACTATCATTATTTTTTTCCTAATTATCACTACAATGGCTTCAGTGATAAACACTTCTAAAATTGCAATAAGTAAAAGAAGTAATAAATTTTAATACCTTTTCAATTTTTTAAACTTTTGAAATTAGATTAATCATATGGAGTTTGAACATAAAATTAGATTTTCCCTAAAATTAGTTTGGGCGGATACAACATAAAGTCTAAACCACTCTTAAGATATTTTAGATTTTAAGGATTTTTTGATTGATCTTTTAGATAAAGATATATTTTTCAATTGATTAATTAAATAAAATATTTTGAAGAACTAGAAGTCATTTTAAATTTGAATATAAAATTGATTTATTTTGATATAAAAGATCTTAATTTTTAATTGTTTATATTTTTGTTTTAAAAAATTAGAAGACAGAATTTATAGCTTCTAAAAATATATTTATAATTTTTTTAACTAACTTTTATCTTTTCTTGAAGAAAAAAGATAAATTTTTTTATCAAAATAATGGCGCTTAAACACGCGCTTACTCTAATTAAAAAGTTACTTGAATATCACTCGCTATAAACATGGTTCTGAGAGTCAAATAGGTAGTGAGAAAAAAACAAAAACAAACAATTTTAATTCCGAGTTTCAATTTTCAAATTCACATTTCAGTTTCACAGAATCGCAGTTCCGAAAGCACTTTTTTGAGTCCTTGAAGCTTCACAATAGCATCATCGAGCTTGCCCTTTTTCCTTCAAGAACAAAGGGCTCTGCATATTTAACCTTAAAAAACAGAGAATCGCTTCAAAATCTTCAACCACCGATTCATAACATGGTAACTCACTCTTTCTCTCTTTCGCTTTGTTTATGTTTTCCAAAGTTCATTCCTTTATGATCCTTTTCATCTCAATCAATGAATACATGACCCAGATCTTATTTGGGTCTCTACTCAACTCAAGTTCATTCCTTTTCCTGAAAAAATCTGATCTTTTACCTTAAAACTCAACTTGGTCATTGTTAGGGTTACATTCTGTGTTAACTTTTTTTTTTTGGTCTCATCGTTCTCTGAATGTTCTTTTTTTTTTTCTTTTCAGTTGCCCCTTTCCCTTCTCAAGACTGCCCAAGGGCACCCAATGGTGAGTCTTTTGGGATACTATTTGGTTATTTTTACTTCATATTATGCAATTTGTGTTAATCTGTTGATAAGAATGTTTTGTTTGTAACTTAATGACAATTTTTCTTGCTTTAATTTTTGGGGTGGCATGATATATGTTCTGTAATTTCACCTTCATATGACAGGATTTTGTTTTAAATACTGTTTGATTTGTAACTCTGGGTAATTTTTTATGTTTAGTTTTTTTGGGGTGGCATGGTATATCATACATGCTATGGTCCTTTTCATATATGTTTTAATTTGTTCCATTGCTGCTTAGTTTGTGACCTCTGTTGTTTTATTGTTGTTTTGAGGGGAGGGTATGATATATGATCTTTTTTTACTTTATTCATATGATTTTTTTAATATATTTTAAATGTAACAGCTGGTGGAACTTAAAAATGGGGAGACTTACAATGGTCATTTGGTGAATTGTGATACATGGATGAACATCCATCTACGAGAAGTCATCTGCACCTCGAAAGTAATGTGCTTTTGCAGTTCATTGTTATTGGATTTTGATTCTTCTTGTCATGTTTTGCTTGTTACATCTTTATAATGTATGATTCAAATTGGCAATGTAGGATGGAGATAGATTTTGGCGTATGCCTGAATGCTACATTCGTGGAAACACGATTAAGTACCTTCGAGTTCCTGATGAGGTCTGTAATGGTGGCTTGCTCTCTCTTTTTGCCCAATTGAATGTTTATGTTGAGAATGTTTTAGTGAGTGTCTTGGTCATTCACACATTTATATGCTAATTTTTCTGATTTGCCATTTATTTTAGGTTATTGACAAGGTTCAAGAAGAAACCAAGAGTCGTGCCGGTAAGCCTTGTTTTATCTTCCAACTGGTTGTTCACTTGTTCTATTAATATTTAAATTGAATTGCTGATCAAAGAGGGGGAAAAGTAAAAAGTAAAGATAATTGCCTTGCTTGTCATGATAAAGATGCATGCTGTAGCTCTTATAGATCAGCAAATAACAATATCATCAATTTGAACAAATTATTGTTATGCGCACAGAATGAGTTGAGTTTATATTCATGTAGTCAACTAGTCTTTCATTTATATAGAAAAATGAAAACAATAGAAATTCTGTAACCAATGTGACCTTCTACAGATCGCAAACCACCTGGTGTTGGCCGTGGAAGAGGACGAGGTAGGGAGGATGGTCCTGGTGGACGTCCAGCCAAAGGAATGGGGCGTGGCCTTGACGAAGGTGGGCCTAAAGGGCCAGGAGGAGGCCGAGGCAGGGGTGGACCAGGTGGAAAGCCTGGCGGAAACAGAGGTAAATCATTCCCTATAAGTTATATCATTCCAAATTCTGTGAATTTCATGCACCAACTATTCAATTGTCGGCCTCTATCCGTCAAAGAAGTTCCTGCTATTATGCTTTTATTTTCACCAAAATGAGCTCCTGATGGGCCAAATTGTTTTAGAATGTCTATAAAGTATAATATTATCAAAGGAATGAGAGGCTTTTTCTGTTCCCTCGTCTCCTCGTCCTAAAATCCCATCCAGCATATTACATAGCATAGATCTTGTGAAGAAATCTCACTCAATGCTTTTGCTTCTTGTGTATGTATGTAGGTGCAGGGCGAGGTAGAGGTTGATTCGACATGAAACTACTTCAGATGGGCCAGCTGCTACTTTTTGAGGCACTGGTGCTCCCTTTCAGCAAATTTTACTGTTTAGGTTTCCCCATGGATTCTTGGATTTTAGGTTCACAATGTTTTTCTTGCATTTATGGATGCGAAAATGGTGATATTACAACAAAGCTCACCAAAAGCTTCTACTATGCCAACATCATTTTCTACTTCTAGTGCCTTGCTTGTGTTCCTTTCCCTTAATGAGAAGTAACTATGGTGCTACATAATTATTGATCATTAAATGTTATACACCCCAACATTGCTGCTATGTTTTAGGAATGTTCCTTCACTTTTACACTAAATGTTTATTTGTTCTCGTCTTATATTGGTGTTCTAGTAATTTTAAGTCGTTAGTATAGAGACAAATTATTCATTGTGTCATGTTGATTCATGGTTCTTGCAACTGGTGAAGAATGATTCCATTATGTGAAAATTTAATATAACTTAACTTGGTTAATATGTTAGATTTCACCCTTGATGAAGATGGATATGGACACGAGATATAAGAGCATATTAATTTACATATATCTAAGTTATGTATACTTTTTAACCATCAAACTTCACAATCAAATTAGCATGATCCTGACATTTGATCTTAACTAGTTTCTTCATACACAAAAACAAGAAACTTCTGCAATGGCAAAGGATATCAGATACTGTCATTCCTTCATTTAAAGAAAAAAATCTCAATTGTACAATAAAAATCCTACTTCAACAAGAAGGAACATTGACCTGTGGCAAATAACACATGCTAATGTTTTTAAGAGACAATAAAAATACCAACATGTCTCCAACTTCAACACTATCAAATATCATTTAACAGCAGAATACTGAAAAATTTCACTGCATGTTTGTAAGGCTCATCATCATCAAGGGTTAATAATAAGATCTTGAACTGCAAGCGTTTTCTTATGTGCTTGGTGTTGTTTCTTTCTTCTCTGTTGAAGCTTCACTGGTGCTCTTTCCAGCATCTGTTGTAGAAACTCCCTCTTTCTCGGAGACGATTTCTTCGACGCCTCCCGGCTTTGATACTTCTTGCTCTATTACAATTGGAATACAAATATATTTTAGTTAGCCAATTAAATACACAATAATGGTTCAAAATACTAGTTATCAAATTTAAGTGTCTGTTTCAAGTAAAAAATGTTGCATGCATCAATTTGAAACCCCACACTGCAAGCAATTTCACCCTCAGAGATGGTGCCATTTAGTCAGAACAGTCAACGTACCTGATAGTTCCATGACTTACAAGCTAACCCAAAAATCTAAAAAAAAAAGGGTCTTAAGACTGTTTGTTTTCATTGGCTCTCAAGACAGAGTCAAGAGTCAATGAATCAGTGAAAAAATGACTCTTTTAAGTGTTTGTTTGGAGTCACTTTATGTTGAAAGGAAGACACAAATCTGTGAAGGTATGCTTAGAGTTATTACGTCTCTGACTCCAATGACACTATGACTCCTTTGATTCTGCCACCAGAGTCAATCGAGTCAATGAAAACAAACACTGCCTAAGAGTCAACTTGAATTCTCCGACAGTTAAACTGACGATGTATCACTCTCCACAACCATACTCATGTCGACATTAGCCATGTAATTGAAGGAAACCAAGTCTTAGTTTGCCACTAATAATCAATCAATATATCCTATAGCCACCACTAGAATCATATGATACTAAGAAAGTTTTTCAAGTTTCCTGAAGTAGTAAACCATCCTTACAAACTGTCGTGTTTTCGATTTTAATACACACAAGAAGCATATGCAGCAACTTGTTTTACAACCATTCATGATTTCTAAAATGAAGCATTTCATCATACTCAACTACTTCAAACTCAACCCCAAAAATGTTCACAATACTTACCTTCTTCATCACTGTCATCAAAATCACCACCCATAGCATCATCACCCATGCCACCAAATTTCTGCAGCACATCAAATAATTAGGACAAATGACATCAACAAGAAATGGAATTGAATTTCGAGAGTCGCATGGTCGCAATACATACCGAGAAATCCATTCCTCCCAAGTCCAAGTCACCAAGACCTAACAAACAATCAAGAATGCACAAAATCATTATACCAATTCATAGTTTAAGTTGAACCGGAAAAAAAATTGTATCATTATTTAAACATGAACATACCATTACCATCATCTTCATCTTCATCAACCCATTTATCCCAATCTACCTTAACATAATGTGGAGGCTTGCCTTCGTCACGAAGTAACCTTTTCCACCATCCGGTCTCGGCCTTCCGCACCACGCAGAATATGCCCCTCACTCCTACATTAATTTTGCTCTCCTGAAACCAGAGAAAATGGAACACAAATTGCATCAAAATAAAGAATCAATAGTACTACTTTGCTGCATTTGCATCTCAGGACAGAAAATTTGTGTATTTTCAGTAATACTGAAAAGCTAAGATCGATGAAACACAAAATTGACCAAGATGAAAAAAAAACCATTATCTAGTACACTAATTCAAATGTGATCAAAGACTTTATATCCTATACACCTCACCAAACACACAAAGCCTTCCAATGCCAATCAAAGCATGATTAAAAAGCAATCAAATACTAATAGAGAAAAAATTAAACAAATTCCAATAAACTTAAACAAAGACCCTACTGACAGAAATTAGGACATTTTGACCTTAAGGACAAAAAAATCTGTAATTGGAATTTGAAAGTACATATATATATATATATATATATACAGTAATGCTCGTTGGCATTGCAATTGTTCAACTCCTAGGATGATTTGATGATATCAATAATCTACAAATGTTGTCTCACTCACCTCAACATTAACCTTGTCAAAGAGCTCCAAATTCAGCTGATAAAGATTTTGATCAGAACCAGCTCTAGCAGAGAAGGAGAAAATGCCATCTGGGGTAAGATCAACTTTTGCATTCTTTGAATCTGCCAATTGAACTGTGATATACACCTTGTCAACCCTTTGAGCCCATTTCACCTCAGGATGACGACTACACCAAACCCAAATAAATCAATTAAGTAATTTTCAATAATAATATGATTATGAAGAACAAAAAAAGAGTATTCCAAAATACAATAATAAATAATAATACATGGAAAGAAAATTGGAAATTGGAGAGTAAATTAGTTGAGCCACACAAAAAAGCTTTCATGACATTGATTTTTCAGCACTACTTTTAATAGCAGCAGAATTATGCCTAAATTTAGCATTTTTTCTTTTTGAAAAAAAATATAAGAAAAAGAGCAAACTCTACCATAATCACAATGTAGCTATAACTGATCAACATCACAAACATTCACAATAATTTTTTTTCAAAAATCCAACTCTTCATTGTCTCACTGTAGGCTAAAAATTAAATTCCTGAACTTGCCATTTAAAAAAATTAAAAGAAAAGGGAAAAACTATGTTTTACAGCAAATTTTTGGTAGTCTATATAAATATAGTACATAACATAGAATAAATGTGAAGGGAAAAAATAATTATTAAAAAAAAGATCACATGTGTTGTACCTCATGTTTGTTAGGTATGAGATGAGATAAGAAAGAGAGAGATATATATGAATATTAAGAACAGAACAGAGAAGTGAAATATATATATAGAGATTAAAGAGAGAAATATCAAAGCAAAAAGAGATAATGTAGTATTAAGTAGTATCTATTTTACACCATGTTTGGATTTTATGTATTAATTAAATATTAATAGTAACTATATTTGTTGTTTGGTTGCTTCTAGACTTCTAGTCCCTTCTACTCTCTGCCAAGTAAGCTTCTAGAAAATGCTTCTTTCTTTTTTCTCATTTTTCTTTTTGGTACCATTTTATGGGCCAAAGCCCAGAAAAGAGGGTGAGGTGTTCTGCTTGTAGAGCCCAACTCAAGGCCCAAATAGATAACTCTCCCTCCTCCAAGAATCCATTTCTACACGACGCAGGAATAATACGTAATGTGTATCATACATACATATGCTATACATATTATACACTATTGAATATTAGTTAAACATATTTCTATTCTACGACAAGTATCACTACTCCTTAAAGTAAGATCAGAACAAAGCCTAATTTTGTTTTAAGCATTATTAGTCGTTTTTAATTTGTTTTATTTATTTTGTGGGGAGAAAGGAAACAATAAACCCTTTTATTACATGACTTACATGGTTACAAGTTAGAAATAAAAGTATAAGATTTTTTTTTTATATTATTTAGATTAGCATAAAAATACTGAACATTTTTGTTATTTTGTTTTACTAGTATTTAATGGTTCGTGCAATGCACGAGATAAAGCATCAATTTTTACTTAAGTACTAAGTCGTTTGTCAAAATTTATAATACGATTAATATAAAGCATAAAGAAAATATTACTATAGTTTTGATTCCAAAGTAACAATATGTTATATCTATAAAAAAACTATTGCCCAGTTTGTTGTAAGGATTAAATAGTTTAAAATAATATAAAAGACTATATATCTAAAAATAAAAATAAGAGATTTCTCTATTTTTAATATACATTATAAAAATAAGAATATAGACTTTAAATTATGAAATTACATAATTTTTTTATATATAGAAGAAATTGAAGGCTATATACTTCAAAATGTGAGATTTCTCTATTTTTTACATACACTAATAAAGAAAGACTATAGACTTTAAATTATGAATTTATATAATTTTTTTACAAATGGCAAAAATTGAAGGTTATATACTTTAAAATTTGAGATTTTTCTATTTGTTTAGATACATAATAAAAAAAATTACTATAGACTTTAAATTATGAAATTACATGATTTTTTTACATATACTAGAAATTGAAGGCAATATACTTCAAAAAGTTAGATTTCTCTATTTTTTAGATACACTATAAAACAAAGACTATAACCTTTAAATTAAGAAATTACATCATTTTTTTACATTTCGGAAAAATTTAAGGCTATATAGTTTAAATTGTGAGATATCTCTATTGTTTTGGATACACAATAAAATAAAGACTATAGATTTTAAATTATTAAATTACATTATTTTTTACATATAGTCTTTACTTTAATAGTATTTCTAGAAAAATAGTAAAATCTAAATTTTTAAAGTCTATAGCCTTCATCTTTTACTTTTTTTTTGCAAAATTATGTATTTCAATATTTTAAAGACTATAGTCTTTATTTTATAGCGTTTCTAGAAAAATTGTGAAATCTCACTTTTTAAAGTATATAGCCTTCATTTTTTCTTTTTTTTTGAAAAATTATGTATTTCAATATTTTAAAGACTATAGTCTTTACTTTTATAGTGTTTCTAGAAAAATAGTGAAATCTCACTTTTTAAAGTATATAGCCGTCAGTATTTACTTTTTAAAAAAAATTATGTATTTCAATATTTCAAAGACTATAGTCTTTACTTTTATAGTATTTTTAGAAAAATAGTGAAAACTCACTTTTTAAAGTCTAAATCCTTCAATTTTTACTTTTTTTTAAAAAATTATGTATTTCAATATTTTAAAGACTATAGTATTTACTTTTATAATGTTTCTAGAAAAATTGACAAATCTCATTTTTTAAAGTGTATAGCCTTCAATTTCTACTTTGTTTTTAAAAATTATATATTTCAATAATTTAAAGGTTATAGTCTTTACTTTTAAAGTGTTTCTAGGAAAATATTGAAATCTCAAATTTTAAAGTCTATAGCCTTTCATTTTTACTTTTTTTAAATTATGTATGTTTCTAAAAAAAATAGTAAAATCTCTCTTTTTAAAGTCTATAGCCTTTATCTTTTACTTTTTTTTGAAAATTATGTATTTAAATATTTTGAAGACTATAGTATTTATTTTATAGTGTTTCTTGACAAATAGTGAAATCTCACTTTTTAAAGTATATAGCCTTCAATTTTTACTTTTTTTGCAAAATTATGTATTTCAATATTTTAAAGGCTAAAGTCTTTACATTTATAGTGTTTCTAGAAAAGAAAAATAGTAAAATTTCACTTTTTAAAGTCTATAGCCTTCAATTTTTACTTTTTTTGCAAAACTATGTATTTCATTATTTTAAAGGCTAAAGTCTTTATATTTATAGTGTTTCTAGAAAAATAGTGAAATCTCACTTTTTAAAGTCTATAGCCTTCAATTTTTACTTTTTTTTAAAAAAAAATATGTCTATCAATATTTTAAAGACTATAGTCTTTACTTCTGTTGTGTTTCTAGAAAAATAGTCAAATGCCAATTTTTAAAGCCTATTGCCTTCAATTTTTACTTTCTTTTTTAAATATTATGTATTTTAAAGACTAAAGTCTTTACATTTATAATGTTTCTAGAAAAATAGTGAAATCTCACTTTTTAAAGTCTATAGCCTTCAATCTTTACTTTTTTCGCAAAATTATATACTTCAATATTTTAAAGACTAAAGTCTTTACATTTATAGTGTTTCAAGAAAAATTGTTAAATCTAACTTTTAAAAATCTATAGCCTTCAGTTTTTACTTTTTTTTTCTGAAAAATCATGTATTTCAATATTTTAATGACTATATCTTTATTTTGTAGTGTTTCTAGAAAAATAGTGAAATCTCACTTTTTAAAGTCTATAGCCTTCAATTTTTACTTTTTTTGGAAAATTATGAATTTCAACATTTTAAAGACTATAGTCTTTGCTTTTATAGTTTTTCTAGAAAAATAGTGAAATCTCACTTTTTGAAGTCTATAGCCTTCATCTTTTACTTTTTTAAAAAAAAATTATAATTTCAATATTTTAAAAACTATAGTTTTTACTTTTATAATATTATTAGAAAAATAGTGAAATCTCAATTTTTAAAATCTATAACCTTCAATTTTAACTTTTTTTTAATTATGTATGTTTTTAAAAAAGTAGTAAAATCTCACTTTTTAAGGTCTATAGCCTTCATCTTTTACTTTTTTTGATAAATTATGTATTTCAATATTTTAAAGACTATAGTCTTTATTTTATAGTGTTTCTAGAAAAATAGTAAAATCTCACTTTTTAAAGTCTATAGCCTTCAGTTTTAACCTTTTTTTGAAAAATTATGTATTTCAGTATTTTAAAGAATATACCTTTGTTTTGTAGTGTTTATAGAAAAATAGTGAAATCTCAACTTTTAAAGTCTATAGCTTTCAATTTTTACAGTTTTTGGAAAATTATGTATTTCAACATTTTAAAGACTATAGTCTTTACATTTATAGTGTTTCGAGAAAAATAGTGAAATCAAACATTTAAAGTCTATAGCCTTCAACTTTTACTTTTTTTGAAAAATTATGTATTTCAATATTTTAAAGACTATAGTGTTTACTTTTATAGTATTTCTAGAAAAATAGTGAAATCTTACTTTTAAAAATCTAAAGCCTTCATATTTTGTTGTTTTTGAAAAATTAAGTATTTCAATATTTTAAAGACTATATTCTTTACTTTTATAGTGTTTCTAGAAAAATAGTAAAATCTCACTTTTTAAAGTATTTAGCCGTGAGTGTTTACTTTTTTTTTTTGAAAAATTATATATTTCAATATTTCAAAGACTATAGTCTTTACTTTTATTGTGTTTCTAGAAAAATAGTGAAATATCACTTTTTAAAGTCTATATCCTTCAATTTTTACTTTCTTTTAGATAAATTATGTATTTAAATATTTTAAAAACTATAGTATTTAATTATATAATGTTTCTAGAAAATTTGAGAAATCTCATTTTTTTAAGTCTATAACCTTCAATTTCTACTTTGTTTTTAAAACCTATATATTTCAATAATTTAAAGGTTTATAATCTTTACTTTTAAAGTGTTTCTAGGAAAATATTGATATCTCAAATTTTAAAGTCTATAGCCTTAAATTTCTACTTATTTTTTAAAATTATTTATGTTTATAAAAAAAATCTCAATTTTTAAAATCTATAGCCTTCAGTTTTAACCTTTTTTAAAAAAATTATGTATTTCAATATTTTAAAGACTTTATTTTTACTTTATAGTGTTTCTAGAAAAATAGTGAAATTTCAACTTTTAAAGTCTATAGCTTTCAAATTTTACAGTTTTTGGAAAATTATGTGTTAATATTTTAAAGACTATAGTCTTTACTTTTATTGTGTTTGTAGAAAAACAGTGAAATCTCACATTTAAAGTCTATAGCCTTCAATTTTTACATTTTTTGAAAAATTATGTATTTCAATATTTTAAAGACTATAGTGTTTACTTTTATAGTATTTCTAGAAAAATAGTGAAATCTCACTTTCTAAAGTATATAGCCATCAGGGTTTACTTTTTTTTAAAAAAAAAATTATATATTTCAAAAACTATAGTCTTTACTTTTATAGTATTTTCTAGAAAAATAGTGAAATCTCACTTTTTAAAGTCTATATCCTTCAATTTTTACTTTTTTTTTAGAAAAATTATGTATTTCAATATTTTAAAGACTATAGTATTTACTTATATAATGTTTCTAGAAAAATTGAGAAATCTCTTTTTTTTTAAGTCTATAGCCTTCAAATTCTACTTTGTTTTTAAAAACTATGTCTTTCAATAAGTTAAAGGTTATAGTCTTTAATTTTATAGTGTTTCTAGGAAAATATTGAAATCTCAAATTTTAAAGTCTATAGCCTTCAATTTTTACTTTTATTTTTTTAAATTATGTATGTTTATAAAAAGATAGTAAAATCTCACTTTTTAAAATCTATAGCCTTCATCTTTTACTTTTTTTTAAAAATTATGTATTTAAATATTTTAAAGACTATAGTCTTTATTTTATAGTGGTTATTGACAATAGTGAAGTCTCACTTTTAAAATCTATAGCCTTCAACTTTTACTTTTTTTCGCAAAATTATGTATTTCAATATTTTAAAGACTAAATTATTTACATTTATAGTGTTTCTAAAAAAATAGTAAAATTTCACTTTTTAAAGTCTATATAGCCTTGAATTTTTACTTTTTTTTAGAAAATTATGTATTTCAATATTTTAAAGACTAAAGTCTTTTGATTTATAGTGTTTCTAGAGAAATAGTGAAATCTCACTATTTAAAATCTATATAGCCTTCAGTTTTTACTTTTTTTAAAAAAAATTATGTATTTCAATATTTTAAAGACTATATATTTATTTTGTAGTGTTTCTAAAAAAATAGTGAAATCTCACATTTTAAAGTCTATAGCCTTCAATTTTTACTTGTTTTGGAAAAATATGTATTTCAACATTTTAAAGTCTATAGTCTTTACTTTTATAGTGTTTATAAAAAAATAGTGAAATTTCACCTTTTAAAGTTTATAGCCTTCAATTTTTTACTTTTTTTTTTTTTTGAAAAATTGTCTTTCAATATTTTAAAGAAAATTTCTTTATTTTGTAGTATTTCTAGAAAAATATTTAAATATCACTTTTTAAAGTCTATAACTTTCAATTTTTACAATTTTTGGAAAATTATGTATTTCAACATTTTAAAGACTATAGTCTTTACTTTTGAGGTGTTTCTACTAAAACAGTGAAATCTCACATTTAAAGTCTATAGCCTTCAATTTTCACTTTTTTTTTTAAAAAATTATGTATTTCAATATTTCAAAAACTATACTCTTTACTTTTATAGTATCTCTAGAAAAGTAGTGAAGTCTCACTTTTTATAGTCTATATCCTTCAATTTCTACTTTTTTTTTTAAGAAAAATTATATATTTCAATATTTTAAAGACTATAGTCTTTACTTTTATAGTGTTTTTAGAAAAATAGTGAGATCTCACTTTTTAATGTCTACAGCTTTCAATTTTGACTTTTTTTTTTTTAAAAATTATGTCTTAAAATATTTTAAAAACTATAATCTTTAATTTCATAGTGTTTCTAGAAAAATAGTCAAATGCCAATTTTTAAAGCTTATTGCCGTCAATTTTTACTTTTTAAAAAAAAATTATGTATTTCAATATTTTAAAGTACTTTTATAGTATTTATAGATAAATAGTGAGATCTCATTCTTAAAGTCTATAGCCATCAATTTCTAATTTTTAAAAAAAATTATGTATTTCAATATTTTAAAGACTATAGTCTTTACTTTCAAAGTGTTTCTAGAAAAATAGTGAAATCTCACTTTTTAAAGTATATAGCAATCAAATTTTACTTTTTTTTTTAAAATTATGTATTTCAATATACTATAAAATAGAAATTTAACAATATACTATAAAATATGAGATTTCTCTGTTTTTTAGATACACTATTAAACAAAGATTGTAAACTTTAAATTATAAAACTGTATTAATTTCCATGTTTAATAGAAATTGAAGGAGATATATTTTAAAATATGAATTTTCTTTAATTTTTAGATACATTATAAAAGAAAGACTATAGATTTTAAATTATTAAAATACATGATATTAAAACAAATACTATAAATTGAAAGCTATATATTTCAAAATGAGAGATTTCTCTCTTTTTGTTTTTTTTTTTTGGTTTCCCACGGTATCCCCTGACCCGGAAGGTCAAGGACTAATTTGTCGTAGATCTAAGCTCCATTTAAGGACTTGCTACTGGCCAATGGGTTGCTACATACACAAGACGGGGATCGAACCCCTGACCCTTGCTTTAGCAGACATGTGAGCTAATCACTTGCCTAATCCAATGATTTTAAACACAGTATAAACACACTACACAAGGCCAATGATTTTTTCTACTACATGAAATAAAGTCATTTAATTTCATAATTTAAAATCTATACTCTGTTTTATTGTGTTTAAAATCATTGAGTTGGTCAAGTGGTTAGCTCACTTGTCCGCTTAAGCAAGGGTCGTGAGTTTGATCCCCGCCGTGTATGCAGCAACCCATTGGCTAGCGACAAACCCTTAAATGGTGTTCAGATCCACAACGGATTAGTCATTAGCCTTCCGGGCTAAGCGATACCGTGGAAAACCAAAAACCCTAACAAGAGGTTTCCACCAGTACAAAAATTAAATAAATCCCTTTCCTCTCAGCCCAAGAGCACCTTTATGTTACTTTCTATAATGATAGTAATAAAAAAATAAATAATAAAAAAAATAAAATTGAAAGATGCAAGTGAATCTATTTGCTTTGTTTATTTTGTGCTTTAGATTTGTTTGTTTTTGCTTTACTTTACAGCTATACCAACTACAATTGTCCACCACAATACAAAAGCATTTGCATCCATTCGGCATTATCTATATGCAATAAAAATAATTAAATATGAAGATTACGTTGTGAAAAGAGATTTGATGAATCATTATGTTCATTGTGTTTTTTGGTCGGATACCAAGAAAGTGAAAATAAAAGGGTTCATTCATAAAATGTTTAGGGAGACTGGACAGTATCGGAGCAAGACCACAGTAGAAACAAGAAAACTCAGTGTCATTGAAGAGGTAAAGAGAAATTCTGGGCAGCTCTAATGAATGATTAATTATAATAAGATATTTGACCTAATTAAATCACAAAATTAATTTTTCTATGATAGAGGATATTTTTATAGTAAAAATTAATAATCAATAACAGATTAATTCAGATATATTCTAATATTCATTCCTAATTCTTTTTTGTGAGTAGGAAAAGAAAAAGAAAAAGCAAACAAAACAAAACAAAACCAAAGAAAAACACTGAAAGAGGATGAAGTCCTCAAATACACTCTTCCTTGAGATCTTCACTAAGCAACTCATCAAGATCATTCGAAGGATTTGACAGAACCCGAAAGCTTTCACCACCACCTGGGAACCATACTTTGCAAGGTAATCCGCCACCCTATTCCCTTCCCTCCATATATGAGAAATTCTGACCACTCAATCCCTACTTAACAACACTTTAACATCTTCAAGAATATGAGCATAACAATGACTTTCCTCCCAATTCAAGTTCCGGATTAAATTCACAGCTAGGAGAGAATCAGATTCACACCAAACATGACGGTGATCGTTATCCGAAGCCAACCGAAGGCCATGCTTGATAGCAAGGAGCTCAGCTTCTAACACAGGAACAGTGCCTGCATGACCAAAAAAAAACCAGCAACCAACAACCATCTGAGCTCCTCATAACACCACCAAAGCCCGCTAGATCTCCCCGGTAATTCTTGCTCCCATCTGTGTTAATTTTGACCTCACCTTCCAGAGTTTTACTCCAAACAATAGATGTAGTCAAATTCATCTTCTGAACTGTAGTTGAAGACCTAATCATAACTTCTCAATCGCTCCTGAATCTACAAACAACATCCATCAAGGTCCATCTTTGCTGGGTAAAAAGGCTCTAGTTCCGCCACCTCTAAGACCACCACAACACCATCAAGATGGAGCAACCAAGAATCACAATCCTCAACTTCTTATAAAACTCAGTAGCATGGAGCCTGATAATATCCTCATCCGAGGACCACCCAACACCATCAAGATTCAGAGAATGAATTTTATTCGTTCTTCTCTGAACAATTATTTGAGTATGAAAAAATTTAGTATTTCTATCACCAAATTTAATCCATTGCTCCCTAGATTTCTAACACCAAAGCATCTCTTCTTGATCCAGAAGGTGCTCGTACTACTTCCTCAAATCTCTTTCAAGATTAACAAGGGAGAAATCATCCCAAACTTACAGAGTTCTTTAAATTCCAGCTATCCTTTATTCAATTTTCCTTTTCTACTGAAAAAACATTTTCAAAGACCTCTTTAATAAAAATTAAGGAAACACTTCTTACCCTGTCAAGACTATCAAAGGGGTTCCCTTGATTAGCATTCCAATGATCCTTAACTAGAGATTCATAATTAGAATTGAACATCCACATAGCATGAAAACGAAACGGCTTGCTACTGTCATCAAACACAAGAGCAATGAATCTAAATAAAAGCGGAGAGTGATCAGAATGAAGACAAGGAAGATTCTCCACATAGGCCTCTGGGAACATATGTCTCCACTCAATTGTTGACAAAGCCCTATCCAACCTCCTAGCAATATTGCTGCCCCACAGCACCCAAATCCATAAGACCACACATATGGATCATGTTTGCAAACGTTTGAGCCCTATTGCTTAGAAAAATGCCACCCTTCGATTCATTAGGGCCAAGGGTATCATTAAAATCACCAATAAGGAACCAAGCTCCCCTCTAACCCAAACTTTTGAGCCCTATTGCTTAGAAAAATGCCACCCTTCGATTCATTAGGGCCAAGGATATCATTAAAATCACCAATAAGGAACCAAGCTCCCCTAACCCAACTTTGGACATCTCTGAGATGATTCCACAAAAATTCCCTTGCTGCTGGGATAGGGCCTAGCATATACAGCAGAACAACTCCAGGACTCAAGGCCACTCTCACAATCAATAGTGAGGCATTGACTGTAAGAATCAACCAAACTAAACTTCATACCACCCTACCTACATAACCCCAAATACCCCTTGACTGCCCATTGGCTTCCTCTATAAAACTAATAATGTAACCCAAATTCTCCCAGAAGGATTTTACTTTATTGTACTGAGTGTGAGTCTCAAGAACAATAAAAACTTCAGGAGCATATTTCCGAACCAAATTTTTCACATGCAATTTACCTCTCCTATTCACCTCCTCTCTAACATTCCAGGAAATCATCTTCCAATCTTTTGTACTCATCATAACAACTAAATAAATAAGGTTGAGAATGACCTTGACCCCCCTCAAAATCAAGCCACAACAAAAACAGGAGGAGTGCATCCCACCTCACTTGGTCCCTCCTCATCTCTAACATTCTCCACCTCATTTTCCTTACCAACCTTACTCTTAGATGTTAAACCCTTTCTATTATTGAGGCGGGTGAAGTACTTGGCAATTTAATGAGTTGTCTCTTCTTTTTGTTTTTACCTGTCTATTTTAGCTCATCAAAAGTCAGCATCACCCCTCCCCTGATGACTCAATCCCTTGGCACAAATTTAAAAATCACAAGTGTTTTAGGGATATGCTTATCAAAAATAGATTTCTGACCATTCATGACTTGATTAGAATTGGGCCCCACATTACTTCTCCCATATACGGGTTTAATTTTCTGATTTGTACCAGATTTGATTCTAAACCCAGTCAACTCTTTATTGGGAAGCCCTTTTCTATTAAAATAATTGGTCCCAACTATGCCTTCCCCTTTCCTCTTTTATTTTCAACCTTAATCCAATCAGCCTCCTAAGAATCCGCAACAAAATCTCCATTCAAATAAATTCTCCATATTTCTACCGGCTCCTGCTGCTTACTGTTATCATTCTTCGCCAGAACAGTATGGGTTAGATCCTCAGCTGGACAGCTCTCCCATGGTTCCTCCCTGTTGACCTCCGGCTGAGACTTTACAGTCGGCTCCCCCAAAACCAATTTTCCATCACAATTCTCCTCTGAATGCCCAAAATAGCTGCATTTGCCACACAACAATTCCAAATTTTCATATTTGACTTCAAAAGGCTGCCCATCGACTAAAATCGATCTAACAACAGGCAGTCCCAAATCAATCTCCACACAAGCACAAGCAAATCTTCCCCTCTCTGCCAGTTTTGTTGCCATATCCACCTTCACTAGTTTACCAACAGCAGCTGATATCCTCATCATGGCTTTCTCCTGGTAATACCAAATATTTAGACCCTTTATGCAGATCCACACCATAGTATGTCCAAACACTTTTTCACAAGGTTGAAAATCCTTGGTCCATTCTTTAACAGCCAAATACAACCCCATAACCATCCATTAACCACTCGAAATGACCTTATCCCTATCCTCATTCATGTCAAACTTGATTAAGTAGTAGCCAAATCCCACACTCAACAAAGAGAAATTAAATTACCCTTTGGCTTCCAAAGAACCCTTAGGTTTTGTTGCATTAAGATAAAACCAAGGTCCCTTCCAAAAAGCTTAATAACCAGGGTACCTTGGTAAGGTATGGTAAGAGCTTGCATGCCCTCATCCGATAACATAACTTAGGGTGGAACATCATCCCCTTGTTTGCCTTTAACAACGGCTAATCTGTCTCCATCCAGATCATCAGGCATGGAGAAAGGTTTAGCAGCATCGACCCAACAATCATATCCCTGAAAGAAGTTCTGCTCTGCCATGGTTTAGCCCCTAACCCATGTGTTTCCTCCTTCTCCCCAGATGTTCCCTCCCGATCACTCTCCCCTTTATTCTTCAGGCTGTTACCAGCCCCCTCACTATGAGCCACCCTCACGTCTTCCCATTCTCCCACCGGTTCTCTCATTCTCTCGTGTCTACTGTGTGTTTCATAAACTTATTTTTCTAATATTCATTCCTGTAAATACAAAACATGCATGTATAGAGTCTCAAACCCAGAAAATGAGAGTTCATCCAGAATCACACACATTCACAGTCCAATTACATTCAGTGTCCATAAATGAGAATAAAAAAAAAATAACAAAAAAATTATAGCAATTCATCATCATCATCATCTAACCATCACAACATCATTTCATCATATTCATCACAGATCCCATCATCTTCATCATTATCATCTAAAATAATTTGAAGTAAAAAAATAAATAAATAAATGAAGAATCAGAATGAAAGAAAAATAAAAAAGGGAAACAGAACAGAGAGGGACAGAATCAGTGGCCTACCTTGTGCATCACCATTATCGGGCGCCACCATCACTGCCGGGCAGCAAGCGCCGGAAGCAGGTCCCGATAGCAGTAGCAACAGCCGTGTCAACCTCAGCCTCCCTCCAGATCCGGCCGCTGCCTCTCCTCCGCGCGCTCCTCAGTCCTCTGCTAGCAGCCGCCTCGGCCGGGAAGGTCATGGCTGTCGCGGTTCACTCTCTTCCCCAGCCACCATCGCGGCTGTCTCTGACCCTCGCGGTTCTCTCTCTTACTCCCTCGGAAGCTCTCTCTCTCTCTCTCCTCGCGGTAGACATGGCCGCGGCCCTTTCCTTTCCCTCCGGCTTCCACCCTATCTTTTACACAGCCGCCGCCGCGCGGTTGGCCTCCACCTAGGCGGTTCGGCTCCCTCCGGGCTCTGTTTCCCCTTCTCAGCCCTAACCTTTGAAACCTAAACCTAATTTGAGGAGAGCGTAAGTTTGTACTTCATGAGTGTGTTTTGGATCACAAGGGTTATTAGTTATTACTATTGTTGCGTAAGGATAATAATAAGGCCCAATCCGTTCATGAACTAGTTTGGGCTTATTTCTTTTTATTTTTATATTTGTAAGTCTGGTTACGAGTAACACAAAAACAAAAAACATTAGAGTGTTCTAAATACTTGGAGGATTTAATTTTCATAATCATGTACTGT
The DNA here is from genome assembly GCA_013621005.1 of Aeschynomene evenia. Lineage (NCBI taxonomy): Eukaryota > Viridiplantae > Streptophyta > Magnoliopsida > Fabales > Fabaceae > Aeschynomene > Aeschynomene evenia. Next base: position 4,129,474 of record CM024264.1, on the reverse strand, counting down.
CACGTCAGGTATGATTGTGTTTTTTCTCTCCCACTACCTGAAAAGTCATACAAACGAAGCATTTTGATTAGACGATAGTGTAAAATACCTTTACACTGTCTACATCAAAATTAAACTCATACTTGGAACCAATAAATATATTATTAAAAGTTTAGTATCTTTAATCGTGAGTCTGTAATTGGACTACAATCATCTTGGTCCTTTTGTCATCTCTATCATATTCTCTTTTAGTTCCAATTGCATTCAATATACTCATTGTATATGTACATATAGCATGAAAATAAAGTCATATTATAAATCTGGAAAATGCTACTTATACACACTGTTATCAAACTCTCGAGTCAACTCGTAGACTCTTAAGAGTTTACGATTCTAGACAATAGAAATGAGTTGACTCGCATGTAAACTCTTCTTTTAGTAGACTCGGATAGACTTTGGCAGACTCATGCAAACTCTGTCAAACTCGCGAGTTTATGAGAGAGTTTACGGGTTTGATATGCCTACACAAAATTACCAAAAGGACACCAATTTTAATGCTAAAGTGACCATTATACACTAAAAATCACTATTGTACCCCTATTTATTTAACAAATCTAGGCTTTAGAAACCCTTCATGGCTTCAGCCTCTTCTTAGTCTCTCATTCTAGTTTCTTCTCAACGTCACCTGTCACCTCACCTCCGACCTGCCGTAGCCTCACCTCTGTCTCACAGTTCTTTCACTCACCGCCTCACCTCATCTGTCTCTGGCTTTATGCCAGCTCCTCAACACTACCTCACCTTCTCTCTTCACAAAACCTCAAGAATCGTAAGGGGATGTCGTCGCCTCATGCCGCATCATCTTCGCCTCACCACCATTGTCTCTGGCTCTTTTTCTTTGCCTCACATTCTCTTTTCACGAATCGCCAAATCACAAGTTGTCATGAGCTTATCTCCTCACAATCACAGATTGGTTCTAGCTTAGGTAGTGTTCATTCTTAGTTCTCAATCTGTTCTTTCTTCGATCAATCTTAACACCAATATATATATAATAATTGTGATTGTTGATAACATCTGTAATTTATGGGTTTTAGTTCTCTTTTTGTAGTTACTTTTGAATTATGTTATGGTTCTGTTCATTCTTGTTATATTCTGATTTATTCGGGTTCCGTGTTAACTTACGTTAATCTGTATTAATTTAAGTTAATGTATGATTTGATTTGGTTGGACTTGAATTGACTATTTGTGTTTATGAGTTATAAATTTGCAATATGCTTATGGTACCTTTCTTTCAATTCTATGTAATAGTTTTATGTTACATTTTTTTATAGTCTATGTTTAATAATATAATTTTTAAACCAATTTTAATAGGTACGTAAACTCGTACGAGTTTACGAGTCGAGTTCACGGAGTTTCCACGAGTTTGCTTAGACTCTCGAGTTTGATTACCTTGCTTGTACATACCAAAATACTCATCCACTCATTTTCCATCTATTCAAAAAGTTGGCAACTTTTATGAATATGTTGGCAACTTGCCAACATTTTTATAAAAGTTACCAACTTTTGAATGGATGGAAAATAGGTGGATTGCACTGTTGTATGTACAAATAACATTCCCCTATAAATCTTTACAAGAATTTTGTACTTTAAACTTTTAATTTTAAAAATATGCATTTTAATCCCTCTAAACTTTCTCAAATGTGCAGAAATTAAATATTATAAATTTAGGAAATTTAAAATATCACTTTTAACATTTAGAAAAAAAAATATTAGGTCAATTTATACATATTTCATGTTCATAGGGTTATGGTATACTTAATTTGTTATTTGGATTAAAACATTTATAAAAATGTAATTTACACACGGTTAGTCTATAGAAACTTAAGAAAGTTTTAAATTATCATTACAAATCACACATTATAATAATTATTATCCACCATAATTTTATATATTTCTCAAATTTTATTATAACATTACACTATCATTGCATAGAAAAGCTAAAATCTACTTGACCTATAATCCATTTACTACCCTAATAAAATTTAATATTATACGAAATCAATTTTAAAGATAAAAGTTGATTTTTATCTCTCAAAAATCTAACATCATTTAAAAAAATTCAGTAAATCAATATTTGGGGTCAAAATCAATTCTAATCGAACGCACTATAGAGTTTGTATTTTTCTTTGGCGTGCTTGGACCTTTTATGGATCGAAGTTTCGAAATAAAAATACAAACTAATAATTAAGACATGTTGACCTGAACTACTACTTGTTTTGAAAGTTAGAAAACTATGTTATATACATTGAATTGGTCATTTCAATCGTTTCTTCTTAGCATTATGAAGAGCTTCATAATAGTTTTGATAAAAATGTGAAAATGATTGGTGGAAAATGAAAACCAAACGATGTATAAAGGTTTGAATTGACTCGTTATAACATAATTGGAAATAGCCCACAACAAAAATATAGTCAAAACAGTTAATATATTGTGTACAACATATATAATATAAAATACACAATGTATATCACATGTAATGAACAACATATATCACCTATTATGCATAACATATATGTTGCAACATCATCTTTCTTTGCAATATGTGATATATGTTGTGCACGTAATATATATGATATATATTTCTCTTTTTCATGAAATAACCTCTAAAATTATATCATGTGATTTTAATTTTATGCCACGCCAATCAATTATGAAGGATTTTTAAGGCATTATGATCAGTCTAGTAACGAAAAAATTGAATAATAATAAACAAAAAATATTTAAGTTTTAATTTCAGCACAAACATTATAATTTCATAATTAAAAGGAAAATAGGAATTTAGATTTTATCTCATGAACTTTTTTTGATACATTTCATTCTAATTTTTAAAAACTTAAAATGGATACAATTATTACTCAATGAATAAACGATCCTATAAAGTAAGCCATGATTTATCCAACACATATCATGGTGTCTTATCTTGTTGGTTCTCAAATTTATGCACTTTGGTGTGGACCAATTAGATTATAATGTTCTTCCAACAATGATTGTCATTATCAAGTATATGATACAAGAAACAAAGTGATTTAACCAAAGTCAATTTCAACATATATATATATATATATATATATATATATGAGTTAACCTTTTAGTGCTCCCTTTTATATTCGCGAATTAAATTAGTCCTTCACTCTAATTTTTGTTTAAAATAGTATTTCATTTTAATTTACACTTCATAAATTAAATTGATCCTCCATTTATTTTTTCTATTACAACTTCATTAATTTTGCTGATGTAGATTGTTTATTGCTAATTAATTTGATAAGTAATATCTAATCCTAGAAATTCATAACTTTTGTGAGTCCTCCAATTTTACTTATTTTGAATCAAAATAATTCTATTTAAATAAGAGTGGATGACTATTTTGATTCAAAACAAGTAAAGTGAAAGACTAATATAAGTTATATGTATTTTTAAGATTACTTGTCATATTGGTAATAAAAAGTCTATATCAATAGAAGTTAATGGAGTTATAACAAAAGAATGTCGAAAGAACTAACTTGATTTATATATTATGAAGTGAAAGACTATTTTGAGCAAAAGTAAAAGTAAAAAAGCAATTTAATTTATACATAAAGAACTAATTTAAAATTTAACTCTATATATATATATCGATTTTAACATTATTTGATGATTGGGATTGTATAAATATCGGCTTCATCATTTGTCACTTGATCAAGCAAAATGCTGAGATCATGCATGACGAAAATTCAAGTTGCACTATTATACTTGAATTCGGCGTATTATTTTAGTGGCATAATCTGTGGACAATAAATGTATGTATTTATTTATTCATTTGTTTAGTTCTGTTTAATCTTTTAGGTTAGTTTGTTGAGATATTAATTATATATATTTTTACATTGTTGAGATATTAATCACAACGTATAAGTACAATAATTATGACATTTTTAAATGTTTAATAATAAAATTATATTTTTAAAATATAATATATTAATATTTTTAATTTAAAATAGATATGGATATATCTATAGATAAGACTGAATATGAATCCTATCATTGAAGTAATAGATCTTATGCCAATCTCAATAGAAATTTTAAGACATACTACATATATGCAAGCGAATGTGACTAATGTTGGGACTATAAGAGTGTCGAACTAAAGATGCTCTTTCATAATGAAAGAAGTACAAATTAAATGGTACACTAAAAATAAAAGTATTGATATTTGTACATAATATTTAATATGTATAATATATATATTTTTATATTTAAAGATGGACAATAAAAATTAAAGTGATAAAGTGATGTCATATTAAAATTTAAAAATAATTGAAATAAATAAAGAAGACATATAAAAATTTGCATATACAAATGTTATTATTTAAAAATGAGCTTTGTCAGAAATATAAAATGATACCAAATAAAATAATTAAAAATATAAATTTCAACCTAAATTATTTAATTTATTAAAAAATATATATAATTAAAAATATTATTTAAATTAAAAATATTAAAATGAATTTATTTTTAGCTCGCTGAAAAAGTGTACTTATCCAAAATTTTGCCCAACCGAACTCTGTCACAATCACGAAGCCCGTACTATGAAGTTTCCCAAAGCTGTACTGAAAGGGTGAAATTAACGAAGTTTTGAATATTAAATTTTAAACAAGCATACATAATATTTTACGTGACAAGTAAATACTAAATAGTGCTAAGAGTATAACATTAAAAAAATAAGATAAACAATTTTTATTAAATAGAATTTATGAACAATAAGAAATCAGTCAATATAAAATGTATATAAGAAATAATGTGTATAATACATGTGTATTATTACACGCATAATGCACATTAATAAAGTAAAGTATATTCAGTTCATTCATATCAAGAAAATTATATCATCGCACAGAAATGTGCAAACATCAGTGCACATATACTATTATAAACAATGTATACCCTTTATTAAACATAAAATGCACATTAGTGGGAAAGGGGTGTGCGAAGTAATTGGAAAGCATCTGAATAGATCGATTCACAAAAGGTCAATAGCAAAGAAACAGGAATCACAACGAATACAGCATATATTAAAGAAAATAAAGAATTTAATTTGATGCATTAAAAAGCATCACATACATTATATCATTTAGATTAGAAACCAAATAGAAAATTGATCAAAGGCTTACCATATTAGTTTATGTGTTCGAGAAAAATAGATGAGTCATTGAGTGTGAGTTTGGTAAAGCTTATTGAGCAATTGTTCCTCTTTTCAAAAAGTATAAGCTCTTCTTTTGTGTTTGGTAACTCAAAAAGCCTAGGAGCTTTTGCTCCTAGCTTATGAAAGTCAAGGGTGCTCCTAGGAGCCATGAGGAGTAGCTTTTTGAGAGTCACAGCATTACCAAACAAAGCCTGAGTTATTCATCACCAGCACGCACCAACTATATATTAAAATTAAAATACATTTATATTCAAAACATTAGTCCTTGCGTTATTTTTTTTTATCAAAGCTAGATTTATTTTTAATGTATGTACGTAAAACTTATCATATATAATTAATTAACTATTACTATATTATTACTTAATTATTAAAAGAGAGTCTAATCTAATCAACCCATAATTTAGTTACTTCACAAATCACGTCCATGTTATTAATTATTATATAATTATTTATCAATTAAAACAATTATATAATTATTTAACAGCATAAAATATTGTAAATTGACCATGTTTAAAAAATTGTCACATTTATCGTACTGAGATAAAATAATCAACAAGTCGAACAGTGTTAGTGACCACTATTATTAAAGCGTATGGGAATACTAATAAGATAACAGCAAAATAATATTTTTTACAAAATATATAATACCATTTGCGCCACTTTTTAATATTTTATTATAGTGCAAATATCTTATTACAATACAATTATAGAAAAATGTATTAAACATATATAGACATAATTATTGAACTAAACATATGTTCCGTACCCTTGCTCACCAAGGCGCGGGGGGTGGTTTCCCTGGAAGGACTCCGAAGCTTAAGTCAGTAAGTGCTCAAGGCTTGGGAACTCAACTGAGAGCGTACCTGGTTCATGAGAGTGACACCCTATTTATAGAACGGGATGTGAGCTCCTTCCGCGCTTCTGCTTCCGAGCAACTCGGGATAACCTCTATCCCGCTTTCTGTGGCGTACTGGGTTGATCCGCGTAGTGCCGTTGCAGCGCGGATTACTCGGCGTCATCATCCGCTTTGTGGATAAGTGTCCGCCCTTTTCGAGGGAACGCGCATATTTCTCCCTCGGGTTGGGTCATGATACCCGGACCCGGGTTTGGCTTCAGTCCTCTAGGTCGGGTCGGGTCGGTGAATCCGTACCCGGATCCGTTTACGACCCATTAGCAATGAATCACCCATTCCTTACTGGGCCTTGATCTGGACTGGGCCCTTCTAGGGGTGTACCCGAGGTCCGACCTTGGGCTCTAGGTAGGTCCCTTGCTTGACTTGGGTCGTCCTTCGTTTGGGCCGTAGTTGGGGTTCCGAACTGGGCCACCGAATTGGGCCGCAATTCGGGGTGTGAACAACATACATTTTAATTTTAACAGCTTTAAACATAGACATAAATTCGTAATCATATAGTAACAATATTAATTGAGATTATGGATCTTTAACTATTTGATCATAAGATTTTTTTTTTCAAAATGGGACTATACTAACCTGTAAACATTTTAAAGGATGAGATAGCTTGCGAGCTTTTTTATATCTAAGACGAAAATTGAATCATCTACACTTATTTATTAAACACATTCAAATAAATCATAAGATCTAATATTATATTAATAAGAAATTATCTTATTTAAAAGCTAACTACTATAATAATTTATAAGTGATTGACTCAGAATTTTAATCACCAGCTCCTCCAAATTGTGGCCAGAAATTTTTATCGTCTTCATATAGGAATGACATAGAACTGCCCCACCAAATCAATAATTAAGCATATACTATAACAATAATGGTTGACGTACAATCAAAATACGTCCAACTTGTATCCAACGTGTGTTATTCATATTACAAGATGTGTGCTATACGTATATCACATATACGTATAGCACACATCCTGTAACATGGATAGCACACGTTGGATACAAGTTGGACGTATTTCTGTTGTACGTCAAACATTTCTGTATACTATAATAAAGATATTGTGTGCGGAATATTAAAAGTTTCAATTGTTTCATGAAATTAATTTTTATAAATTTAGTGTAAAAAAATTTTATACGAACTTCAAATTACACATATATATATATATATATATATATATATATATGGTAAGTAAATTATATATATATATATATATTTAAAATATTTTCAAGATGGTAGATTGTTAAATAAAATGCTTTTATCAATATTATACATAGTCAAATATTAATTTGCATTTAAATGAAATTCTTACTTTGGTAGATCTGCTACAATTTTGAATGGAATAATTTGATATCAAATTAAATTTCAGGTAGTATATAATGAACTATATACTTATGTGAATTATCTCTTTCACATATATATTCTTCTTCAACACATTTTGATTTTTGAAAGCATAGTATCTTGTGAATTATTATTATACTACTACCAAGTGGCCAAGAATAATCATATAATAATTCCAGCCAAGTAAGCCATTAATCTCTTCATAGTTAGCACTTAATTAGCATAGATTATTTATACCAAAGATTATTAATTGATTAAATCATAATATAATATATATAGTGTAATTTCTTTATTATATTATTCTTATTGTCTAACATGAGAATATACCTCGAAGCTGTTTCCATGTCATTTCATTTCATTTTCATGAATTTGAGACTTTTGATTTTGGTGATGAGTATGTGATTTAGCTTTATTTGGTATTCACATGTTACTTTTTATCTTATCATGTTATGTTATTTTATCAGAGCTTTTGGGTAAGTAGTGTTTATTTTGAGTGATTTTGGAAGTGAAGTGAATCATGAAATTATAGTGTTACTGGAGTCAGAGTCACAGTAATTCTAAAATTGATTTTGAACACACCTTTATATATTTGTGTCTCCCTTTTAATGACTTCATTCCAATACACAATGACTCCAAAATTGGAATAATGAACAAAAAATTGATAATTTTATTCACTGCGTCATTGTGACTCTGTTCACTTCGTTACTGTTACTCTTTTTATTGACTCCTTTACTCTGAACCAGAAAAAAAAAAAAAACCTAGCCTTAGTATATTATATAATGTTGTATTCCTCACTTTAGGGATTAAGACATAATTCATATTTTACAGATTATAAATTCAAATTTGTTACTATAGCTAGTTATCTTATGGTTAGCTAAATTCAAAATATTTTATGCTTTATTCACCAAAAAAATATTTTATGCTTTGAAATGAGGCACTATCATCACACTCTAGATTTTAGTTTTATGTAATGTCGACGTATTCATGATTGTTTCAACTTTCAAGGATCCTTCATCAGTGCCTGTTGTTCCGTGTTTGGTTTGACAATAATGGCTTTTGGACTTTTATTTTGACATTTACGCGGCTTTTGTGGCCTTTCATGCATTTTTTCCTCAACAAAGGGTATGTTCTATTTGTTTTTGTGAAAATTTGATGAATAATGAAAATAATGAAAAAATAGTCTGAATGGTCAATAGATTTATTTGATAAAAAATTTCTCTAAAATATTAGTTTTGAATGTACTGAATGATTTTAACCTCAAATTTTTATATTGATAGATTTTGATTGATCTTTTACCGTGTAAAAAACAACACTCTTATTTTTAAGATAAATTTTGAACAATATGAATATCTTATATCAATCTAAATATTTTTAAGGAACATTGTTATATGTACAATTAAAAATAACTAAAACAATTAATATATATATACATAACAAGTATTATGTAATGTGCATAACATATATTATGTTGTACATGTTATACACAACATATATTACATATTATGCACATCATGTATCACATGTTATAAAGTAACATGATATTGCAACATGTGATATATGTTGTATACAATATGTCATATATGATGTTGATAATATTTAATATACGTTGTGCATATTACATATTATATATTGCATAAAGTTTATTAACTATTTTAGTTGATTTTTTTTCTATTATGTATTAAGATTTTTCCTTTTTTAAGATGAAATGATTCATGTGTATAATATTATTAGAATTAAATTGAATCTCTTAATATGATATATAATAAATGAAAAATGATAATATAAATTCAAGTTTACGGTGAGTTCTACATAATAACATATCAATCAAGTATTTCATAATATTATTATAGTTATAACATTTAATTATATCTTGAATGATTAATATGATACTACATATAGGATTCATCGTGAACTCAAGCTTATATTTACACATTTCATAATAAAAAGTTCAAACTCTACTATTTACTGATTAAATACATATGGATTCGTGAGATGTTGATATTAAATTATACGGGTAATATTAGGTGTAGATGTTTTTTAATATAATATTTCTCTTTGTTTATTTTGTCTTCTTTGCTCTGTGTCACTGTCACATTGTATTTTTCCTCGAGATGAGAGCATGCTTTTTCTACTGAGGAAGTTACTATATAATTTACTGTGAAGACTAATAAAGTGTTTTAAATTTCATTAATCATACTAATAATAATAATAATAAATAAATAAATAAATAGTTTATACTTTATATCATGTGGCGTGCTGATCATGAGTAGGTGGAACTTGACAAACACCTACTTCCCAATCCCATGAACAAATGTTGTGCTAATACTATATTCTGCAGATCTAGTGCCAAAACACCATCATATACCTGTTTCAATTTAATATATTCTTCAAGAACAGAAAACAAGACACATACACTATTTCTCATTTATTTTGTAAATAACTTCTTAATTAATACTACTTTTAGGTTATATATATATATATATATATATATATATATATATAATATAATATAATAAGAAATTTTTAGTGCACAATAAAAAATCAATCAAAACAGCTAACAAATAATGCACGATATATAATATATAATATGCATACTGTATATTAAAAAATTATACACAACATATATGACATAATATGTGTACAACATATATTACATGACTAGTGTCAATATAGACTCGGTTTCACGGTGTACCCTACACGTGGCAATATTGCCACGTGTAGGGTACACCGTAAACTCGAATCTATATTATCATTTTTCATATTACATGTAGTAACATCATATTTCTTTATAACATGTGATATATGATGTGCATATGTGATATATATTGTATAGAACATGTAATACATGTTATGCATAAACATATTGAGTGTTTTGACTATTTTTTCACTCTGTATATAGTAATGCCCTTGATATATATATTTTTTATACCATAAAATCAATCACAATATTCAATAACTCAACTTTTTAAAATTTTTAATTCAATTTTTAATATTATATATTAATCAAATATTTAAAAATTAAATTAATAATTTCAAAAAGTTGGATTACCAACTTAAAAGGTTTTCTCTGACTTGAACTGAGATGTGATTCTATTACAATTTCTTTTTAATTTTAATACAATGTATACTATATTACCATATTAAATTTATATCATACCAAATGCTTCTACTAGTATTTATGCAATAAAAATAACTAAAGATTATTCTAAAATCCAGATACTTTAAATTTAGAATGAAAGTAAAGTGAGAAAATGATAGATTAATTATTATTCGACCACTTGTTGAAAGCCAAATATAATAGTAATTATTGATTCAAGGGGTAATTAATTTTTCATTTTTGGACTTTACAATAATATTCTAATATGATTATTTTAAATCTACAAGATACCTCTTCATATATAGGGAATAGACAAAGATAACTATATTGTCCTGACTCCTGAGCACCATATTGTGTTGCTCTTAGGACCACTTAGTTTTCTGGTTCTGGCTTCAAATTTTTGAAGATTTTCCTTTTCTTTCTGGGTTTTGTGGTGATGTAATAGTACTATTGGAAGGTAAAAACTTGCTTGTGCATGTCAGAATTAATGAACTGACTATGCTTCTAAAGCACTTTTTGTAGTTTTGTAATTTTGTTCTGTCTGAATACTTTCCTTACTTTTTGTTCCTGAAAGCCTTTTGTTCTTTCTGCACATGATTAATTGCAGTACTCTTTTTTTTCATTTATGAGCATCTTTCACTTTTATGCCTTCCAATTATTTGTTAAAAGGTACCCTTTTATTTTGCAGCCATGTTTTGACTAAACAAACTTTTGATTCTTTTTTGCAGAGTGGTTTATGAGACTTTTACAATCTCAAGTTCTTTCTCTTGTGTACACAAACATGTCTTCTGAAGCTTCAACTTGGATAACTTCATTGTCATGTTCATCATCATCATCATCACTCTCAACTCTACCACAATGGCTAAGATTTGTTTTCCTTTCTCCATGTCCTCAAAGAGCTCTTTTCTCTGCTATTGATGTGATACTCTTGTTCACCCTTTTTGTTTTTGCAATAATAAAACTCTATTCAAGGTTCACTTCAAATGAAAACAACCATACCAACAATGATCTTAACAAGCCCCTTATAGGAAACAACACTAGAGCTTTGACCATAACAACAATATGGTTCAATTTAACCCTCATTGCAACTTCTGTTTTGGCTGTTTTGTTCATTGTTGCTTCTATTTTGGTATTTAGCAGTTCCTCTCAGGTTCCAATATGGAAGAATATTGATGGAGTGTTTTGGCTTGTTCAGGCCTTAACACAAGTTGTTCTTGCAGTTTTGATAATCCATGAGAAGAGATTTGAAGCTGTTGCTCACCCTTTATCTCTTAGAATCTATTGGATAGCGAGTTTTGTGGTTGTTTCTTTGTTTACAACTTCTGGGGTTATTCGTTTGGTCTCAGTGGATGATGTGGGAGGAACCAATGGATTCAACTTTTTGGTTGATGACATAGTTTCTTTCATTTCTCTCCCAATTTCAATTTTTCTGCTCTTTGTTGGGATCAAAGGGTCTACTGGGATTAAATCCAGTGAAGAATCACGGGCTCTTGTTGATGGAGAAATCAAAATTTCTGAGAGTTTATCCAATGTTACTGGCTTTGCTTCGGCTTCTTTTGTATCCAAGGCCTTTTGGATTTGGATAAACCCTTTATTGAGTAAAGGGTATAAGTCACCACTGAAGATTGATGAAATTCCAACGCTTTCGCCTCAGCATAGAGCCGAGAGGATGTCATTGATCTTCGAATCCAAATGGCCTAAATCACACGAGAGGTTGAATCACCCGGTTCGAACCACATTGATTCGGTGTTTCTGGAAGGAAATTCTCTTCACTGCATTCCTTGCCCTTGTTAGGCTATGTGTCATGTTTGTAGGACCACTTCTCATACAGAGTTTCGTCGATTTCACAGCAGGGAAAGGAACATCTGAATATGAAGGTTACTACCTTGTGTTGATCCTTCTCTGTGCCAAGTTTGTGGAAGTTTTATCCACTCATCATTTCAACTTCAATTCTCAGAAGCTTGGCATGCTTATAAGATGCACACTCATCACTTCTCTGTACAAGAAGGGGCTTAGGCTAACATGTTCTGCTAGGCAGGAACACGGTGTTGGGTCTATTGTGAATTACATGGCTGTTGATGCTCAGCAACTGTCTGATATGATGCTTCAGTTGCATGCTGTGTGGATGATGCCGTTACAACTCGGTATCGGTATGTTGCTGCTCTACAATTGCCTAGGTGCATCAATGGTTACTGCCTTGATTGGACTAATTCTTGTGGTTGTGTTCATCGCGGTAACTACCAAGCAGAACAAAGGGTACCAGTTTAAGGTCATGATAAACCGTGATTCGAGGATGAAGGCTGTGAATGAGATGCTCAATTACATGCGTGTGATCAAGTTCCAAGCTTGGGAGGATCACTTCAATAAGAGGATCTTTGGGTTCCGTGAGTCCGAGTTCGGGTGGCTTTCCAAGTTTATGTATTCAGTTTGTGGCAACATCATTGTGTTGTGGAGCACACCATTAGTGATATCAACTCTAACATTTGGTACAGCTATTTTGCTTGGAGTTCCACTCGACGCAGGCACAGTTTTCACCACGACAACCGTGTTTAAGCTCTTGCAGGAACCTATTAGGACCTTCCCACAATCAATGATATCGCTCTCGCAGGCGCTGGTATCGCTCGGGAGGTTGGATAGGTACATGTCTAGCAGGGAACTGTCGGATGATTCGGTTGAGAGAGAGGAAGGGTGTGATGGACATACTGCTGTGAAGGTCAAAGATGGGATCTTTAGCTGGGATGATGAAGCCAAGGAGCAGGACTTGAAAAACATCAATTTGGAGATTAATAAGGGGGAGCTCACAGCCATTGTTGGGACTGTTGGGTCTGGAAAATCTTCTCTCCTTGCATCAATTCTTGGTGAGATGAACAAGATTTCTGGAAAGGTATAAGTTTTTTGGTTCAGTAATGTGAAATATTTGTCTTATTTATACTAAGATGGTGAGCCTCGGCACAATGGTATGGTTGTTGCCGTATGGCCTAGAGTTATAGATTCATGGGTTCAAATCCTGGAAACAGTCTTGAGCTGCTGTAGACTCTATATATCTAGGCTTTTAGTACAACCTATAAGCCTTCACTTCGCGGTTTACCGTAACCTTGCCTAGTGTCTGATACCCTCAGCTCATATTTACTTACTATGTGGTTACAAATTTGTGCCATGATGTTCATTTCTGATAGTATACTTTGGTGATAGGTTCAAGTTTGTGGGAGTGTGGCTTATGTTGCACAAACAGCTTGGATTCAAAATGGGACCATTGAGGAAAACATTATCTTTGGTTTACCAATGGATAGACAGAAGTACAATGAAGTCATCAGGGTTTGTTGCTTGGAGAAAGACTTGGAAATGATGGACCATGGGGATCAGACAGAGATCGGAGAGCGCGGCATCAACCTGAGCGGTGGACAGAAGCAGCGCATACAACTCGCCAGGGCCGTGTATCAAGACTGCGATATATACCTTCTTGATGATGTCTTCAGTGCTGTTGATGCACATACTGGCTCTGAAATATTTAAGGTAGTTACTCTCTCTCAAGTCTTTGTTCCCTAGTCTTAGCATTGTATAACTTTGATTGATTCATGTGTTACTCGAAATTAGTTGGCAAGTGCTAGTTTTGTTGCTTGATGTCACTTTTGTGAATTGTTCTATTATGAAATGACAGAGAATATTGAGTTTTTTCACTTTGTTTTGTTACAAATTTATGTGGGCAGAGATCAAAATTAAGTCAATTTTTTTGGTATGTTTTTTATACAGGAATGTGTGAGAGGAGCTCTAAGAGGAAAGACCATAATTCTTGTAACACATCAAGTGGATTTCCTACATAATGTGGATCTTATTATGGTAAGATTCTTTGCAATGTTTTATATCTAACATTCCATCATAATTTTAACTTGTTATGTGACTGAAATGTGATTTGCTTGCTATTAGGTGATGAGGGATGGCATGATAGTACAATCAGGAAAGTATGATGATCTACTTGATTCCGGATTGGATTTCGGTGCTTTGGTAGCTGCACATGAGTCCTCTATGGAGCTAGTTGAACAAGGCACGACCAATCCCAACGAAAATTCTGACAAACCGATGAAATCTCCAAAGGGAAATTCTAATCACAGAGAGGCCAATGGTGAAAGCAACTCTCTTGACCAGCCTAAGTCTGAGAAGGAAGGTTCTAAACTCATTAAAGAAGAGGAGAGGGAAACCGGGAAAGTCAGCTTGCATATCTATAAACTCTACTGCACCGAGGCTTACGGGTGGTGGGGCGTGATAGTAGTAATCTTTCTTTCTCTTTTCTGGCAAGCAACTACAATGGCGAGTGATTATTGGCTGGCATATGAAACCTCAGCAGAGCGCGCTCAAGTCTTCGATGCTTCTCTGTTTATTTCCATCTACGCAGCTATTGCGGCAGTTTCAATTGTTCTGATAGTGCTAAGATCATTCTCTGTCACAATCGTGGGGCTAAAGACGGCGCAAATCTTCTTCTCACAAATTATTCATAGCATCTTGCATGCTCCTATGTCATTCTTTGACACTACTCCATCAGGAAGAATTCTCAGTAGGGTAAGAACTCGAGCGATTCAAGTATGATGTATAAATTTTCTATGTTACTTTCATATTTCAAGTGCATACTTCTAATGACTTCTATTTGTTGTTTTTTTAAACCTTATACAGGCATCCACTGATCAGACCAACATTGATATCTTTATCCCTTTCTTCCTCAACTTTGTTATAATCATGTACATTTCGGTGATCGGCATCTTCATCATTACATGTCAAAATTCTTGGCCAACAGTCTTCTTACTAGTTCCTCTTGTTTGGTTGAACCTCTGGTACCGGGTATGGATATGATTTTTCTGTTACTCAAATATATTTCTGGCATAATTCTTATGTGTCTATAAGGATTTTAAGCAAAAAACATGACACAGACACAACTGCTTTTTCTTTATTATATTGACAATGCAATGTCTAAAACCTTAAAATTTCTGCGGCTGCAAAAGCGAATTGATGTGCTTACTCTACAACTTGAAATATTTGTAGTTACTCACTCAGTCACTTGTTTACATCTGAAATCTGTACTTAGAGTTTCATTTGTTCACAACTAAAATATATCTCATCCACCTTATGTTAACTGTTGGCTTTATTTGGTCATCGTCACCTTCATCATCGTAGGATTCGATGAGCTTAAAATAAAGTTGCACATTTTCACCATTGCAATTGGCTATAGTTTTTTTTACTTAAAATGGAAAGAGCCTGATCTAACACTAGCATTTCTTGTGTTTCCTTTTTGTTGTTGGTTTTTCAGGGCTATTATCTTTCTTCGTCTCGCGAGTTAACTCGCCTCGATTCAATTACAAAAGCACCTGTCATTCATCATTTCTCTGAGAGCATTTCCGGGGTCATGACAATCCGGGCATTCAGAAAGAAGAAGGAGTTTTCTGAAGAAAATATTAAGAGGGTGAATAATAATCTGAGAATGGATTTCCACAACTTTGGTTCCAATGAATGGTTGGGATTCCGCTTAGAATTGCTTGGTAGTTTAGTTTTTTGCTCTTCTGCTATGTTCATGATCATGTTACCAAGCAGCATCATAAAGCCAGGTAAACTGCTTAAACTTTAGTTCATACCTTCAATATATGATTATACGGCTCAAATTCTTTCCTCGAGCTGTTATATAAAATTTACTCCTCTTACTCGATATACTAGATATATTCCCTGTAAATTAATATTTTCATGTTTGTCCTCAATAGAGGAGAGTGTAGCTCTCAAATAAGAGAATATTTCTGTCACTATATGAACTTTTGGAATAATTACCTGTTCTATATAAAATTCTTTGCAGAACACTTTATGATCCACTTATACAACTTTCAATCCCTGTAAAAACAAGTCCCTTTTGTTGTAGGGTGCAAAAAAGTGTAACAAAAAATAGTACTAACCACTTGCTGCATTTTGTCTTCATGCCACTTATTTATCTTTTAGTGTAAGAGAGAAAAAATGGGAAGAGTATATTTGTCCTTCATATATTAGGCATGTTTGGATGTTTTTGATAAAGTTAAGTAAATGAATTGGGGTTGGTTAGTTGGGCTGAGTACAGTTGTCCTTCATATATTACTGCTATATGACAAAAGTTATAAATTTTGAGAAACAATGTGGTCCACATAAAACCAATCATACAAAACTTAGAAAAAAGTACAAATTGCCAAAACTATAATACTGTTTTAAATAACAATTCTGTCCACATGAAACAAAAAATACAAAAAAGGAAAAAAAAAAAAAGAATTTAGTGAAAAACAGTATAATTATTATTCTTGTGAGAAAAAGTGGATCCAATTGTTGAACAAACAGAAATAAAGAAAGTGGTCCTATTACACTGTGACTCTACTTCTTTGCCAACAGTAGTTCTGTGTTATGGTACACTTCAGGAACTTATTTAATGCATGATCTGAAAAAGTCTCTACCATCAATTTAATGCATTAACTGCATGCAACCTGAACATATAGTGAGAGTGAAAATAGGCTAAAGGCAAAGTAAAACACATAGCAGTAATAAGAAAATGACTTCAAGATGATGCTCCTTTAAGATATTCTACTACTGTTATATTATATCCATGATCTGTCTATAGTTACATCATACATGTGGAAAATAAGGAAAATGATAATATAGACTCGAGTTTATGGTGAATCCTACACGTGGCAACATATCAACCAAGAGTTTCATAATATTATTGTAGTTATAACTTTTAATTATGTCTTGAATGGTTGATATGTTGCCACGTGTAGGGTTCACTGTGAACCCGAATCTATATTAACACTACTCGGAAAATAATGTGAAGTATATAGTATGTGTTGGACAATTACTACTAGGTACTATGAAATAATACTTATATTGCAGTCAAAATTTTGTTGTGATGATAAACTGACAATGTTGTTCTGCTTGATGTAGAAAATGTTGGTTTGTCACTTTCTTATGGAATGTCCCTAAATGCCGTGATGTTCTTCGCTATATACATGAGCTGTTTCGTCGAAAACAAAATGGTGTCTGTTGAGAGGGTAAAACAGTTCACAAACATTCCATCAGAAGCAGCATGGAAAATTGAGAATCATTCGCTTCCTCAAAATTGGCCCGGTCAGGGCAATGTTGACATCAAAGACTTGCAGGTACCTAGAATGTGAAAAAAATTGACTATTTCCTTTGAAATTAATAATCCATTGTGTTTATTCAATTGAAAAATGACTGTTAGATAGAAATTTTACTAGTTGCGAAAACAATGTCACATGATTATTGATTCCTAGACAAATAAGTGAGTTATATTATACCATTTCAATTCATCTAACAACTACCATGATTTCGGTTAAAGATTCTGACTATATTTTTCTAGCTGTGTAGCAGCATTGTTCGGTTTTGACATATTTGTTAATGCAGCTATCCTTGAAATATTCTGTGATGTCTTTTTCATTGTTAACTACTGCAACTTGTTCCTCATGGTTAATAACTTGAACCGATGTAAAAACAGGTTAGATATCGTCCAAACACTCCTTTGGTTCTTAAAGGAATCACTTTAAGCATTAGTGGAGGAGAAAAGATTGGTGTTGTTGGTAGAACAGGAAGTGGAAAATCGACTCTGATTCAAGTGTTCTTCAGGCTGGTGGAACCTACAGGAGGGAAAATCATCATTGATGGAATCGACATTTCGGTCTTAGGGCTTCATGATCTTAGATCAAGGTTTGGTATCATCCCTCAGGAGCCAGTCCTTTTTGAAGGAACAGTCAGAAGTAACATTGATCCAACTGGACAATATACAGATGATCAGATATGGAAGGTAAATATTCCATTATTGTCTTTGTAATGCTTGAAATTCATGCCACGACGAATTCCATTTGAAGATTGTAGTTTTATTATTATATTTTGCTATGATTAGTGTCATGATTCATAAGCTGTATGTAATTTGAAGGTAAATAATGTGAAGACTTATGTAGTGATTTTCAAATTTTAACTTATTAGAGTAACGAGAATCAAACTCTAGACAAATTCTTTCAAGAGACAGATACGTCTCATAACTATCTCTTCTAAAAGTTTAGGCTGTTAGGTAGAGTCATATGAATGGTTTTGTATCTAATAACTTTTTATTGATGCAGAGTTTGGAACGTTGCCAATTAAAGGATGCCGTGGCTTCCAAGCCTGAGAAACTCGACTCGTTAGGTACTTTGAGATTCTCAACTATTTTCTTTATGATCCGCTTGAGTTTCGCTTCCATCTAATTTTCCTTTTCAACTAATGGCAATGTTGTTTTTGACTTTATTATAGTTGTTGATAATGGAGATAACTGGAGTGTGGGGCAGAGGCAATTACTTTGTTTAGGGAGGGTCATGCTTAAGCAAAGCAGGCTCTTGTTCATGGATGAAGCAACGGCTTCCGTTGATTCTCAAACCGATGCAGTGATTCAGAAGATCATCCGAGAGGACTTCGCCGCGCGTACCATCATCAGCATTGCTCATAGGATACCAACAGTCATGGACTGTGATAGAGTTCTTGTCATAGATGCAGGTATGTTATTGTTTCACTTGCTTGTTCAATCATGATAGAAAAATTTTCAGTTGCAAATTTCTCACCCTTTTGCATGCAAACTAACCTTTTACACTTGTAACTTCATACATATTTTTTGAGGAGTCCTTAATTCTTATATGCTTTTAGCCTTTAGAGTACTGCAACAACAACCAACTAAACATTGTCCTACAAAATGAGTCGGTTCAGTTATATGGATCAGACAATGTTGTCATAGTGCTTTGTTATATATTATTTATATGCTTTTAGAGTAATGAGAACATTTCCGATTTTCTCGGAATAGGAGAAAAAATAGTCGCTATGATTCATTTACTATTTGACACAACGACCACAAAACCTGAAGTGTCAAATGGTAAATGAATCGGAGTACGACAAAAAATCTTGCTCTGAACCATTCTAATACCATTCATTATTTGAATGACTAATGTTGGTTTTCACCTAAGAATTTATCTTCATTATAAGATCTTATTGACTTCACAATTTTGACTACAATGTTATCTAAGTTATGTTCATTTTTGTTCTCTTTTTCACCATAACAGGGCGTGCTAAAGAATTTGACACACCCTCCAACTTGCTTCAGAGGCCATCACTTTTTGGAGCATTAGTTCAAGAGTATGCAAATCGATCCACAGGACTATAACAAATTGGAAATTACATATCTTCCTAAAGTGCAAGAAGCATTATTTTGAATTGATCTCAGAAAAAAAACTAGTTTAGATAGAGGTGCATCCACCATTGCAAAAAAGATTGATTTAAAGATGTTCTGTTTCATCCCTCTAATATAATTTTTGACCAATCAATCTTATGATCAATTCCATTCTAATTTGCATTTTGGCCTAAGTAGTAGTTCTAGTATACAAAATGTAGGGATAGAAAGGTCCTAAATATTTTTGTTACTACATTTCTAGTGTAATAGATAATTAAGTTGGTCTCCTTTGCATTGAGTTTTGAATTATGCACCTTTTGCAAACTTTGAACTTGTGATTTAAGTTTTTGATAATAACATTGAATCTTGGTTATTGCTTTTTTCTTTTTTAAGCATAATTGGTAATAGCTCAGGAAAATATATATGTTTGATGAGTTATTTTTGAAGTGGTTCAATGATTATGTGATGAAATTCTTTTGATGGTATTTAAGATTGGATCAATAAAGTGAAAATAACTTTATTGATTCAAAGGTGAAAGCTAAAGTGAGATTTTCACTTTAGAGGATCCAAATTCAATTAAATATCAGTGTCTATGAACCAATTAAGATGTTTTAAAAACTAAATTATCAATTTAAGTAACCTAATATTAGTTGTTCCAAATTCATGTAAAAAAGTATATCAATAATATTTGATTGACAATGAAAAAACAGTCAAACCAGTCAATGGGTGAATTTGGCAACTTTTTAGTTCAAAAAATGCTCTTTTAAAGAAATTAATTTTTAGTGGACGGAATGATTGTGATCCAAAATCTCTATATTGACTGATTTTGACTAATTTTTTCAATGTATACATATCAGCACTCAAAGTATAAATGATATGATATGATATCATAATAAGATTGAAATGTTAACTACCTATGGATACCAACTAGTAGCATAATAACCAAATGTAAAAAATTTACCAATGAAGTGCCAAAATCATATGTGCATTATTATGCCCTCCCCCAAAAATAATCCAATAATAGTTGGTAGCATGAAATTTAAGCTATATGGCAAATTGATGCCTTTTTTGTGCTACCATTATATCACTGAAGTATAAGCCTTAACACAACTTTAGATACAAAAAATAAATACATAGTTGCATTTTCAGCCCTAAAACTACTATTGGAACTATATACCAAAGGCTTTTTTATACTTAAGATTATATTCCCATGAAGGCCCTACATTGTGATTCCCAATGCTCCTTCACCTGTTTAACCCTTTCTACCCTCTCCATCTGAAGCCTTTCCTCCCAGTAATCCTTGCAGCTGTAAAAAAAATGTTGAAATTATTGTTAGATTAACTCACTTGCAAAAGTATATATTATTATTATGTATAGGTCTGTAAGTATTTTTGCATTCGTTTCCTTCGTTAGTTATTATGTTTTTTTCCCTTTTTCAGTCACACTAATCGATTTTGCTGATAAAAAAGAGACATGATTTGAAAATACATTATTTTCATGCAATAAATGACGTCGTACCTTCGGCCTAACAGAACATTTAATTCTTCCAAGTGCACAGCACCTTCATGCATTCCTCCCTGCAATTAACAAAAACAAAACTCAATATAATTTGCCAACAAATTTTGATATACTCTTTTATGGTATAAGATCAATAATAGTTGTTCAGAAAAAAGATGCCAAAAAATGAGTGAACTTCTACAAAAGTGCAATACATCATTAATCACACATAAAGAAGCTGAAGGAAGAACAAATCAAAATTAGAAACCATCATAATTCCTTGTTTGGTTTCAATTAAGATAATGTTCTAATAATTAATATTGTGCGTCCAAACACGTTGGTTTTTCAATGTACCAAAATTTCTCAATTTTCCGAATAGTTAAATAATACTAGACAAAGAGAGTAATCAATAAAGGGTGAAAATATGAGTAATTGAATTGCATCATATGCACCAAATTGATATAAGCAATGGATGAAATTAGAACTAAGGACATGTTGAAGTTGTAGGAAAATTTTGGTATCTATGGTTATGATTTATGTTAATCTTACTTCTCTGCATAGAGGACATTTCTCTCTAGGATCTGCCGCTTTAAGTCCATCAACAATAGTTACTGATGCAGCTGAGCAAGCACAAGTGTAACAGAATATGTGGCCACATGTTAAAGCTACTGGATCAAACACTGTGTCCTGTGTAATGGAATTAGCCAAATAAAAATCATTAAAGGGAAAAAAAAGTGAAGCATCATAGTATCTGATATGGTACGAGGATACAGTACAGACCAAACTACGAACATGTAAAATACAAATAAAAATGTCTAAACATATCTGATACGGTATGTATTCAGTGCAGATATGTCGAATTTTTTAGGCTACAATAATTGTGGAATTGACATTGAAAATTAAGTGAAATCCAAGTATAACTTACCAAGCATATAGAGCAAGTCAAATCAATATCAACTTTGATGGAATCAAAGAGCTCACAAGTAAGTGATGGTTTTCCATCCTTAAATGTAAGGGAACATCCATCAAACAAGGCACATGCTTTCCTTGACTTGACATTTTTTTCCCTTAAGTTTATGTATAGTGCCATTAACTCAATAAGCCAAGGACTCTGCAGAATCTCCTTGTGCATTGTCTGAACTTGTGACTTGAATAATTGCCCTTGTTTTGAATAATGAATCTGCATTCATTAGGAGAATTTCACATAAATTCCCAAAACTTAAAATGAGAAATAAGGAGAATTTTCACTAGTACAAACCAAAACTCGCACTTAATGTCGATCTGGATAGCCAGAATGAAAGAACACACACCTTATCATACTTCTTGAGTATTTTGCGAATCGCGATGGCGTTGATCAGCGCATAAGTGACGAGATCTTTGCCTTGTTTAACAAGAGCAGAATGCTTATTTTGTGATTTCCCTTTCAACCAGAAAAAGTACTTCCTGAATCCAGAAGCAAGATGAAGCTCAAGCAACTTCTGTGCTCGCTGGTTGAAGCATCCTACAATCTCTGACACTTCATGGAGAAGTGAAGGGAAGAATGTTCCATCACACACTGCAAAAATTAATCATATTGATTAAGTTATCTTAGATGCATTAAATCAGCAATGCAGTTTATTGATCTTCCTTATTAAGCTTCTATAAAGAGTTTTAGGAAATCAATCTTGTACTTGAAAATTTTGTGAGATTTATTTGGTTCTCAAGTTAGTACAAACTTTTCCTAATCTTGATGACCGAATTGATATCTAACAACTCTTCGAAATTTTACCCTGACGTCAAATCATCTAAAGCGAGATTCTAATATATATTGTAACATCAATTCAGTGACATCCTAAGATTAAAACAAAACACAAAACGAATAAAAGAAAAAAAAAGCTACATACACAGAAAATAAGGTGAATCCAATTATAATCAAATATCAAAACTGTGTAAATATGAGTGTAGATTACACATGATAATATGATATGCATATCCTCACTTTTGATCTCTCAAAATTTACAATTTCTCATATTTTTATTCTTAAATTATGTGCCTAATCAACATTAAGGATGAACAGATTGCACTTATGAGAGAATCCTCTCCATCTTTCACAACAAAAACCTTACAATATTGAAAGAAAATATTAAAAAATAATAACAACAAGCCGTATCTCAACACTGGTTACATGGATTAAACAATTTCATTGCGGTCTGTTATGAATCATGTTAGGAGAATATTGACCAACAAAATAAAAAAATCACATGAATCAAACGGCTTTACAGCATTCTGTCATGAATCATATTAGGATTTAACCCATTAACCCTAAAAAGAAGAATATTAACCAACAAAAATTAAAAAAGAAAAAAACTAATTTTGATTACCTGGGCATTGATTAGGGCAAGAATTAATTCCATTATGATTTCTATGTGATGATTCACAACCCCTACACTTTTTCATGATCTTCTTGAGCTTCTTGAATCCAACCACAGGAAGTTTCTCTTCCTGGCATTGCATGTACTCTTGGTATGTCTTACAAAACTTCATCTTTTTCTCATAAACAACAAGAACAAGAACAATATAATAATCTTTGTGTTCGATTTCCAATATATAGTATCAACAATAAACTAAGGATATATTTGAGTACCTTAGAAGATTGTTTTAACAAATCAAATAACAATAAAAAAAACCACAAACACAAGTTAAAACAATCACATAGTGGGAATTAAAAATGAGATTCAATTTTTCTTTCTATTTTTTTAGGGTTTTATATAATTGTTAATTTCCGAAATCAAGTAACCGAATCATAGTTGTGTGGCCTAAGTTTAACGGATTGACGCGTACAAAAAGGGTTAATTTGATTTTGAATTAAGGTGGCGCCCCCAATTTTTTCTACTATGAAAAAGTCAAATCATATCTAATATCTCTCATTGCTAATCTAATATAGCTAGTGACACTAAAGATTTTAAAATTAACAAAATAAAAATAAAAAATGAACTGGATGGATGAATTAAAGCATAAATATTCGAGTAATATTATATGTACACTATAAAATTAATTATCATTAGCTACTATATGTAATAATTTAACCTTTTAAAATTATTAATCCAACTTTTAAAATGTTGAATTATTGTATAATATTAAAAGTTGATAAATTGTTTTAAAATTTTAAATAAAATATTACATATGATAGTAAATAATAGTAATTGATTTTATAGTGTAAAAAATTTGTGGCTTATTTATCCGGGTAATCTTTGAAAATGATGTTCTATTTTAGTTAACAAATAAATAAATTCAGATGAAACATTGTGACAACATCATGACTTTCTAGTATCTTCTGATATTTTTCTTTTTTTAAATGAAAGATTTGAATTTATTCAAGAAACAAATAAAGGATAAGAGATAAAACATGGAAAGTGAAAGCTCAAGTCCGGATGAGTTAATTTATGAGTTACAATTTATTATGACATATTGGATCGGACCTTAAAAAACCCTAAATTCATATGCTAATCTATAAGCTTGCAATGAGATAATTATGGTATGATGAGAACTAAGAATTAATTAAATATACTAAGTATAAAATACATAAATATCTAATCTTATATTATTATATTAGTTAAAATGTTTGACTTTTAGTCTTTTACACCTAAAATTGGCAAAATATGACATGTACAAACATATATATAATTAGATCACAATATGAAACACTTCTTTTATATTAAAATTGAAACACAACTAATCTCAAAATTTTAATCCAATAAAATGAACGAAAGATGAAAGTTTAAACAAACATTTATCTTAGCCTGTTAAGAAAAAAAAAAAGTTTCATGTTATGAAATTTATCATAAATTTGGATAAAGTTGAGCATTTCTCGCCAATGAATACTTTGTTTTTTAAGTGAAATAGTTAATTTAATGAAAAAAGTCAATTCGTGATTAATAAGTAATAATTTGTTTAATGTATATGGAAAACTATGGGTGTCGCTAAGAATTAAGGAAGTGTCTTGAAAACAATGATTGATAAACATTACCAAATGTTACAAACTATTTTTTTATGAAATTAATTTTTTAATAAAAGCGATAATATTTATCTGAGTGAAAAATCCATCAAACCCAAAACGATCTGCACTATGCAGCTTCACGATTAGAGCGATTGGTACGTTGTTTCACGAAAATATCAAAATAATAATAATTAGTATAAATTTATGATTTTTATATTGCAATTGTAATTTTTTTAAAACATGATTTAGCTAATCATTGTTATCTTATTGGTTTGAGGAAATATTACGTGATGATGGATTAATCAAGGCGAAATAATACGACTAGAGAACGAAGGAGGACGTGGTGTTTGGGAACATTGAGGAAGTGTTTGGTAGCTGTCCTAGTACACAAAAGATAGAGATTGAGAGAGATTAATCTTGTTTGATTTATGAGACAGAGACACAAATGGACAAAAATTTGTGTCCATGGACAGAAAAGACACAAAATTTGTGTCCACTCCACTCCAAAAGTGAAGGACGGAGAGAGACTGGAATGGACTGGTCATTTTAATGAAATTTTATGACCAATATACCCTTCATCACTTAACATAATTCTCATTATGTATATCCAAGGTCATTTTTACATGTTTTTATATAAGTCCACTATTATCAAACACAATACAAAAATATTTTTTGTGTCCTGTCCACTGTTACCAAATACCATATAGAGATACAGTCCCTTTGTGTTTCTGTCCATTTATGTCTTTATATCTCTGTCTTCAGTATCTTAGGACAACTACCAAACGCTACCTGAAAGTCTTTGGTAAAATCTACGGTGATAGATACATAATATAATATGTGATGATGGATTAATCAAGACGGAATTCTGAAACCTTTCCAAAAAAAATCTTACATAAATGAGATAAGTTTATGATAGAATCCGTGTGCCAAATTAAAAACAGACGAAGGTGAATCCGTGAATGAATCTTAGAGATAAAGAAGAAGGAAATTTCACACATGATAAAATTTTAGCCAAGTAATAGCTAAATGACAAAAGTCTCACATTCAATCATGAGTCATGACTCATCCAAAGAGGAAAAAGAAAAAGAAATTATAAATTAAATTTTTATCTTTTTCTTTTGCTAAAGGGGATAATTCATTGGCTTTTGCTTCATGAAGTTTGAGAATCAAATAAAGAATTCTTTTAATGTTCTTAAATTATTTTGCTTAAATTATTTGATCACATGTCACATTAAAAAATAAATAAATGTTTTTTAGATAGATACCCATAGCTATCAATATCTCTATTAATGAATCAAATGAACCAAAAAATCGAAATGATTATTATTTTAAAATGGAGATAGTAATAGTTACCTATTCAAGGGAAAAGCTAGGAAGGTTAGGGTTTTTTGTCTCTAAAATTTTTATTATATATCTTAATAAAAACTATGTTCGACGGTCAAAATATCAGTAATCACTCGTAAATGGCAAATAGACGCCTGGTTTTATTATTGACTAAAAGATAATTATTAAATGAAATCAATTATAATAGTTAAATAAATAAATTTTGTCCAAAATAATACGAAAATATTAAAAATATAATAATTTTAATATAATTTTATTATTTGATTAAAAAACATCTCATTTTAAAATTCACTTCAAGTCTTTAAAAATGTTGGACCGTCTCTAAAATTATATTTTATATTGAATAAATTTGAACATATTTTAATAGTCACATATTTTTGGATCACATCAATTGTCTCCTAAGTTAACAACTCACAGTGCCGCCGGTCCAGTTATGTATGCACCCTCACGCTTCCCTCAAACACCAAACCTCAAAACGACGTTAATCTGCTTTGTCGTTTTTACTTTTAGACCTACCTTCTACGTGTCAAATATTGAAATAAAAAAAAATGCCGATTCTATGTATTATGGCCGTATTAAAATTTTATAGTATTTTTTATGATAACTTTAACAATTATAGAAAGGTTAGCTCAAAGATTAAATATAGTTAATAAATAGTGCAAACTACTTTATACTAAAAATGTATAATAGAGATTAAAGAAAGAAAAATAATATTAAACCCTTAACTTTTACCTTTTGCATCAGATGAAATTCTGATGCTGATTTGGTAATAGTAAACAACAACGACAATATTCTTAGAAGTTCATTAATATGAAGTGTTAATTAACTTTTAACGCTATTTATTTATATATTGAATTGAATGGTACAAAGTTCTATATAATAAAAATAGTAATAATATATATGTACAAAGTATAGAAGTAGAAGGGTAATTTTATATAAGACATAGAGAAATAATTTTAGATTATTGGATCTAATATCAATAATCAAAATTAAAATGTAGAATTATATTATGTTTATAAATGATCATGTAACATTTTAAAATATTTTAATCAAAATTATTTATATATAATTATATAATTTAGATTTATTTCTACCATTCTGATATATCTATAACTAGATATATCATATATATATATATATATATGATTAATTAATTGATCATATTTTGATTAATGCATAATTTTTCATCAAAATCAATATCTAATATTCTCTTCTGTCTTTTTTAAATGTTTTTTTTTTACTTTTCATTCATTCACTTTTACTTATCTGTTTTACAATTTGGAGAATTTATTTCTTTTTTTCTATTATTTTATATCTTTGTCTATTAAAGGAGAGATAAAATTACAATAATTGATTATTGTAGAGTATTTTTATTATTTTAATTCTAACATTTAAATTTTCAATAAAATTTAATAATTATCTTAATTAATGTATATAATTAAAAAATATTTAAAAAGAACCGAATATAATAATAATTTCTTAAAAAAAACACCTTAAAATAGTCAACATAACAAATGATTAAAAACTTAAAACATAACAGCTGGACAACAAGAATTATATTTTGATTAAAAACTGATTAAATTTCAATATCCATCCCAAATAATCTAAAAAAATAATAATTTTCTGTTGGATAACATGTCCCTTGCTCCAGCACCTTCCTCTGCTTTTTCCATATATATATATATCTCTGTTTGTGTTTTGTGGCTCTGTGTTCCAACCAAATCAAACTCAAAACAAAAGACAAACTCAAACAAGAACCTCTTTTTTTTGTAACTGTTGTTATTGATTGGTGTTGATATATTATCAATGGCTACTTCTTCATCATCTTGTTCAGAAACAGAGAAACAAGTTATGATTGTTGCAATAGATGACAGTGATCATAGCAGCTATGCACTGCAATGGACACTTGATCATTTCTTCACGCATGTGACTACTCCAGTCTTCAAGCTTGTCCTTGTTCATGCCAGACCCTCAGCTACTTCTGCTGTTGGTCTTGCAGGCCCTGGTATATTATCTAAACATATTGTATATGCCGTCACCTCAATTTTTATTTTCATTTTCATTTTCTGTACCGTCTGTTTTCAGAATTTTGTAAAAGCGAAATGGTAAAAAGAGAAATAAATAGGACTGAAAGTAGTATTTTATTGTTTTCACTATTTTCATTGTGAATTTTCTTTTACAAAATTCTGAAAACTTGATTTAAAAAAATAAATAAAACAAACCCAATTTGTTTATTTTCTTTGGTTTGGTTTGAGATTTTTTTTTTATAATTTTTTTTATGTTGTTGTGATGGCTTTTTCTCACTTAAGTGTATGCAGGAGCTGCTGAGGTTCTGCCTATTGTGGACTCTGATTTGAAGAAGATTGCTGCTAGAGTTGCTGAAAATGCCAAACAAACTTGCATCAAGAAATCAGTAATTATTTATTTTTTTCATCTCATTCCATTTATTTCATTCTTGTTTATGTTTATTTTTTATTTTCCCCCCCAAAAAGTTGTCATATACATGATTTATTTACATGAATATAAAACCATTCACCTATTTTTAGCCAACAACTTGTGTTTTTTTTTGGGGGAGATATAGTTCATGATACTTTATTAGAGAAATAAAATTGCACCTTGACATAAATAATTGCAATCAAATGGTTGAATTGATAAGAAAACATATTTATCTGATTAATTTATTGAGCAGTGTAGATATTCAGATTTTAAACTGATGTAATTTGATGCTGACCTTGTATATATATATATATATATATATATATATATATATATATATATATATATATATATATATATTTATTGATACGTATTTGTGCTACACATATAGCACACATTACGTCTTATGTATAATACACGTTCGATACTAGTTGAACGTATTTCTATTGTACGACAAGTATTATTATATATATATATATAATTGGTTTTTGTCACCACAATCTAAATATCTTATCAGAATTAAATTAAGGCAAGAAAGAGTCAGATACTTATCTGATTAATTTTTGTGACAAGATAACAACATATTGTTACTTTAATTGATCTAATAATTGCCTGATAATTAATCTTAATCATCATATTATTCTATGTGGGGTTGGAAGCATAATTGTATAGTCAGCAATGTGTACTAATTAATTATGATGAATTATGATCTAATAGGCTTAAAACAAGATTAGATTCAAACTTACAGTGTGATTATGCATCATTAATGATCAGATTCAAACAGGATTAGCATTATCTCTGTTTGTTCTGTTCTTCATTTAATTTGTTCAGTCGTATATTAGTTCGACTCAATTTTATGTTCTTTTCCATTTTACTTCAATCATGATGGTTTCAGTACTTCATATGTTGGTTATGTACTTATGTTACTTGTGGAATAAGCGAAAATTTCTCGATCTCTGTATCAACGAATACTTCATACATCATTCCTTCTATCAGGTAACTGATGTGATAGTGGAAGTGGTGGAAGGTGATCCTAGAAATGTTCTGTGTGATGCTGTGGAGAAGCACCATGCTTCAATATTGGTTGTGGGAAGTCATGGTTATGGTGCTATCAAAAGGTAACACCCCATCCTTTAATTCTTTCATGATTGATGAGATAAGTTTAATAATAAAAATACTTTATTTTCTCATCTTGAATTGAGTTTCTTGCATTTTTCAACTTAACCATTGATTAATTTCATCACTATAATTACCAACACCAATGTAATTTAAATTTTTTGTAGTTTGATTTCAACTAGTATCCAACGTACGCTATATATAATATGTAATGTGTGCTATATGTATAGCACACGTCGGATATTAGTTGAACCTATTTTTATTGTACAACATACATTATCGATATACATATATATGACTCTTAGAGTAAGAAATTTTTTGTGATCTAATTCGTTCATGTTTCAACAATTTTATAGGATTTTATCCTTAATCACAAACATTTTTTTTTAACTTTTCTTTGTGATTAGGTTTTTTTTTTATATTTTATTCAGTTATGTTTGACAAATTTTTTTATTTTCAGGGCGGTTTTGGGAAGTGTAAGTGACTATTGTGCTCATCATGCTCACTGCACTGTGATGATTGTGAAGAAGCCAAAAACCAAGCACTAATTTCTAGCTTCTATATATAGTACAAAGTATAATAATAATAAGCATAATCCTTTTCAGCAAAAAGGACAAAAAGTCTATGATCTCTTGAAAAATTTGAACTATGTCTTTTCATAATTTATAAGCTGCAGTTTACTATATGAATGATTGAAACTTAAGGATTATGTAAAGAATTGGATTGATCCCCCTTTACTTAGGGGCCTTATCTTATTTTGTACATGAGAAATTACTGGATTAATGGATCTGCAGTTACTGTTATTTGTGCTAGTCATTTATGGAAGTGAATGAATATCTTTTCTTTTTGGATTATGTGTTTGATTGAATTTATAGTGTGCAAATTATGGTTTGGTTTATGTGTAATTTAACATAATTTTAACAAATATGTTGAAATGAATTCAAATTTAGGGTTTGTTTAGTTTATGTTTTTCAGTTTTTTACTAACCATTAAAATAAGAAAATATCTATTTCGGCTTTAATTTTTATTTTCTTAGCCAAATCCTAAAAATTGAGTTTCTAATAGTTAGCTAAGTTTTAAAACATTTATTTAGGAGTTTGAATTTTGGTAGTGTAAGTGGATGAATAGGGTTTTAGAGGTTCAACTCCTTTTAAATTAGTCACTATACCATGACTAATAAATTAAAAAAGAGGTACAATTGTAATAATCCAACTCACCACATGTGATATTGTCCATTTTGGGATTTAGATCCCCCTTAAGTCTCACATCGGTTGAAGAGACGAACGAAACATGCCTTATAAAGGTATTGATACCTTCCCTACGTGACTCGATTTAAAACCAGAGGGATCTAAGTCCTAAGACGAACAATATCTTATGCTTTCTTCTTATCTTTTGGGTCTAATACCATTCTTGATCTTTGGGGTCTAATACCATGAAATTTCACATGATCATGATCTTCAAGGTTCGAAGCTCTTTTTAAGTATTTGGAGAGAAGATAAGTGAAAGGAATAATAAAACAAGTGAGATGATTTTTTTTTTTTTTTTGTTTCAATTTACCTATTTTTCATTTGATGAGATGTCTCTTTCTGTCATGCATTTGGATCCATGCATATCCAATAAGGGATGATAACATCTATGTGAGTTTTAGAGACGTTTAGATATATAAAATCTTTTTATAGAGTGTTTGTATATATGAGGATTTGTGATTTCTTGAAATTGATATATGCATATAGAATCTTTTTCTTTTGTTACAAGGAAGGGGCAATAATATATAGCACCAAGTTGATAATTCCTTTATATTATTGCACACAAGTTGGTTCAATAAACAAGTGGCTAAAAATTGAAAGGGGGAAAAAATAATCATCATGCCTAAAAATTGTCATTGGCTGAAACTCTTAGAGATATGGATGGTTTAATCAATGAATTGAATATGCCTCCTTGGGAATTTTGCAATTTAAAGTTGAAAAATATTGTTGTTGGCTGAAAAAAGAGAAAAAAGAAAAAGACTTGTGATGCTGATTTTTTTTTTCCTTTTTGTTTTGATTCATGAACACTTCTTTTATGGTTTAGGGTAGAAAAAAAAAAAGCACATGACTATGTCCAACCATGCATGCAAGTAGGAAGGGAAAGAATTTTATTTTTAGATAAGTATGAAATTTCAGTCAGAAAATGAGAAAACACATAAGAGTATAAGACCATTTAAAATTGGTGAGTAAAATTTTAATTAGGAGATTTTTTAAGCCAACCAAACTAAGAAAATACTTATAATTGGATGTGCTATTTGATAGATTTTACTCCAAAAGGGTACACTTATTACTTCAGATTTAATTTTCATTCATAATATATAAATTGTTTACACAATCATCAAATCATATACTGTCACGTCAGCTATGATAGTATTTTCTTTCTCTCATTACCTTAAAAGTTATACAAATAAATAATTTTGATTAAATAATAGTGTAAAACACTTTTACACATATTTTGCACTATCAGTGCATAAAAATGAAACCTTATTTCTCCATCAAATAAAATGATTTACATAAACAATTTAAATATAATTTTTTTTACCTTAAATCTCAATTTCAACCAGAATCAATTATTTTCACAACATCCAAGACCAAGTCTGCAAATTTCTTTCCATACAACACATTCAATTTTTTTTTTATTTGGTTCCTCCATATTGAATTGTGCAAGTTAATAAGCATAAGCATATTATATTGGAACACCATAATATAATGATACTCTAATGAAAACAAATTTCAAAGCTTATTGAAACAAATGGCCAATAGAAACAAGTGATGGATCCTTCTCAAGTTCAATTGCTCCAACTATAGAGGTGTTTCTACTACCTCTCAAAAACTGGCTGTACCATTTTGCAGAGAGTTTTGGATATCTCTTCAATTCTGGATCATTCCGATCAACATAATATAGGCCAAAACTTGTCTCATATGCATCCAGTAACTCGAATAAGTCCAAGAAAGACCATGCAAAATACCCTTTAATATTTGATCCATTTCTGAGAACAAAAATTAGATGGCTAAAAGTTAGAAACATTCCTATAGTCTAAGAAGCACGGAAGCTGTGTCATGTATACGGTGTATTCGACTTGTGTCCATTGTGTGTCACGACATGTCGGACAGTGTCCAGCACTTGTCCAATCTAAAAAAAATTATTTTTTCTCGGACACGTATGGACGCTTGTTGGACACGTGCCCACCACGTGTCAATGTCCATCGGGTGTCGGACACGTGGACACGATATACTTCCGTGCTTCATTGGCAATAGCATAGATGTTAATCATTTTTGGCCTAATTTCGGTTGTGTGTGTGTGTGTTTTGGAGTTTGGACATTGGTTCATTACTTCAATTAATAATTTTGATTCCTAAGACATTGAAAAATGCTAAACCAACTATTGTGCCTTGTGACTTTGTGAGACTTTTTTGCAGTAATGATACAGCAATTGCATATACCTCAAGGCATCAAGCACAGCACCAATGTATCCATGATGGTATTTCACCCTTGACACATCTTCATGTGATGAATTCCTTGGTGTTCTTTGACCTAAATAACAACACAAGCCAAATTTTAGTATTACTCTTGAATCAACCCTTGAGGCTTATTGGAGAAATGTTTACTTGTCAACCTCTAGGAGCAACAAAAAAATAAAGATTTGTCATCTCAAGTTCATAATCAGTACATCAATTATTATGTTAAAAATGTAAGGAAAATAAGAGACCAAGATGTCCCACAAAAAAATTGATGTGTTGATTGATAAATGGTATGGAGCAAATCCTTTCTCTTGCTCCCATAACATCTAAGAATCTATCTTCGTGTACAAGAGTAAAACTACTTTAATAGCTTTGTCTATCACAACAAAGAAGATTTTTTGTCATGCATTTTACAATTCAACCCCTACCAAGTACCAACATCTAGATATGATTTTCCATAAACAAATCCATTGCAATTGTATATCATGTTCTATATTTATGTATATATATATATAGAGAGAGAGAGAGAGAGGAACCATTTTCATGAATGAATATAGGAAGATTGCCATAAAGGAGCTTGAAGTTATTCAGTTCTTCAAGTAAACTCCATGGTGTGACAGGGTACTGATGAACAAAGTAAAGCCAAATAAGTAATCTAAATAGATGAATCAATTAAGAGAATCATTACATGTATTTAAACAGTAGTTACCTCTTCAGTTGAAAATAAATCCTGTAAAACTGCCAAAACCAGGAAAGCAAGTCAATTAATTAACTTTTCCACAAATTATTAAGGGAATAAAATTGTAGACAGATTTCCAAATTAAAGTAACTAAATTATTTATTGGAGAATCAGGTGGGATATGGTGTGATGAATGAAATCAATACAACATGCTTATATGAACAACTTCAATCTTTCACTAAATGTGCTGTCAGAAATACTTAGCTCTGAGAACAAGAGAAAACATTTGTTTTAAACTATTTATTAATTGACACATTAATTTTGTGGATCATTGTTGTGTCTCATTTTTCATGCATTTTTAATTCAACAATTGATGTGTAAATAAGATTATGTTTGATAAGGTGTATATGGAGATAGTGATTTCTGTTTTAGAGTACGGAGAAAGTGGAGACAAAGACACAAAATATAAAGTCTATGTATAATGTTTGAATTAATGTACATGACAGTGATTTCTGATTTATCCTTATCAATTTTGTGTCCCCTCCAATCCTAGTTTTTCAAAAGACAGAAAATACACAAATTTTCTATCCTGTAATATAAATTTTCTATCATTTCCATAACCAAACATCTTCATATGTATTTCTGTCATGTACATTTCATCAAACGCAGCCTAACCCTATGCAAATGGAACAGAGTAAATGCTGTTATCCTCAAACATAGCAACGTACTTACACAGTATTTGTACAGCCATGTCTGCAGCAAAGTCTCTCGGTTCTTCCTTGAGAGTATCAGAATTGTCTGTGATATTAACATTGTTGTAATAAATTATACCTACAAAGTCACATGAGCCCTTGATCTGTTTTGATTCTTGGTTTGTGAAGGTTGGAAGTCTTGCACCTACATTTTTCTTCATGGAAATGGGATAGTCTCCATGCACTAAAGGTTCTACAATCCTGCAATACATATAAAACTATCATACCCTTTAATTGGTTCATTCTGTTTCATGTTTTCGTAACTTTGAAGGTTTGTAACTTACCACGACAACAACTAGTACTAATCCTTGTTCCACTATATGGGGTTGACTAAGGTTTGTAACTCACCGCAACAACAACTACTACTAATCCTTGTTCCACTATATGGGATTGGCTAAGGTTTGTAACTTACTGCAACAACAACCACTACTAAGCCGTGTTCCACTATATGGGGTTGGCTAAGGTTTGTAACTTACCGGCTTACCCCAACAACAACTACTACTAATCCTTGTTCCACTATATGGGACTGGCTAAGGTTTGTAACTTACTGCAACAACAACCACTACTAAGCCGTGTTCCACTATATGGGGTATATGGGGTTGGCTAAGGTTTGTAACTTACCGGCTTACCGCAACAACAACTACTACTAATCCTTGTTCCATTATATGGGGTTGGCTAAGGTTTGTAACTTACTGCAACAACAACCACTACTAAGCCGTGTTCCACTATATGGGGTTGGCTAAGGTTTGTAACTTACCGGCTTACCGCAACAACAACTACTACTAATCCTTGTTCCACTATATGAGGTTGGCTAAGGTTTGTAACTTACTGCAACAACAACCACTACTAAGCCGTGTTCCACTATATGGGGTTGGCTAAGGTTTGTAACTTACCGCAACAACAACTACTACTACTAATCCTTGTTCCACTATATGGGGTTGGCTAAGGTTTATAACTTACCGCAACAACAACTACTACTAAGCCGTGTTCCACTATATGGGGTTGGCTAAGGTTTGTAACTTACTGCAACAACAATTACTACTAAGCCTTGTTCCACTATATGGGGTTCGATAAGGTTTGTAACTTTCAACAACAACAAAACTACTAAGCCTTGTTTCACTATATGGGGTTGGCTAAGGTTTGTAACTTACCGCAACAACTACTACTACTACTAATCCTTGTTCCAGTATATGGGGTTGGCTAAGGTTTGTAACTTACCGCAACAACTACTACTAAGCCTTGTTCCACTATATGGGATTGGCAAGATTTGTAACTACTTACCACAACAACAACTACTAAGCTTTGTTTCACTATATGGGGTTGGCTAGGGTTTGTAACTTACCAACCAACATAAAAATCCCGGGCTCTTTGACATGCTATTCGGTCTTCATCTGTATCTGTTAGAGGAATGAAACCAAAAGTGTAAACTGAGATACCGACAAATCCCTGTTGCTTGTCCTGCAATGTGAACGCCATTAAAATTTAGTGCAAGTTGAAGCTTTTGAATCCGAACTCCTATAAAGCAAATAATAATAATAATAATCTAGCAAGTAAATACACTATATATGAAGAAAGATCAGCGATATATACCTTGTACTTTTTTCTGTACAATCTCACAGCCGAAGAATGTGACAACAGAATATGATGAGCTACTAGGTAGGGTTCATATGTTGAGTTGCCCTTAGTGATTTTTTTAGCACAGAATGGCGGAGAACACCGCTGAGGTGGGCTTGTTCCCTGATCATAACCACCATAGGCGAACACATTCGGCTCGTTTACAGTGGTCCAATACAAGACTCTGTCACCAAACTCTCGAAAACAAATGTCCGCATAGTTTGTGAAGTCTCTTCTGCATTCACATTTGATTTTGTTTATTCATATTTCTCAATTCTGTCTATTAGGTGCAAAAATCACAATGAAAACTCATATAAACAATTCATCAATCACCTTGCATGCACATTTTGGAAACAAGTGTAACAAACCAAGGTATTCAAGCAATCATCACATCAATGACATGTGAAATTCAGAAATTCAGAAACAAGCAAGTTTCAATGATTAACTTCAACAACATTATGGTTATGACAGCGCGAGAGTTCGTGAACATACATGATGTCGCGACTAAGCCAACCTCCATATTCATCATGGAGTGCTTGTGGAAGATCAAAGTTGTGCAATGTAGCATGTGGTTGGATTCCTGCTCAGGGAAAAAAGGAATCTATATCAGTTGAAGAAATAGCGAATAACTTCATTCTCTTGTATTGAATTCTAAGGCATGAAATTATTATTGCAAATTATTCAGCAAAACTTGGATTTGACCATTGCTAATGAGTTCATTGATGAAATTGTTGTAGTACTCCAATCCCTTGGGATTGATTGGTCCTCTACCATCTGTGAAGAAACAAAAATTTCAAAGGCATAAGAAAGTGCTACAAAAGAAATAAATAAATAAACAAACAAACATAAACTATTTCAATATTTTTCTCATAATGTACAAAAAAATTGAGTTGAATACTATACTTGGTATCAATCTTGACCAAGAAATGGAAAATCTATAGGCTTCAAGGCCTGTTTCCACCATGAGCTGAACATCTTCCTGCATTACAAATTTGCAGAAGCTATGAACGGTTTAGGATTTTAATATAAACCCTAAACCCTAAATCACGGAAATTGGAATACTATTGTAATGATTTTACCTTGTATTTGTGGTATCCATTACAAGCTACATCTCCATTATCTCCATGTGCTTGCCCTGCATAGTAAAAAATCATACATAGTAAAAAATCATACATAATAACTAATCCATAATAGAATTTGTATGCTTTTTCTTCCTCCAATCACTTTTCTTATCTAATTTGTTAGAGAAATATCCAAACTTCATTACGTACACATTTGCATATGGATATATAGATTCTTTCATTTAAAATTTGCATCCACTTTAACTAATCACACAATACATAAATTAGATATCAATATTGGGGCTCATTACATCAATTGAGATAATAAAGAATCATTTCGCTTTTTAGTTGGAACTTTAGGGAGTTCTCTAAAAAAGATAGCAAAAATAATGTAAAATATACACAAAATCAAGTCATATTTACATAAGAAATTTCTCCATCTCTCTTTTTTTTTATATATATATATAAATATATAAATATAAAGAGAGAGGAGCAGCTTCTTACATAGTGTCAACAATTTTTTTTTTTCAGTTTAGGATGGAGGTATCCATCATCAATAGATACCCTCGTCTTAATTAACTTTTTGTTTTTTTTTCTATTTTGTGAAAATCAATAAACTTTTAAAATTGGATCTTTGAGAAAGTAGTTTATTGATTCTACGTTTAGATATAAGATTAATTTATATTTGAATATAATAACAAATGATCTTTATTTAAGTATAAATATCTTTTTATGTTATAAGATATGTCTTTTTTTTAGAAGATAGAAATTATAATTTCTAAAAAAATCTGATTTTACTTTTTTATAATTTTATTTTTACTAAAAAATATCATTTAAATATATCAGAGAAGAATATTGATTAATACCAGAATGGGCAAAGGTA
Source organism: Aeschynomene evenia (assembly GCA_013621005.1). Classification (NCBI taxonomy): domain Eukaryota; kingdom Viridiplantae; phylum Streptophyta; class Magnoliopsida; order Fabales; family Fabaceae; genus Aeschynomene; species Aeschynomene evenia. The sequence continues at coordinate 4,090,867 of CM024264.1, read as the reverse complement.
TCCCAGATGCTAGCAGTTCTTCCATCTTCAAAAGCAGCTCCTTCCACCTATTCATAATAATAATCATCATCTTTATATATATATATATATATATATATATATATATATATATATATATATATATATATATATATATATAGGGAATGTATCAAGTGAGAAGGATGAGAGTAAGAAGAATAAACTTATATCATTGAATTTTATTTGAATGATCAAGATTTAAAAAACTATGTTCTAATTTTCACCATTCAAATAAGATCCAATAGTTTAAGTTTATTCCTTTCACTCTCATCTCTCTCACTTGATATCCTCTAGGTGTGAGAGATTTTTTCTTTGGTATTCTTGGTACCAATATTAGTTGTACAATTGATAATTTTAATTTGATAATTTACTTATTATATCTTTAAAATGAATACGTGACATTTTTAGAATCAAATAATAATAAATGAGTCTTTTTTTTTTGTATTTACAAAAAAGAGTAGATTAAGAGAGACACATTATCATACAAAGTAAGAGCAAATCACAAACTTCAGCGAGAGTTCATGATAAAATTTAAATGTCTCCCGTTAAGAGAATTCACTACTAGAAAATAGCTATTTTCGGACGAAAATTTCGAACGAAATCTTATTCGTCCAAAATTTATTTTATATTCAGACAAATTTGGAACAAATTTTCAACATTTTTTTATGTGTCTTGTAAGACTACATTTTATTTCAATTTCGTCCATAATTTGTCTGAAAACTTGGCGCCAAAATATTTTAGATTGGCGCCAAAATATTTCCAACTAATTAGCCATAAAATTCACACAAAAATAATTATTTGTCCATTTTTCGTCCAAATATGCAGTTCATCTTCATACGGATTAGACACAAACTTCAAAAAAGTTTAGTCTTGAGTTTTATGAAATATTTTTTATTCCAAATTTGTTCATATTTCGTCTAAACAATTCCCTCCATTTGTTGGCGCCAAAATATTTTAGACTAGTGCCAAAATATTTTAGATTAACGCCAAAATATTTCCAACTAATTAGCCATGAAATTCACACAAAAACAATTATTTGTCCATTATCCGTCCAAATATGCAGTTCATCTTCATACGGATTAGAGACAAACTTCAAAAAAGTTTAGTCTTGAGTTTTATGAAACATTTTTTATTCCAAATTTGTTCATATTTCGTCTAAAAAATTCTCTCCATTTGTTGGCGCCAAATAATTTTAGATTGGCGCCAAAATATTTCCCACTAATTAGCCATGAAATTCACACAAAAATAATTATTTGTCCATATTCCGTCCAAATATGCAGTTCATCTTCATACGGATTAGAGACAAACTTCAAAAAAGTTTAGTCTTGAGTTTTATGAAACATTTTTTATTCTAAATTTGTTCATATTTCGTCTAAACAATTCCTTCCATTTGTTGGTGCCAAAATGTGCAAAATTTCTACCAAAATATTTTCAACATATTTGCTACGATTTTGAATATAAATAATAATTTGTCAATATATTGTTTCAATATTCATTTTATATTAAAATTGATTTGGGACAAATTTTCAATTAATCATATAGTAATAAATTTTATTCAAAATCTGTCCATATTTCGTCCTAAATTTTTGTGTCAATTTTTTTTTTCAAATTGGTGCCAAAATCTTATAAATTAGCTTCAGAATATTTTCAGCTAATTAGCCAAAAATTATAAAGATAAAGATAATAATGTGTCTGTATTTTGTCCCAATGTATAGTTTATCTTCATACAAATTTGAGACAAATTTTGAAAGTTTAATTTTATTTGTATTATCTATTCCAAATTTATTTATATTTCATTTGAAATATTTTCTCAATACGGTGGCACCAAAATCTTCTTAGTTTCCACCAAAATAGTTCCATTAGTTTAGTATAATGGTTTTGAGACTTAATAATAATAATAATAATAATAACTTTTTATTGATTTTTTTGTTATAATAATTTTACTATTATTTTGCTTGATCAATTAAATGCTCACATCATGTTTATGAGAAAATTACTATCCCAAATCAAGGTTCGTACAATCCTAACTTTCTTATTTTTTTCTTCACAAGTAATAGCATAAATAAATTAATAAGGCTAAAATTGGTATATCATACTAAACCATTATTATTTTTAACATTGATTCTATTATATTTTTAATAAAAAAATAATGCATGCCAATAATATATTTTTCAAGATTTGAACTAAAATCATGTCAAATTAGATGTGTCAATCCTTGTTGACGAGTGGACCAATATCAATAACCATAAATTTTACTGGATTATATATATATATATTTAGTGAAGAAATATATAAAAAATGAAGAAAGAAGAAGGTACCTGATAAGCAGAGGTGCCAGAACCAAAGAGAAAGTGAGGTGGGAAGTCATGTCTGGTATACTTATCAGCACTAAGCACAAACACAACACACAAGTTCAGAATTACTACTACTAACACTAACACAGTTGTGAGCTTCAAACATGTTTCTTGTTTCATCACCATCTATGACAAATGATGAAGCTCTGTTTCTGTTTCTGTTCCACGTGTTGCTCGTTCTCTGTATTACTAATATTATTATATATATACATATAATAATATTAATCGTACAACAGAAATACGTCCAACTAGTATCCAATAAGTACTATGTTATGAATGTATTACTGTTGTTTGGTTGGGAGCATAAAGAAGGTGAAAGTGAAAGATAGTTAATGAAATGATAATATAGATTAGATGGTGAATTCTAAATGTGATAGTGTATCAATAAAATAATTTATTATATTACTATAATTATAATTTTTAATTAAATAAAAATATTTTATGAACACCGTACAATCAATTATCACATTTAATAATTCAACATTTTAAAAATGATATTAATAATTTTAAAAAGTTGAATTATTAGATTGATAATAATTAATTTTAGAATATACATATAATATTTTTCTTAATTAAATATTAAATGGTTAATATATATATTATCACGTGTTGTATTTACTTTAAATCCACATTTATATTAGTACTATTCAGGATTTAATATGAATGGTACCGAGAGGAAAATGAGTGATGAGACAATTCATTATTGAGCTGTCCACTTTGTTATTCATTAAATAGGTTGGTGACAATTTGTGAGTGTGTCAATGATTGTGAGGACATAATTTATTATTTAGGGTACAATATTTCTTAATTTCTAATAAAATTCTAGTTAATTAAAACAATTAGAATATTATGAATACTATATCATATATTGTAAAAAAATAATATTATAATATATAATATAATATGTATGAGTTTAATTTTGATACACTGATAGTGAAAATGTATTTTGCATTGTCGTCCAATCAAAACGTTTCGTTTATATGACTTTTCAAGGAGTGGGAGAGAAAAAACACAATCATGAATGATGTAGTAGTGTAAGATTGAATGACTATGTAAAAAAATTGTACACTTTTAGTGGATCAAAATTGAATCCTATATATATATATATAATACGTAATAAATTGACTATCTTATCTTATTACATATCAATATTTTTTATTTATGATATATGTATAATATAATATATTATTAATCTTAGAAGTTTTTTGGTAGCTCATTAACAAATTATTGTATATGCAGCGTTGTATCTTTTATGCAATTGTCATATATGTCCCTTGGTTAGGTTGTAATTTTCTCTATTTTTTATTTTTTTTAACATAAATACTTAAAAAATAACATTTTTCCATCCAAAACAATAAAAATAACTCATTTTAATACATTTGGTCAAAATAAAATTATTAATCATGTATGTTTTTTTAATAGGCTGAATGATTTAAACTCAATTTCCTATTTTTAGCTGTTTTGACTGGTACAATTTTATAACTCCAAGTTCTTTTGAACTTAAATTTCTAATCATTTTGTGCATTACTTTAGGAGTCACTGCATATTATGTAATTTACACTAGAAATACTATTTATATATTTATAATTTCTAAATATCCTACTTGTAAAATATTTGAATCTCACTTTTTTCTTTATTTTCTTTTTCTTTCATCGCCTTCTCTTTGTTTCATTTCCCTTACTCATTTGGATGCACCGAAAATCATTTACTTTCCTTTATTAGCAAACCAAGTAACATTTTATTTCTCAACAATACTTAATGTACAACTGAAATACATTCAACTTGTATTCAACGTGTGCTATCCATGTTACAGGATGTGTGCTATACGTATATCACATATACATATAGCACACATCATGTAACATGGATAGCACACGTTGAATACAAGTTGGATATATTTCAGTTGTACGTCAAACATTACTGTTTTATTTATAGAATGCACTCATCATTTCACAGTTCCTTAGCTTGCATATTTATAACTGCCAGTAAAATGAATGTCAATGTGGATTCTATAAGTAAAATTAGATCTTTGTGCATAAACTTTTTAATTTAACATCACACACACATAAAAAAATAGCATACCTGAATTATATATAGAATGTTGCTATTTACATAATGAAAAATTAGATGATACTATAGGTAGTATTTGTTTCAGAATAGTTGATACAATAAAGTACAAAAATACAAGTACAATTCAATACAATAAATTTTATATATTTTATTTTGTGTTTGTTTTAGTGTGTACAAAATAAATTTGTATGTGTATTTATATAAAATTTTATTTTGGGATTTTGGTAAAAAATGAGAAGGGCAAATAGTGGATCTATAAATTAATAATAGAAAAAAAACTTGGAACATAATTTTCATTAAAATTTTTATATCAACACTTGTATTTTGTGTACCTAATCTGAGTCTGAACACAAAATACAAAAAAAATTTATACAGATACAATCTATCTTATATATGTCTGTACTAAATAAACATATAATTAAACATATAATTATCTGTCTTGTATTGTATTTTATGTCTTGTACACAATAAACAAATACCACCATAAGAATTTTGAACCACAATCATTCAGTCAACTGAAAACTAATTTTTAAAGGAGTTTTTTCTTGAACCAAGAAGTTACCAAATTGACTTATCGACTAATTTGACTGTTTTTTCATCGTTCACCAAATATTATTGATATGTATATATGTACACTATTATGGGAAATAGTTGTTGTACAACAAAAATACATTCGATTAGTATCCAATATGTACTGTGTCATACAAAACAAACATTACATATAACACACATTACATATAACACATAACATACGTTAGATACTAGTTAGATGTATAATTATTGCACATATACTATTATTGCACTATTATATATTTTTTTCTTTTTTTGTTTTCTACACACAATCAATCTCCAAATTAAATTGATTCTTATTCTCCATATTACCACAAAAGGAAAAGTTAGCATAGCTACAAAACACCACTTACCTCTAATGCCAACAAGAAAAAAGTAAATAAATTGAAGAACTATTGGAATAAGTGGCTAAGAGAAACAAGTGATTGATCCTTCTGAAGTTCAATAGCTCCAACTGTAGAATTGTTTCTACTCATCAAGAACCAATTATACCATTTTGCAGAGAGTTTAGGATATCTCTTCAATTCTGGATCATTCCGATCAACATAGTATAAACCAAAACTTGATTCGTATCCTTCAATTAACTCAAATACGTCCAGAAATGACCATACAAAATATCCTTTTATATTTGATCCACTTCTGAAAAAAAAGAAAAAATCACATAGAAAATAACAGAATATATGAGAAGTGTTCATGCAGCAAATTTCACTACTTAGGATATATAATTATATATGTATGGTTATTGTTGAGTTCAATTTTAATCCACTGTAAAATAATTTTACACAGACGTTCAGTCATGGATTGACACATCATCAAAAATATTTAACTCAACTACTCACTAACTGAAAAATTTCACAAATCAATGAATGTAATTGACTGACAATGTAAAACTTTTTACTAACTCGGTTATTATTTTCATTTCATGGTTTTCTTTTTTTTTCCCGATAATCAAAGATGTAGGCATCCAAGGCGGATAAACTAGTGAGTCTACAAACAAGCAGTTTTAGCACGTACATACCACGGTCTAACTTCATTAAAAAACCTCTTAGCATAATCAATTTAACCTAATGAGGAAAAAGAATGCTGAACCGGGAAGGCAACCGAGATTATGAAGATAATGTTGGTTAGACTCGTACTCAATTTTAATAATTTAATTTAATTATAGGTGCTAATTAACTAGCTAAATTAGAGTAATTAATTATAATACCTCAAAGCATCAAGCACAGCACCAATGTATGCATGCAAGTACTTTACCCTTGACTCATCTTGTAATGATGAATTGCTGTCTGTCCGTTGACCTAACAAGGCAAATGCAACCCAAATTTTGATCAATAATTCATCACTCATTTGAACTACTCACTTTGTTCCATACTAGCTGTTTACCATTGCTCTTTTCAATATCAAGGTTACTAATTATTTTGGAGTAAGAGAGGAATGGAGAGAACCATTTTCAAGAATGAATATTGGAGGATTGCCATATAGGAGCTTGAATTCATCTAGTACTTTCAATAGGAACCTTGGTGTGATAGGAATCTGAGTCACAGAAAATCATATAAAATGAGCCAAACTAATTTCAATAAATTGAACTAATAATCAATTGAGAAAAAAAAATCAGTTTTTCTTTTTCAATTGCTATTAATTACCTCTATATTTGAAAACAGATCATCTGCCAAAACCAAGAAATAGCAAACTAGTTATTCAAACTTGCTCCAACAATTACTCAAAAAATAAGTGATAAAATCATGATTGTGTGCATTATTGAAAATGATGGGAGAATTCAATGCTAAATAAAGTGAAAGTTAAATTAATTATCAGATAAATTACACTAATATCAATGAAATTCATTTCATCTCAGGTTTACTCGTAAAATTTGCTCATAAGATCTCTAAGTTTAATTTGTAAAATTATTATACCAGATTTTCCTAAAAGTAATTACACCGACCTCCTCTGCATCATTTAAGTGAAGTTAATATCACATGGACAATTAAATGATAGTCGAACTAAATTTCACAAAAGCTCATGGAAATTAAGTATAATTTACCCTAAACTATTTGAAAATTTCACATAGCATTCCTCTTAGAAAATTTCTTAACAACAAAAAAACTAGTCTTTATTTCCTTAATTGGAGTCGTCTACATGAATAAGTGACGTCATAGAACTCTATCATAAAAATTGAAAAAAAATGTAATCTATGCAAATAATGCAGTAAGAAAATATACATGATCAACTTATTAGTGTTCTTTTAGCATTAACAAAAAATACTTACAGATTAGAACTGCAGCCATATCTGCTTCAAAATCTCTTATCTTATTATTTAGTGAACCAGGATTATCTGTGACATTGATATTGTAGTAGTGAATTATTCCTATAAAATCAGCTGAACCCTTTACTTGTTTGGATTCATCATTTGTGAAGGATGGAATTCTTGCACCTGCATTTCTTTTCATTGAGATGGGATAATCTCCATACACCAAAGGTTCCATGATCCTGCAATAAATAAGAAAAAAGGGACTAAAAAGTTTAAAATTGTCACATTTTATGAGAAATTTTTAATCAATAATGTTTGACGTACAACAGAAATACGTCCAACTTGTATCCAACGTATGTTATTCACTGTAACATGGATAGCACACATTAGATACAAGTTGGACGTATTTCTGTTGTACGTCAAACATTATTGAAAATATACCCACCAATTATAGGGTTTGATACTTACCAACCAACCATATGATCAATGACTCTTTGACATGCTACTTTGTCTTTCTCTGTATTTGTTATGGGAATGCAACCAAATGTAAAAACTGATATACCAATGAATCCATGTTGTTTTTCCTGCAATATGATTTATTAGTCTCAATCTAAATCATGTGCATTCTTTGCCAACAAAAGTTTCCCATTTTTGTAAGAATCTTAAAATCCAATATTTGAAGATTGAGAAATCAAGAAACACGGTACGTTCAATTTCAGAAAATAGTTTCTAATTTTCATTTTCAGTTATCTCTGTTTTTCTGGATTTTGAGAACGAAACACTGAAAACTAGATTTTCTAATATAGTTTTTATAATTTTCAATATTTCTACCACAAAACCTAGAAAACAGACAATACAGAAAATGAAAATTGAAACTAAAAACTTCAACCAAATGCACCCTAGACCTAGTTTAGATATATAAGTTTTAAGAATTTGCCATCATCTAGGAAGTTATAACAATCAAAACAAAATTCCTAAAAGTAAAATGTACAATATGTAAAAAGACTAGGTGAACTATTTACCTTATACTTTCTTTTGTACAATCCTGCAGCTGAAGAATGTGATAACAGAATGTGATGAACTGCCAAGTATGGTTCAACTGTTGAGTTTCCCCAAGTGCCATTGTTATTACAGAACGGCGGCGAACAACGCGTCGGCGGGATGAATCCTGAATCATAACCGCCTATGGCGAACACATTCGGCTCATTCACAGTAGTCCAATACATGACTCTGTCACCAAACTCTCTAAAACACACATCTGCATAGTTTGTGAAGTCTTCTCTGCATTCACATTGAGTAATAAGAGAGAAGAATATAATAAGCAACTATAGAATCACCAACAAGGATAATCACATAGTGCCTCATTTTACATATCTAAGGACTATAATGTTATGGTTCAAGCAGCAACTTCATTGGAAACTTTTTTTTTAAGGATATATTTGGTTAAGAGGTAAAATTTGGGAAAAGTATGGTAAAATTTACTTGTACCAGCACTATTTGTAAAATACTGTATGTAATTCATTCAAGTAAATTTTATCATTTTCTTTACACTAACCAAACATACATTGTGGATAAATTACAATCACCTATTCTGAAGATTGATGAAATTCAGTTCGGTTTCGATTTTTTCTCTATATGTTCAAGTGACACTGATCTTTTCTAATTGCACTTTTCATTTGGGGATAAAGACGATGTCAGAGTAAAAATTTTATAAATACAAAGTAATTTATAAATATAGAAGGAATGAAGTGAATTTCATCAGATCTCATAAAAAAAAGTCAGTATAATTTATCCTTTTTTAATTGTCTCATTTTATGCCATGTATGTAATTCATACACTTGGAGCTTTAAGAAATAATTTCAACACTATATTGTTGCAAAAACTCATAAACATACATGATTTTTGGACTAACCCATCCTCCATACTCATCCTCAAGTGCCTGAGGAAGATCAAAGTTGTGTAGTGTGACATGTGGTTGGATTCCTAGTTGAGGCAAAGAAAATAAAGTGGAATATGTTAGTTGAAGAGGTAAAATTAATTCCATTTTTTTTTCTTCTTGAGGAAATTTCAAAGGAGTGGTTTATTTAATTAACCATTGCTAATGAGTTCATTGATGAAATTGTTGTAGTAATCCAATCCTTTGGGATTGACAGGACCTCTACCATCTGGGGAGAAGAAAAAAAAATGTTCAAAGACATTATACTAAGAAATGGATGATAACATACTACCGAGTTTACGGTAAATTCTGCATATAATAATATATGTACCGTTAAAAACATAATTTTAAATCACATATAAATATAAATATTTAAAATTTAATGGTAAATGATCATTTGGAAAGAAATAAAGAACAACAAAGTCCAATATTTCTCATTTAATTTATACAAGTTAGGGTTAAGTATTATACTTGGTATGAGTCTTGACCAAGAAATGGAAAATCTATAGGCATCAATGCCTGTTTCCACCATGAGTTTCACATCTTCCTGCAATATAGAATTTTTTGGGGAAAATTGTGAACTAGAGTTTATATATGCCTTAAAGATCTGTTTAGATAAATAATTTGTTTAAATTCTTATGAAGAATTAATTTCTGAAAATTTATTTATAAATAATTAATTATTTATCTATATACAAAATAACAAAATACTGATTTAAAATATTTTAGAAAATGTTTCTTAAGAAATCATAAGCACTGCTAAAATATTTATGAGAATTAATAATAAGTTATAATGCTAAACATAAAAATTATTACTTTTGATTTTTAGAAAATTAAAAAAAAAATCATAAACCCTATTATCCAAATAGGCCTTAAAGCAGTAATTTATGACTTATGCCTCAATTTTTTTTCATTTCCATAAACTATAGTAAAAAAAGAATGAATGCAAAAAGTTACATATAAGAAAAGGAAGCATTGAACCACTATTAGAAATGTGAGTATTTTCAACTATTAAAATATTAAATGTGTCAATAAAAGTATTGTCAATACAAGTAATATTGATAATTAGTAGTCGTAAAAAATACTTAAAAGTAGTTTATAAGTATTTTCAACAGTCAATAATTGAAAAGAATAGTTTATATTTATTTTGAACGACAAATTTTTTTTTAACAATTAAGTGTTAAAAAAAACTATTATTTTTACGGTAGTATACTAATTACCTTATACTTGTGGTAGCCATCACATGCTACATCTCCATTACCTCCATATGCATACCCTGTTTATACAAAATGGATTTATGACTCTGTCTTTTGTTAAAGGAATTATTAGTGGTAAATAGGATATGAAAATTTTACACATAATAGTATTCCATTTAATTTCCTCACTGTTGATTTTCAATTTTTCATTGAAAAGAAAAAGGTTGATATTGCCAACAATGGATAATGAACTTCTGGCATATTATTTGTTCTTCCAATTTTTGTGCTAACATGTGGTTCATATAAATATATAAATTATGGAACTAAATTTGAGATAATTGTGTTTTCTGATAAGTTAAAGTTTAGATTGAGATAACACTTCAAATTTTTCAAGACTTAAAAAAAGAAAAACTCAAAGATAAAAAGCAGTAAACATTTTAAAGTCTTGATCATTACTAATCACTCATTTGTTTTTCTCTAAATTAAGAGAGATGCATGAGAAGAAAGGAAAAGATAGAAAAAGGAACCAGCATGAGCAAAAGTATCCCAGATGCTAGGAGTTCTTCCATCTTCATTTGCAGCACCTTCAACCTGTTCATAATTATTAACACAATAAAAATAATAATAATGGATAATAATCAATAATAGAAAAAACAGTTAAACAGTCAATGTGTTTATTTGACAACTTTTTAACCAAAAAAACATTCCTTCTAAGAAGTTGATTTTTAATGGACAAATAATTTTGACTCAAAATTTTTATATTGACCGATTTTAACTTATTTTTCATTATGGAAATAGTAACACATTTTAAAAAAATATAGAATCAAACATTGATGTTTGCATGTACTTAATAATTTGCTAAACTAAAATTTCTAAGGATAAAAGATTAGAAAAAAAAAAAGAAACAGAGAATTAATGAATTGAAGAGAGACCTGATAAGCAGTGGTGCCTGCACCAAAAACAAAGTCAGGAGGGAAATCATGTCTGCTATAATTCTTCTCATCAGCACTCAGAACAAATTGAAGTTCAGAGTAAAGAAGAAGAAGCAAAAGGGTCAGATTCAAAATAAGCCTTGAAGGTGCTTCTTGTTCCATCATAGTCTATGTTGCTTTCTTGTTAAAATTAGGAATGCATGTGAGAAACAGAGGAAAGTGTGAGTAAGAGTATAAATGAAATATCTACTCTATTATTTATAAAAGATCAATGCAGTTCAATAACTATCGTAAGAAATATTTTTTTAGTGGTACATGTATATTATAAAATCATAAAATCAGTCAATTTTACTTACTATATGCAATAAGGACATAATTAGAATGAAAATTCATTAAACCATTACTTGATTTTGTGTCCACTAATCTGTAATTTCGTGACTCTACTTTTGGAGTACATAAAAATTAGAAAAATTTATTCACTAGATCAGAATGACTTTATATTATGATCCAAAATCAAACTGTTTATAATTTTAATTCCTCCATAATTTTCTTCACTCTAGTCTTAAAGTCGTTAAAAACATACACTAGCATACAAAAGAACGACAAAAATGAAAGTGGAGGAACTCCTATGATACAAGACAAATAACACAGGGAGCATCGGAAACCATTGTTTTTGGATATTTTTGAATCTAGAATAATATCCATTGTAGGAAATAACAAGGAGTTCAAAATCACAACATCCAGCATATTTTTTCTTGAAATTATTCTCACTACTTTGCATGTAATTGCATACGTGGGTGACTCTAGTCCTTCAAAGGATGAACGTGTCAAAATTTATTTAACTAATTATACTAACATCTTTCATCCTATATGTAAAAGCAAGATAACTGTAAAAAAATATTTTGAACATATTATATTATATATTATTATTATATTATATATAATATATTAATTATTTTGATTGATTTTTTATTATTTAGCAAGCATTAACCTTATATTTTAATTAACTTTATTTTAGAAAATTAAAATACCAACTTTCTACCGTAGCTATTTGAGATTTATCCTCTGTTTATCTTGGATCAACGGTTAATTTTTATTATCTATTAATATTCTTCAATTTCTTTCTCTACTGGTGTTCTTTATTTTCTTCAAGTATATTGTACTGTCTAGAGATCTTTTAATCTATATAAAGAATATACTGATGAAATGTATATTTATTTTCTGCATACAAGATTAGCAACTTTGAACAATTTACAAAGAATCAATCTTTGTCCATAAAATGAGATTGATCCCCTGAAATTCTACTTGATGGGGAATATGTCTCCAGGAAACTTGAAAAGGTGTAAAATATATTAAGTAATACTACATCTACACTACGAAATCAACCACCACCAATCATCATATATAATAATTTAACTTTTATAATTATTAATTCAATTTTTAAAATATTGGATGAAATTGCTAAAGATACAAAAAAAAACCAGCCAACAATAGAAAATTGGCCTAAATTACTCAGTTCATTAAAAAAATACACATGGTTAATAATGTTATTTGGTCTAAAAGTGTTAAAATGAGCTTTGTTGACTGTTTTGGCCGGAAAAGTGTTGTTTCTCAAGCATTTATGTTATATAATATTAAGGGAAAAAAACATTTTACCTCCCTGGATGTTTGAGTCGTTGCAATTTAACCCCTGAACTTTCGAAACGGGCAATACGGTACCCTGTATGTTTTAAAACGTGCAATTTACCCCATCTGTCACATCTCCATCCATTTCACCGTTAAATGGTCATATGCAATGCACATATCATTTATTAAATTACTAAAATACTATTTTTTTTATGTGGAAAAAAGCACTTTACCCCCTGAATGTTTGGGTCGTTGCAATTTAGCCCATGAACTTTAAAAAACGGGCAATATGGTCCCTGTATAATTTGACGGAGAGATGACATGTGCACTGCACATGACCATTTAACGGAGAAATGGATGGAGATGTGACGGATGGGGTAAATTGCACGTTTTAAAACATACAGGGTACCGTATTGCCCATTTTGAAAGTTCAGGGGCTAAATTGCAACGACCCAAATATACAGGGAGGTAAAATGTTTTTTTGGTTAGATTTACAAAATAAAAATAGTGTAACAATTAGACTTTGAATAGTGTGACTCACACTAATGATTCATAAGATCAAATTAGTCCCTAATACAAAAGAAAAAGCAACCATTACCTATTAATAAACACCACAATGCAATGAAGCTCTTGTGTGACAACAAAACAATAGAAAAGAGAAATTAAAATGGCGAAACAAGTGATGAAGGATCCTTCTCAAGCTCAATATCTCCAACTATAGAGGAGTAGTTTCTACCTCTCAAGAACTGACCATACCATTTTGCAGAGAGTTTTGGATATCTCTTCAATTCTGGATCATTTCGATCGACATAATATAGACCAAAACTTGTTCCATAACCATCTAATAACTCGAATAAATCCAAGAAAGACCATGTAAAATACCCCTTTATATTTGATCCATCTCTGACAAAATTTGAATCATATATGTAAGTAGAGAATACATCAGAAGCTTTTATATGGACTTATATATATATATAAAAATGAAAAATTGCTGTAATAGACATAGAATATCAGATGTATATGTGTGTTTTTGTCATGTTTGAGTCATTAATAATTATTATCATAAGTAACTTACTCTCAAGAAAAATCAATGCACAAAATTTAACAATATATTTCCTCTATTTCGTATAACCATCTCTTTACAATTTCAAGAAGTATTACTTTTCTATTTCCGGTACATTAGGAGAGAGAGAATTCGGATAGAAATAAGAAAAATTTGAATTAATGAAGATAGAGAAAATATTGACGATAGAATAAGGGGTATTTTTATCTTTATACTTCTATTGTTTAGATTTTTTATGGAATTTAATATTTATCTTAATTAATGTAAGGAGGAAGTAGTTTAATTCATTGGATTTTATACTCCTTAGTCTTGATCCGGGAGTCATAAATGAAAAGCTAGTCCATCAAAGAAGAACTTTATGATCTTTGTCAACTACAGGGCATGTTTGGAAAATGCTTTTAATGTGCTATGTAATTGCATTTTTAACTTTCCAAAAACTGTTTAAGAAAGCTTTTTCTGATGATAAACTGTTTTGAACTCAAAATAACTAATCCAATAATTCAGAGTAGAAATTGCATACCTCAAAGCATCAAGTACACTGCCAATATATGCATGCAAGTATTTCACCCTTGAGACATCTTGTAGTGAAGAATTGCTTGGTGTTCGTTGACCTAATAATAAGATATGAAGATGTTTTGAATAAAATGCTTGTTGAACTGAAAAGTAATCTAATGAGTTTTTATCTTTAATTTATCAAATGCAAGCCAAATTTGTATCAAATAGCATCTTTTTTTTTTTTTGTACGGGTTTCCCTCGGGCATCCGCTGGTCGGTTGCTGAAGAACAATCTCTAGATCCGATGGGGATCACCTTTCGGTGGATAGGGAGCTGACCACGAGCTTTTCTGCATACACATCGCCCTAAGGATCGAACTCGGGGCATGATGCTTAAGCACAGTCCAAGCATCCATCACTTATGCTAACATACGTGGTTAAATAACATCTTTTCTAGTTTATAACCATTGTTACAACAAAATATGTTGCTATAAATGATTCACCAAACATATCTTGAATAGATTTCATCACAGAAACAGAATTATAAATTCTATACTACTGAAGATGCTAATAGATTGGAAAATACAGGATAATCACATGCAATATGCCATAAGCTGATGATGATACTATTTGCTAAATACACTAATGGATTATATTGCCATCAAAATTGTTTTATATAATGTATATATAGCAGCAAAGTTTTCACCTAGAGTGTTTTAATATTCAAACAACTAAACAACAAGAGATGTTTCTCCTCAAAAGCATTAACTGTAAAGGAAGAAAGAGGGAGATACCATTTTCATAAATGATTAAGGGAAGGTTGCCATAAAGGTGCTTGAATTTTTTCAGTTCTTCTTGTAGACCCCATGGTTCAATAGGGTACTGAATCAAGCAAAAGCTAGTTAGTTATACAGAAAAGTAATGTGGAAAAATTGAACCAATGAATTATTAGAAACTGTTTTTTGGACCATTACCTCTTCATTTGAAAATGGATCCTGTGCAACTGCAAAACCATGAAAGAGCTTTTGTTTAGAGATTAGTTATTCAACTTCATCCACTAATTGTTTAGAGATTAGTTACATACATGGTTGTGATAATTACTGAAAACTATAAAAATGGTAAATGATGTGAAAGTTCAGCTAGTTGGAAATTTCGTTACAATGATGAAAAAGATGCAGTGATTGTAATTAGTACTATAAGCTCATAGACCAACTACAACCTTTTACTAAATTCACTATTAACAACAATGACTTACAGAAGTTCTTCTGCGTCTTGGAACACATTTAATGCATACTTCAAATGCTTCCACAACCCTTTTGCATAAGCTTTAAATATTGTTGATTATTAAAATAAGTGGTTGTGGAGGTTCTTGAGACACGTATTAAATGTGTTTCAGAATCACACACGAGAAATTTTCAACTCGTAAACCTTGTACAACTAACTTTATTTAGAAGGAAGTGCTTACAGTCTAGATTTGCTCCCATATCTTCAGTATAGTCTCTGAGTTCGTTCTTCATAGCATCAGGGTTGTCTGTGACATTAAGATTATAGTAGTGAATCAACCCTATAAAATCATATGAACCCTTAACTAGTTCGGATTCGCGATCTGTGAAGTTTGGAATTCTTGCACCTGCATTTTTCTTCATGGAAACAGGGTAGTCTCCATGCAACAATGGCTCCATAATCCTGCAAATATTAAACAAAGTACCTTAAAATTGTGATATCCTTCACATCATCTAACAGTCATTACCCCAAAAACTTGATAGCAAAGTACTTGAAACTTGAAAGGTTTCAAGTTTTTCTGGGAAGAAAACACTTAAGAGTTCAATACAATTGTATAAATTCTAAATTGTGATAAAATTTCATGTACTGAATTAGAGTTTAAGATCAAACAATAATTGTAGTATGTCCAAAGAAAGAAAGCAAGTTTTAGGACTATATAGAACTCAGAATAGCAAGGTTAAACATGAATGAAAACCCAAGTCATAGACCCATATATAATCAATTGTCTATGGTTGTTTCAGATTTTCAAAAAAGTGATTCTGCAACATAATTTTTTTACATAACTAAAAAAGATGATTTTTCTCATAAACAACTCTTTTTGACCTCTCCAACAAAGAAAAGACTGAAAATTGACTTCTTTGCAATTCTGATTATTGTTAAAATTTTATCAAAACACGAAAAAAATGACGGAAAAAAACGATTTTTTGTCAGAAGAATCATGAACAACCTCAAAAATTAAGATCATAAGGAGAGAAGCAAAACCGACTAGATATAAGGTATGTAACTTACCAACCAACAAAAAAGTCGCGGACTCTTTGAGATGCAATCAAGTCTTGTTCTGTATTTGTTTGAGGGAAGATCCCAAATAACATGAGAGAGATACCAATAAGTCCATGCTGTTTGTCCTATAATACAAGTTAACTTTCTATTGAAGTTTTTGGCATTTAATCATAGAGAAAGTGGTAATGAAAATCAATTATATATACACACTGTGGAAAAAGATTAAGTGATATACCATATATTTTGTCCTATACAATCTCACAGCTGAAGAATGTGCTAACAATATATTGTGAACTGCCAAGTAGGGCTCATATGTTGAGTTTCCCCTATTGCTTTTGATGATACAAAATGGGGGCGAACATCGTTGAGGCGGGCCTGTTCCCTGATCATAACCACCAAGAGCAAACACACTCGGCTCGTTCACCGTAGCCCAATACAAGACTCTGTCGCCAAACTCTCTAAAACACACATCTGCATAGTTTGTGAAGTCTCTTCTGCATTCACATTCAAGCAGCAACTTATCCATTAATATTTCAGGACTAAGTCTATAGTTTACTGTATAAGGAGAGTGTAACTTGAAGCTCAAGCAAACATACACATAACTTATTCGTTAGAACAGAGTTTCAAGCAGCATAAATTATGATAGGCCTATGAATAAGAAAAGAATAAGGGGATTGAAAGGACCATAAGGTATTCTAATCTTCTGAAAAGCATGTTGGTCATTTGAAATTTATGCAAATTGAATATAGTTCATTGTAACTTCCTAGAATGCATATTGTGACTGAAAAAATTAGCAGAGCCAATAGCAATTTAGTTCAGAAGTGTTTTAATTTAAGGATGTAAATCCTTATTTTAAGCATCAAGGAACTTCTTTGATGGTTCTAGTGCATTTAAAGGTACTGGTTCGGCTTATTTTATGGAAATTAATTCAATATTCATGCAATTTAACATTGATGGATTTATGATGACTAACATTTTGCAGCAAGAGATAAAGAAATTATTACATGATGTCTCTACTAAGCCATCCTCCATATTCATCTTCAAGTGCTTGTGGAAAATCATAGTTGTGTAGAGTGACATGTGGTTGGATTCCTGCTCAAGGCATAAGAGTGGACTATATATCAGTTGAAGAACCATATATGATTGATTGCAAGAAACTTCTCTTTTTTGGAGTGAATTTCAAAGAATGGTTTGTTTATTTTGCAAAACTAAGAAACTTGTATCAAACCATTTCTGATGAGTTCATTGATGAGATTGTTGTAGTACTCCAATGCCTTGGGATTGACAGGTCCTCTACCATCTGTGGAAAAAGAAATAAAAGCATTTTCAAATGCATTTAACAAAGTGTCTATTTGAAGAAAGAAATAAAGAAACACTAAAATTCGGGAAATGGTTGTTGTACAACAGAAATACATCAAACTAGTATCCAACGTGTGCTATGTGTCATACGTAATGTGTGTCATATGTGATAAACATTACATATGAAACATATTACATATGATACATAGCACACGTTGGATACTAGTTTGATGTATAATTGTTGTACATATACTATTACCGCTAAAATTCAATATTCCAATGTTTTTATATGATTGTACACAAGTTTGAGTTGAGTATCATACTTGGAATCAATCTTGACCAAGAAATTGAAAATCTATAGGCATCAAGGCCTGTTTCCACCATCAGCTGCACATCTTCCTGCATTATACATTAAAATATTTTTAAGTCCTTAAAATTGCTAAACATGCTTCACTACCACTTATGACAACTTTTCTCAAACAGTTGGAATGCATTCACCTTATATTTGTGGTATCCATCACAGGCTACATCTCCATTTTCTCCATCACCATTCACTGATAATTAAACAGTACACATAATTGAGCTAATAAAAAAAACCATTTTCTAAAACCAACTTCTGAGAATTTCTTCACATATAAATATATAATACATAACTGTACATAAATATAGAACATGGCACAAAGAAATAAATAAGAGCAAAAGAAGGAAAGGAATACAAACCAGAATGAGCAAATGTGTCCCATACACTAGGAGTTCTCCCATCTTCATTAGCAGCTCCTTCCACCTATAATTCATATATATATATATTCATATCAATCATATGTATATGATTAATATCATGTTTGGTAATTTCTCTAGAAGTGATTCCAATGAAAAGCAAGAACTTTTCACTTTATGTAGAAATCAAACATGTCAAAATATGTCCAAAATCAATTCCATGGCTATGGAGTTGATTCCGAAGGCTCTCGACGCGAAACCAAACACGCTATAGTCACGTCAATTATAATAGTGGACTCTTAGTCTCTCATATCCATTACACAATCAGATGACTATGTAAAATACTTTCATAGTACCAAAATTAAATTCATAACATATATATCTATATCAAGTAATTATAACAAAATTGTTATTACACTACTATAAATTTGAAAAATTCCATTTGAGGATGAAAAGAAAGAAGAACCTGGTAAGCAGTGGTGCCAGAACCAAAGAAAAAATCAACTGGGAAATCATTTCTGGTGTAGTAATGAACACTGAATACTCCCAAAGCTAAGTTCAGAATCAAAAGCTTCAGTATAAAAGCAATGCTTAAACATGCTTTTGGTTCCATCATTCACCTTAATTAACCTATGATAATTATGATTCTTCAGTTTTTACATTGTTTTAAGAACTATATATATATATATACTAGGGATTAGGGGAAGGTAAAGTCAAAATGCTGATATCATCAAATGAATTAAACTAAAAATTGAAATGATCACGTATATATAGTTATTATTTTATTTTCCGAGTGAATTATTAATCTCATATATTTGTTATTAAATAAAATATAATGAAGTTATGAATTTTTATATAGGTAATTGATTTGAAATGAATGTGTCATGACTCATGAGTCATTTTTTTTAGTATTTTATAATGATACATTGAGATTGAGAATGAGATCGAGACAAAGAATAATATCACGAGCAATCCTAGAGACACAATAAAAAATCAGTCAAAACAGTCAATAATAGGAAATTTGGCCTAAATCACTCAACCCATTAAAAAATACACATGGTTAATAATGCTATTTGGGCCAAAAGTATTAAAATAGATTTTATTGACTGTTTTGACTTGAAAAATGTTGTTCTCCAAGCATTTATGTAATATCACACGCAATCCATCTAGTGGGATAAAAGAAAATTAAAATGTGATCTACACATTATTTAATAAGGTATTTATCAATAAAAAAAAAATCGTACAAAAATCGTTTTAAAAGAAATAGTGTTTGTCGTATCTCCAAATTAAAAGCCACGTTCAACCTAAAAGGTCAACTAAGATCATTACTCTCAATTTAATTATATTTTAGACCCCAATTTTACTTGAACTTTGTACTAAGTTAGCATCATATAATTATGTTTTTAGATGTATAATAAAATCTCAATCAAAATAATTAAAATATCATACACACTATATATTACAGACTTATACAGTTATTGTTCCATATACTTTTTACCAAAAAAATACCATATACTTCATTAATTCAGAAATAATTAACGTTTTAGGGGATTTATTAACAATGCAATTAAGGGTTAGTTTGGATAAACAACTTATTTAAGTCCTTATATAAAAGTAATTTCTGAAAAAGTAACTTATAAATAAGTTATTTTATTGTACTTCAATTATTTTGAAAAATACTTTTAGAGAAGTCAAATATTTTGACTTCTCCAAAAGCATTGATATAATTTCTGGATAAGTCATAAGTTTTGTAGCCAAACATGATGGATATAGGAATTAGTATATGATGACAAATTTGTTCTTATACTTTTTTGTACAATAATTATTATAAGAGATATAAAAGAGAGTATATGTAAGAGTAAAATTGGAAGAAAGATAATAAATCTTTTCTTGAAATTCTAAAGTTACATATAATATTAAACAAAATAATTTTCTAAAAAAACAAATAAAGTTGAATGAAGAGAGTATTACATGTTGCTGTATGCATTATATGTTTTGGGTTCTTTTATCTTGGATTTCATAAGAACCAATAAAAAATCTTTAAATCGTTGGGGTTTTAATCATTCATTTTCTAAGATTTTCTATTGATATAAGCAAGTAAGGATTTATATTGAACCGTGCCAATGCTAATTTTAAGTTTGATGTATAATATAGAATTGGAATTATAATTTCATCATTATATAGAATTCAAACAGAATTTTCTTAGCGCGTTTAAACTGGAAAGATAAAAAGAGAACGAAAGAAGTAAATTAAAAGATAAGTCTTACAACTATAAAAAGAGATATCAAAGAAATTTTAAGAGTTAATTATCTAAATTCTAACATAATATGTAATAAAGCACAATAACATCGTTTTATCTACTTAATCAATCTGGCATAGTAGGATAATACTTATTGTTATTACGTAGCATTACTCCTCAAATAAATTGGCATTAGAAACAGACAAAGGAATCTTCTCAAATTTTGTAGCTCCAACCATAGAGGATTCTATTATTCTACCCTTTAAAAATTGGCGATACCATTTTGCAGATAATTTTGGATATCTCTTCAACTCTGGATCAGAGCGATCAACATAATATAGGCCAAAGCTTGATCTATATCCTTCTCTTAATTCGAATAAATCCATGAAAGACCAAGCAAAATATCCTTTTATATTTGATCCATCTCTGAAAAAATAAATATAAAAATTAAAAAATAATAAAACATATAATAACTATTTTTTTCTCACTATTTTAAATCCATTAACTATCTATTTAATTTTAATTTGTATCATTATTAAATTAAATAAATATAAATAAAAATATGATTTAATAGACAAAATGTTTTTAACAAGATGCATGAGATATTGACTATATAAATTCAAATTAAAGATACTATAGTGCTCTATAACATGGATTCCTATATAAGTCATCTTAAATGAAAAGGTAGTCCATCATCAACTATAGGGCTTCTTGTAATGAACAAAAAAGATTTTTCTGATCTAATTTTTTCAACTAGAGGCATGTTTGGAAAATGCTTTTTGTAAGGGTGTAATTGCTTGCATTCATATCTTCATTACTCTGTTTCCAGAAAATTGTTTATGATAAACTATTTTAATTGAACTAAGGGTATGCTTTATTAGGGAGTAAAAATTTGAAATATTGTTAATATAGACTTCGATTCATCGATATTGAGAAAACTTTGATTGATATATTGTTACATGTAAGATTCTCCGTAAATTTGAATCTGTATTATCATTTTTTTCGAATTTGGATGAGAAGGTAAATTTTCATGAAAAATTTATGAATAGAACTCAATCCTTATTTTTATCCTTCAACCGAAGGTTCTGAAAAAAAAAATAATAAAAAAAACTAGTTTGAATAATAATTAGTGTACCAATTGCATACCTCAAGGCATCAAGCACACCTCCAATATATCCTTGCATGTATTCCACCCTGGAGACATCTTCCAATGAAGCATTGCTTGGTGTCCGTTGACCTAACAAGATTTATATATAAAGATTTTATAAACATAAAGCTAATTGATCTTAAAACTTAAAAGTATGATGAATCATATTGAAAAAGTTTATTATTGTAGAAAACAGTTATAATTAAGGATAATTTATTAGATTATAATAAAGCCTAGCTACTCATACAAATAAGAAAATCACATGCAAATTGCCAAAAAAACAACTATAGAGAAAGAAAGAGGGAGATACCATTTTCATAGATGATTAAGGGAGGGTTGCCATAAAGGAGCTTGAAATTTTTCAATTCTTCTACAAGACCCCATGGTTCAACAGGATACTGAATCAAGCAAAAGTTAGTTATTAGTCATATAGTAAATTAATAATTGAACCAAAACTAATTAGTATTTTGGATCATTATATTACCTCTTCATTTGCAAATGGATCGGCTTCACCTGCCAAAACAAAGAAAGACCTTACCAATTTCAGGAAATAAACATTTTTTTTATAAGATCAAACACTCTTAAATTGAACTAGCCTAGTCAGAAAACTTAACCTAAAAGAAAACTAACCAATAATATTTGGTGTACAAATAAATCAGTCAATATCGTCAATAGATCTATTTTTAGCTTTTTTTTCAAATAATTATTGAAATTTTAATGAGCTGACTAACTGTGACTCAAAATCTTATTTGTTAGTTGGTTCAGTTGATCTCTCATCGTACATATAACAACACTCTTAGAAAAAGAGTACTAATCCAAAATAAGTTACCATGAGAATTTAAGTAGCATATGGTAGAACAAGAATCAAGAATTAATGGATGTGATTAGTAAAAGGGAAATAATGGATGAACAATAGAAATCCGGTAAAACAAGTTAATATATTCATTTGACAACTTTTTGGTCCAAAAAGAAAGACTCATTGTTAAGAAGTTAGTTTTTAGTGAACTAAGTAATTGTGTTCCAAAATTTCTATATAGACTGATTTTGACTGATTTTTTATTGTGTAAATAGAAACACTATTAGTAAAATACACTTAAGTTTAATTAATTAAAGGAATTAAGTATTTCTTACGGATTAAAGCAGCAGCCATATCTGCATTGAAGTCTCTAAGTTGATTCTTCAAAGAATCAGAATTGTCTGTGACATTAGCATTAAGGTAGTGAATCAAGCCTATGAAATCATAAGAACCCTTTACTTGTTTCGATTCTCTTTCTGTGAACCTTGGAAGTCTTGCACCTACATTTCTCTTCATTGAAACAGGGTAGTCTCCATACAACAATGGCTCCATAATCCTACACAATATTATAACTTAGCTACATACCTTAATATTAATTAATTGTCATATCCTAAACTTTGTACTAAATTAAAATTGCATGTGTAACATTAATTAGAGTTTAATAAGATCATACAAAAATAGTACTATGTCCAATTAAAAAGAACACAAGAGTTTTCAGACTATATGGAACAGAGAATAGCAGGGGTAAAAAGGTTATTAGGGATAATGTGTATTTTAATTCATAAACTTTTTAAATATGTAAATTGATCACCTAAATTTTTGAAATTATACATTTTAGTCTAAGTAAATATCTCTAAAATTCGGAGCAAGTACAACATGATATCCTAAACCTTTTAAATTTGTAATATTTTTTACCGAAAATTGACATGAAAATAAACAGAAAATTTTAATTTTGATGTACTAATAATATAAAAAGTTTTTACATAATCATTCAATCAAAATCATTTATTTATATATTTTTTTAAGTAGTAGATAGTTGAGTTAACTATTATGACTGATATGATAATATCACATCTGTATATAGAAGTTAAATCCTGCTCAAAATAGTCAATTTGCACATTCATGAGAATTCAAGGAATCAAACTCCTATATTTTTAAAGTTTAGGGTCTGTTCAGCAAACCTATATAGTATCAACTAGGGGGTAAAGTGCAAATTTCTCAAAACAGTTAAGATCACAAGTGAAGAGGAGAATTTCTTAAACCAAGTAGGTGTATAGTATGTGACTTACCAACCAACATAAAAATCACGAATTCTTTGAGTTGCAATCAAGTCCTGTTCTCTATTTGTATGAGGGAAGAAGCCCAATGAAAATACAGAGATACCAACAAATCCATGTTGTTTCTCCTACAATGTCAATTATTAAGTGTCTATGAATCATGAGCATTATTCTTTGCCAATGAAATTATGAAAAACACTAATGAAATGAAAACCAAATAAATAAATCACATATAAAATGGAAAAAGATATAAGTGTTATATATGAAAGTAATACTACATCTATACTATAAAATCAGTCATCATATGTAATAAGAGAAATACTTGATAAATAATGAAAAAACAGTGAAACTAGTCAATGAACTTATTTGGCAACCTTTTAGCAAAAAAAAAGAAAACTCTTTTTAAGAAGTTAGTTTTTAGTGGACTGAGTGATTGTGGCCTAAAATCTCCATATTAGTTGGCTTTAACTGGTTTTTATTGTGCAAATAATCATTGTGCAAATAACAGTACTCATGCAATAATACAATTTTTTAAAAACTATTAAACCAACTTTTAAAACGTTGAATTAATAGTGTTAAAAAATTGGATTATTGCATATAGTAACGGATAATAACTGATTTTGTAGTGTATAGAACAACTTTTCTCTATATATTATACTTTGTATTTTCTTGTGTACAATCTCATAGCTGAAGAATGTGCTAACAAGATATTGTGAACTGCAATGTAAGGCTCAATTGTAGAGTCACCCATAACTGTTTTGTTAACAGTACAAAATGGTGGAGAACAGTGTTGAGGTGGTGAAATTCCCTCATCATAACTATCTATAGACAGTATATTAGGCTCATTTATAGTTGACCAATATTTCACTCTGTCTCCAAACTCTCTGAAACATGCATCTGCATATTTTGTGAAGTCTCTTCTGCATTTATGTACAAGTACCAATTAATGCATTTAATACTGTTGAACTGTATATGTCTATAGTTTACTGCACGTTAAATACTAATTGAACGTATTTCTGTTGTACAACAAGTATTATTGATTGAAAAATATTAGGATGCAAGCAAAAGATGAAGAAGTTACATGATGTCACGACTAAGCCATCCTCCATATTCATCTTCAAGTGCTTGTGGAAAATCATAGTTGTACAGTGTCACATGTGGTTGGATTCCTGCTCAAAGAACAAAATTCAATATATCACTTGAAAAAGCATATATATATATATATATATATATAATTGATTTCACAATAATAATTTTTTTTGGAGTAAATTTCAAGGATGGCTTATGAGTAATGCTACATGTACACCAATCAGTCATCACCGGTCATTATGTAATAATTCAACTTTTTAATACTATTAATCCAATTTTTAAAATGTTGGATTAATGTATAATATTAAAAGTTAGACTAATAGTTTAAAATAGTTGGATAATGATTGATTTTGTGACTTAAAAAAAGCATTTCTCATAGTTTATTTTGCAAATTAAATATAATAAACTTGTATCAAACCATTGCTGATGAGTTCATTGATGAGATTGTTGTAGTACTCTACTGCCTTGGGGTTAACAGGTCCTCTGCCATCTATTGTGGAAAAAAAAGCAAAGCATTTTCAAATGTACTTAAGAAATTAAAGTGTCTACTGAAGAAAAAGAAAATTATAATTTCAATATTTCTCATATAATTGTACACAAGTTTTGAGTTGAGCATTATATACTTGGAATCAATCTTGACCAAGAAATGGAAAATCTATAGGCATCAAGGCCTGTTTCCACCATCAGCTGAACATCTTTCTGCAATATATATATGTTTCATTAAAATATTTAAATTCAGTAAAAATTCTTAAGCATCATAACTAATTAACACTTATATAGCAATTTTTCTGTTAATTTTATTTTTGGTCAGTGTTACTATTAAAATTTGAAAGGCTTAACAACACAATCAATAGTATTTATAATAATAGGCATAATTTTAAATCAAATACGATTTTGAGAAACTATAAGGTAAAATAATATTTTTTTTAACATCTATAATTTTTAATCTAGTGGTAAGTGTTTGATCCAATAAATGCATCACTCAGAAAATTTATAGAGAAGAAAACACAAAAAAAAAAAAATGAGATGCAGTGTATTCATCACCTTATATTTGTGGTATCCATCACATGCTACATCTCCATTTTCTCCCTCACTAAATGCTGTTAATTAAAAATGATTCCATGAGTGCATAATTAAACCATATATATACAGAAAATAATTGGCGTAAATTAGTATTTCATCCATCAGACTAAGTGTGTGTCATATATCAAGTTGGAGAGTGAGAAATTTATGTACGGATTTTAGTTTTTATTTTAAATGGTAGACCCACAAATTGCATAATGATTAATAAATGTGTGTTTGATATTCATGTAATATTATTATATATATATATAATTGAGGTAAAGTAATTATTACTCCCACTTCAAAAAAAAAATTTGATAACCATAATCAATTATATATATAAACTTAAGGACTTTGGTTTCTAGTCCAATAATACTAGTGTCCTTGGAAAACCAAGCAATTATTTATTTATGGCAAAAGCTATGTAAATTGTCAGAACGTCCCCACATGGACATGGTTCATGTGAGATTCCAATACCCTTGATTAGATTTGTGTGCAAAAGCTCTATTTCCTCCATTTCAAAATAAAAAATATTTTAAAGAGGCGAAAAAGTTTATAATAATGATCATTTGTAATTTTAATATAAATTTAATATCTCTTATTTATTATATTATCCATTTTTTGAGTAATGTGTTAGTGAAGAGTAATTTAATAAAAAATGTTAAATTAAGATAATGATGATAATTTAATTATTTTAATATGAATTTTGCTAACAAGTGTCATACATGAGCACTTGTTAAGGAAGTAAAATAGAAAAAATTTATCTTAAAAATACTCATTTTCATATTTTTTATGTAATGGTCACATCATAATATTTTAAAATTTTTTAAAACTTATTATTTGTAGTATCCTTAATAAGTGATTTTAGAACACTCATCAGCAAAACTCTTTTAATATACTTTTTAGAAAATAAAAAATATTTATGTGCTTCTTAATATATGTACAGAAATTTTAAATATCAATTATTTTAAAATAGATGAAGCACTAAATAAGTAGCTGCGAAGATTTTAAAAAAATGCCAAAAGACTGAAAAATATAGAAATAAGAGCAAAAGAAGGAAAGGAATACAAACCAGAATGGGCAAAGGTATCCCATACACTAGGAGTTCTCCCATCTTCATCTACAGCTCCTTCCACCTATAATAATTCATATATAACCATTTCAATTCATATTATATATGTGTAATATCTATATTATATCATCATAAAAATTATTTTTACACTACATCAAAATTAAACTTATAACATATATAACAGATAATTATAACAATTTTTTTCGGTTCATAATCGAGTAATCTCATCAAGCAAGACAACTAATCCCAAAATTTTAAAGTTTGTCAATATACAATAAAAATTGAACACTCAACACTTAAAATAAGCAATGATGCTTGTTATATATGTATATAACACACATTTCATGTTATATATGTATAACACACGTTGGATACTAGTTAAACATATTTCTATTATACAACCAATATTATTATTTTATTAAGCGACGATGAGTCTCTACCGCTTGTTAGAATGATTCAATTTGAGAATATAAAAAGAAATAAAGAAGAACTAACCTGGTAAGCAGTGGTGCCAGAACCAAAGATAAAATCAAGTGGGAAATCATGCCTTGTGTAGTTATCAACACTTAAAACTCTCACAACCAAATTCAGAACAATAAAAAGCTTGACCACAAAAGCGATTCTCAAACGGGCTTTTGGTGATTCCATCATCACCCAGATCCTATGATTCTTCTTCACCTGAACTATCTAACTATATAGTATGAGTGCATCATAGTGTATAATATAAGAAGTAGGTAGCTAGTGATCCATTTGAAAATGATAAACTATAATCATAACGAGCCTCACATGGTTTATTATTTTTAGTTTTTCGAGTGAATTGTTTTTCATTTTGCCAAATCCTCGTGGCATATCTTTGTTATTGATTATTACAGGTGTCACTAGATTAATTAAATAATGAAGTTATGATAATATTTTTTTATATAGTTCCTTAATTTGTGTTGGGAAAGCTTAATATAAGGGGATATTTCAACAATAAAAAAATAAAAGTAAGTCTAGAGATGAGAGAATTACACAAATCGATAAACCACTAGATCTTCGCCTAAAATATTATTTTTTTTAATTTTTATTTGTGCAGTTTTAATTATACGTACGTGAATTAAAAATGTATTTTATAATATTTAAAATTTAAAAAAGTTTAAACATATTTTACAATATTATCATTATTATTCACTATGTTTCTTCTTAATTACTCATTAAATTTATTTTCTCTCTTATATTAATTAAGGTTACAATTGAAAAAAATTAATAATAACTACCTAAACTTTCTAAACGGACAAATTAAAAAAAGAAAACGTACGTTATTAAATTGAACCGAAAGAGAAAAAAGAGGAAGTAAGATAAATTAGACCATGATTCTTTCATTTTATATGCTCCTCACTTAGTCATATTTTTTCATTAATATATAGAATTCCATCTCACACTTAATTTGCATTAGTGAGATATATATATATAGAATATATCAGGACAAAAATACATATCAGAGACAATTACATTATAGACACATAATATAAAGTCTTTATTATATTACATTTAAATTGATATATAAAGTATTGATTTTTATCTTATATGATCAATTTTTTATCTCATTATAATCAATTTTATCATATATTCATGTCTCTATAACAAAATACAAAAAGTACTGGTATCAGTCAAAACAACTAACATATTATGCGTATCATATATTATATAATATGAAAATCATATATTACATGTTGTACACATCATCGATTATATGTTGCAAATAAAGATAATGTACAAATTTTTTGTTTCTTCTATATATTTATGTCCATTATTTCTATTTCGTTCAAATTTTAACACCCAAAAATTTGGAATTTTTTAATTTAATTTTTACTCTGTTTTTGTTTGTTATTTATGTATAGATAGTGGGATCCAGATGGAGAAAAAACATGGTGCGTGCGTAGTCAGTGATTCGAATTCAATAATCATTTTTTAAATCCTAAACGGTCAACTAATTAAGAACATCGATCTCTCATTTTAATCACGTTTCAGATCCCTATTTTAGTATCTTTTTAATGCATTATAAAAATTTATATGTAGTATTTTCTAGGATTACAATTATTTTCTTTGTCCTATATACTCTTATGTGGTTACTATTAATATACGAGTGATCTCAAGTGCCTCTTATTAGGAACAAAATTATAACGGCCAGATTAAAAAAAAATTCTATATAATTGAAATTAATAAATTCTACTTAAACTGAAGTTATTAAATTATAGGAACTTAATTGAAACTTATTTTGTACAATATAGGGATTTTACTACAAATTTTTATTTAAATCATTATAATTAGCATCTAATTGAAAAATTGAATAAGACTATGGAATAGTTTATCTGTACATTGATCTAGATAGAGCTAATAAAGAGTAACACATTTAATATTATATACCAGAAATATTTAATGAATCCATTTAATGTTAATTTTTTTTTCTTTTTTAGAATTTTTTTATATTAATAATGTTAGTCGTACAACATAAATACGTCAAACTAATATATAGTGTGTACTATGGAATATGTGTTATACGTACATATGCCATACATATAGCACACATTCCATATTATGTATAACACACATTGAATACTAGTTGGACGTATTTTTATTATACGACAAGTATTATTATTTTTTATATATAGAATTTAACAAGTTGGTTCTTTATTAACTAACTTTGACCATACATGTAGCATTATTGTAAAAGTAAAGCTAAGATTTGGCATCTTAATGACAATTGTATTGTACCTAGTATACAATTTCCATCTACTTCTATGCTACATCATATCCTTTCTCTAGGTGGAAATTTAATTTAATTTGCCCAAAAATCTATGCTTTATCCAAATATACATATTTTGTAATTTTATTATAAGCATTCATAGCTTAGAACACTATGTAATGAAGCTTTAGGGCAAAAAAAATTAAAAGAAGCTACTCAAATAAGTGACCAATAGAAGCATAATGTGATGGATTCTTCTTAATTTCAATAGCTTCAACTATAGAACTGCCTCTACCCTTCAAGAACCAACTATACCATTTTGCAGAGAGTTTTGGATATCTCTTCAATTTTGGATCATTTCTATCAACATACCATAGGCCAAAACTTGATTTGTATCCATCTAGTAACTCGAATAAATCCATGAAAGACCATGCAAAATATCCCTTTATGTTTGATCCATTTCTGAGGAAAAATTAGAATGAATTAGAAATTAGAGAACATTTTAATTTCTAAAGAAAATATATTGATTTAAAAAAAACTATGAAAAGGAAAGATATTTTGAATATATTGTTTATACTAATTTTGAATATATTGTTCCATCTATGAAAAAGTAAATTTTTGAAAATTTATTGCTTCCACTTTTTTATGATAATGAGTAGAAATTTTAGTTAAAAGGAAATTTAAAAAAAAAGTGTTTTTTTTTCCTTCTCATTTTTACTATAGCATCCAAACACAAAATAGACAGAATAATCAATTCTAGAAAAATTATTAGTTCCAACTATGTTGTGTAATTTTTCTTGTTGTGAAAGCTCATCAAAATGCACCAAGTAATTATTATTATTATTATTATGTGTCAATCAATTTAATATATTTGCATACCTCAATGCATCAAGAACACCACCAATATATCCATGTAAGTATTTCACCCTTGATACATCTATTAGTGAAGAATTGCTTGATGTCCTTTGACCTAATCAAACAATGCAATCCAAAATCTTATATCAGCAAAACTTAAGGCATCTTTGGTTTTTCCATTTGCAAAAATCCATAGACTATGGTTTGAGTAAAAACTATTCTTTTATGGCTTTGGCTAAACAAAATCTAAAGATGCACCTAGTAGTGTACTAATATATTCATCATGTCTGCATTAGTAATAATATACAGAACACGACAAGACAGAAATATAAAGACATAGAGACGGAGACACAAAAATATAAATTATTATGTTTAGGTTAGTGTAAAAATCATAGTTTCTATCGCTATCCACAAATTTTCTGACATATATACATTAACAAACTCATCCCATGTAGTATACTTAAATAGTACACCAAGAAAATCTTGAAGAATAACATTCATAGCACAGAAAGAGAGAGATATTTACCATTTTCATAAATGAACATAGGAGGGTTGCCATAAAGGTGCTTCAAATGATTCAGTTCTTGTATTAAACCCCAAGGTGTAACAGGGTACTAATAAATCAAGCAAATAATACAGAGTTAGTCATAAAGTAATAAAGTAATCTAAAACATTTAACAAATTAATTATTAATTATGTTAAACATTTCTTTATGGACCATTACCTCTTCATTTGAAAACAGATCCATTCCACCTACAAAATCAAGAGAAGTACTAATTATTATTCACTTTCATCCTCCAATGCATAATGAAAATTGTTAAAGAGTAAAATGGTTGATGGAAAATTTCATTAAGGAAAGTGAAAAAATAGACCTGAAATACTTCATGTATACTAAATTTGACACTAAATCAACAACTCTATTTAATTCCGATGCAATCCAACATTTACAGCTACTCAATCTAACTTATATCTTGATTCAATTCAACATTACATTTAAAATTTGATATTGAAACAATGACAATTTTTATACTGATACAATCCTACATTTATATTTACTCAATCCAATTTTATATATTGTTCGTTAATTTAGTGCCACTTCTACTGTACACGTAACATTGCTCAAAACAGATAGTGTGAATGCAATTAGTAGTAGTAATTAAGGAAGTGCATACGAATAATTGCAGCCATATCAGCATTGAAATCTCTCAAGTTGTTCTTCAGAGTCTCAGAATTGTCTGAGATGTTAACATTTGTGTAGTGAATCACACCAATGAAATCAAATGAACCCTTAACTTGTTTGGATTCGCCCTTCGTGAAGGTTGGAAGCCTTTCACCTACATTTTGCTTCATGGAAATGGGATAGTCTCCATAAACCAATGGCTCAATAATCCTGCAATAAAAGCATATATGCACATAATAACTTAATAAGTAAAACTGTTATATATACATGATTTTGTATCATAGCCATGAACAAGTTTAGTTTCATTGTACAAATTCTAAGTTGTTTAGGGGAACAAAATGCTAGAAAACCAAAATTTCTTTATCTTTTTACTGAATTTGTTTGTAAGAATGATTTATAGCTTGTTTGGATGAGATTTTGCATAACATAGCGTGCATTCTAATGCATTTTTTGTAAAAGAAAAGAAACTTGATTCTCCTAAATGGATATCGGGGCATGTATTTTGAGTTAAACAAACAGACTCTTGATATACATGGATAAATATAAATGAATCATATCATTTTACTTTATCCAAAAACCATTATTATTTCTTAGAAAATAAAATATCCAAAATATTTTTAATTGCATGTATAGCATCCAGGGTTTTAAATTGCAGCCTGCATCACGTGATGCGGCCTTGATATAGTTGTGTGGACCGCATCGGACCGAAATGGACCACATTAGGATCACAACGAGTTGAGTTCTAGTTCAAGTTGCAGACACGAAAAAATTTCACATCACATTGGCCGCAATGCACATAGTGATGGCCGACGGCCTCACCGTCCACAATCTCAAGCCGCAACCGCAATTTAAACCACTAGTCAACTAAACTTTCATGTCTAAAGGCAGAGGTAATATCAGACAAAATAATTAGTAGATCCAATGAAAGAAATTAAAGCAAGTTTTAGGCCTACAAGGAATTGAGAGTAGCAAAAGATCAAACATAAATGAAAATATCAGTCATATATACTCATGTATATATTCTCAAGTCTTAAAACAAAAAATGGAAAGAACATATGAAGTAACTTACCAACCAATCAAAAATTCTCTAGCTCTTTGAGTAGCTATCCTATCTTTTTCTGTATTTGTATGGGGGTAGAGTCCAAATAAGTAAATAGAGATACCAACAAATCCATTCTGTTTTTCCTGCAAAGGTCAAGTTAAGTGTTCTTGGAATCATGAATATTTCTTTGCCAACAAAGTTTCCTTATGAATAAGGATGCTATAATTCAATACAAACAGAATGAGAACCACATAAGGATTTTATTTTCCACTAATATTTATTGTACAATAGAAATACGTCTAACTAGTATCCAACGTGTCCTATACATAATACGTAATATGTGTCATATATATAACACACGTTGGATACAAGTTGGACGTATTTCTGTTGTAGAACGAACATTACTGATTTATTTTGTGTATTACTTGAAGTTCTTGCCATTTACACATAGAGAAAGTAGTAATGCAAAATATATTATAAGGGTAGCCAAGTACATCACACTTAGTACAGAGTTATTTTTAGAATTTGAACCTATGATTTTCAGATCACATCAGAGCAACCTTAAGGTTACATCAATACTCAAACTCTAGTGAAAAATATATAATGAAATATTTTATTGGAGGGTATAAATAAAGGTAATTAAAAATTCTAAGAATGAGTTTTATGTATTATTTTACACTTGGACCTCAATTATGTAAATTTTTTTCCTTCCACTTTTACCCTCAACCAAACAAACCCATTAAGTAATAAATTCATAGAGTAAAATACATACTATAAAAAAAAAAAAAGGGTCAAGTGTTATACCTGATATTTTCTCTTATACAATCTTGCAGCTGAAGAATGTGCTAAAAGAATATGATGAAGTACCAAATAGGGCTCATATGTTGAGTTTCCTTTAGTGAATTTGCCAGCACAAAATGGTGGAGAACAACGACTAGGTGGTGAGTTTCCTTGATCATAACCACCCATAGAGAACACATTGGGCTCATTCACAGTTAACCAATATTTGACTCTGTCACCAAACTCTCTAAAACACATATCTGCATAGTTTGTGAAGTCTCTTCTGCATTCACATCAAAGTAGTAACATATCCATTACTCTATATTTGGACTATGTCTATGGTTTAGTAGTACTAGCGACTCGACGAGCACTCGCGTGTATCTGGAGTCGTATTTTTTAATTTTTCTAGAAAATTTTTAAATTAAAGAAATTATTGGGGTTAAAAGAAGATAATAAATTTTTTCTTTTTAAATGAATGGTCAAGATGAAGGTGATTAAGTTAAGAAGGTTAAAAGATAGTTTTTTTATGAATGGTTAAGATTAAGGTAAGAAGATAATAGATAAATAGATTGTCATCTAAACACTAAAATGTGATATAAGCCTAGGATCATATGAAGAAGCAAGATGATAAATGAACAAGTGGATTGAAAGGATCATAAAATCTTCAAATCTTATGAAAGCTTTTTGGTTATTTGCAACTTATGCAACTAGAACATAGTTCTTATTAGTAACTATCTAGAATGCATATCGTGACCGAAAATAGTAACCAAAGAACCAATAACAAGAAATACATAGTGATTCTAATATGATTATAATGCTTCTTAGGGATTAGATGTTAGGGTCGTAATTTACAACCAATGGACCAAGTGAGTACCACACAAGCAGGTCAGACATCTCATCCGAATCCAAAAATCTTAAGGCAATGAATTTATGGGCCTCCTAACTTATAAACATCTCACTTAATTCATTATTAAACGATACGAGACATCACCTCTCACACTTGAAACCCAACATTAGAATCATATCAGAATTAATGTCAACAACATAATGGTGCAAGAGATCAAGAAATATAATTACATTATTTCGCGACTAAGCCATCCTTCATATTCATCTTCAAGTGCCTGTGGAAAATCAAAGTTGTGTAGTGTGACATGTGGTTCTATTCCTGCACAAGGCACAAGAGTAAACTATATCAGCTAATAAAAGAAAAGCATAACTATTCATTGCAATTTTTTCTTTTATTTTGTAACTTATTTTGCAAATTAGGGAACTTATATCAAACCATTGCTAATGAGTTCATCAATGAGATTGTTGTAGTACTCTAATCCCTTGGGATTGATAGGTCCTCTGCCATCTGATGAAGAGAAAAAAAAAAGCATTTTCAAAGCATTAACACAGAGTTTAATGAAGAACATAAGTACATAACAATCTAGGAAGTTGTCCACGTGTTCGACACACGTGGGACACCGATATCTAGTGGACACGTGCCGGATACGTGTCCGTACGTGTCAAAAAAATGATTTTTTTAGGTCGGACACGCATTGGACAAGCACTGGACATGTCCGACATGCACATGACACTTTTTTTTTTCTTTTTTATGAAAAGACTTAATCAAATCAAACCCACATTTACTATACCAAAATGTTAATTATATATACATACATATACCGTGTACGTATCCTAAAACTTTTTAGTTTCGTGTGTCTACGTGTTTATGTCTGTGTCGTGTCTCGTGTCCGTATCAATGTTTGCTTCTTAACAATTCATCAATACTAGTTTCTACATTTTCTCATTATGTAACACAAGTTTTGAGTTGAGCATTATATACTTGGTATCAATCTTGACCAAGAAATGGAAAATCTATAGGCATCAAGCCCTGTTTCCACCATGAGCTGAACATCTTCCTGCATTACATATTTACATGGAAACAATTAAATTTGTTAAGCTCCATTAAACTTGCCAAACTGGGGAGAAATTCTTACGTGCACCGGGAATGACACGTGAATATGCTCTATATCCATTAAAAAAGAGATCAAATATCATTTTATTACTGAATATAAAGCATATTTATGTAACATTTCAGGAACATCTAAGAATTTATCTAAAATCATTTCCTCAAAAAGGTGAAGCAATGAATTATTGGGAAAAGGAAGATAAATTGAAGGATGGTGTGTATTCATTCACCTTATATTTGTGGTATCCATCACATGCTACATCTCCATTTTCTCCATGGATATAGCCTGTTAATTAAAAATCATAGCATGATCAATGTATAATTAAAGAGTACTTTTTAATTGCACCTATCATATTAGGTGTTGGTTCTTCTATTTACTTCTACTTGTATTTCTTTTTTTAGATTAATGAGGTAGTAATTATTTTATGACTTTACCCTAATTAACATTTATATATTAGATAATAAAAAATTGTAATGTTTGTTGTACTATAGAAATACATTCAACTAATATCAAATGTATGTTATATGACATACGTAATGTGTGTCATGCATATGTAAGACACATTACGTATGACACACATTAGGTATCACACATAACACTAGTTGGATATTAGTTGAATGTATTTTTTTTGTACAACAAACATTTATGAATAAAAAATAATAATAAAGTGCTAAAAATGGTATTTTAATAAAAGATACTACTTCAACCAAATAATACTGTTTTTACTCATTCCAAAAAAAATATTTCAAAATTTTTAAATATTTATATAATAAATTTATAAAATAAATAAAAGTAAAAGGAACTTTTTACAGTGAAACAAAAGGAATACATAGTGAATGATATTTTAAAGAGAAAGAGAGAAATTCCTCATTCAAATAGTATTAATTTAAAATTCCTCATAAAAAATTATATTAATTGTTGACACAAAAACTTAAAATGGTCACTTAATAAAAAAATACTGTAATAATTTTACTACCAAGAATGGAAAGTATTTCAAGTTTTCAATTTAGTCAATGCTATAAAAAAATCTAATCTTTTTCCTCGAAAAAGATATATAATTATTCTTAAGATAGATGTACGTAATACATGTTATAATAACACCAAAATGAAAAAAGCCAAATCTATGGATGAATGAATGAATGAATGCCAAAAAAAAAGAAAGAAAGAAAATAGAAAAAGAAGGAAAGAATCTAAGAATGAAATATCAACCCTCATGTGCAAATGTATCCCATACACTCGGTGTTCTTCCATCTTCAAAAGCACCTCCTTCCACCTATTCATATATAATCAATCATATTTCTATATAATTCAATCAAAATATTTCGTTTATAATACTTTTCATTAAAAGAGTACTTATTGCAGGAAACTTTTTAATATATTCATTTTTCAATAATTCTTATAAACAATAAGAAAACAGTCATATCAGTCAATAATTCATTTGACAATTTTTAACCAAAAAAAAACTTTCTTACTAAGTTAATTTTTAGTGGACTAAGTAATTGTGTGACCTAAAATCATTGTATTAACCAATTTTAACTGATTTTTTCATTGTATAAATAACAATATACTCTTTGATTTTTAAGGGAAATTTTTAGCAAAATTTGCAGCAACTATTTGAAAATAACTTGCAGCTTTTTTCAGCTTTTTAGTAGTAAATATACTATTATGACTGATATAACAATGAGATGGCAGTAATATACATAAACATAGATCAAAATCATGAATATGCAATAAATTGGAATGATTTTGATATGAAAATGAAGAAGAAAGAAAGAAAGTAAAGAACCTGATAAGCAGAGGTGCCAGAACCAAACACAAAATCAAGAGGGAAATCATTTCTGGTGTACTTATTATCTTCAGCACTTAAAACTCTGAGTAGTGAAAAGTTCAGAACCAAAAGGGTAGTAAGCAAAAATGAAATGCTCCTCAAATATGCTTTTGGATCCATGATTTCATCACCTTATCTTCTTCTAATCTATCTACTCTACCTATGATGATGAATATAAATTAATGAATTAATAATTTTTTAGGAACCTTATAATAATAATAATACTAGTTCCTTGTTTTACTCATCACAGGGTTGATTCTTTGGACTTGATGAGAGGGAAAAGTCAACATCACAGAAGGGAAAGTTGTTCTTGTCCAATCTTGTTTCCCTATTTGTTTTTTTTTAATAATATTATGTGTACGTTATAAAATTTGCTATTATCTATTGAGTATATTATATGAAATAGTTTAAATTTTTTAAATTATTATTTTAATTTTAAAAATTTTGAATTAATGTATAATATTAAAATTTGAATTAATAATTTTAAAAAAACAAGTTATTTTGTATAATTATTTATAGTGGTTGATTTTATTGTTAAAAAAAAAATATTTCTTAAGAGTAGGTAGGTAAATTGTGGTAATTGATACACTCACGGCTCTTTTGTCTATAGTATGTAAACAATTTTCAAGAAGAATCTTTGAAATTAAATTTTCTAAAACCAGAAAATAATGTACAAATTCCAAAATAAAATATAAAATTATATGTACGGATATATAAATTTATAAACAAGGGCGAGACTGATTCTTGTTATATTTTTTAGTAAGTTGACCGATAGATATTGATTCTCTTAAACTTTATAAAATTTTAAATAAATTTAGCTAAAAGTATATGAGTTTAATTATAATACATTGAAAGTGTAAAAAATTTTATACTGTCAGCCAATCATATTCATTGATTTGTGTGACTCTTTGGTTAGTGGGTGGTTGAGTTAAAGACTTTTGTTGATATGTCAATCCATGATTGGATGTATATGTAAAATTTCTTTACACTGACAGTGGATTAAAATTAAACTCAAAGTATATATTTAAATATGTCAATATATTAAAAGAGTTTAATTCCAATAAGTAATTTTACACTGACATCCAATCATGGATCGATACAGCAGCAAAAGTCTTTAATACTCACTACTAACTAAAAAGTCACACAAAACATCGAATGTGAATATTTTTTACACTATCAATACATCATAATTAAACATATATTAAAATTAAGATTTAGTTCTTATTGTTAGGGATATTGATGTTTTTTAGTAATGTGTTTAATTGCGTCTGTATGTAAACTACTTATTTGTAATATCTATCATTCAATTAATACATAGTTTCACTTATTATTATTCTCTTAATTATTTCTTGAGTGTGATACCCTAAATTTAAACACCTATAATATACTTTCTTAAATTACTACTTTTTTTATACGAATCATATTTTAAAAATAAATAAATAAATATTAAATTGGCATCAAGTTGGTTCCATTTCTCTAAAGATGTGACTGAAGAAAGTATGGTTCATGTGACTGAAAAGAGACCATGCCTCTTGTAAACGCCGTTACGGTTGCCCTACCATGTGAATGTGACATTTTTTTTTTCATTTCTAGATTATTATTATAGCTAGTTGTACAATTAAAATTCAATCAAGTTAATTAATTAAATTTAATATGATATATACCGTAATAATCAAACTTACCAAAATTGAGTTATTGGGCAGAATTATTATATTATTATTATTATTGTTATTTAATTTTCATTTAATGTATAATTTTTTACACAATTATCAAATCATGTGTTGTTAAGTCAGCCTTTATTGTGTTTTTCTTTTTTACTATCTGAAAAGTTATAGAAACAAAACATTTTGATTAGATGATGGTGTAAATTATCTTTACAGAATTTAGCTAATAAATACTCTCAACACACTCATTAAAGTTACTTTATATAGAAATATTTAAATTTTTATAATAAACCAATTATATAAAAATTATTTCTAAGATAATTTTTTTATTTTCATTATCTTAATAAATGTCTTTAGAATAGTGAGTATCAAAACTCTTATTATTATTGTTATTGTTATTAATAGCAAAAAGACAAATTGATTGAAATTGAAAAGAATAATATAATGTAGTAGTACTATGGTTACGTAATGTCAATGTATCGAAAATAATGTTAAGTGTATAATAGAAATACGTCTAATAAATATTTAACGAGTATTATACGTATGTATACTATATAAATAGTATACATCGTCTCATATCATGTATAGCACATATTAAATATTTATTGGACATATTTCTGTTATATTACAATCAATGTATTAAGGCGACAAGACAGAAGGCAGAATGATAATCAATAACTCAACTCTTGTACTCCTTTTCCTACGTTGACACCTCACTCACATGTCACAACAAATAAGTCCAACGAGGATTCGACTTAAATTTGTGTTCCATACTTAATAATCATTCAAATTTCAAAATATAATAATACTAGATAGATAAATAAATAAATAAAAGATTTAATTTTCATTTATTGACAATATATAATTTTTTTATAAAGTTATCAAATTATCTATTGTCAGTTATAATTGTATTTTCTATCTTTTACTGCTTAAAATGTCATACAAACGAAGTATTTTGATAAAATGACGATGTAAAATACATTTGCACTGACAGTGTATCAAAATTAAACTCATAAATAAAAAGCATGATAATTAACAAATAATTATTTCAATATTTGACACTATATGTTAATAAAGGTAGGTACATTTGGTTTTCTTTCATACTAGATATGATTTGGGTTCGAATTTTAAAAAATTCTCTTTAATACGATATTTAATACGATACATAGATTCTTATCAATAAGAAAAAATATTTGATACGTACTATATTAAGAACTTGCTTTTGAACCTTATCATTCCAAAATTAGGAAAGTTAAATGAAAAATATATAAAAATAAATAAATTTACTAACTAGCAAAAGTAATGAAGAATATAGTAACTATGTTATTTTTTATATTGTACATGAATATAACTAATTACTAGCTCTAACAAATTTTAATATTAATTATATCCTCTAGATAGCTAGCATAGTCTTTACCCATTCTAGTGTTTTCGAATTCGTCATATGTCATTATCTTAATAGTTTAGTTTTCCTTATTAAAACATCTATACATAAACTTAATAAGAAAAAAAGTTAAAAAATAAATTAAATAAATAAAAAAAAAAACAACTATTTCATGCATTCAAATAACTATAATTACATTTTTTTATTTTTCTATGTATAAATTTTTATAATAATTTTTTTATTTTTCAAAAAAAATATCATTTCCTTTATAATCTTCTTATATACTATTTGTCTTATGTTAATTTTTTAGGCATTATTAATTAAAAATTAAAAAAAAAAGATATAAATTGATTAAAAAATAAAAAATACAATTTAACAAACACAAAATAATAAGATGCTTCTTATAGTTTACCAACCTTAGAATTGAACAATCAATTCAACAAATGAAAATCCATATTCCATAATGAGGTCGATTTCTCCACGCAAGTTACTCTTTAATTAATCACGGCATATATATATATATATATATATATCAATTTTAATTGTCTTGTCTTATTTATTCTTCGTACAAGCTAAGTGTTTTCTAGAGCTACAATATCTATTTCATTTTCAAATGTATCTATCCGCAGCTTTGTTTGACTCGGTAAACACAAAATATCATCTACCTTATATTATTATTTTTAACTTAAATTAATTATTTGTACGAATTTTCTTTTATTATTTTTATATTGATGAATATTCTATTACTATTATGATCCATATTACATTTAACAATGGGTAAATAATGTTAGTTGTTGAAGATACTTCTTGTTTCCATCCTGCATGATTGTCACCTTAAGTAAAATAGATTATATATACAAAAACAAAAGAAAAATATATAAATGATAAGGATGCTTTGCATTCATATAATTGATTTTATAGAAAAAGGATGTTTAAACTCTTAGGTAGTGTTTGTTTTATTGACTCTTATGTCAGACTGAAAGGAGTTATCAAGTCAATGTTATAGGAGTTAGAGTCACAATGACTTCAAAATTAACTTTAAACACACCTTCACAAATTCGTGTCTCCCTTCCAACACACAATCACAAAATCACTCTAAATGTGACTCTGTTCCCATATACACTCAGACTCTTACACCAAACACTTGACAAAGTCATTTTTTACTGACTCATTGACTCTGCCACCAAACATTACCTTAAAATATTGAGTTCACAATTTTGTATTTATATTAGATGAAGTGTTAGTCATAATTAAATATGTCCAGCATTCCATTCAACAATTGATATAAAATTGTCAAAAAAGAGATTGTGATTTTTTCGCTCAAATAATTCAATTGTTTCTCATATCTAAAATATCTAATAGGTTCGAGTAGGTACAAATCATTTCATTGTAAATAGTTTATTGATTTTTTTACATAAATGTTTGACAAACAATAAAAAATCACTCAATATCAATCAACACTAGCCAACACAAATGGACAACTATTTATGTGTATAATGCATGTGCATTACTATGTGTATAAATTCAATTACCATATTTTCTATATTAATAGGTGATCTATAATTATCGGTTTTAAGATTTTACATCTCATGACAGATTTTGATTGTAGTTTGGGCAAGTGGGAATTGATTCTACAGGTTTTTATATTGTTTGATTTCTAGGGCTCAGAATCAGTTCTAACCTCCATAGAAAAACAAACATACATAATTTCATTCTATAATCAATTCTAGCATAATCAATTTAACTTAGAATCAATTCTACAAATGCCAAACCAAATACACACTATCAATCTTTGCCAAAAACACCTTTTGGATCAAAGAAGTACCTGATGATTCAACACAACATGTAGAGTAATAATAGATACACATTCACAATACATAAGATTGAAATGATGTTTCCATTCTCAATCTAATATGAACCCCTTTATAGTTTACACTTTACAGCCATTTAGAAAGTGAAATTGATAGGATCACATTAGTAATAGATTAATTAGTTAGTTGAGTTGGTTAGTTAGGGATTTGATTAGCTATAAATAAGGGAAATTGGGATTAGTTTAGGGATCTTTGGAGAATTATTCAGAAAGTACTAGATTTGTAGAGAATAGAGGAGCTCTTACTCTTCCTCACCCCTTGTATCATTCGAGGGATCCTAGAGATATCAAGGTTCTATCAGAAACACAGAATTCAAATAAAGCACAATAACAAAGGGGGAAACCAGATTAACTTTCAATCACTTTTTTCCTGCATCTTCTACATATGAATCAGACTCTGAGATATAAAAAACAAGAAAGTAACAAAAATCACAACATGGTTAACACATAAAGAGGAACACAACATAGATACTATGCAGATCATTAGCATGGTCCTACAATCTTCTCAAGAATCAAATAACACAATACATTCTAAGATGAGTCTTAGATGAAGTATCATTGCCAAACAACCATTTTTTCAACAATTAGCAAAATATCTTCAAGTCATAATCCACAGTTAAACTTCTTCTTGATGCCTTCTCAATTCTCATCTCACTCTCAATTTTCAACATGTCAAGTACCTTTTTTCATTGAGAGAATAATAAAGAACCAA
This sequence comes from Aeschynomene evenia, assembly GCA_013621005.1. Lineage (NCBI taxonomy): Eukaryota > Viridiplantae > Streptophyta > Magnoliopsida > Fabales > Fabaceae > Aeschynomene > Aeschynomene evenia. The sequence goes on along the minus strand of CM024264.1, from coordinate 4,047,386 downwards.
TGAAGAAATCATAAGCTATGCTATGCTATCTTATTTGTCAGCAACAAAACCACCAGACAGAATAGCAAGTATCCATATATAAACCAAACACACCCTTCTTACTCTCATGTCCAATTGTGCAAATACTGTAAATTGCTAAGGATGAATGAATCAGGATTGAATTAATATAAAGATTGTTTGGTTACAAGGTGTAATTCTGCATATGATTTACATCCATAAAAATCTTTAATCTTTACCCAATTTTCTACCCCAAATCAAACACAACTTCAAAGTTACATGATTGAGCTTCATGCCTCAATTTCCACACTCCAACCAAACACATCCCTAACTGTCACTAAAGGGGAAACTTTATTATAAGAAAAAAAAATGAAACATTGCTAAGAATCTGAAGAGACCTTGAAGAATTCCCAAGCCAATGTTTGTTTACGATGACTCTCAAGTGAGGTCAGAATCAAGACAATCATAGAGTCGTGACTATAAAATTGGAGTGAACAAAAAATTGACAATTTTGTTCACTAAGTCACTGTTTGCATGGGGACACTCGCACCAAATACTTGGCAGAGTCATTTTCTCACTGACTCCTTCACTCTGTCATCAGAGTCAATCAAAACAAACACTACCTAAGAGTACATTGGGACATCAGTCCAAGCACCAGAGACATGTCCATTCTCACAAACAAAAGCCCTAACAACAGGCTCACCATCATCATGGTACCCAAAACCCCTCCTCAAACAGAAAGCAGAGTGAAGATCCCAAGTCTCATCACACATACAAAAAGCACAACCACCAACATCAACCTTCTTTGTAACCTTATTGTTCCCATCATTAATAGCTTTCCAAACCCTAGTCCCTTTGAAATCCCTAAAAAGCCCTCTGAAAACCCTATAATTCCTCTTCTCATCCAAATGCAAACACCCTGGCCAATCACATATGTAAAGACAATCATCACGAAATTGGCGAGCTAAGAGCTTGTTACCTTGTTCCCTGCTCAAACTCCATACCCCAGATGCTAGATGCTCCTTCAAGCTGCAAAGTTTGCGCCTTTCCTCATTTGGGTCGCTCGATTCGAAGGCGGCGTCACGTGATGAGGGGTTCATGATCATGCCGGCGTGGATGGGACCAGGGCAGCAGAAGTGGAGCTTGAGGAGGAAGTTAGGGGAGGGGAGGAGAGGGAGGATGTGGGTGGAGGAAGGAGGGAGGAGTGGGTGGTGGTGGTTGTGGCGGCGGAGGAGGGAGGAGAAGCGGGTGCAGACGGAGGAGAGGATGGCGCGGTGGCGAGGGTCGTAATCCAGTTTGAAGAAGATCAAGAGGAGGATGTCGTCGGTGAGGTAAGAGAATAATGCCTCCGCCATTTTACGGCGGCGACGGTGGTGATTTTTATTTTGTCTCGACCGAACCACCGGTAAGTAACCACTGAGTACGGTGGTGGTAGTGGCTGAAAATGATTGGAAGGATTTTATATATAAAAACAAAAAACAAAAAAAAAAGGAAAAATGATTGGAATGGACAAAACAGAATTTGGTTTGAATTTTTGGCTGTGTTTGAGTTTGTATTCTGTTTTTTGTTATTTTTTTATGGTGGTGGAAAATTATTTGAGTGAAGGAAAGATAATTATGATGAAGAATGGTTATGGTGTGGTTAGGAGAGAGAGGTAGGGGAGATAATAATTGAGTTTATCTTAGAATTTTTGTATTTATAAATAGTGTTCATATCTGTTCAAAGATTTACTAATTTAACCTGATTAATGAGAATGAATGAATCTAGACATCAAAGTAAGATATATACATGATTGATGAGATTAAAATGAGATGGAAGGAATACAAGGTAAGAAAAAATCAAATTTGTTAATAAATAATATAAATCTTAAAAAGAGACAAATTTCATCATATTTAGAAAATATATCAAGTGCATTTAATTTAGAGTGATTTTAATGTACTGGCAGTATAAATTTATCTTACATTGTTATCCAATCAAAATACTATGTTTGAAGGACTTGTTAAGCAGTGAAAGAGAGAAAATATAATCATAGTTGACGTGATGATATATGATTAGATAAATATGTAAAAAAAATGAATACGAATTAAATCTTTTAATTTAATAAATAGAAATTCATTTTTAAATATAAAATGCAGATCAAATTCATATAATTTGCAAAAGCATTGATTTTGCTTCCTTAAACATCAAAATTTGATTCTATTTTCTTTTTATTAAAAAGGAATAATATATTAATATTCAATTACGTACTATAATTTAAATAAAATTTTATATTAATATTCAATTACGTACTATAATTTAAATAAAATTTTTCATACTTATTATCTAAAAAATTATTTTTATTTATATGATAAAATATAATTAAATATCAATGCAAAACTTATTTATACTAAGAGTATATATAAGCCTAAAACTAATTTACATGCTTTGCATCACCCACTTAACTTCTACTTTATTTATTATTGAGTACATGTGCAAGTTTGATTTTTATTGTTGATTTTAGTTTGTCTTTTAACAAAATTTAAAGAAAGAAAAGTGAAAAAATGAAAATTCTATTACTTATATTCATGCTTCACTTTTACTATTTAAAAAATTTTAAAAATATAAAATAGATTTAAGAAAAAAAAAGTAGAGAGACATTTCAGTCAATTGTTTTTTCCCTAAGGTCAATGAAGCTCATAACCTCGATTTTTTTTTATTTTTTTGTAATAAAACGGGGCTTAAAGCCCAACACAAAACAAAAATGATTACACTGCAATAAAACGGGGTATTAAGACCCCTCTAGCATCATCACACATGATTCTAAGCAATTCTGTCAGTGGTTCTTGCCAGCAATGAAAACCCATTGGAAGGAAGATGGAGAATTTCGAGATCCAATCGGCAGCTCTATTTCCCTCGCGGTAAGTATGCTTAATGATCACCGAGTTCATCGTTTCTTTTATTTCCAAGATCCTTTGCACAAGTCTGGTTCTGGTCTTTCCATCTTTTCTCCCCTTTTTGATGATATCTGCCACTGATAGTGAGTCTGTTTCTATGATAATGTTTTGAATCCATTTCTCTTTAGCAACCCTTAGTCCTCCATAAACACCCCAAAGCTCTGCTTGTAAAGCATTGCAGTAGCCAATATTGTGAGCAAAGCCAGCCACCCATTTTCCAACCTCATCCCTTATGATTCCTCCACATCGAGCTCTATTTGGATTGAACATGGTTGAGTCATCCGAATTCAGTTTGACAAAATCATATGGGGGAGCCTCCCACCCAATTAGTTCTAGTCTCCGCTTTTTGCAAAGGAGTTCGTTCTCTTTTTTCTCGACCGAGCGAGCTGGTGAGCCAAATCCAACACAATTTGATGCCCTTGGGGGGGTCTCTTGTAGCCTGGTTCATGAACCTCCTTATTCCTCCAACGCCAGAGTAACTCACAGCCTATAAAGAAAAGATCCTTCCAGCTGTGTTCCTCCTTATAAGCTATTTCTGTCTGTAAATTGAAGTTCACCCAATCCTGCAGATGTTTATCAAAGAAATTAGGGATGAACTTGGATTTAATGAGATTAATCCAAAGCCTAGTAGCCATCGGGCAGTCTCTGAAGCAATGTATCATTGTTTCCACCTCTTCATTACAAAATGGGCACTTAGGATCAATCCCCAATATACCATGCTTCCTTTCCCCTGTCAGCAATTTATTATGCATCATCAACCATATATGAACCTGCAACCGAAGTGGGCCTATCCAATTCCATAAACCAGTCCAAACTCCATTTGGCTGTTGATTCCTCTCCATGAGACACTGATAAGCCAAAGCAATTGAAAAATCTCCATCCTTTGACTCGCCCCAAATGGTGTGGTATGGACCATCTCCTGGTCTAGGGGGAGGAATAGCCAAAATATTCTTCAACATTTCCTCATTAACAACTTCTGCTAGCTTAGGAATATCCCATTCAAAATTTGAGAGAACAAAATCACTAACCTTGCAGTCGCCCATCATATGATGATTTTGATTGATACCCCAGTCAATGAGTCTACTCGAATGATCAACCCATTTAGCCCTCCAAAAATCAGTGTCATTTCCGTCCCCCAAGCAGAGGCAAAGGTGGTTTTTAAACCAAGGCCACAAGCTGACTAATTCCTTCCACAATCCCGAGTCACCCTTCACACTAGTGATGTCCTCATCTTCATTTCTACCCCTTCCATATTTAGCTGTCATAACTTGAACCCAAAGGGCCTTCTTATCTTTTGTTAGCCCCCACAACAGCTTGAGAGCTTTGTTCATTAACTGCATATTTTTAATGCCCAAGCCTCCCATCTCCTTGGACATGCACATAGTGTTCCAGTTAACATAATGCATTCTTCTCTTCTCCTTTGTGTCTCCCCATATAAAACCCCTTTGCATTCTCTCAATGGAGTTGCACACTCCAACCGAGATTAAAGAGTGCTGCATGCGATGGTTAAGAACATGGCTTATCACAGATTTAGCCAAAGTGATTCTCCACGCTAGTGAGAGACATTGACTCTTCCAACCTTTTAGTTTCTCACTAACTCTAAGGATCACATCCTTTAAGTTATGTCTCCCTTTATCCCTGTTTGTCAACATAGCTCCCAAATACCTGCCTAGAAAGGGAGCTTCTTCAAATCCACTTCTATTAATAATCTCAGCCCTCATTTCAACTTTCACATTTTTGGAGAAGTGAATGCTGGTCTTAGCTGCATTAACTCTATGGCCAGAAGTTTTGCAGAAAACCTCAAGGCATTTAGAAAGCAAATCCATTTGTTCTGTACTTGCTTCCATAAACAACAAAATATCATCTGCAAAAAGCAGGTGAGAGATCATAGGTCCCTCCCTTCATGCTCTAATCGGTTTCCACTCCCCTTTATTGCCCATGTCCTCAATCATAGAAGAAAGTTTGTTCATAGCAATAACAAAAATATAAGGGGAAATGAGATCTCCTTGACGAATTCCCCTAGTAGGACAAAATTCTTCCGTTTTACTTCCGTTCCACAAAATGTTAAAGGAAGGAGTAGTGATGCATGACATAATAATCATTCTCAGTCTCTCTGGGATGCCAAACTCCTCCAGTGAGTTCTCTATGAAAGGCCATCGTATTCTGTCATAAGCCTTCTCGAGATCAATTTTAATGGCCATAAATCCCTTTCTCCCTCTCATCCTTTTCATACAATGAGCAAGCTCCTTAGCAATGATGATATTGTCTTGAATATTCCTCCCAGGCACAAAACTGGATTGTTGAGGGGCTATTCTCTCTCCCAGGAAGGGTTTCAATCTTTCCACAATAATCTTAGAGATGCACTTGTAGGTTACATTGCACAAAGCAATAGGTCTGAATTGGTTAATGAATTCAGGGGTAGTTACCTTTGGGATGAGAGCCAAGAGGGTTTGGTTGATCAATTTCAAATACGAGGGGTTTCTCCACATCATCATGACTTGCTGGGTAACACTATCTCCAATAGTATCCCAATTGGATTTGAAAAAGATGGCAGAGAATCCATCATTACCGGGGGCTTTGAAAGAGCCAATGCTATGAATAGCTCTGAAAACGTCCTCCTTAGTTGGGATCTTGTTCATATCTTCATGGGCACTCTCCGGGATAGGACTGAAAAAGAGGACCGTTTCCAGCTTCTCATGAATCCACCTATCCTCCATATAAAGCATTTTAAAGTAATTGGTAGCATGATGCAAAATAGTCTCTGGTTCTTCCATCCAATTCCCCTCAGCGTTCCTCAACATGTCCACCTTGTTTCTCCTTCTCCTTATGATAGTTTTAGTGTGGTAGTACCTTGTGTTACGATCTCCATCAAGAATTCTCTGGTCTCTAGATTTCTGGAACCAGAAAACTTCTTCATGATTGAGGATGTCATCCAACTCCTTACAGAGGTCCCTCTCTAGTTTATCTAGGAAGGGGTTTCTTCCATAATCCGCTGCCCTTTGAATGCCATCAATCCTGTTAAGGATTTTTGTCTTCTTTTTAAACAGATTACCGAAAGTTTCCTTGTTCCAAACTTTTAGCTTTCCTTCCAGGGAAGCAAGTTGGTTCTGACACAACTCACTACTCTTCCAGTTCTGTTTCATAAAAGGAAAAAAATCTGGATGCTCAAGCCACATGGCCTCAAACCTAAAAGGTCTTTGGCTAGCATGATGATGATAAGGCTCAGTATTGAGCATAATGGGGTGATGGTCAGAATTGGTTCTTGGCAGGACTTTAAGGGTTGCTTCTACAAATTCAGTTCTCCAATGCATATTTACCAAGGCCCTGTCTAGCCTCTTAAAGACTCGATCCATACCATTAAAAACTGGCCCCCTCCAAGTGAATCTAGTTCCAATGTAGCCCAAGTCAATGAGCCCACAGATGTTGATCCAATCAGCAAACTTTTGGCAGGCATTCTGATCAATAATGGAACCACCTTTTTTCTCCCCCACCTCCTTGATTTCATTAAAGTCTCCCATTAACAGCCATTTGTCATTATTGCCTCTAGCTATGTCAGTAAGCCTAGGCCATAGATCCCTTCTAGTATTCTCCTGTGGACTAGCATAAATGGCTGTAAAGTAACAGAACATGGTATTGTTTATCAAAATTCTAGCATGGATAAATTGGTGGTGAAGAGTAATGGGCTCCACTTGGATATCATCATTATTCCAAAGAATCCATATTCCCCCAACAAAGCCTCTAGCTTCCTCTACGAGAGAGTGCTCCCAACCCATTTTCCTGATAACATTATCAGCCTTAACTCCACTACACTTTGTTTCCATAAGCACCGCAATATCAGCTTTGGTTCTCCTAACCAACTCTTTGAGTGTGCGGCCAAAATTATCACTGGCAGCACCTCTAGCATTCCAAGAGATAATAATCATAAGAAACACAAATAAAAAAGGACAAGAACTGCACTCCAACAAGAAACAAAACTCAATAGACAGCACAAGGCTTCAACACCTCACATAAGCATCATCTCCACCCCAACAGGTGCTTCCTCCTCAGCCACAGTACCTTGGGCCTCTTCCATATCCATCATAATATTAGCTCCCTCCTCCGGTTCACATTGTGAAGGATTAGATTCCATTATATCAGGTGGTTTGGGCTTCTCTATCTCATTGTCCTTTTTTTCCTCATTATAGAATAAGGGAGTTTCTGGGACATGGGTTAAAGTAATGTCTTGTGAAGGGCTGTTTTGTTCATTGGGCCTCCCATGATTAGTATCCAAAGACGAGTTCACTTGTCCACTCTTCCTAGGAGGGGGCTGGTGTGGGAGTTGTTTGGGCTCCTCTTGTATCTTTTGGGCCTGATGGGCTGGCATTTCACCCTCCATCTCAAAGCAATTCTCTCTCTCCACTACCACCGTCTCTTTCTTTTTTTTGTCTTTAATATGAGCTGTCATTTTCTCTGATTGTGCACCGCTACCTACCATTGTGCCATCTACATGTCCACCTTTTTCACTTTCTTTTTTCTGAATATCATCTTCATTTTTTTCATTATCCTCATCCAGGACACTAAATCGAGACAAACCGTTATTTGTACCTTGTTGGTCCTTTTTTCCCCTGTTTGTACGACAGCCACACCATCCTTTTGAGGACGCCTCCCACGTCTTGCATTTGTGACCAGCATCCATGCACCATATTTGTCCTTAGTGGCATTAATTACAGAACTGCCCTCTCCTTTTTCTGGAATTACCTCCATGTTCTTCATTCTATTCTGGTTTCTCTCTGTCGGGGATTTCTGCACTTCTCCCTGGCCCTGCTTCTCCACTACCGGGAGCCCATTTTCATCCCTGTTTGCATGAACCTTCAAAGGACAAATTTTTTTATCATGCCCAATCCTCCCACATTCAAAGCATATCATGTGGATACCTTCATACTCTATCTTCCTTAACTCCCCATCAATCTGGTAGAAGGACAGGAGAGGCTTGGCCATATCAACTTCCACACATATTCTGGCGAATTTCCCCCTGCTCAGCTGCATGGTGTTGTGGTCAATTTTAATTAGCTTGCTAATGAGGTTTCCCACCACCTTGAGAAATTTACTGTAATAGTATTCCAGCGCCAATCCAGGGAGCCTCACCCAAACCGCTAATTTGTCAATAGTGGCTTTGTGAGGATCAAAGTTTGGCTCCCAACACCTAACCGCAAGATAGTGGTAAAAAATACGCCATGGACCTCCTGTAAGAGCGAAGTCTAAGTCTTCCTTTGAATAAAGTTTAACAAGGAAGAAATCAGCCTCCAAGTCAATCACCTCTATGCTCCCTGTCTTAGCCCACATAGCCTCTAACCTTCTTTTCATGGCAGCATATCCTAATCTTTTTCCCACCAGCTTAACCAAGAGAGAGTCTTGCCATTTTTTCCTCATATCTTTTTTAGTTTCCTTAGATACAAGATAGTTGAAGAAACCATCCTCTCCTTCTTCAACTGTGAAGTCTTCCTCCCTTCCATACTCTAACTCATCGGAGCTGGAAAAAGCATCATCCGAACCCTCATCTGAACCCTCATTTGAGACTTCGACTTCATTGCCCAGGTCGTCTGAAAGGATAACGGCTTTGCCTTTCTTGACTGTTTCAGCAAAGGACCTTTTGTGTGCCTCTTTTTCCTTTTTCCTATCCACCTCTTCCATCCACTCGTCCTCTCTAGCCCTCAGAGAGGAGGAGCCTGTGAAGCCTTCCTCATCTTGTCTTACTTTTTTCTTACTTCTCTGAAGCTGATCTTTTTCTTGTTCTGTTGTCCTATCTTGGCCTCGTCGGAGGCCCACTCTCGTCGCTCCACCTCTCGTAGCCATTTTAGGTTTTTTTCATAACCTCGATTTAAGATTAAAAAAAGTGATTGACATCAACACAATTTTTTTTTCTTCTGTCTTTTTTATTTTTGTAAATATTTTCTTCTGTCTTTACCACAAACTAAAGTTGAAGGTTCATTTTTTCTTTTTGATGACAGAAAAATAAACAGAAGTTGATTCTGAATAATACCATACCTAGGCCTGTTCTCCAAAAAGAAGGAAGCTATGGGCTAAAAATAAAAAACTAAGAACAAAAGCCCACAAAATATAGTTAACTTAACATGAGAAAATTATGTACTATTTATATTGGCGACTTATATGTTCTGCGTGTCTATCAAGTTGTATTTTTTTTTATCTTTTGAGTTTCTTTAAAGATGAATAAAAAATAAGACAAATAGTATTATAAAAGATAAATAAAAGAGAATAATAGTTTTTCGAAAAAAAATAGCATAGAAGACTTTAAAAATAAAAAGAGAAAAAAGAAAAAGAATAGAGAGAATTATAGTGATTATTTTATTGATTTATTTATTTTAATCTTTATACTTATTTTGAATAATTTGTATACTTATTTTTAGAGTCTAAAATTTAAATATTCTTAATTGTTCCGCCTCAAGGTAATCCTCAAGAAGAGAAAAAAATTTACTTCATTATTCCCTCCGGTTTATTTAAATTTATTTTTCACTTTTTATTTGATCATTTTTGTTTATCTCTTTTACAATTTCAAAAAATTTTTATTTATTTTTTTTATTATTACCTATTTGAAGGATAGAGAAATTACATTAATTAATGATAGTAGATATTATTATTATTTTAACTCTAATATTTAAATTTTTAATAGAATTGAATGATTATTTTAGTCTGGCACATAACTAAAAAAAGATATTTAAAATGAATAAGATGAGATGAGAGAGTATTTAATATTTACGTCTTAAAAAAATATTGAAATTATATTCCAACATTTGCCTAAAATTTAGTAAATTGAGAAATATTACACCATAAAATGTTGGTGCTTCTTCTACCCCATGATCCCCCACACGATCCATTACCCAACGTTTTCAGTTTCTTCATGTTTTCCAAACTAAATTGCGACAGAACTATCGTAAACCCATTCCACCTACTCCACCCTGATTGGTCAATCAAAGCAAAAGTCAAAAGTCAAAACTAAAAAACGTGAACTAGAAGTCTCTAGTCCAATCCCAGCTCACGAACACAGTACACTCACTACAGCCGCGTGCATCCTATTATCTCCCGTTTATATAAAAACGTCACGCCTATAACGCGGGACACTACTGCTTCACTACACACACATTCCGTCATCGTCTTCAGTCACCAAAAAGCAGAAAACGCAGAAAAAAAAAGAGAGAAACAAAAAAAAAATCACAGAGAAAAAAAAAATCAGAGAAAAAAAAAATCTGAGAAAACGAAACGAAACGAATTGTTTCGGTGTTTGAGAGAGTGTGTGTGTGTGTGTGAGGTGACGAAGGTTTCTGAATTGTGAGAATGGCGTCTTCGTCTTCGCTATCAGCGAAGACGGATTTCTCGTCGCTTCCAGTGGTGGCTCTCAGGGAGAAGATCGTCGAGAAGATCAAGGAGAATCGCGTCACGCTCATCGTTGGTGAAGCTGGTTGCGGTAAAAAAAATAATAATAAAAAAATTCTGGAAACTGTTCATGTTTTTTCTTTTCCGTTTTTCGTTTCGTATTTTTGTTTTTGTTTTGTTTATTAGCTCAATTTTGCGATGATGACTTGATTTGATTCTTTGTTTGACCTACATTGACTATATCAGCACTAGTATTTTTTTTTTTTTTTTGCTTTACCTTCGTGCTTAAGCTAATTCGGTGGTCTTCGATTTTTCCAAACAGAAGAAATCGAATCTCTCTGTTTGGCTTTACCTAACATCAGCGAAAAATTATTGCCTGAGAAAATGTCGCTGGACTGTGTTTGATTCTACGTTTGACTTGCATTGACTGTTTCACAGTAACTATTTCCTTCGCGTTTAAGCTCATCATGTTCACTCTTCTTTTCTGGTACTGTTTGTTTGTGTAGTAGCCAAAGAGAAGAAATCGAATGTATCTTTTTGTCTTGGCTTCACCTAAGCGAAAAAATAAAACACAGCTTATTTTTGTCCTTTTGTTTTTTAAAGGATTCATATAGTCTAATTTCCTGTAGTTTTTGATAGTCGTACCTGCAGTATTATTCAATTTTTTTTTTCAAAGTAGATAAAATTGAGGAGTGTAATTTGTAGCTTCCAAAACCTAAGTAAGTTTATGTGTTACTGAAAAGTGAGTATGAATGGTGGGGTATGGATAAATAGTTACGTTTCTGTAATTAATTTGTCATTTCTGTTGATTAAATTACATGTACCGATTTAGAGAGAATTTGGTATGCAATGCAGTACACAGGATAATTGAAGTACTGGTAACTGTGTTTGGAAATTGGGTGGCTAATTTTGGTTAATATTTATTTGTTGTTTGTTGGAAATACCATTTATGAGTGTTAGGGTTCACTTTAGTGGTATTGATTGTTCTTTACATGTTAATGATATTTGTTCTTATTTTGATTTGAAGGAAAAAGTTCACAAGTTCCTCAGTTTCTTCTGGATGAAGGCATGTCGCCCATTTTGTGCACACAGCCTAGGAGATTTGCTGTCGTCGCTGTTGCCAAAATGGTTGCAAAAGCTCGAAACTGTGAAGTGGGAGAGGAAGTTGGGTACCATATTGGACATTCAAGGCACTTATCATCCGGGTATTTCAGACACATTCTCTTAGTTTGGTTCATATATGTCTATATCGTTATCAATATTGTTGAGTTTAGTGGTTCAGAAATGAGGAGAATCTCATGCTTAATTTTTTTTCTCCTTGCATTTATAATGCCATACTGCAGGTCAAAAATTGTATTTAAAACTGCTGGAGTGTTGTTGGATGAATTGCAAGACAAGGGCTTGAATGCACTGAAGTACAAAGTTATTATTATGGATGAAGTGCATGAAAGATCAATCTTGTCCTTGTTTGTGTGAAGCAGTTTTTGTTGAAGAGCAATGACCTGAGGGTTAGCATCTTGATTTTTTGAATCTGTTGAGCATAATGTTTATGTACTTGCAGCAAACCTCTTGTTTTTTCTAGTAGGTTTCATTCAAGTTGTTTGTTTATCCTGTTTGGCATTCTCTTCAAGCTTGGAAGGGTGAATCAAATGGTGTTTGATGTGGAAAATTGAAAGAAAATAAATTTGTTTGATTTCTACTGCCATCATGCATTCTTTAGCTTCAAAAGGTTTCACTACATCTTTACAAGTGGAGAATTTTATCCCCTTCTGATTCTGACTGCTCGGCTTGACTTGGTTGGATACCATGCTTCTCATTTTGAGTGGCAAGTGGTTGCTCTGCGGGTCTAATGTTTTATTGATTTTACAGGGTGGTTTTGATGTCTGCAACTGCTGATATTTCAAGATACAGGGATTACTTTAGGGATCTTGGTAGAGGTGAACGAGTTGAAGTTCTTGCAATTCCTAGCTCCGATAAGAATGCAATTTTTCAGCGAAGAGTTTCGTATCTTGAGCAGGTATGCATATATATACTAGACAAATGATTTTTCTTCTGTTTATTATACCTTAATTCAATGCTATTTTTATATATGGCTTCTATATGCTACTTTCATTGGATGGTTTTAAATTTACACTTCAAAGTAATTGCTGGCACAAAACAAAGGGAAATCTAAAACATTTGCTTAATGTTCAGTTTCCTTGTGTCCTGCATTTAAAAGCCACTAACACTGTTGATGAATCTAGTTTGGATTGCATAATACTTTTATTGGTGAATGACTCTATGCACTTCTATGAGTTGGCTGGTTGTGTTGCAATAACCAGTGGAGGGATTAAGTTCCAATGGAGGCTCTGGAAGATAGAATGAAATAAAAAAATTCCATGCTTAGTTCAAAAGGCTTGAGACCATATCTATAAAAATACAGGAACCCATTTAAAATTATGTGGTACTAGTGAAGGATTAGAATCCTCTTCTGTCAAACTGTTATTTATGATAAAAGATCATGAGGATGCCATTCAATCGGTATACCGGGTAGTCATTTTTTTCTGAAGCTCTTTTCATGGACTCTTTGTGCAGGTTGCTGAATCTCTTGGGATAAGTTCTGAATTAATGAATTCAAAGTATTCCCCTGGTCTAGATCCCTCCACAGCCAATGCTTACATGAAGCCTGATCATCAGACTGAATTTCATCAGCTTATTCATGATCTGGTGTTACATATCCATGATAATGAACCAGATATTGAGAAAAGCATTCTGGTATTTCTTCCAACTTACTATTCATTAGAGAAGCAATGGCGCCTTTTGAAGCCACTTGAGTCAACTTTTAAAGTCCATATCTTACATCGTTGCATTGATACTGAGCAAGCTCTGATGGCTATGAAGATTTGTAGGTCACATCGAAAGGTAATTGTTTGTTAGCCAGTTGTGTAGTTATTAGTGGAAGACTATCAAGGGACATGTGCATTGCTCAGTGTTAGTTATGTAATATATTGTGAAGATTATACATTATTAAATTATGGATTATAATTCAATGTTCAACTAAAAACAGAATTGAATATCTTGACATTAATGGTAAATTTAATTATAATTTTCCAAATTGGTTTTTGGTTTGTTGAACATTTGTATATGCTGTTTAAATTGATTAATTTTTTGTCACTATAAATTGTGTCAAATCTATTGTCTTTGCTATCATATTTGTCCCTTAATATTTCTTTTAGTTTCCTCTGGCATGGTTGAAATTTTAGCTGTAACTGGGGTTTTTTCCCCTTCTAAAATTATTTACAAAATTTATATCAAAACTATTCGCAACCTGTAATTGTTGTTGATTTGATGCCTCTCAGGTAATATTGGCTACCAACATTGCTGAATCATCTGTAACAATACCTAAAGTTGCCTTTGTCATTGATTCATGCCGATCATTACAAGTCTTTTGGGATAAGTCCCGGAAAAAGGAATCTTCAAAGCTTGTTTGGGTTTCCAAGTCACAGGTACAAATGATCTCTTTCCTCTATGTTGATATGTTTTTACTTTTTACACATATCTTAGTTTCATATGATCTTGTTAGGCTGAACAGCGTAAAGGAAGAACAGGTCGAACTTGTGATGGTCATGTTTATAGATTGGTCACTGGATCATTTTTCAACAAACTTGAGGATCATGAGAATCCAGCTATTCTAATGTTATCCCTGAGGCTTCAAGTTCTTTCGTTGTGCTGTGCTGGATCTAAGGTTATAAATGACCCAAAAGGTGAGTCTGGCAGAAAGTTACATTATTGTTAATGCTTATTTGAGGAAAAAATTATGCCCGATAAATGAATATTGTATATAAACTAAATATAACAGTGTTTTGCACTTAATCGTTGTGTACATCAATGAACTATAGTGATGAGACTGTTTATTTAACTTAAATTATTGTCTGTTTTAAGTTTTACTATTTCCTAAAATATAAATGCAATCTTGCCATCCAAGAAACGCACCACCAGGTGTATTAAAAATGAGTGAATGTATATGTAAATAAATTTTACAAGCAATTAAGTAGGGTTTTGAGTTTATTTATTTAGTTAGTATTTAGTAATAACTGTCAATAAGCTACATTTGTTGCGCGAAAGTATTTTAGAGAACATTTTGATGTTTGTCTTTAAATGATATTGATTCTTTATGTCCTTTTCACTAATATTGCATCTGTTTTCTGTTAATCAATGCAATGTAGTTGAGTATTAGGGGGTGAATATTGTCTTGATTTTTATACCAATGTTATAACTGTTATAAGAAAGTGGGCTCTGCCTGTTCAATGATGACACAACAACTCTACTGGCCAAGAAATTTCACCGGAGCACAATGAATCCTCTTGATGCTTAGCAAAGAATGAAGAAGACTTCTTGAGTATAAATTGACTTGTGAGAAATCCTCTTAGTCCATGATTATATATATAGGCTAAATGCATACTTTTACACAATCAAACCCCTTGGATTTAGGGACTGACAGTAATTAGTATCGTACTCTATTTACATAGCATATCAAGCCTAATTGCTTATATTTACAACAGAATCAACATTTATAGAGTGTAAATTCTGCAGTATAATCAGGGTTGTAAATTTATGTTCTTTGGCCCTAACAAGTTGATCACAATGCATACCGATTCTGTGTATGTTGTTCTGACGATGAGTTTGATGACAGTTTTGATGCAAAAATCTCTGGATCCCCCAGATCCTCAAGTTGTTGAAGATGCAGTGGACATGCTTGTTCAGATGAGTGCACTGGAAAAGACAGCAAGGGGTCGTTATGAACCTACATTTTATGGACGATTAATTGCTAGTTTTTCTTTGTCTTTTGACTCTTCAGTTATTGTCCTGAAATTTGGAGAGATTGGTATGCTACGTGAGGGCATACTGCTTGGTATAATGATGGATACCCAGCCTTTACCTGTTATTCATCCGTTTGGAGAGGAACAATTGGTAATGCCGAGGAGTTGCATCAATAGTACTATTTCCAAATGCATTGATTCTTTGATAATGTTCTGATATAACCCCTTTATTCTCACTAGTTTGCGAGGAACATTGCTAGCTACTTTGGTGACCAATCAATATTAACCGATCGAAAGGAGATTGAATACATGGGCAACGTCTGTGCATTTGTGTTTTGGCAGCATATTTTCAGGGTAAAGTTGTATGCCTTCACCGTATGTACTTCCAAATACCTTGGTATTATTCAGTTTCTATCTGAGGATCTCTTATTGTGAAGTGATGCTTTTTTATTGAAGAATTGCGTTTATTTCTCACTAAACATTATGCTTCTTGTACGAAGTAGTACAGCTAATCAGAGAATTGCTTCCACTTGAATTTCCTGTTAGACATGTTAAAGAAACACCTGGAACGGGTGCAAGCAGCCACATATTTTCCTGGAAATAACATTTGTGCTTTCTTTTTGTGTTACGGTGAACTAGCTTTAAGTTTAAAGGTCCCATGAATTTGATGGTGGATGTTTTCTTTCATATGCAGGATAAGCACAGGCTTGAGCATTTGAAGCAGGTTCTGGATACTGACAATGTTGATCCTGCCACCCAACTGATACCTAAGCTCGAGGAAGATGATTGGTGTTCTTTCCATAATCTCTCTCAGTCATCTCTTCATCAGGTGTCAGATATTTGTATGTATCTATGTTACACTTGTGCTGTACTTTTTAATGGAAGCATTTTTCGTCTTTTGTAAGTGGACTTTGCTTTATCGTTGCTTCTTAAATTTTCTTAGTACTCCTTATTTCTAACGTATACAGATGAAGATTTATTAAGTTCAGTGCATCGTTTCCGGCCAAATTTTTTGAGCTCTTTAAGTGGCCTGCCACCGTATTACTATCCATATGAATTTGAGCACACATGCCTGGTTGAAAGCCAGCCAAATGGGCACATAGATGAAGTTGCTTCAGATGATGAAGGCCTTGAGCCATCAAGTGAAACAAGAAAATGTGTTGCTCTCCCTTATGTTATTCCAAAACACACTCACAGTTATGATGTGGCTAGAAAGTTTGTTGATCTTATCAAAGAGGTAATATCCTTTAGAATTCTTGTACAAACAATATTACAAATATTTCCTGTTTTGAAAGAGAGATTTTCCTTTCCTGCATGAATCAGATGAGGGCTCAATTAGCAGATGTTTCAACCCATCAACCAGAAAGTGCTTATGTCGATAGTTATAATGTCGATTATGTCGATAATTATAATGTCTATACGGAGGCTCCTGCTTGTGTACATTTCATCCGGGGATACTGTAGTAGAGGCAGTGAATGTTTATTTTCTCACTCACTTCAATCTAAGAGACCCCAATGCAGATACTTCTTTTCCTTGCAGGTACTTGGTTTGTTTGAGACTTGTGAGTTTTACTCTTTATGATGCCACCATTATTATGATTATGTATGGATCTTATTCATTGAAACAGGGATGCCGATATGGAGAGTCGTGTTCATTTTCACATGATTTGGGTCGAACAGCACATTCATCCAGGCCAGCCGTCTGCGTGCCGGAAGATAGTTACATGAGTGCTGAATTGCTTGTAAATTATTTTCCCAGATCTCCCAACAGATCAATTCTTATATTGGACGACACTGATCTGCACTTCTCCACATCGATTGCTCGCCACTATGATGCATCCAAAATAATTTCAACTACATGTTTGTCAGAGACAACCATAACGGAATCATCACTGAAAAAAGTCAGAATTCTATGGGGTCTTTATCATCCACATCAAACAATCATTGCCAAAGCAGGGAAGAACCCTGTTCCTTGGAAGGAAGTTCAGTGTGTACTGTGGTTTCCTTGCTTCGATAGCTGTGGTGAAGATTTGGATAACCAGACACAGCTCTTGCAGAACTTTTTTGAGTATCTAGCCATTCGAATTTTGGCCGATAAATTGCAGGAGGTGAAAGTTATCATAACCATGAATAATATCAAATTTTCCCAACTTAAGGTATTGTCTTTTCTCTTACTACCATGAGGTTTACAAAATAATAGTGTTAAGGGTATGATTGGTTGGCAGGTAAATAAATGAGGGTAACTTTTCCTTGGTTGAGTTCTATCTATAAAATTACACGTTAAGTTCAATCATTTTACCATCCAACCAAACATATCCTTAGTGTCATTTATCACATTGGCGACTATGGTAGCCACTGCCACATCATAGATAAAGTCCCCAATTGGTTGGAACAGATTAATTACTGCATATTTAGAAGCACAAAAGTTTTCGATGATTATATAATAATATATATTTACACCCCCACCATCTTCTAATAAGTGTCTATGTTTGTTTTTTGATACATTGGAAAATTAATGTACCTGAATGTAAATAAATTACGTTCAGATTCATTGATTTCCCAATATATAAAAAAATATCATGAGCATTTATTACGAGAGTATGTGCTTAGAAGGTATGGATGTATATGGCAATGAATAGAGATATTGAATTTCTCATGCAGCCGATCTCAAAGAATGTTTTGCTATTATTTCAGGTAGAAAAACTGGGAAGAGAGTGTTTATTTTTCCTAACAGAATCGTTTCCTTATGATGAAACAAACTTTGGGGCAATATTATATGACAGGCTTATCCCAAGGCCTGTGACATTAATATCGAGACCTACCTCGTATGTGTTCGAACTGCAACCTCCGAGTGTCGAACTCTTCGGTGATTACGCAGCTACTGTCAGAAACAACCTGTACAAATTTCAGACAAACTAGTGATAATAGGTAAGGTGTTCATGCTTTGAGGATTATTCTTAATTAACAATTCGGTTGTAGATATATCTAGTTGTTTTTACATAAGACATATGTGTGTATCTATCTATCTATACTTCTTAGATTGAGTTCAGGTAAATATATGGTTGCATCCTTTGAATTTGGGTGCTGTGGTGCGGATTATGTTTTATGAAGCAAACTTAAATTTGCACCACCATCCACCAACTACTGCCTATTTACATTCCAACCAACATTGAACTTCTACCATATTTTGACATTTTTAAGTTTCAGATCATTTCGACTTTTCAAGTATGTTGTTAAGGATTTTTATGAGTTTAATTTCAATCCAGTGTCATCGTAAAATAATTTTACACAAACTTTCAACTATAGTTTTACATATTTGTAAAAGTCTTTGACTCAATTACCCACTAACTAAAAAGTCATACAAATCAATTGATGTGATTGATTGACAATATAAATTTTTTTACCAGCGCATCATAATTAAAATTTTTATATATCTATTTTTAAATAACAATAATTATAATAATAATTTTATTTTGATTTACTCATTATAGATTTCTTTTATACAATTATCTTATTATCTATTGTCATATCTGGACAATAAGGTGTTCTTTTTTAATGGGTCAATAAGTTTGAACAATAAAGGTTTCATAGTGCATTTAAATTAAATCTTATACTATTTTATTATTATTATATACATTCTTTATAAAAAATATTATTAACACATACAATAGTACTATTTATTTATTTTTTTCAATTCATAAAATATTGATAACTTTGACAAATATGTTAAGTAAGCTCTCAACATATTTATTAAATTTGTCACATATTTCTCCACCATTTTTTCTTTCAGTCACGATTAAACTATCTATATTATTGTGAGGATCAAGCTTTCAAATACTTAATTAATAAAGGATGAACCACAACCGTTAATTTACATTATAATGATTTTAGATTACAAGTAGATCTCTTTTCTTTGTGTTATTTTACAAGTAGATATGTACCGAAGAAACAAAAACCAAAATGGTGCAAAATCCGTAAAAGAAGGGCCAACAAATCATTAAAAAGGAAAAATTAGTGGAGGCCAATAACAGTGGGGCCCAACACAAGTCTCTAGAATCTTGTAAGCAATAACAAAATAAAATATCAACCTCCAAAAACAAAATAATAATAATATCAAAATCTTGCACCATAGCCATCATCCCAAATCATTTCACACCATCATCACTGTAAGAAACAAATCCACAAAACCTCACTCCGATCTCTTCACAACATAGTTCAAAATCCAATCCTTTCATAAATTCATTCGTTCATCGAATTTGGTTGAGATGACTCAATCAATGTCACAAACCCAATCCCCAAAGCCTCTTGAATCTCGCCTCTCCTCAATCGATTCATGCATCTTCCAGCTCCGCACATGGAAGCCCTTCAATCCTAACAACAATTCTTCTTCTCCTTCTTCTTCCCTTCACAATAAGCGACCTTGTCTCTCTGACCGCAAAACCTCGTCCTTTTCAATCGACATCTCTAAGCTCTCTCTCCTCGACGACGACCCCACCACAACTATCTCAACCAGTAGCAAACCCTTCAGAACCGCCACCAGTTACCGCCTTATTGCCCGAAAGCGCCGCCGCCGCCCTGGAGGGTCGCGGTCGGTGTCAGGGCGGAGCAGTGATCGGAGTGGGACGCGGCGCTGCTGCTCCGTCGGGGCGTCGGCGGCGCATGGGACCTGCTCCGATTTTCCGGTGGCGATGGGGACGGACTCCAGCGGGGAGCTGTTCGGGGAGGCGAATTGGGCCTCTGACGTGAGCGAGGCGAGGAGGGAGAGGGATAATGGTGGCGGCGGCGGCGGTGGAAGTGGTGGTGGTGGGAGTGGAGAGAAGGAAGGTGGTGGTGGTGGTTTAGGGTTTGGAGGGGTGAGTGGTGTTGTTGGGTGTTCTGATGGGAATGGGAATGGGAATGAGAGTGGGTATGGGAGTGAACCTGGGTATCGTGGGGATGCTGAGTTTGGCTATGGTGATGAGTTTGATGAGGAAGAGGATGATCCTAGGTTGAGATTGTTGTTCTGGGGTGAGCAAATTGGAGGTAAAGTTTTCTTCTTTTTTATTCTATGCTTTAGATAATTAGGATTTTATTTACTATTTGTTGATAGGTTTCGAGTGATTCAACACTGTATAAGCATAAATATGATCTTGAGTTCAAGTTTAATAAGTGGGGAAAAAAGAAAATAATCCTAGTAAAATTTTATGAGTTGATATTTCTTGAGCTAGATTAATGGGTCTAACTAGATTTTTTATATGAAGCACTAGTATTATCACCTTGACTGATCTACTGATATGGTTAGAGATGAGGTCTTGAAGCCGAATTGGCCTAATCAGATAATTAGGTTTTAGTTTGTTGAGTTTGGTTACTCTTTTGTGATGTAATCTATTTTTCTTGTTTTGGGATTTTGGTGTTGGTTGCTTAAAATTTTGGAACTTGCTACTTATGATTAGTTCCTTTTTGTGTGTGGACAAAGTGGTGTGCTTTTCTGATCACAAACATGATTCGTTTGAGTGGTAGTAGTTTTTCACTTTTTTTTGTTGTGGATGTGTTTTGGGGAGCTTGTGTTTGGAATGTTTCAAAGGGAAGAGTTGGTGTCGTCCAAGAGGAAAAGTTTGTTTTTTAGTTGTTTTGGATAATTAGATTTTGGTTCCTTGGATTTGGTTACTCTGTTGTGATTTAATATTTTTGGTTTTTGCATTTTTGGTGCTGATTGCTTTTCAAGTTTGAAACTTTCTACTTGTGGTTAGTTAGTTAGTTCTTTGTAAGCACAAATTGGTGGACTTCTATTGATGGTATTCGGGGAGGAGTGTGAGCTTTTCGCGTGTATGTGCATACGTGGTTGTAGATGCTAAGTGGGTGTGAAATGTTTTAGGACCCTATTAGTTAGCAGTTAGGGAGTTATTTCACTGTAAATAAAGTGAAATGGGATTAGTTAGGGGTCTTTATCGTATGTTGGTAAGTCTTGGGAGAGTTGAAGGACTCTAGGATTTCCTCTTTATCTTGTAATTCTTCAATAGACACTAAGTCTTTGTTATTTCTGACTACCATTTCTAAACAAAATGTTTGAGATGTGAAAATTTGGTTTTTGTTTAGGAGTGAGTTCCTCTATAAAACTTGTTTGTTAGTTTGAGAGTTCATTTTATTCACAAAATCTTTTGGGGTAATACTTCCATGGTCTGTGTATCCTGCCTCGCTTGATAGAATTTGAAGCGGATCCCATTCAAGTCTGAATGTGTCAATTCTAAACTCGAATTATTCCAAACATTGGGTTAGCAAATTAGTTGTTTCTCTTCCTATTTCAATATGCTTTGAGCCTTTGATTTGTTTAAAGGAAATACGGATAACGACATTATCTGTTACGTTTAGGTATTCGTATTGTGCGAGGTTTTAGTGCTGCTGTAATGCAAATTCATTTTAAAGCTTAGCTGGTTTGCTGGTTATGAAGCATCAGTAGTTGTGAGATTAATCATTATTACTTTAGAATAATAATATATCTGCTCTTTAGAGTGTAATGTTCTGGTTCCAACATGCCATGCATTTTTGGAGTTTGGCTTTTGGTTGGTGTTGGACTGTTAGTGAATAAAAACTAATGCTGAACATTTTTTATGTCACTATTCTGTTATCATGCAATGGAGGTTTAACCAGAACTTTATGTTATTCATGCTTTGTTTATTTTCTCATTATATTAGAAACTACATGTTCTCCTCATAAAGCATTACCAACACAAACCATATGAATTATGCACAACTTGATAACTAACTTGAAATGTTCTTTGCTTATTATAGTGTGCACATAATAAAAACTACTTCTGCAATTGGTTGTTCCATACTCTAACTTGATCTTAATTGCGCCAGCGGTGGATTCTAAAATGGAGATGGTTGGAGAAAACACCTTGTTAGACCAAAAATCGCATCATAGATGCCGACGCAGGAAGCATGATTGCAGAATGGTGGATGCATTGAGGTGAGGATCAATCACATGAATCTGTGGACTCTGTACAACACAACCAAATTTTACATTTCCTTTCTACTCCACAAGGAAATGGCACATTTTTTGTATGAATCTATCCCTCACCAACAGAGATTTTAATTTATAGCATCCATGTGATGATGATGAATGATGATGCTTTTTTCACACCCACCAAGTTATTAGAGGCAGGGATCAAGCTGCTTTTGTAAATTTTGTCCAATTTTTTCCAAATGATTTGTGATGAGGAAAACTGCAGCTTTTGTTGTCCAAATATGTTGATTGA
Organism: Aeschynomene evenia; assembly: GCA_013621005.1. NCBI lineage: Eukaryota > Viridiplantae > Streptophyta > Magnoliopsida > Fabales > Fabaceae > Aeschynomene > Aeschynomene evenia. The sequence goes on along the minus strand of CM024264.1, from coordinate 4,025,056 downwards.
ACTTGAGCCTTTTGATGAGGAATGGATATACATATTATTTTTGTGCTCTTGTATTTTCCATATTTCATGATCATGTGAAAAAGAAAGATGAATTAGATGACCTAAATATGGTTTCATAATTCTTAACATTGTATTAAATTGTTTGTATTTGTTTCTTAATTTTTTTGCATATGGTTTTTGACTATATAGGGAAAATAAGAGGATATCTTATTATTCTTTATATCTCAAGAGGAGGAAATCAATATATTTGAACAAAGCATTATTTATATACAAGAGGAGGAAACCAATATATTCACCGTTCTTGTATATAAATAATGCATTTGGAGGAAATCAATATATATGAACAAATAGAGAAGAGTTATAATGCATTTGGAGGAAATCAATATATTTGAACAAATAGAGAAGAGTTAAAAGGTGAACTTTTGCAAATCTACAAATATCTTCAACAAAGTTTGATTTCACCAATTTTCTCTTCTTTTTTATCCAATTTTGTCATTTAGAACAAAAGCTGAATTTAATCCTCATATAATATCAGTATTAAAATTTACATAAACACCTAGTCCTATATTATTTATTAATTAATAAAAACATTCAAGTCAATTATTCATTATTTAGAATTTTACAAATAAAACATATAGTTGAATAAAAATCTACAACTCATCCATATTCGCAGTACATTAAAAATAGAATTTAATTTTTATCTATTAAGAGTGTACAATTTTTTTACACAGTCATTCAATTATGAAAAATCATATAAACAGAGTGTTTTAATTGAGTAACAGAAACTCTTAAAACTAAATTAACCCTAATATTATTTTTTCTTTTCTTTTTTTGTCTGTAATTAATCTTAGTTTCCACAACACACACAAGAAAAGCAACTATTGTACCTTAGACGAAACGACGTCGTACGAATAGAAACAGTGTCGTAGGGTACTGGTTTAAACACAAGGTAGAACTGAGGAAGAAGAAGAAGAAGAAGATCGATATGGTTCGAGGCGAAGTTCTGAGAGCGTACCGGTCACTCCTGAAGGCGACACGCAAGACCTTCGCCGGAGACACACTGATGCTGAAGGAATCCGCGGTTGAGGTCAGAAAGAAGTTCGACGAAAACAAGAACGTAACTTCCGAAGCAGAGATCCAGAAGCTTCTAGAACAAGCTGAAGAAGCTTCCCAATTCATCACCACCATGATCGTCCAGGCTCAGCTCAACTCCGAGGCTGGCAGCTACGGTCAGTTTCATAAAAATTTCTCATTTCGTTTCTTCCATTATGCTCACCACCTGTTTGTTAATTTTACACTCTTTTTGCCACTTTTTACAATTTTACAATTAAGATTTATTACTTAATTTTGGGTCACCTTATTCCAGGTTTTGATTACTGTATTGTCAATTTTTAATTTTTTAATTTTTTGGTGTGTTAGACAACAATGTCGAGAATAGTTTAATATCTCAGATTTATTATTGGTTTAGTTTAATTTGTTGATTTTATCGTTATGTTTTGATTCGAATCAATTATAATCTCCTCTTGGCCTATAATAGGCACTGTTTCATTGTACATTGTACTTCCACAACAAGTAGAGTAATATCTCAATGTACACGTACCTACATTTTAGTTTACTCTCACATTGATCCTATTTTTCCATCATGATTTCTATCAAACAATTTAATCGACATGTCTGCAACAACAGACTAACTTATCCTAACATAATTCACAATAGAGCACAATGACATTGTTTAATCCATGTAACCGACCCCACATAGTAGGATAAGGCTGGTTGTTATTGTTGTTGTCGTCTGCAACAGACTAACTTGACTAATGTTTTGCAACTTCGGGCATGAAGAGTTGATTTGTTAATTTTTATGGGACTAAAATGACCATTTGGTCAATTTTATATGTTCATTGTTCATGCAATTCTGACTCTGGTAGGGTAATTAGGTGAAATTCTTGTCAAGATTGAGACTCGTGAGTTTGAATATGGCCCGGATTTCATTCCACTGGAGCCAACCAGTTTTGAGTTGTTACAATCTGTTACCTCTTCGCTATCAGAAGACTAGCTAGATAGTTAGTTAGGTCTGTTAGGATTGTCCTTGTTACTGTTATTCTGTTCTAATTTATAATCATGCAGTGTGATTAGAATATGATGTAAACGGAGCTGTATAGGCTATGATTGGATAGTTAATGATGGATGGAGTTACTGTCGAAAAAAATGATGGATGGAGTAAAATGGAATATTTGATATTGTGTAGAATGATATTAGAAATACAATAATAGTAAGGATTCCATTTCACTTCACCCAAATTGTGAGGGAGAGAAAAAATAAGGGTGTTGGATGGAAAATAATTGCTTCCGTTCATGATCACTATATTCCATCCTATTTTAAAGTATCCATACAATTGGACATGCTATCATTTCATTTCATTACACTTTTTATCAATCCAACATATCTATTTTATACTCAACTTGTAACTGTAAAACCTTCGAAACGTAAAAGTCATTTTTCACACTCATCAATGTGAACTCATATGGAATCTCTCATAAACAGAAAAATCTCTTTTCGGTTAGACTAAATTCATTTTCATGTGTTGTTGGTTCAGTGGTGAAGCCCAGTAAGGAGCATGCAGGAGCAACGCTTGAGCTTCCTTCGGAAGAATCTATGCAGAAATCTAAATGAGGACTTGCAGGGGCAGAGGTTAGACCCAAGGGCTTCCTCTGCTAAACTGTTTATTTTTTCATAGAAGAAATAACTAGTGTTTGTAGCACATTTAAGGGAGTAGTGGTTTCAAATTTTCTGCTAAGATTCGATAGTTTTCATTTTTAATTTTTCAATACCTTTGTTGACCTTCAAATTTATGTAGTGGGATGGAAATGTTATAAAGCTGATGTTGGGTGGGAGTTAAGTCTATCCTTTATTTGTTGTATGATTACACAATTTTGCTCATCTATTTTCAGATTGTTTGATCTGAATACAGCAAAACTCGAAATTAATTTATGGAAGATTTTGGTCCTGATTTTTTTTTTCCTTGATAGGACCTATTATCTTAAATCATTAAGATTTTGATCCCCCTTAGAGATTACCTTTAGTAGGTGAAATCTATGGAGACCATACCAATACTTGATTTATAGAAACTATTCTAAAACTCAAATGGGTGTAAATGTAAGGACTGTTATCCTGATGGTAGGTTGGAAAGAAACAAATTGGATAGAAACTGCTGATGCAGAGATACAAATTTTGTATTTTAGCTTCTTCTTTTATTCTCAAATCTAAGGTTAGATTACAATGTCCTCTTGTGTGGTTTGAGACTATGGAGTAGGGTTGCTTAACATACACTATAAATTATTTTAACACTGGATTTTCAAGTTTACTAGGACTTCTTTTTTCTCTTTAAGGTATATTTGGTTGAGGGCTAAAAGTGAGGTAAAATTTACTTTAATGACGCCTTTACGTGTCAAATAGCACATAGAGCTCATTCAAGTAAAATTTATCCCTATTTTTACCCTCCTACAAAACACACCTTTAGTTAAGGGGTAAAAGTGAGGATGAAAATTATACGATTGAACTTTATGTGTAATGTACGAACTTCATTCATGTAATTTTTATCTTCATTTAGATAAAATTTAGGATGAATTTTTCATGATTGACTTAAGTGTAATTATGAATATGAAATACGGCCAAGAAAAAATTAGTCTCATTTTTATTCTTCAATCAAATGTACCCTTAAAATGAAAATGCACCCTATCATGATATTCTGAGTCATAGCAAATATAACATGCTAACTAACTTAACTTCATCATGCTAAATGGAATTGATAAGCATAGTAGAAGAACTTATATTTGAAACCAATTCAAGTAGCACTTTATTCATGAAACTGTATATTTGATGGGTCATTATTCTGCTTTACTAATTTTGAAATGTTACGTTCAAGTAACAGCAATATGATCCTTGACAGATTTATGACCATTTTTGGAAATGGAAGGTTACTACTTAACTGAAAAAAAGCTTAAATTTGAACTACTTAACAGAGACATTTCTGCAATTTTTTCCCTTTTTCTTCCTACTTTCACCATATTAGGGAAAACAGAGCCTCTCATTCTTTATCCAAGGTTGATGAGAAACCCAACCTCCATTCACATGTCACTCACTTTTCCCATCTAAATCCCTTTTTTTAATTGAACTCACTAGCCTCTTGCCAATTCAACAAACTCCCTTAAAAAAGTTTCAATAAAGTGAAACATATTAGTAATTAATTCTCCAAAGAAAAGCTTAACCTTTTTCAAAACTAGTCCAACAGAATTCCACTATAAGAACACTATGTTGGATTGGTCACAGCATTATAAACACTTTGTTGTTTCATTTCATATTCTTTGCCTATAAAGATGATCAGAAGAACATCACCTCTTAGTACTTTACTTCTTCAGTGTTTGTGTTTTTGGTTCCTCTCAAATACTTGCAAGTTGGTATCTGCAAAAGGGATTGAAGACAATGTTAGAGAAGCATGCAGGGTAACAAGGTACCCGGAACTTTGTTTTCGCTCACTATCGCCGTTCTCTAGCAGCGCCGGAAGTAGCCCTAGCAAGTGGGCGAGGGCAGGAGTTTCGGTGACAATAGGAGAGGTTAAGAATGTTCAAGCATACCTTGGAAAGTTGAAGAGGCAAGGTAATGTGAGGGGAAGATATAACAGTGCTGCACTTTCTGATTGTGTCGAGAATTTCGGTGATGCCATTGATGAGCTTCACAGGTCACTTGGTGTGCTGAGGAAGCTTAGCAGAAGCACTTTTGGTACACAAATGGGTGATCTCACCACATGGATCAGTGCTGCACTCACTGATGCAGATACTTGCCTTGATGGGTTTCAAGGCAGAAAGGGAAAGAAAATTAGGTTGCTGCAAAATAGGGTTCTGAAAGCATATTATATAACTAGTAACGCTTTAGCCCTTGTTAACAAACTTGCCACTTCAGGTCTGGAAAGCATATCTGATTGATCCATAGAAGTTCTGCTAACATTGTCACAAAAGAGATGTTATGTGAACTATTTTTACAGTCTCCGTGCTGACTCATACTTTATTTACTATTGGATTGGGTGTAATTCGTATTTGAATAGATTTTACACTTCATTCAATTGTGGATATAATATGAGTCAATACGAAAGCCGAAAACTATAGTTCATATAACACAACTCTGGTAACAAAATTAATGTTTCTTCCATTTTAGTTTGGATGTTTTTATTTGTTAGGGTCTTAGGGATTAAGGGTTGGTTAGTTTTGTTACTTTTCTTCTCTATGTTGCACCAAAAAAAAAAGATATATAGTTTAGAGAATGAGATCAATGGAAGAAATAAAATAGCCTAGCTAGGCCTTCATATGTCTGAATATTTTACTTTGGATCAATTAGTACAATTAGGATAGGATGGTGCTTGCTCTATGTAATCAATATGGTGTGCAATCTTATAAGATTGTCTTCAAACTTTATTTCTTTAGCTTATGGCTACTAATTAACCCAAAAAACAAAGATATGGAACATGCTAACTACAGATGCACAATTATTTTTAAGGATTTAATTTTCATATACAGACGTGTAATATAATTAACTTTCATGGTACTACTTGAAAGTCATGCAAAATTTAAGAAATTTATTTACTTATTTATTTTGCCTACAAGATTTATTGATTATAATAAAACAATAGCATTAAAAACATGTTGTAAAAACCATCCAATATTCAATGACGACTACACGCAGAAAAAAATGATGAATTAACATTTGACAATGAATGTTCTATTGAGATATTCACTTCTCAATCATTAGATTATATTGTGATCCTCAGTTATCTTATCAATCTAAGGGTCAAGAAGAAGATGTTACAATAGATATTTACTTTTGGATGTTTATACAATATTATTCAAAAAATTTCAAAACATAGATGTTATCATAATACACTAAGAATTAATGAACACAAAGGTGAGCAAGCCATATCTATGATGTATATGAAGCATAGAATTGATACAAAGATACAATTAAATTCCTACAAGAAAAATTTCAACTTGGGTTGGGCTAATATGCTATCCCACAATGTATCATTAGTCCAATAATTCATTATAACCCTTTGGATTGATAGACCATAGGCCCAAGATGCTCAAAGGAAAAGGACCAACTGGTATACACAGAAGAGCCAAGTCTTCCAAACCAAAAACAAAAGAGTAACCAACGCGGTCGGTACAGGTGATAAGCGATTTATTGTCCCTGAAATAAGGTTTTGGGTTCAAGTCTTATGGATGAAAAAAATTTTCACTGAGAGCCTCACCTTCCAATCCAGGTACGCAACGGGGCGAAGCTATGGACATCGTGTTCAACAATTAAAAAAACAAAAAAGTGAAAATTCATTATTAAAAAGATTAACTTCGCAAGTCTTTTTTAAACAACAGAACTTATATAAATTTCACTCCACCCCACTAGGAAGAAAAAAAATAGCATGAATTTATAAATATAAAGCAATATAACTTCATTTGATTACTAATATAATTACTTTTTATTTGAAATTTATTTGAAAATTAAATCATATTTATCACATTTTCAGCTTCCAAACACACTCATTGTATTTTATCAATATAAAATTATTATCTTTTTTTGAGCTTAGACTAATCTATACTACGTACCATGTTCATATTTTGGAAACATGTGATTGGATTTAACACATAGTGGGTGAAACCCAAAATCTCGCATTCAAACAAGGCTTATTCTGCTTTGGTTTAATAAGAAAGCAACTTCTATTTCATTTTCATAATTTAAGACTAAAAATAATTATATTAGCATATAATATAAACTTAATGTAAGTTTGTCAAATATGTGAAGTAAAATTAAATTCAATTTTAGTGGGTAGTACATAATGAAATTTAAACATGCTAGTATAAGAAAAACAATTTATTTAATTTCTCTTCCAACTCAAAAAGAAAATAAGGTACACATTTTAACTTGTGTTTCAATCTTGCTTTCAAAGATTTCAATTCTATGTTTTAGGGTTTTGGATGCTTATTTGTTAGATTTGTGAAGAGTCAAAGTCATGATAGAATTTATTTCCTACCATCACGGATAATCTTGCGCCATCTAAGATGCCTAAAAATTTGTTGAGTAGTGAGCAAATACCTAAAATTACTAAATTTTGCTTTATATTAGACCTAAAAACCATTCCTTAGCAATCAAATCTCTTACATTTGTCTATTGAAGAAAAAATATTAAAATTTTTCAAGAGGAATTTGATACTTTGGGAGCCATTTTTATTGATTTGAGGGCTCTTGAGGGTTTGGCATGATGAGACCTCTTATGAAATGCATGTATGTGTATCATTTTCTTTTCTATTATTTTTGAGTCACTATATATATTACTATATATGAAATATTAGTATTTTTTCTTATTAATGATTTTGCTATCCACTTCCATTGAGTCAAATGGAGAGAATTTAAGTATTTTCAAAATGTGGAGTCTCTACCAAAAGTTTATTTGGTACAATATAAAATTCAATGATAATGATACACTTTAAATAATTAATGGCTAAAAAATTTATATTTATCATATTAACTTCAAATATTTATCTAACCATTAAACTCATGATTAACTCATATTTATTGAGTTTAATAGGATATCATCGGTATCCTTAAATTACCGAAAGAAATGCAAAAGAGTTATATTTTTTCAGTATTTCAAATTATACCTTAATGTTGAACGAAACTCTTTTTAATATGAGTTTAATTTTGATGCACTGACAGTGTAAAATATCTTTATACTATCATCCAATCAAAATATTCTATTTATATGACTTTTCAAGTAGTAAGAGAGAAAAATATAATCGAGACTGACGTGACAGTAGATAATTGAATGATTGTGTAAAAATTTTCTACATTGTTAGTGAATGAAAATTAAATCATTTTAATATATAAAGTCCACCTTATAAGTTATATTATCATCACTTTCCTTTAATGTTAATTTTCTCTTATAAAGACCAGGTGAATATATATACCTTGTTTGGTGTGGTGCTTAATTAAAATTTTTGTTGAGTCAAGGAAACTTAATTTAATAGGGCATGATTGATATATATATAATTATTATTATATGAGTGGTTGATGATCTAATATCATGTAATAATAAGGACTAAGGTATGCAGCAACAACAAGCACAACTAACTAACTTATTGATTTATTGGCATTTTATAATAATAATGCTCTTTTTAGAGCTTAAGCAATCAAGTTGTCGGAACAAAATTTAACAAATTGTTCAAATCTTTCTTATTAGTATTTGTTTGTTAATTATAATTGAGACTTCATGTGGCAATAGAATTGTCGGAGAAACGTGCTCATATCATTTCATATCTGCCACGTGTACTCAGACATGTCAACGTCGCTTGCCAATCAAATAAAAAAGAACCGGTCAAAGTTATGATTTCCACTCACCAAGCTAAGCTCCCTATGCATGAACCATTTATTTCACGGTAAAATTTATCGTACAATAAAAATACATCATTAAACAGTATTCAATGTGTGTTATATATGATATAGGATATATGTTATATGTATGTGTGTTATACAAATAGCACACATTTTATATCATGTATAGTACACGTTAGATACTTAGTTTGTTGGACGTATTTCTGTTGTACGATAAATATTATTGATTTATTCACACCAAAAGTATACATTAATACTTATTGTACAACAGAAATACATTTAACTAATATCAAATATATATTGTACATATAATATGTGTCATATTACGTATTATGCATAGTACGTTGAGTAGATAAATGGTGAAAAGGAGAACTAAACCTTCATTATATTGGGGAAAGAAAGGACAAATATAATTTATCACGCAAAGGGAATTAATTTTGGCATGAAAATAATAAATTCTTTTCTAAGATACTTAGAAGTGGGAAACGCTATAATGAGAATAAGAATGATTTAAAAAAGTGTTCATTACGATATTATATAAATTTTAATTTCATAATTGGAAGAAGTTTTGTAGTCTTGTTAAACAAATTAAAGACCTTCCAAATCACTCCAAGTTACTCCCACCAAATTGCTCCTTTTCCTAATTACTTACTATCTATATTTTATAATAATAGTCATTTTAATTTTTTTAATACATTAAAAATTTAATATACCTAGGTACATTTTGTATCTAGATATATTAGGTGTTGTTTGATTTCCATTTTCATTTTCTATTTTCATTTCATATTTTCTCAATTTTCAAGTTTCAACCTTTTTCTTTAAATGTTGTTTATCTTGTTTAAATATAATTTTTTTAATTGATAAAAACAAAAGACTACATACATATGATTAGATTAGGTAAAACTTTCACAAAAAATATTAATTCCCTAATCATTGATCAACCAACCAAATGAATTTCATGTTAGGTGGTCCCCCAATAAATTAAATCGGTTATATATATACTCTAAATATCTTTATTTGGAAAAGAAAAATAAAGAAAACCATAAAAAAATATGCCAACTCCAAAATTTTGTTTACTTGTTCATTTTTCTTTCAAACATAAGATAAATTTAGGCTAATATATATAATAGGTTCTTCCTATCAATCCTATATGAAGAAACTTTGGTTTATATGTTTGGTATTAAACACTGTGGACAAACCATAATGGGAATCAAGTTATCCAAAACATATGGTTCTAATTTAGATTTTATCTTCTATATGATTATTTGGCATTTAGGTCTAAAATGAAATTAAATTTGAAACTAAATTTATTTAATCTTCATTCTATTCGTAAAATCGTCCAAAAATTATAATAATCTCTCATAAACAATGAATTTAGGGAATGTTAGTTAACATAAACAAATAATTAAGAAGAATCGAATTTAATTTTACCAAACCTTCTTAGAAAAATTGATTATAAGTACTATATATAATTTATTATTCTAATTTTTTTTGGACTAACTCATGATTTAATTAGATCGTTCCTAATGTCCTAATGGTTCTTGTGTCAAGTTTAATTATCTACCCGAAAAATTTTAGGTGCTCTAAAAATAAAACAAATTATTTTACAATTTTTTATTATGTACACATCAAATTTTGACATATAAGCATATAAATTAACTATAGTGCATGAGAAAAGAGTTAAATTTTATCTTTAGATACGGAGTATTACATTTTACTTACTTATCAAAAATTGAATGATGCAGAGTTCTCAAAGTACCTGATTAAGAATCCAATAATGTTTATCGTACAACATAAATATTCAACAAGTATCTAATGCAGTAATACATGATATAAAATGTGTGTTATTTATATAGCACACATCGTCCCATATTATGTATAACACATGTTAAATACTTATTGACGGACACATTTTTATTATACGACAATAAGGCAAACAGCTAACAATCTCTCTTATTTTTTCTAAGTAATTAATGAACAGTTTGAGTAGGGATCCGTACAATTTGGGTAAATTACACAATCACATGGTTTTAAGTGGAAATAAGCACATGATTGCCAACAAACACCATCACCACTTTCTTACCATAAATTCTATAATCTATTGGTCCAAATAAAACTATGGGGTATTAGGTGTTTTACAATAATAAAATAATAAATTAAAGTTTATTGTAATTATTTAATGTAGAACTTCTTTTCTAATTCCCTTCTTCGGAATATGAAAATTGAGAAGTATTTGGGCCAACCTTTCTCTTTATTAGGTAAAGGTAATTGGATTAATTAGTTGAATTTTCCCAAAACTTTGATAAATCATTAAGGTGTATATGTGTTTTGGTTCTTAAATTCTTGTCCATTTTTTCACTAGTCATTTCTTATAAACTCATCAACTTCCTTTCCGTGGTTGAATCAAAGAAGAAAATTGCTTAAGAAGGAGAAAATGTTACGTGTATAAGACATAAATAAAGGGATTTATGTGTGCTCCATCTATTTAAAAAAAGCAGTTATTATAAACTTATATTATTAATAAGAAAGTAATAGACACCGAGTCATTCAATATATATAATGCACTATATATATATATAGTGTTACATATAGTAATACATTAATGGCATATATATATATATATTTATATACTTTTTATTAAATTACGTGACCTTTTATTTAACAATAAATCTTCATATACAATGATGAGTTAATTTTTTTGCCAATATTACCGATAGACTTTATTTTGGTAGTTTTTGGCTCATTTGAATTGAGTGAGATTAACAAATTGATGACCCAAATTCATTCGACATATTGGCTGGCCGTTTGACTGATTGTACGTCTAACAAAACTGCCCGTTTAATAGAATGCAATTTAGGTTGTTCAACAATTATAAAAATAAAATTTAGGCAAGTTCAATCTTAATTAGTCTATCAAGATTAGGAGTACCCTTTTTACTTAATAAATACGTACAAGTAAATGGGTAATGTTTGTTGTACAATACAAATTCATACAACTAGTATTCAATGTGTGCTATGTCCCATAAGTAATGTGTATTATAGGTAACAAATATCACGTAAAATACACATTACGTATGATATATAACACACATTAGATATATAATTGTTGTACATATATTATTACCGTAAAAATAAATTACCCATAAAAATCTCTCTTAAAATCAAGAGACAACTTAAACTTGTATCTTTATTAAAGGATATGGGTACTAATATAGATTACCAATTTTACAATTTTTACCATAACCAACTTTACATTTATTAATTGGCTTGTTATATAATGTCTTCCTAATTAACCTATTAGCTAGGTCAACAATTAATTTTCAATATAACATTTGGCATATGCTTGTCGATCTATAACTAGCTAGTTAGTGCAATCCAGATAGGCAAAACAACTTCAAAGGTTTGGATTGATAACAAATAATCTTATTAAAATATATCAAGTTTCACTATTATAGTTAGTTCAATTTCGATGGGGAAAGTCCACTACATCATTGTGGGCAATAGGATATATAATAATTATTTAGCAAATTTTGATTAGTTTGAAATCAAACTCTGTGTAAAGTTAGAGCTGGCTTAATCAGGGTTGTAGTCATTGTAGTGATTCCTAAGTAAGAAAAAGGCAAATCTCATATTTTTAAATTAATTAAACTTTGTTATGTCACATGTTCATGCCATGACTATATAGGGGTCGGTGGAGTTAATTAATTTTTTGTTTTCATTAATCTAAAATTGTATTTTTGGCAACCCAAATAGCAGCCACTAAGGAACAATTCAGGGAGGGTTAAAGATAGTAGTGTTTATATATATATATTTTACTTTTTGAAAGTTAAAAGTCATCATTTTTCTATTTAATTATAAAGATTACTATTACTTCTAAAAAAATTTTTTAGTATTTTTTGAAAAATTTAATATTATAATTTATCTAACTTCTCAAGAAACATGTTTTAAAATATAATTTATTTTTATTATTTTATATTTAAATATAAAATAACATATTCAGAAGTTATCAGAAATTACTTATAAATAAGGGCTTATTATGCAAACGGGGTCTAAGACTAAAGTTGAATAATAAGATAGGTTACAAGCTGGATCTAAGACCTATAAGTTTATTTAGGGTTCCATAATTCAAAAAGTGGTTATAAACACCCTAAAAATAGAAATTGAAAATGCCAATGATTTCTAGAGAATTTTATAACTCTTATATTCTCGAGATTTCCTTGTAGTCAAATTGATTCTAACATTATAGTCCTTTCAAACACAACACTACTCATTCAGCTTAGAAAACAGATCTCAGACAAATGAATTACTCATCAATTCTATCTACAGAAGATGGAAGCTCCTAACATAAATAGAAAGTTAATTACTATACATGCATTGATTACCAACTTGTAAAAATAAATACCTTACTTTATTATATCCATTTGATATAATCCCTAGCTATATGCTTTTAAGGTATAGTCCTTAATTATAAAAAAAAATTATGAGACACACTCGCGGCACACGCCATATTTAATAAATGGAAATACTCGATCCACAATAAAAAAAAAATCAGTTAAAACAATCACTATATTGTGCATATATTGTGCATAATATATATAATATAAAATGGATAACGTATATTATATGCGGTGCACAATATACATCACATGTTACAACATCATCTTTCTTTGCAATATGTGATATATGTTGTAAATATAATGTGATATATGACATACACAACATGTAATATTCATTGTGCAATTTAAATTATATATGTTGTGCATAATTTGTTGACTGTTTTGACTGAGTTTTTTTTTTTTTTTTTACATATAACTATGCTATTCATAAAATTATATATCAACACTATAAATAATATTGTGTATCACACAATGTCTCCGTTGAATTTAAAAGCTAATGATTAACGAATAGGTCTTAGAAAGAAAACAAAAAATAAAACCAAAAGAATTAATAAATATCACTTGATGGTTGTATCTTTACCAAAAACAGTGCTCGATTCAAGTTCAAATGTATTTTATATTAGCAAGTTTGAGGCTAACTAAAATGATTACGATATGTAACCCACAAAATATGCATCATAAGTATATTGCCCAATTGTAAACATTTTTTTCTAGGTAAAATAATTGATTTCATTATATTATATGTTTAACTTTTAATGATATTTATTAAGAAAAATTTTGCTCAATTTTTTATTAATATAAAATTTAAAACATTTTACCTAAAAATATCAAAAAGTCTTACTGAAATTATTTAGTAATATTTTTTAAATATTAGTAAAAAAATAATTATTACAAAGAAGTTGTAACACTTTTTGTTTATCTAATTGATAGAACCATTGATATAAATAAAGAATTTGACTAATCTAACCTAACCCAAGTGAGGTCCATTTAATAGGATAAGAGTCTCTTAATGAGAATATTTTTTATTCTCAGAATTTGAAGATATCAGAATATATATCTATTCTATTAATTAATTTTGGTAAAATATCAAAGTACTTATCACATTAATCAATTTTATCTTGATAAAACTTGTTTTATGATGTATACATCTGATTCAACTGAAGAAAAATTAATCTAATTATATCCATATTATTTATTTCCCACTTCTTATAAAAAAAAACTTTAATGTATTTAATTTATGCTATTCACTTCACCTACCATTATCTCTACTCTTTTTCTTCTTGTACATCACTAATATATTTTTTTTTTATTTTTTCAATGAAAATTCATACTGTTTTATATAAAAAATTAAATAAAAAAGTAATTGGGCCTAGCTAGTAGATAAAATAATATAAACCTGACGGAAATGTCCTTTTATATCTTCATGCCATGTATGACCAAGAATCTTAAAATAAGACAAATTCACAAATTTGATAGCTAGTTGCAAGTTTTCCATTTTATCTATAATTATTATTCCATAAAGTCAAAACAAGCAACCTCTTTAATTAAAGAAAGAAAAATCCCACTCTCTATATAATAAGACTGCAAAATTATATATTTCAAGTCATTTAAAATTTCTCCCATATTTCACTTTTAGTCGTTCTTTTTGTACATTATTTTACTTTCCAACTCCAATTTGTGATTAATTACCACTTTACCTTTTGTTTTTTGGATACCATTTGTATGATACTATCAATCAATTATGAAATACCAAGTTAATAAAATAATTTAACTGTTACTGTATTGACTTAACAAATAAATCTCACAAATATATGCATAAGATTCATTGACAAATCAGTGTATTAAAATCGAACTACATATTAATTTATAAATATATAAAACATTAAAGGAAAATAACATTAACTTTAAAGTACTTTTTTTTTACAAGAAGAGAGATTAAAATGATAAAAAGACAAAGATATCCCCGATTAAAACCTAGTAAAAAAAGAGGAATATTTTATATATAATAAAAATTATATAATATTTATATAATAATTATATTTATTATTGAATTATATTAATCTATAAATTTATATTATAATCTAATAATTATTATAAATTATTGTATAACATACAATTTAATATAAACGTATATTAATAAAAAAACAAAAGGAACATATTATTTACCCCAAAACTTCCAAATAAATTTCAACAATGCTACATGTACACCATTTTTCAGCCACTTTCAGCCACCAACAACTATTTAAAGTGGAACCTACAAAAATATTAATGATAAACCATATGCATTTATTATGGTGGTGATAGTGACAGCATTTTAGTGTACAAGAAACATTATTGATAAACTTCTACACAACAATACCTCGCCACCTCAGCATCCCAAACAGAGCCCATTTTCGTCATTTCACCCCAAAATCTCCAAACCCTCCCTCCTTTAAATACCCCAAAACCACACACCTCCCGCGGATCCTCACCTTCTTCTTCTTCTTCTTCTTTCTCCCATTCCTTACTCTGCACCCTCAAATTCCCCCTCCACACCAGATCGCACCCCCACCCGAGTTCCCAACTCGGAACTCGGACCAACCAACTCAGTCCCCTTCTTCTCACCATCCAAAAATGGCGTCAGAACTAATCTTCAGAGGCCATGAGTCCCAACCAATCAACGACGAGTACTCTCCTAAACCAACCAAACCATGGCTCTCACTCACCCGTCCCTTCAACTACCTCCTCCGCGAAAATCGCCTCCTCTTCACCTTCATCGGAATCGCCATCGCCGCCGCTTTCTTCACCCTCCTCCCCAAATCCCCCCCTTCTCATCACCAATACGAATCCGTTCCGATCCCTTACTTCCAAAACGACGCCGTTTTCCCAACCAACCACCGCAATCACCTCAACCACTTCCACCGCGTCGGAAAAGTGCCCCTCGGGATCAAGCGCAAGGGGCTCCGAGTGGTCGTCACCGGCGGCGCAGGATTCGTGGGGTCGCACCTGGTGGATCGATTGATTGCGAGAGGAGACAGCGTAATGGTGGTGGATAATTTCTTCACAGGGAGAAAAGAGAACGTTATGCACCATTTTGGGAACCCTAGGTTTGAATTGATTCGACACGACGTCGTTGAGCCACTCTTGCTCGAAGTCGATCAGATCTATCACCTTGCTTGCCCTGCTTCCCCTGTTCACTACAAGTTCAACCCTGTCAAAACAATCATATCCTTTTTTTTAATTATTATTTTTATTATTTCTTGTCCTTTTTGCCTTAATTATTTTTTTAAAAAAAAGAAAATGGTCTTGGGGTATAACATAAGGGAGTGTCAAGGCTAATTTAATACTCCCTCCCTTCCAAAATATTAGTGATTTTAGGGAGAAAAAAAAATTTATAGTCGTTTCCAACTTACAATGTCAATTTAATTTTTTCATACCTATTATAGTATCATTTCTCTTTCTTTCTTGAATATTACTCCAAGAGACCATTAATCATCTTTCTTTCTCATTAATATTTTGGATAATTTAGTCATTTTAATATATCATTTTATAAATCTTGGGGTATATGATTTTGGAATGGAGGGAGTATTGGTCAACCTTAGTTCAAAATGGGTAGAGTTTTCATAATTTTACGTTTTCCTATTAAAATGTTTTATTTTAAAAAAGGTTTTATTTTATTTTATTTATTTTTGTCCGGATACAATTATTTGAAGTAGTGATATTGCTAATTTTGATGTATTTATTTTAATTGGTTTAATTTTGATGCACTGAAAATACTTTTACATATTGTCCAATCAGAACATAATTCTGACTGACATAACAGTACATGATTGAATAAAAAAATTTTAGACCGTTAGTGGATTGAAAATTAAATTCTTATTTTATTGAATGTAATTTGGAGTCCTTAATTTGTGATGTTCACAAGACAAATGTGGTGGGGACATTGAACATGTTGGGTTTGGCAAAGAGAGTTGGAGCAAGGTTCTTGCTTACAAGCACAAGCGAAGTTTATGGTGATCCTCTTCAACACCCTCAGAAGGAGACTTATTGGGGCAACGTTAATCCCATTGGTTAGTTTTTCTAATCACTCCTATTTTCCTTAATTACTTTAATTATTCTACGCTGCTTCAACCTGAGTTCAATTTAACCGGGAAGTGTGATTGATTGAACGGCTCATTCTTTTTTTATTTAAGTGTTGAGACTAGCAATTAGTTGCCGTGGTTGACGGAAACGAAAGATACTTTGATTGTGAACTGAAAGAGAAAAAAGAAAAAAGAATTCAATTTTGTCTCATAATTTAATAAACCTGTCAAAGTTTGTTAAAATTCGGGCACTAACAAGTCTAAAAAAATCTTTAGATTGGGTTTATAAGGTAATTTAGATAAATTATTCGTAATCTTATAATTAAATTATTTGATAATTTATATTGATTTGTTTGATTGCATAATAATATTGGATTAGTTTTGTATTGTTCATTTAGCATCACTCATTATATTTATATAAGTATTGTGTTGGTAGGTCTTTTTCCTTCTTCACTGTGATTTCTTTTTCAGAACAAGCTCCCTTCTAGGATTTTTTATTTTATTTTCTGGGGTGACTCGTGGGACATGGATAAAGGACCACGTACTAGGATGGTGTGGGAGAGAATTTTCAGGAACTCGTGATTTGCGGGTCCACACGTAAATGAAGGGCCGAGATCTTTTTTCTTATTATGGACGGTCACAATCACCAGTTTCAGGGTGAAAAACGCCGCCCGTAAAAGTGAAAATTTTGAAGAGCAAAATGTGATAATTAACCAATAATGCATCTAACGAGTATCTAACGTATGCCAATAATGTTTACACATTTTGTGTTATATATAGTACACATTAGATACTAATTAAACGTATTTATGTTGTATAACAAACATTACTACAACATGTGCTATACATAATACATAATGTGTGTCATATGTATAATATATATTTCATATTATGTATAACATACATTTGATATTAGTTGTTGTATAACAGAAATACATTTAACTAATATTTAACGTGAATTATATATAATATATAATGTATGTCATACGTACGAGTATTATACGATATCTATCTTTTCTGGAAATGATTTTTAATTTTATAAATATATCTCTAACTATTTAAATTAAAAAATAAATAATTAACAAATAAACACTTATAATATCTCAAAATTATTAAAATTAAAATATCTTAAATAAAATAATTTAGTTAATTTAAATAAATAATACTCATATAATGTTTTAATTCTTTTATAAATAAAGGTAGATATTGTACAAGTAATTTGGTTCATGAGACAAATGATAGAGTTGAAATGAGTATATATAAGAATAGATATTGAAATATTGTAATTTTTAAAAGAATATTCTTGTAATTTAAGCATCCTCAAATATTCTTATGGAATAAGAATATGAGATTTCAATTGGAAGGATGAGTTTAAAAATATGACAATGTAAAATTTCTACAAATATAATATTTTTGAGAATATTAATGTCAAAATATGAATTATACGAGAAAATATAGCTTTCAAACATTTATGAGAATCTTTCAACATTCCCTGTACAAAACCCCCCATGAAGATGAGTGTAGTAACTAGTAGGTTTGGTTTGTGGTTTTTCAGTGTCTTCCAGATTCGCAGAATAGAATGAATTGTAGCTGACAGCTCAGCTTTGTTTTTTATTCATGTTTTTCTTTTACATTTGTATGATATAATCATTCAATAATACACTACGTGCAATAAAAATATGTCCAATTAATATTCAAAGTGTGCTATACATAATACATAATGTGTACTATATGTATAACATACGTACGTGTAATACACATTCTGTATTATGTATAGCAAACGTTGAATACTAGTTAGATGTATTTTTATTGTGCAACAAATATTACTGTTTAATTATTTATTAGTTATTACTAAACAGTGTATTCTTTATACACTAATAAAGCAATAATCCAATAACATATCGTTGCATTGTCATAACTGGATTATTTAATAAGTTATCATATACATAAAATAAATTTAGTTATTCTTTTGTATTATAGTAGTGTATTAAATTAAATTTCTATAATGAAAATTCATAAAAAAGTTAATGTATTATGCAATGACAGGTGTTCGTAGCTGTTACGATGAGGGAAAACGAACGGCTGAGACGTTGACCATGGACTACCACAGAGGAGCTGGTGTTGAGGTCATTTTCTCCCCATTCTTTTCTTCTTCTTATTATTATTATCATTATTATTATTATTATTATTATTATTAAAATAAACAGTAATGTTCGTTGTATAACAAAAATACATTTAATTAGTATTCAACGTGTGCTATACATATTGTGTGTCATACATAAGACACACATTATGTATAATACATATTGAATAGTTGTTAGATATAAATATGTTATACAATAAATATTATTGCTAAAATAAATGAGCTGGGCCTAACTTTATGGACCTGTTCAAAATCAAATTAAGATTTGAACCGTGTTTGTTGTTGTGTGTTTACAGGTTAGGATTGCTAGGATCTTTAACACCTATGGTCCCAGAATGTGCTTAGATGATGGACGTGTTGTTAGTAACTTCGTTGCTCAGGTGGGTCCCCGCCTTTTTCAATTTGAATTTTGATCTTGACACCTTATTAATTCTTAACTAAACATCTTCTATCATATATAGATACAAATAATTATTTGACGTGTTTGATTTCAATTCACTAAGACCACGTTTGATAAGAAATGCAGAATAAAAATACTGAGATAGAAATGTATAAATAAGTATTTGGTTACGTAGACAGAACGAGAAATTTGCGTCTTAGGACATAAAGTTTGTTTATGTTCTCTACTTATAAAAAATAATAGAGACAGAAGAGACACAAAATTAAGCTTAAGAAACATAACTTATTATTTTTACACTAATCTAAATATGATATAAGGACTTTATATTTTTGTTTTTTTAAATTTACTGTCTCTGTATTTCTCTTTTGTTAACAAACAAACATAACCTAAATAGTGTATCATTCAATCCAAATAATTGGTTTGTATAATTTTACAAGTAGTGTGGGAGTGACAGTAAAATGTATTTACTAATAAATAATTAGATGACCATACTAAACATTCTCATGTTGACAATTCATTGTAATCAAATCCTTATTTGACTTAAGTAAGATAGTGAAAAACTAGAAATTATAATAAAGTGCATCATATATTATCAAATTGCATGGACATGATAAATAATAATTTGAGTGATTATAAGATGATGTATAGACATTGCTTATTTAACAATTTATCTTTTTTGTTTTGATGGCTATATTTGTTGACCTAATTGCCTTCAATTGGTAATGACATTAGGCACTGAGGAAGGAGCCTTTGACGGTTTATGGGGATGGGAAGCAGACAAGGAGCTTCCAATATGTCTCTGATTTGGTTAGTATTATTGTCTCCTCTCTATATTCTACTTGCTTCCACGTTCTTTCTAATGAAAGTAACATTTTTTCTGTTCTTAGTTCAAAGTGCTTGGTGTATATATATGCATGATATTCCTTTATTCAATCTATATATAGCTTGAATCCCTTTGATTTCTGTAAAAAGGGTCTTTTTATTTTTTTTGTCATAGTATAAATAAATAATAAAGGCTCTGGTGTGTGTTTAAAATTTAAATGAGTCGATCCTCGTGTGGCACGTTTTGGAAGCACCATTGAATTTGAAAGGCCCAAGTGGACCGTCTCTTATAATTGCAGTTTCTACCTTACCAGAAAAAATATATCAATGATTAACAATCAACCTCGTGAATTGTAAATCAAAGTTCCAACCTTTAGGGTGTGTTTGGAAGGTAAAAAGATAGGAAATGAAATGATTTGAGAATGAAATGTTATGTTTGAAATCAATTAGAAAATGGAAATGAAATGATTGTTAATTTCATGGAAATCTTTTATTCACATTTTAAAATTCTATGGTCTTTGAAAGGATTTGTAAAGAAATGAAATGATTTGAACATTTTAAATTATGAAAAGACTATTTTATCCCTAACCTTACAAATCATTTCATTTCCTATTTTTTTCCCTTCTAAACACACCGTTAATGTTTAAGGTGAATGCATGAAGCTAATGACTGATACGTGTTACATAAATAATTAGATATATCACACTTAGGAATTGTTTGTTTTCATCGACTCCGGTGGTTGAGTCAATGAGTCAGTAGTAAAAAATGACTTTGGTACAGGATCACGGTGGAGATCGAAACAGAGTCGTAATAACTTAGTGAACAAAATTGTCACTTTTTTGTTCACTCTAATTTTAAAGTTATTGTATGTTGGAAGAGAGATATAGATATGTGAAGGTGTGTTTAGAGTCATTGTGTCTCTGTGACTCTATAACTCTCTCGACTCTGTCCCATATGAGAGTTAATGAAAATAAATCTTGCTTGGCCTTAGATCAGTGAGTACCTTTAGAATCTGACTAAAGATATTGCTGTTTGATGAATTATTAATGTGATGTTTGGTTATAGGTGGAGGGTCTAATGCGCCTTATGGAAGGAGAACATGTGGGACCTTTCAATCTCGGAAACCCGGGAGAATTCACCATGCTTGAACTTGCCAAGGTAAATTTAATTTCTTGGGATTTTTCTGCAGTTATTTATAAGCCATCAACTTGAAACTTTCTTATTTTTAAACAAGGTTATTATTGTCCAATGTTAATAGCTTACATTAGGAACTTCTAAGGAGAATACCATGGTTTAATCTTTGCAATACTCCCAAAATTTCAATTTCCCTTCACATGCCTCATTATTATAGGACTTCTTAGGGGGTCTTACTTGGAGATCCCTCTACCAGACCCATGTGATGTGTTCTTAGGCCTTACCAAAATCACTAATAAAAGTCTCTTTCATCCCTAAAGAATTGGAGGGTCTGAAAGTCTTTTTTATTTTTATTTTTTATTTTGGTAAAAATGTAAATATACTAGTTTGATTTAAGAATAAATTACACTAATATTATCTGAAATTCGGTAAAATTGAGCTCAACTCTCCTATATTTGTCTAGAGGATATTGATTTGTTACTCTCTCCTAAATGCATTGTTCAAATGCAATAGATGAGCGATTAGATTTTTTACTCTCTCCTAAATGCATTGTTCAAATGCAATAGATGAGAGATTAATACAATTTTGAGGGAGATCAATGTAATAATTTTATAAATTTAATAATCTCTTAAATAAACGCAATGTTCAAATGCAATAGATGAGCGATTACTATAGTTTTGAGGGAGATCAGTGTAATAATTTTACAAATTTAATAATCTCTTAAATAAACTTCACAAGTAGAGAGGAGGCGGGGTAAATCACATTGAATTACATCAAATCTCAGGAGAGGTGGATGTAATTCATTAGAAGAACCCCATGTAATTGAATGCACCAATAATGTATGAACATGTAAATAATTACATTATGATGTTATGATGGTGATGTAACAGGTGGTCCAAGAAACAATAGATCCAGATGCAAAGATAGAATACAGACCAAACACAGAGGATGACCCTCACAAGAGAAAGCCTGACATTAGTAGGGCTAAGGAGCTACTTGGTTGGGAGCCCAAGGTATCCCTTAGGAAGGGTCTCCCTCTAATGGTTTCTGATTTCAGGCAAAGAATTTTTGGTGACCACACAGAACAACATTCAACAACCTTTGCCTAATTATTATTTTGCTTAAACATTAGTGTGTGAAAGGGAACAAAAACCAGATAGTACTCATATATAGCAGCAGCACATTACATGAGAGCTTCAAGTTGAGTATGTCCCTTTTGCCATTTATTTCTCACCAATCTTTTTATAGTTTATATATATATATGAGGGCTATTACCTACCCTTTTTTAATATTTTAGTAGCCAGCCATGATTACATTTTCCTAAGCCCCATCTATCTTTTATTCTTTTACTGTATAATTTTGTTTTTTTTTGGATGTAATATTGTTATGTGTATGAGGTTATTGCAATCTTATTATAGTTTATTTCAACATCTTGCCTTTGGTTATTTTATTCTACCCGCTTCCAATTTGATCTTGTAGAGTTTAATGATAAAAAATAAATTAATAATAATGTTAGTACTGAATCATCAATTGTTCTGATTATCTCCTCAAGTTTCTGCCCTGTACATTAAAAAGTTTGATCATAAATTGCTATAATCTATGCAATAATGATTGTTGTACAACAGAAAATACATCAAATTAGTATCCAACGTGTGCTATAATAAGACGTAATGTGTGTTATACATACATGTGTTATATATATAGTACATATTACGTCTTATGTATAGCACATATTGAATACTAGTTAGACGTATTTCTGATGTACAACAATCATTATTGAAATCCATGTGAGAACAAACTAACAAAATGAACCCCATTTAATTTGAATTCATGGTGCATACTATTAAAATATGAATCCAAAAATGTTTTGCTATAGTTTTAATTTGTAAACAATTTGGACCCCTTTCTAATAATTCATCAAGGGGAAATTGAATATAGGCCACACCATAATAACACAACTTTTACAAATCAATTTGTTGTACCTATATATATATATATATGTCCACCAAATTGATCTTAACATTTTTCTACAATGATGAGTTTCTCATAGATGGACGATCTTGCAACTCAGAAACATAGTCTGTTTGAGTTTCTTGTGTTTGGTTCATGAAATTCTCAAAACCTGCCGCCTTAGCATGGTTGTCAAGCCAATGTATGATGTCTCGAAAAACAATGTCTATGTTGTCATCAGGCTCCCCTGAAGTTAGGGCATGCCACATTCCAGGGTAGAGCTTTATGGTCTTGTCTGTGCTGCTTGCTTTCTCATACAATGCCTTGCTTACTTCTGGGTCTGTCACTGTGTCTGCTTCCCCATGCATCACCAAGAATGGAAGTGTCACCTGAATCAATAGAGGGTGACTTGGGAGTCAAGTTTTGATGTTTTAGTCCAATAAGAGAATACAAGTGATGAACCTTATGTCTATGAGTTAGCTAGGAAGCACCGACACACCTATATTAAGGTGTGTCTGTCTACGTGTGGGAGACACTGACGTTTGGTGGACATGCATTGGATCCGTGTCTGACACGTGTTCGTACGTGTCTGAAAAAATAATTTTTTGGTTGGACACAAGTCACATGATACACATTGGACACGTTGTGACACATCTTGGATACAAATTGGATACATCATACATGACATATTTTATCTTTTTTCATTTTTACGAAGAAACTTAAAATTAAATCCAGCCCACGTTTACTGAACCAGAGAAAAACCAAATTAAATACATATTCTTCATAAAAAATGAGTGATGCTAAATGCACAATGAAAAACCAGTCAATAAATGAGATTATGGGTCACAATTACTCAGTCCATTACAATTTCAATGATTA
Organism: Aeschynomene evenia; assembly: GCA_013621005.1. Classification (NCBI taxonomy): domain Eukaryota; kingdom Viridiplantae; phylum Streptophyta; class Magnoliopsida; order Fabales; family Fabaceae; genus Aeschynomene; species Aeschynomene evenia. The sequence goes on along the minus strand of CM024264.1, from coordinate 4,000,842 downwards.
TTTAGGCCCAAACCAAAGCCAAAATGGATCCATTGTCTACATTGGTTGATTTTTCATTGTGCATATAATATTATTGCAAAAAATAAGATAAATTTTGTTAAAAAAATGTTAATTATATATACATATGTCTTATAATATTTTAGTTTGGTGTATTTCCCCGTCCGTGCTTCTTGGTCTATGAGTGATTAATTATTCATGTCCAATGAATTTTCAGCAAGAAGGGGGTATTGGGGATGAATAAATTGAATTGATCACCTTATCTAAGTTGGATTCAAGATTCATGCTGGCCCTCAACATTTCCAATGCAGTTTTTAACCTGGGCTTTTCCTGGTATATCAACTTATTTTGCCTTACCTACAACAAAACCATATCATTGAAGAAAAAACAAGAATTTTCAATTTCATTAAGCCTCAATCAAATATATTATAAAGTTTTGAAATTTCATTAATATTAAAGAAAAAGGCATATATATGAAACCTCACAATTTCTCTTTTGGCAGGGTCTTTGACGGCAGAATCAATGACATCCTTTGCAGGAACTATTTTGTATTTTGGTATAATATTTTCCATCTTTGTCAATACACTAACCACCATTGGATGTGGCTTCACCTTCTCTGATATCTGCCACATTATTAATATTTGAAAATTAATATTTAGCCATTTGCATATACAATAATGCTACGTAAAACTTTTTGAGTGTGTTTGGAAGTATAAAAAAAAGAAATGAATTGATTTTTAAATTAATTTTATTGTTTGAAATACAAAGAAAAATAAATTGAATTGATTTGCAATTCTAATAGAATTGATAATTGTGTATTTTTAAATCTCATGAATTTTGAAAGAATTTTGATGGAAATGATTTAGAATTCAAGTCATTTCATTTTCATATATAATCATTCCAAACACATCCTCTTAGATTTAACAATAAGTGATGTTTTAACCAACATGGAAAAGAATACAAAAAGGATAATTATACTTATTTCTTAAAGTGAAATTCAATACCGACTTAATTCCTTTATTCTTTTAGGTGACATTAATCTTTTTTAAATGTATTACAGTGCAATAGAAGGAGATCAATATAACTTTTAAAGAAGATTGATGTAATGATTTCACAAATTCGGAGATCTTATAAAATAAATTTTGCAAATGAAGAGGAATTAAGATGAATTTCATCGTATATCAGGAAAGGTAAATCTAATTTGTTCTGAAAGTAAAAAAGTTTTGAATGTGAAAACGAAAACTGAACAAAAAGAAGAAGAGATTGAAGTATCAAACCTTGCACATGGGGGCAACAAGAAGAGCACCATCCCAGAATGAAGGGTCCTTTTTATGAACTAATAAGGCCACTGCCCCTCCCATTGACTCTCCATACAAGAACTTTGCCTTTCCCTTATACTCTTTGAGCTCTGAAAATTTTCCAATGACTCAACACATATATATCTTTCATACTATGGTGAGATGCTTAAGCAAGAGACCCCTCTTAATGATACAATACACTAAAATTATATGTACAACAAAAATATAATTATCAAGTCATTCACCATATATTTATAAAATTTGAGTATATTTGTGAATAATGTAACATTGTATGTTAATTGTATGTGTTTGTGCATCTCTTTATTAAACAAGAAGTGTGTTTTACCGAAAATGTGATGTGTATTTCTCGTGAACATTATTGTATGTTAAATTGATATGCTGAAAACATCGTTATAATCTATACAATAGATAATTTGATAGATGTATTTTGATTGCACGTGCATTTTTTATTATTATTTAATAACAATATGTTGTTACATTCAAATTAATTAGGAGATGGAACTCAAAACTCCAAATTAGACAGCTTAGCAAGTTGATTATAAAATAAATAAATATGTACAAGGATGTTAAGTGGACAATGAAAAATCAGCCCATACAGCCAATGGACCTATTTTATTTTGTCTTTGGTTTTGGTCCAAATAATTATTGAGATTGTAATGGGCTGAGTAATTATGGCCCAAAATCTCATTTATTAGCTGATTGGCTGGTTTTGTATTGTTCATTTAGCATCACCCAAATATGTAATATTCGTACCGCAAATAGAGATGAAAAATTGGTAACAATCATGAACGATGTTGTCAAACTTTGAGACGTAACAACGATCACCTTGGGAGTGTCCATGTCCTTCATAGTCAATCCCAAACACTGCATATCTCGCACTTGCTAGCCTCTCTCCACATTCTACCATCATAACCAAATATATATAATTAGCCTCTAATCTAATCTATATATTCAATTGTAAAAATAATTACTAAAATAGATTTAATATATGGCAAATACTAAAGTTATTAATAACTAATTTAAGTATGAACGTGATTGTAACTCATGACGAGAGTCTTCTATAGATGTAGCCTTTCAATGAAAACACCATTGGATACTAAAAATTGAAAGAACAATAAAAGAAGAAATCAGAGTGATTAATGTAAATTTGTGAGCAATGAGATTGATCAAGAAAAATTAATGAAGTATAGTGTGTAATATTCAAAGATAAGAATTAGTGTGTAAAATTCATATTTTTTATGAATTTCTATTCTCCATCAATTTTGTCAGAAAATGACGGGTATACATACATCTATGATCTATATCACATTGTAAAAGTATAATTTTTCTATTAATATACCCCAGAAATAAATAAAAGAAATGAATTATATGTGAATTCCTTTTTTTTTCTCAAGTTTTGAATAATAATGACGTGATTGGTTTTTATTTTTTATTTTATCTATTTTTAATATTTTATTTACAAAATTTTAAAAATAGAGAAAACAAAAAATAAAAATAAAAATTAATCCGCACCTTAATATCTTATCTATTTTATATGAATTTAATTGAAATTGATCCAAACTTCATTCTATAATAAATAAAATATTAGTTAATATGAAAATATAATTAAGAAAAAATATTTCAACAAATAAAGATATTATATAGGATAGAATAGAATTATTGTGGCCATCCCACTATCAGCAGAAAAAAAAATGATAAATTGAAATTTATGATAAGGTCATGTTTTGGCATATATAGGATATGGGCAGCGCATATTATATATAGCAGATTCATCAATCAATATAAGATATATGATGAGTTATCTTCTTGTGTAGCTAAAAGCCTCATAGGTCATCATGATGAGACAATTAATTATCATATCATCATGATATTAATAGTTTTGATATTAAAGCTAAATATATCAATAATACTCTGCAAACAAGAAAAGAACAGTTAAATCAGTCAATAAATTTATTTGACAACTTTTTGCAAAAAAATAAAAATTATTCTAAAAAATTAATTTTTAGTGGACTGAATGATTATGACAAAAAATCTTTAAATTAACTGATTTCTCATTGTACAAATAGCAACACTCCTAAATATATGTGTTATTAGTTAAAGGATCTCTGCAAAGACTAAACTTAGCTACATATTTAATTTATTGTTGGTTAGAACTTGCACAATTTTTATATGAAATAATTTATATTACTTGCTTGCCAATATATATATATATACAATCATATTGTTAATTACATTGTTTGGTTCAATCTTAACCTTAGTTGGCATAAGGAAGTGTCACTATTATGTTACTAAAAACAATTGGAAGAAAACTAAATTATGTAACAACTAGAGATGTCAATTTCATAGGTTTCGTTTTGGAATAGTTGACCTAGTTAGGAGCAATTAATTAAACTAAATATATATATATATATATATATATATATATATATATATGTTGACTTGTACAATTTTTGTAAAGCAAAGTTTTGGATTAACATTAGATTAATCAACTAATTGTTTAAGGGGCAAAATTGTCATTATGAGTTGGATGAGTTCTATTCGTGTAAGGAATAGAATTTTGTTATTTGAAGCATGTAATAATTAGTGGACAATTAACGATAGCAATATGAAAAAGACAATAAAAAAAAGGAAAAGAAAAATTGGAAAAAAGAAGATGTGTTACCTCTCATAAAGACACTGCATTCCATGCCATAACCTGCAATAATTAAGGATCAAAATACCCATAGTTAAACATTCACACTCATCTTAAAATATAGAATGAAATTAATTAATATAATTATAGCTAGCATGAATAATAATATAAGACTAAATACACATTTTTAAGTCCTTTAGAAAAAATCGAGATAAATTGGTTTCTCGGAATTTGAAAGTCTATTATTGATTTTTCATATTTAAAAAAAAATAACAAATTCGTCCTTCCGTGCATGTCTATACAATTAAAAAATCATTATACGGACATGTACGAAAAGACAGATTTGTTCCCCTTTTTTAAAATATGAAAAACCAATATTAAACTTTCAGATTTTGAGGAACTAATTTGTCCCGCAATATATTTCTAGATTACCATTTTGGATATTTAGTCATAATATAATCAGTAATATTTGTTGTACAATAGAAATACATCCAACTAGTATTCAACGTGTGTTATATGTACATGTGCTATACATATGACACACATTACGTATTATATATAATACATGTTGAATATTAGTTGGACGTAACTCTTTTATATTCCAGCTAAAAAAATGAATAACAACAAAATTGTAAATCATGCCGATGAAAAGTAACAATTTTTTTTCTTTGACATTATTGTATGAAATATAGATTTCTAATTAAGGAGGGATAACAATAGAAGTGAACCATGGCAAAGGAAAACAAGGGCCTTAGGAGAAGAAACAGGCACCCATCTACAGGTGAATAGCTTCAATCCCCTTGAGTTCTTCCAATATTCCTGTAATTTTATATGTTTAAAACAATTTAAACAAATTATTAATAATGCAACAATTACAAAAAAGAATAATAGGCATGTGAATAAAATTAAAGGATTCAAATTCAAAGCATGTTTTGCAACATCTCTCTGTTTTGTTTTTTCTTTTTTATGATACAATATTTTCAAGCTTTTGATTATAAGAAGCTTATGAATCCAAAATAAATAAACTTACTTCTTGATATGTGAATTTAGAATCCATCAAAATAATCCAATTACACTTTGGTGGATATATATGGTATTGCACTAATTCACCAAGATCATATAGATCTACAACATATGCATAAAAGCACCTTGGTCAAAGTGAAAGACCATGAAGAGAATATTGAAAATTGTGATGAATTGGAGAGAAAGGATTGGGGGGCAAATAACAGAGGAAAGGGGAAGAAGAGGAGGATTAATGATGTGACAAAGGAAAATATAGAGATGGTGGAGAATAGTGTTTTCTTCATAAGAAGGAAATTTACATCATATTATATTGTTTATTATCATTATTTTGTTGTCTTGAGATGTGTGTTTATCTACCAATAATGTTTGTCGTACAACAGAAATACGTTAAACTATTATTTAACGTGTGTTATAGATAACATAGAATGTGTGCTATACGTACGTCTACTATACATATAGCACACATTTCATATTGCACACGTAGAATACTAGTTGAACGTATTTCTGTTCTACGACCAATATTATTGATTTATCTATTAATTCAAAAAATTCACAGGCATATCGAGAATAAAAAAATCATTTATTCTGCACAATTTATTATATGATACATTATTATATAAGTTAATTACAGTAAGAATGAAGAAAATCAAATTTCAAACATAAAATTATTAATATATTAAAATATAATTGATACAAAATAAATAAATTTCTTATTCTCATATCACCTAATAATTTTTTCTATTTATCCTTAGCTACAGAAAAGGAATAATGAGGTGGTGGGAGAGAGTTTCACTTTGAAAGAGCCAATTCCGAATCCAATCCAATCCAAATTGCTATTTTCCAACATTTATTTTATTATTAATTTATTATTATTAATAATATTAATATTAATAATTTGTGGATGTTACGCAATCACACGCCACCAAAGTCGTCATGTTTTGGTGATCATTGGCAAGAATGAGAATGAATGAATGATTCTCTTTTCATTTCCTCAAGACAAAATGTTCAACTTTCCTTATTCAATTATGTCATGTTTCACACATAGATTTTCTTTTTTTAAAATTACTATTTCAAATATCCTTATATTTATTAGCAAATTCTTATTCTTTTTTTAAAAATCTCGTGTAAGATAATTGACCTAAAGTTTTAAAACTTTCAACAGTTGATTAAGAGATGATGAAGAATTCACCTATTAATGTTTAAATATATATGTTAATTTTTGAAGATTACTCCAAAACCAAATACTATATGCAGTAAATAATTGAATAATTGATTCAAGAAAACTAATAATGTTACACAGACAGAATAATCTGCCATAAGAATCATTACCACAAAATTCTAATTGGAAGGAAAGAATTCATGGATTCATAAAAAAAAAAATCCAGAGGCAACTCAGGGCATAAAAAATTCTAACAAGATTTCTGGTTTGCAAGCATTTTCCCAGGAAAATTTCTATCAAAAACAAATCTGTTTCTTTAAGTATGATCATGGGGGATTATGCGTTTTCTGTCACTACTTCTTACAATGTACTTCAAATCGTTCTAGAATAGTCAGCTGCAGCACAGAAAGCTGAGACTAAACACGCCATCCCAACAACCTGTGTCCGGCTTCGCGACCCAGAAGCGATAGCCACACCAGCTACTGCACCCGCAATCAAGCCATTAACCTGCAGGGGAAAATTTTAAAAGACGAAAATTGATAATTAGAACGAAATTTTCAGCAATTCATTGAGCTTTGTCCATTTTGTGTTGGCACTCAATTTCTAAGTGCCAAGTATGTGACAATGTAATTAGACAATTCAAGCTCATAAGATTCCTCCTACAAACATGCTTGGTACTGTCAAAAGTAACAATGTTTGCCTCAAATTAACTAATAGCATGTTTGATTATTTCATTTTGTGGCTTCCCAATGCAATTTTGTGGCTTCCCAAGGCAAATTTTGTGAGAAGCTACAAATTGTTGTGTTGAATAAAAGTGATTTTAGTGTATAAACAAACAAGCTCTAAGTGCTGGGATAGTCATACAAATATGCAATACTTTATTGCATTATGTGCATTTATCCTAAAATAGTAAAATACTGATGCATTGTCAGGTGAAAGGAAAAAAGTATATAGGTGCAAAATTCAAAAGTTCCTCTTAGAAATATAAAACAGAGAAAACAGAGTCGCCGGTGGAGCGGACAAGAGAATATGATCACAAGCACTTGCTTGCGTGTGTGCGTGTGTGTGTGTAGGGAAGGCATTGAAACAATCCACAAGTGACATTAAAATCGAGCGAGCTATGGCTTTTTCTCAAAAATGGGTTGCTCAGTCACTCCAATGGTGGCTCAGCTAGGATGCATAAAACCGTCCAATGCTACCCTATCCTAGGCAAAAACCCGCGCTTGAAACAGAAGAATATTATTGGGTGTAGACTGTATTTGAGATTAGAGCTCCTATAAAGATTGTAATATCATTTGATCTGATGAGGTAAATCGCAACTTTTGCAACCATGCTCTTGAGTTTTGAAAAAAACCTCACAATGGTACATTTCTTAATCCAAACGTCTACGATTACTAAAACGGTAAAGAATCTGAATCCAAACCTCTAAAATGACCCCACATTACCACAAACATTAGCAAGTGTTATTAGACAAATAGACAACAGACATGTCTGCCCAGTGCCCACAGTTGTAGGGCTTAGTCAATTCCGGCAAGAGAACAATTTATAGAAGTGGTCTCTGCTGTTTACCCCGTCCATTTTTAACAATAATGAAAGCAACAAAATTTATTCTATTGGACTTACTAGAAGCAAAAATTCTATTTTCCGAAAGTAAAACTAATGGAAAAAAAAAATCTAAACATCATTGCAGGTCAAGAATAGCCGATAGAAATAGAGTTATCGCTGAGAATTATGCATTGAATTTAGCATCTTTATCTGCTTAACTGGTTGAAAACTAAAGTAAACTATAATAGCAAAAAACTTACCCAATCAAGAATCAAAACTAAGGTAGTACAATGAAAGAGAAACAAAAAACTTACCCAATCATTCTTCTGCCTAAACCTCTGAACCCCACATCGAGTAGTGCTGAAAAGTCCAGCTACAACTCCTAAAACCAAGAATCAAGTAACCTTAATCAATGCAAGAACACAGGATCACACAACCCAAACAACTCATTTATAGATCAGTTCAATTACCGCATCGAATCCCAAACTTGCCGACTGACTTTGCCTGTACTTGGCACCACAAATCAACCCATCAGCTCATAGATAAAAACCTAGCAACAATTTTAACAGAGTAAATACTCAAATTAATCCTCAAAAGCTATGTATATCATCAAATTACCCTTTTTATTTTCCAAATCAACTTAGTCTTACTTTAAAATGCTAAATCAATGTTTAAATATACATTGGAAGATTAAATTGATCCATATTTCAAATATTAAGGGAACCAATCAATGTCCAAACCAAAATCTATACAACAAATCGGAGGTTTAATTTGAGTATTTACCCATTTTTTCCCAATTCAATAGACTACAGAAAAATGTGATTTTTTCCCCTTTAATTTCCTTTTTTTTTGAGCTGAGTTTAACTTTTCAATTACCACATAAGAAGCTTTGTCAATGCCCTTAAGACCTGAACACCAAGTATTGAAAAAAAAAAAAAGATTACAAATTGGGATTACACAAATCAGAAATCGAAATTAGGGTTTCAAATATACACATTAATAGAGTAACTTAAAACTTAACCTTGTTGATTAGCTTCGTAGGGACCACAACACATGCCCCATATTGCACCAGCCTGAACGACAATTCAAATTTCATGATTTCAATTCTGAAGAAGAAGAAGAAGAAGAAGAAGAAGGAAATTAGAGTAAACGACGTACCGTTCCGACACGAATGAATGACTCAACGGCAAGTGAAGAGCATGGAACGACGTCGTATAGGTCTTCTTCAATCATCTTCTATTTTTTCTCATTCCTCTCTTTCAGAAGCTGAGGGTACACTGAAAAAGGAAGTGAATGGACTGCCACGTCAGCATAAGGGATTCGAAAACTAGGCCCAAAATAATTTACATGAATTGGGCCTATTTTGTTGGGCCTAAGCCCAAGGACTTCGAACCAGAATAACAGACCAAAACGGCAGCGATTATCTGCGTTTTGGGAAACCCTAGACCACGAAGAGAAGAAAAAACCCTAGTTTATATATTGGGGAGAAGCCTCTTCCTCTGCCTCTGGTAGAAGCAGCATCACAGTGATCTTGAGAGAGAGAGAGAGAGGAGAGAGAAAATGAGTCGCGGTGCAGCAGCAGGAGGAGCGAAGGGGAAGAAGAAGGGAGCGAGCTTCGTGATCGATTGCGCGAAGCCCGTTGAGGACAAGATCATGGACATCGCATCGCTCGAGAAGTTCCTTCAGGAGAGGATCAAGGTTGGTGGAAAAGCCGGAGCTCTTGGAGATTCCGTCACCGTCACTCGTGACAAGAACAAGATCACCGTCACCTCTGATTCCAACTTCTCCAAACGGTACTTTTAAACCGTAGTTTTATTGTTCCCTGATACTGCTTTTTGAGATTTTCTTTTGGTGATGCTCTTATGTTGATAATTTTATTTCCACCTCGAGCTAATTTGTTTATCATTACAAAAAAAAACATTTTTTCTTCCCTCTTTGGATTATGGTTTATTTATAGACGATTATCCTTGTAGTTCTATTTTGCTGAGGTTTGTGAACATTATTATACAATTAAACGAGATTTGGAGTGGAATTCATCATTTTTTATTAGAAAAATGTAGATTTTATAATCTTTTTAGTTCATGCAGCATATTTGGTTTAGCTTAGAAAAGAGCAGAATCGGTCATAATTTTACAACATATTATTTCAGGTTAATAGTCGCATTTTTACTAGAACCTGTCTGTTGTGTTGAACCTAAAGTAAGTTTTACCAAATACATACTTTGTTTTCTGCTTTTGAATTTCGAAACAGATTGGAAAAGGTTCCAAATTTGTTTCTGATTTTGTTTTTAATCTCTTAAAGACTGTATTGCCCCCATATTTACTCTCCAAGCAAACACATCCGTTGCAATCTTAAACCTAGAAAATTTGGCTAAAGCTTTGAGTCATTGTAATTATGACGTTCTACTAACTCATCTGATGCATATATGAGTAACTTTGGACTATTGAAAATGCTAAGGGATGTAAGTTTAATGTGCACTTGTATTGTATGCCTGAACCTCCTAGTGTAAATCCGTGTCCTGTTTTAGTTATCTTTATTGGCTTCCAATGCTTTTTGCAATGTATGATTGTTGTGAGAATCTTGCGTTGAGCTTGAGAAAGGAATATTCATGTATTGTTGAGAGCTTCAATTGTATGGATGGAAACAGAAAATTGCTCTTCAATGCACTGATATTGCATAGTTAATTGTATGTGTTGTGTATTCTAGTGCTATTTACATCACAGTTAACACTACTAACAATTTTCACTAGTTTAAGTGAATTTTATTGGAATTGTGTGATTCTGTTTCAGTTACTGAAGCTGGGTTTTTGTGATCCAAATTGCTTACTACTCATTTCACTAACATTATGCCTGTGTATTGTTTGCAAGTACAATACAGATATAAGGAAGACATAAATAAAAATGTGTTTGTTTTTGTGTATTTGTATTTGTGTATCTTTCATGCAATCAAACACGCCAAATTTATGTATCTTTATGTGTATTTGTGTCATGTTCTTTCAAACAAAACACAACCATTTCTTTGTAGCCTAATTTTCTGTTGGTTCAAGTCGTGAATTGCTAAATTTTCTTACTCTTTTGTCTCCTTATCCACAGATACCTGAAATACTTGACCAAGAAGTACCTGAAAAAGCACAATGTGAGGGATTGGCTTCGCGTGATTGCATCCAACAAGGACAGGAATGTCTATGAGTTGAGATACTTCAACATTGCTGAGAATGAGGGTGAAGAGGAAGAATGAAGTTCTAGTTTTGTGTCTCGAGACATTATCTTCAATTAGGATTAATTATTATCATTGTGGAGTCTATTTTGATCCATTTCTGTTGCTTTTTTTGTCTGTTAACTTTGTTGTTACTGGTTGTTTCAATATTACTGAATTTCTTTTTGAATCAACTTTATGCCTCTCAAGAAGATTTTGTAGTAATCACTTGGTATAGATGTGTTTTTCCCTATGAATATTTCGATTTAAAAAGAAAATCAAAACAAGATTATGTTGCTATCTCGATAATTAATATTTTCTGAAATATATGATTGAAATAAACTTCTCTTACCAAGTTTGACTATAGTAATATAGTAATGTGACATATTTGTTCGCCCCAAATCTTCCACAGCTCCATGACTCCATGTACTCTGATTTTGGCTTCGTCACAAGTATGCATGTGGGTATACTTTATCTGTTTAAATCGAGTTAGTTTTTAATATTTTTTAGTTGGAGAAGATTATATGTATATTACATAGTTTTTTTTTGGTTACATATATATATATATATATATATATATATATTACATAGTTTAATATGATATAGATCATGCGTATTAATATCATAGTGTAAACGTATTTTACGTATGACTTTTCAGGTAAAGAGGGAAAACACAATCATGATTAATGTGACAATTTATGATTAATGATAAAAAAGTTATACACTGTCAGTGGAGTGGATGAAAATTAAAATCATTAATAAATCTTAACAAAATCAAATCGTATTTGATCCAATAATATGATCCAATAATAATATGGGCTAGTTTGGAAAAAGGGGAAATTTTGGTACACAGTAAAAAATAAGTCAATAGATTATGCATAACAAATAATATATAATATGCACAATGTATATTACATATTATACATATTATATTGTATACACCATATTATGTATAATGCATATCACATGTAGTGCACATCATATATCACATAATATATATCATATATTATAAAGAAACATAATGTTACGCGTATATACATTACGTATAATATATCATATGTACGTTCTAAATAATATATAATATACGTGCACAGTAAATTTATTGGCCGTCATTAAAATGAATTAGAAATTTAGAATAATGATCGTAACCTTCCCAATTCCATGCATTGTGATTAGAAATAGTAGCGTCTGTTTCAATGTGCCCTCACACACTTCTCTTCTCTTCCGAAATTCTGAAACCCTGAATTCAATTCTATCATACACTCATGGCTTTTTCTTCTTCACCAGACCCAGACGCTGACGGCAATGGCGGCGGCGGCGGAAAAGCCACCACCACCTCTGGTCGTAGCCGAAGGGACCGCCTCCGTGAGATCGAGTCCAAGGTTCAGACATGGTGGGAAGACGCAAAAGTCTTCAGCTCTGAACCTGAACCCAGTGCTGAGAAGTTCTTCGGTAACTTCCCTTTCCCTTATATGAACGGTTACCTTCACCTTGGACACGCTTTTTCCCTCTCTAAGCTCGAGTTCGCCGCCGCATTCCACCGTCTTCGCGGCGCCAATGTTCTCCTTCCATTCGCTTTTCACTGCACCGGAATGCCAATTAAGGCCTCTGCTGATAAGCTCCGACGTGAAATCCAACACTATGGTGACCCACCCGTTTTCCCTGTCATCAATCATCATGAGACTCAGAACACTAATCCTAATGCTAACGCTAACACGAATTCGACGGTGAAGAAGGGTGGTAGTACCAAGTCCAAGGCTGCTTCTAAATCAGGTAATTTGAAAAAGACACTCATGGTTTTAAATTGTGATCGCGATTATATTGTTATTGGGTTGCAATTTGAGAAAATGCTTCAGGCAACTGCAATTGTGGCTACAATATTATTGTTGTGATTGCAGACCGCGATTTAAAACCATTGTTAGGATATGCCAATATTTGGATTTTGTTTCTAGACTATTTGAGCTGATGTCAATTGGATCCAAGAAACCTTCACAATTGAACCAGTCATTGGAAGCAATTTTTGCACTTTCTGTTTTCGGTTTCTTAGGCTCTAAGGTATGTTTTTCCAATGCAGGTGGAGAGGTATATCAGTGGGAGATCATGAGGAGTGTTGGGATATCAGACACTGAGATTTCTGAATTTCAGGATCCTTATAAGTGGCTCTCTTATTTCCCTCCTTTGGCTGTGGATGATCTCAAAGCTTTCGGGCTTAGTTGTGATTGGAGAAGGTCATTCATCACCACTGACATGAACCCTTACTTTGATTCCTTTGTGAGGTGGCAAATGAGGAAGCTCAAGTCAATGGGGAAGGTAGTGAAGGATGTGAGGTACACCATATACTCTCCCTTAGATGGACAACCCTGCGCCGATCATGATCGATCCACTGGTGAGGGAGTTCAGCCGCAAGAGTACACTATAATCAAGATGGAATTGGTGAAACCATTCCCTGAAAAGTTTGAAGGGAAGCTTGATGGGAAAAGGGTGTTCCTTGCTGCTGCTACTTTAAGACCTGAGACAATGTATGGACAAACCAATGCTTGGGTGCTTCCTCATGGAGACTATGGAGCCTATGAAGTCAATGATCATGATGAGGTTTTTATCATGACAGGCAGAGCAGCACTAAATCTTGCTTACCAGAACCATTCACGTGTCCCTCAGAAGCCCACTTGTTTGATAAAAGGCCTCAAAGGACGTGACTTGATTGGACTTCCATTGAGATCTCCACTTTCCTTTTATGATGTTGTTTATGCTCTTCCTATGACTTCAATTTTGATGGATAAAGGTACTGGGGTTGTGACAAGTGTGCCTAGTGATGCCCCAGATGACCATATTTCCTTGAAAGACTTGAAGGAAAAGCCAGCTCTTAGAGAGAAGTATGGTGTTAAGGATGAATGGGTGATGCCCTTTGAGAGTGTGCCTGTTATTGAAGTTCCCCAGTTTGGGAATAAGTGTGCCGAGACGGTGTGCACGCAGATGGGAATCAAGAGCCCAGATCAGAAGGAAAAGCTTGCTGAAGCTAAGAACGTGACATACTTGAAAGGATTCAATGAAGGTACAATGATTGTTGGAGAATTTGCAGGGAAGAAAGTGCAGGAAGCTAAACCCTTGGTCAGAAGCAAGCTTTTGGAAACAGGTCGGTTAGCAATACAATTTTTTTTTTCCTTTTCTTGTTTAATCTCATGTTAAGTTATAAGTGCTGAATACAATTGTCTTGTAGGTCAAATGCTTTCCATTTTATATCAGCATCTGGTTAGATAATGTCATAAGAACAATTTGCTCTAATAATGAGTTATAATTAAACTCATTAATTTGTTGTGTTGTACATGTTTTATGGAAAATATTAAGTAAATCAAATTTTTAGGTATGTGACTCAATTGTCTCTTGTGATTACACTGGTGCATTTATGCAGGTCAGGCTATCATGTATAGTGAGCCAGAGAAGCAGGTGAAATCAAGATCTGGTGATGAGTGCATTGTAGCTCTCACTGATCAATGGTACATCACATATGGAGAAGCAGAATGGAAGAAGTTGGCAGAGGAATGCCTGTCCAGAATGAACCTTTACTCCGATGAGACGCGGCATGGATTTGAGCACACTCTGAGTTGGTTGAACCAGTGGGCTTGCTCACGCTCATTCGGTCTTGGAACGCGTATACCCTGGGATGAGCAGTACCTTGTTGAGTCTCTTTCTGATTCCACTATATACATGGCATTCTACACTGTTGCTCACCATTTGCAGAATGGAGATATGTATGGATCCAGTGAGTCTTCTTCTGCTGTCAAACCTCAACAGTTGACTGATGATGTCTGGGACTACATTTTCTGTGATGGGCCATATCCCAGCTCAACTGACATTCCATCACCCCTTTTGGAAAGAATGAAGACGGAGTTTGAGTATTGGTATCCGTTTGATCTTCGAGTTTCTGGAAAGGATCTCATCCAGAATCATCTTACCTTCAGCATTTACAACCACACCGCAATCATGTCCAAGCATCACTGGCCTCTTGGATTTAGATGCAATGGCCACTTAATGCTCAATTCTGAGAAAATGTCGAAGTCCACTGGAAATTTCATGACATTGAGGCAGGCGATAGATGAGTTCTCTGCTGATGCTACACGCTTCTCTCTGGCTGCTGCCGGCGATGGCCTTGATGATGCTAACTTTGAGTCTGGGATAGCAAATGCTGCGATTCTCCAGCTCACAAAGGAAATTGCTTGGTATGAAGCTGTCGTGGCTGAAGAAGGATCTTCAATGAGAACTGGCCCCCCATCTACCTATGCTGACCGCGTATTTGCCAATGAGATTAACATTGCAGTTAATACAACCAAGGAAAATTACTCGAGTTACATGTTTCGAGAAGCTCTTAAGACAGGCTTTTATGATCTTCAAACCGCTAAAGACGAGTATAGATTCTCATGTAAAGTTGGAGGTTGCAATATCGATTTATTGTGGCGATTTATGGATGTGCAGACGCGTCTCATAGCACCTATTTGTCCGCATTATGCTGAGTATGTTTGGAGGGAGATTTTGAAGAAGGATGGTTTTGTAGTGAAAGCTGGATGGCCTACAGCTGACACTCCCGATCTTACCTTGAAAAGTGCTAATAAATATCTGCACAAGTCAATTGATTTGATGAGGAACTTGCTTAAGAAGCAAACTTCAGGCTCAAGAAAAGGCAAGGTCACAGGCTTGAAGATATATGTAAATGAAGAGTTTGAGGGCTGGAAAGCCGAGTGCTTGAATATCCTCCGGAGCAAATTCGATAAACAAACGCGAACTTTTGCTCCGGATCCAGAGATATTGGAGGCTTTACAAAATAGTTCACAGATATTGGAGGCTTTGCAAAATATTTCTGGTTCTCAAAAATCAAATGTTAAACAACAAATCCAAAAGCTCTGTATGCCTTTCTTGAGGTTTAAGAAAGAGGAAGCCGTCACAATTGGCGCGCAAGCCCTGGATTTGAGATTGCCGTTTGGTGAAATCGAGGTTCTTCAGGAAAACTTGGACTTGATCAGGAGACAGATAGGTCTAGACGATGTCGAAATTTTGTCTGCTGCAGATGCTGATTCTTCATCCCTGCTAAAACAAAATCCTCCCTCCCCTGGAAATCCAACTGCCATATTTCTGACTCAATAGCTAATGAGTGAGTTTTCAGTAATTCCCCCTTTCTTGCCATTTGTTTCTTTTGATAGCTAAGAAATAGAGCTAAATTTCATGAAAATTTAAGAATTTATTTCATTTCCTGCTAGTTAATACAGTTTTTATTTTAAAGTGACCTCAAGTCAGAATAGTATGAGTTTCTGACAGCATTGAAACCGGATTGCACCAAATGTTCTAACCATGATCCATCTTGCATGAAACTTGTTTCATTTAATAAAAGCTATGATACAAATTTTATTGTGGAAAGAATTCCAGAATTTTCAGGAAATTACATAATGCCAGATCCTGTTTAATGAAAGCACAACTTCTGCAGAAAACTTGTTCCTTATAGCCTATAGTGTTGTTTAAGTCCTGGATTGCTAAAAGGTCTCTTGGTTCCCTTATCAAAGATTAGGTTCTGTTGTTGAATTTTGTTTATGATCATTGTCAATTAGCAGTTATGAATCATGTAAGGTTATCTTTTGCTTTCTTATATTTGGAATATTTTCTTTTGGATTTAGGTGGATGGAATGGAATCACTTCTGCAAATCCTCCTCTTTCATCAGATTCTTCTTTGAAATGAATCAAATGGATATCAAACACCATCATTAGGTCAAGTTCTTGGATTAACTTATCCATTGGAAGAACCTCAGAATAGTTCTTTTTTTTTTCTTCTCTGAATGGACTTTAAGGCAATCTAAAATCAATGCAGCTTTAACCAACTCTATCTATTTCAGCATTATTAATCTCCTTTCAATTTTAAACTTTGGTCATGTTTTTCATCACTATTGTCACCTTTCATTTTGTAAAATATGAAATAGTAACTTGCTTTTGAGTAATTAATGATTGTCAATGCTTTTTTGTCTTAGATTAATCCACCTAACATATGATATGTGATATAATACTCCATGTGATTTTTATTAGGATTTTGTTATCCTAATAATACTTAACGTTAAGGTAGTAAAAGAAAAAAAGTTTACCTTAAAAATACTCATTTTTCAATTTTTTATATAATAGATCCACCATAATATTTTAAATTTTTTTAAATTTATCATTTGTAATTTCCAGAATAAGTGTTCTAAGCAAAATCCTTATAGCTATTATTCTTTTCATAAAATTCTAAGAATTAAAATCAAGCTGAAAACTATTGATATACTTTTGGTCCTTTAATAATAAACAAATTATAATTTTGGTTAAAAAAATAATTTCCTATGTTGATCAAAGTATTTTTAAGATTTGGTCCTTTTACTAGTATTTGGATTAAAACCATAGATAAAATTATTGGAAAAACAAAAATCAAAATGCAATTATTTTTAATGAGTAAAATCAAATTTAAAAAGTAGTAACCATGGAATTTTCAATTTCCACTCTTGAACGTTTAATCAGAGCATAACTCAAGATTAGGAACCAAACTCTGAAGCTTTGCCCGTCACCGCCGTCACCGCCGCCGCCAATGCGACCTTCCACCGCCACCACCACCACCACGAAGGCCATAGCATTATCATCGACGCACCCAACCTTCCACCTCCACCACCCCACCATCGACTCCTTCGTCTGGAACAACCTCATCCGATCATCAACCACCACACTCCACCGCTCCTCTCATCATCCACTCTCCATCTACCGCCGCATGCGCCGCCACGCCGTCCTCCCCGACCTCCACACCTTCCCATTCCTCCTCCCTTCACTCTCCTCTCTCCCACTAGCGCTCTCCCTCCACGCCCAAACCTTCCTCCTCGGCCTCAACACCCACTCTTTTACCCAAACATCACTCATCTCCATGTACTCTTTGTGTGGCTGCGTCGCGAGTGCGAACAAGGTGTTCGATGAAATGTCGCAACGGGATGTGCCGGCTTATAATGCGATAATTCATTCGAATTGTAAGGCTGGGTTGGTTAAGGTCGCGAGGGAGTTGTTTGATGTGATGAGAGGGAAGAATGTGATGTCTTATAGCTGCATGATTAATGGTTACGTGAAGTGTGGTATGCATGTGGATGCACTTGCTCTGTTTCGAGATTTGCTTGCCTTGGAAGGAGTTGAGGTAAGGTTGGATCCAATGTTGTATATCTAATGGTTATGGGAATTCTTTAGGTACCCCAAGAGTATCTAAAGAATTCCCATAACGGGTTGGATCCAATGTGATTTAATCATAAGGTTGATCTATATGAACACTTTAAGTTAGCAGAACATGTGTCAAATTTTTAGTCACAGGTTATCGGTAACCCTTGAACTATATAGGGTGGCAACTCAAGAAATTGTCAAATCATTGGTGATTATATTGTTTGACTTGGAGTGATAAAGCTTATCTATCTAATATACATGTATTTGTGCATCACAGGTTAGACCCAATGAGTTTACTATATCCACTGTGTTATCTGCTTGTGCAAAATTAGGAGCACTTCAGCATGGGAAGTGGGTTCATGCTTATGTTGATAGGCGTGGGATGAAGATTGATGTTATTCTTGGGACAGCTTTGATTGACATGTATGGGAAATGCGGAGATGTTGAGAGGGCGAAAAGTGTGTTTGATGTGATGGGGAATGAGAAGGATGTGATGGCATGGAGTGCCATGATCGGTGCTCTGGCGATGCACGGACATTCAGAGGAATGCCTCGAGCTTTTCGGAAGGATGGTAAATGATGGGGTGAGTCCTAATGCTGTTACATTTGTTGGTGTTCTTTGTGCTTGTGTGCATGGAGGCTTGGTCAGTGAAGGGAATGAGTATTTCAAGAGGATGGTGAATGAGTATGGTATTGTTCCTCTGATCCAACATTATGGTTGCATGGTAGATTTATACAGCAGAGCCGGCCGGATTACGGATGCTTGGAATGTAGTGAAGTCCATGCCTATGGAGCCTGATGTGATGATATGGGGTGCCCTGCTTAGTGGTGCTAGGATGCATGGAGACATTGAAACTTGTGAGGTATCAATAAAGAAGCTTCTTGAGTTGGACCCTTCAAATAGTAGTGCCTATGTGCTTCTTTCCAATGTGTATGCAAAGCTTGGAAAGTGGAGGGAAGTAAGAAACTTGAGAGATCTTATGGAGGCTAGGGGAGTCAAGAAAGTTCCGGGGTGTAGTTCGGTCGAGATAGACGGTGTTCTTCATGAGTTTTTCGCCGGAGATGATTCTCACCCGGAGACACGAGATATATATAGGATGCTGGATGAGATTATGATGAGGCTGAAAAGGCACGGTTATGTTGGTGACACAAGTGAGGTGTTGCTTGATTTGGATGAGGAAGGAAAGGAATCTGCATTATCACTTCATAGTGAAAAACTTGCAATTGCATATTGTTTCCTTAAGACAAGACCAGGTACAACAATAAGGATTGTGAAGAACTTGAGGATGTGTACGGATTGTCATGTTGCTATCAAGATGATGTCTAGGGAGTTTAACAGAGAGATTATTGTTAGAGATTGCAACCGTTTTCACTTATTCCGAAATGGGGCGTGTTCCTGCAAAGACTATTGGTAACTAGAATGGAAAAAATCCTTGCTCAGAGCACAATTTTGAGACCTTATCTTTACACACATTCACAGTAAAGTCTGGATATCACGAATGAAGTTAGTGAAACCCACTTTTACTGCGAGTTTATGTAAAGATAAAGTGTTGGAAATGAATTCATGTAAGAACTTCTCAAAGTTTAGTACAGATTTGGTTGAAAGTTGGGATATTACCAACCAAAAAGTAGAGACAATAGGAGTTAGTAGATGTAAATACAATGAAGCTTCTGCATCATCATGTTGAAGCTCAACTGCTCAAGATAGGTCAAAATTAGCATTTTGGACTAACATTGCATTGATTCTCAAGGACTTTAATATTATAATATTATTGTTGTATCATTAGCATACATGCACTAACCTGTTATGGTGTGCCTTTATAACTAAGAAATGAAATAATCCAAATGTCCTTTTTATTTCATAATCATTGTTGGATGAGAAATACTTAATGTACACTACAAATTCAGTATCAGTCATTATATAAAATAATTTAACTTTTTGAAACTATTAATCCAACTTTTAATATTATATATTAATTTAACTTTTTGAAAAATTAGATTAATAATTTTAAAAAATTGAATTATTGCATATGGTGGTTGATGAATGATGATGACTAATTTTGTAGTGTAGTCTTTTTGTATACAAAGTGAGCTTCCTTTTTAGTTACCCTATATATTTAGAAAAGAAAAAAACTAATATTTTAAAATATTAAAAAATAAAAAAATGATAATTATCTTGACCATTTTTCTTTTTCATAAAATGTTATATATTTCATCTTCATTTTCGAGTCACTATATTCTGGGCTAGGAATTCATTTGTATTTTGTGCACAAAAAGTGAAACTTCCTTCTTTTGGTATTTTCTCCACTTAATGAAGATTGAAGAGTACAATACGAAGTTTACCAACTTAATTACCATTCATTAAATCCCTTCTTCAAGGTATTAGACTCAACTAGTTATTATTAGTTTTTACTTTTTAAATAGTGATGGAATTTGAAAATAGTTTTAATTTGTTTGAATTATTCCTTACTTTCCCATTATATTAACTTATTATCACAACAAGAAATTGTTCCTTTCTATAGTATTATCACTTGTCTACTTGTAGTAGCACCCCTAATAATAATGAAAAAAATTGCAAATTATTAGCGTTACCTATAAATATCAGGGTCAAGATTAGATTGTGACTATATTTTTTAATAATTTTTTTCCAGAATAATTTAATTGTTTTTCGGTTCACTAATTGAAGTATCTACTATTAAACATAAAGATTAATTTTTTTTTTTGCTTGTAGACACCTCAATATATGACACAATTGATTAGGAGTCTTCAAATTTTTTCATGTCTAAATTAATTATCGAATTACCGACGTTTGATTAAACTACAACGAGCTCCTACACATTCAATTGTTGATAATAGTGGCAGAGTCAAATTTATGCTTTTTTTTAATTAATAAATATCTTGTACAGTAAAATTTTAAAAAATAAAATTATTGCATGAATATAAAATCGTGTTGGGGATGGATATATTAGTTATTCAACATCAATCATTAAAAAAAAGAATGTCAAAGATTTGCTGATGAACGTAAACACTGATATATTAGTTAATTGTTTTTTTTTTAATAAATGATGTATTAGTTGATGGCAACCAGCTAAGGGAGTTGTAAACTTGGAATAATATATAGTTTTAGGAGATTTTCTTTTCCACTCTTAAGAAGGAGTATTTGAAAAATTTTGGGTATTTAATCATTTTAATACTAAATTAATGTTAAACCATTTTTTATATTAAATCTATACTCTTCTCATCCATACAACTTACAAGGTTTATTTATCAAATAAAAAAAAACATTTTTAATATGAAGAACACATTCAGATGTTAACAAAAGCTTCTTAAACGAATACGTTTATTAAGTATCCAACATGTGTTATACAAGATATGAGATGTATGCTATTTGTATAGCATATGCACGTATAACACACATCTTATATCATGTATAGCAAACGTTGAATACTTGATGTACATATTTCTGATTTAAGTCAAGTATTATTCCTTCTTAAATATCTTATAAAAAAAAACCAATAATGATATATACATCCTTCTAATATATATTCTTATTCCCTAATAATTATCTTCTCACTTACTTAACTAAGAAATTATTGAATATCATCTATCTATGTTTTCATTATTTAAAACAATTTAACATTATTTAAAACAATTTAAAAGGCTTAAATACAATATTTTTCTTCATAGCATTATTAATATGGGTTTGAAGTTGACAAATACGGGTCCACCAAAACGTGAAAATCGTTAGAAATGTCGTTTCCCAAACAGGGTATAGTGGCCAAAATACCCTTTTTCTTCAAACCTAAAGTGACTTGTGTTTCTTTCTTTCCTTCCAATCAATATATAAATATATATCCTTTTAGAGTAATGCACTATAAAATTACTCACTTGTTACATGTTTCTTTCTTTCCTTCCAATCAATCTATAAATATATATTATTAAAAGTTAATTCAATAGTTTTAAAAAATTAAAATATTATAAATGATAATTTATAATGATTAATTTTATAATGTATAAAAATATTTTTAATCTTTTTATTTTAAAAATACTCTTTAAAACTATGTGGATAAACTTTTGATCATAATTCTCTTCATTCATATCGACAGAAATCAAATTTCAAATTTCTCACTAGATGTTGAAGGAGTGAGCTAATATATATACCTAATCCATAAATTCTTCAACACTAATTTTATATATATAATAAAAATTGTACAATACTTATATAATAATTATGTCCACTATTAAATTATAATATGAATTTATAAATTAATATAATGCAATGATAAATATAATTATTGTACAAATATTATACAATTTTTATTGTACATATAACATTTTTCATTCTTGAATATGTAACACGTGTCATGCACAAAATTTCTTGAATATGTTTATAATTCACACACTTCAAATTATACTATTTTATTTTATCAACAAAATTATTTTATGTGGATATCACAGCCTAGAACTGGAAAGGGACTCTACCAAATTATTTTCTATTTATGAAATAAAATAAACTATACTATTTCATGTACCAACAAAATTCCAAATATATATATAACACAACAATAATAACATCATGCAATTTGCAAAGTCACTTTATGTGAAACTTCTCACTAATCCAAACTCTGCTTCATTTCTTTTGGAGTAAAAATAAATAAATAAATAAAATATAGAATTACGAAAATTAAAAAAACAAAAGCGCCGTTTCATTTATGCCGGAATTTTCCCGCCGATTCCTCCCGCATAGTTCTTCCTTCCCCGGCGGTCAGGTCGCTGTCAGCTCCCCGATTTTTTACTCTGTTTGTAAAATTATTGCTTGTTCCATTACTAACTTTGTGATTTTTTTTTTGATAATTTTTTTTTATTATTATTGCAATTTAATTTTTATTCGGTCAAAAATTGAAACATGTTTTTTTTTTCTTCTTTTTAATGAATTTGAATCTAAATTGCTGAATTAACTTGAAGAAGTGTTCAGTTGCTACTTGTTGCTTCATGTTCAATACGGATCTTGTGTTGTTGTTTTAGCCATGAATTGTTATTTACTTTGATTTTTGTTTAATTTTCAATTCTGCAAATTATAATGAAATGATTTACTGTTTCAGGTTATATGAATAATGTTGTTGTTGTTGTTCTTGATCTTTGCGTAGTTGAAGTGTATAAATTGGTGATTAAGAAGAAGACCCTTGTTGAGAATTAGGTGAAAAAAAAAATGGGGCTGAAAGAAAGAATGTTTAGGTTTTACAGTATATTGGGGCATGAGAAGTGTGATAGCTACTTAATTTTCAGTGGAGAGACTGTTCTTGGCAACAATCTGAGAGCATTTCTGTATTTTCTTGGGCTTGCCTATTGTTTCATCGGTTTATCGGCTATAACGGCTCGGTTCTTCCGGTCAATGGAAAATGTGGTCAAACACACAAAGGAGGTTGTGGAAATAGATCCTGTAACACAGACTAAGGTTGTTAGGCATGAGAAAGTTTGGAATTACACGATTGCGGATATTAGCTTGTTGGCCTTTGGAACTAGTTTTCCTCAAATATCATTAGCCACCATTGATGCAATTCGAAATATTGGCGACCTTTATGCTGGAGGTTTGTGTTTCAGAGCATTTTCTGTGTTCATTTCATGTGTTGGAAATTTGGAATATTAGAATCAGCTAATCATGTTTGATTTGTTTCTTGACTTCCCTAGTCAGAGATAAGTATTGGTGGATTTGTAATGTAGGATTATATGTCAATGAATAATGATTGTCAACACAATTGTAACTGTCTATGAATGTGTTGAATATTCAGGTTTGGGACCCGGAACACTTGTTGGTTCGGCAGCATTCGACCTTTTCCCTATCCATGCTGTTTGTGTGGTAGTTCCCAAAGCAGGGGAGCTGAAAAAGATTGCTGATATAGGAGTATGGCTGGTGGAGCTATTTTGGTCATTTTGGGCTTACATTTGGTTGTACATAATTTTGGAGGTAATATTTCAACATTATTCTGTTAAAAAAACATCTTAAATTTATACTGTTTGCTTTGTTCTTCGGTTCTTCTTATCAACCTATTTCTGGATGTGTAAGAAATCTGATCTGAGCCTTCATTCTTTGCAACAAGACCGTCTTTAACCCGTGAATTAGTAAAAGATAGAGCAAGAAAACTTCTGAGATTTCTTCTCTTTTTTCAAGTTTCAAAAACAGTAGATATGGCTCTAGTATTTCATGGAAACACCTACATTTGTGTCTCCTAATGTGGCACTGAAAGCTTGTGCCTAAATCAGCAAGCCAGGAAAATCAAGACTTTACTTACATTTGATAAGTTTAACGTGTCAATTTATAGGAGATCTTGTTTAGCTGTATCGTCACATTGCTTATTTGTCAAATTCTTTTGCTGTGGAACATTAATGAAGAAGCTGAATGTAGGTATGGACTCCAAATGTGGTGACTCTGTGGGAGGCCTTGTTGACAGTACTGCAGTATGGATTATTGTTGACCCATGCTTATGCTCAAGACAGACGCTGGCCCTATATTTCTCTACCTATGTATGTTCTTCTGTTTGTTTCTTTTTATTAGAATTCGCTAAAATGATTGATGTTTCATCATCCTCTAAAAATCTTTGGTTGGTTATAATCAAAGCATTTATTCTGCTCAAAGCCTCAAACTACCTTGATTTTCTTAGTCTTATTCCTCGTTTTATATTTGAAGTGAAAGAGATGAAAGACCAGAGGACTGGGTTCCGGAAGAGACTCCTTATGTTTTACAAGAAACCCGCGACAAGATGGAATGTTTTGAAACAAGTCATGCTTATGAAGAACATGGGGACCCTGTTGATATTTTTTCCATTCATTCCGAAAACGCAACTGGTAGTTGTCCTGCCTCAATGCAGTGAAGTTTCATTTTGTTTAGCG
The DNA here is from genome assembly GCA_013621005.1 of Aeschynomene evenia. Lineage (NCBI taxonomy): Eukaryota > Viridiplantae > Streptophyta > Magnoliopsida > Fabales > Fabaceae > Aeschynomene > Aeschynomene evenia. Next base: position 3,975,885 of record CM024264.1, on the reverse strand, counting down.
CAATGTTATCTTCACTTGAAATAATCTGCTTAGCATAATAAACATTCTGAAATGTCAGAAACATTTTGTGTCTATCATCTTGAAATCTGCAGACCCAAGATATGTAAGAGTACCTCAAATAGATGATGTTGCTCAAATTTCTGGAAAAGCCAGGGAAATGATGTTGGAGGATGTCCATTTGCTTACAGTTTGGAAGCAGCAATTTGTGGATGCACTGACGGTACTTAATTTTACACTGTAAATTTTCTCTGAGATTAAATGGCTGATATCATGGATTAAGTAGTAACATTAACAAGCACAATTTAACCTTTCCTTAGTACCTGGGATCTGCTACATGAATCGATCAATTGATTCTGTTGGGCTCTTCAAAATCTAAATTTTTAATAAAGCTATTTTGTGCAATGTTATCATCAATCTATAAGATTAAGTTAATCAGGCTCTTTCTGTGGTTTTATGGATATGAAAGCTTGGGTATAGACCACTTCTGATATTGAAAAAAAAAATGTATTCTCTCTTGAATCTTGATATTTTTGTTGATGTCCTAATTTTTAATCACACAAATGTCATGAACAAACTTTGTTTGAACTTTAAGTATAAGATTTACTCTGCATTTTACAAAGTTTAATGTTAATGGTCGCCATGTATGTTATATTATAGTAATGTTATTGTGTTATAGATTATAATTTGTTGTTGAATTAATGAATTATATGATTACTCATTGTAGATTAACTGCAAGCTTAAGATTCTACTAAACCTTACACCTTTGAATAATAAGGCTCTTTTTCCGTTAGGAGATACATTGGTTTGAGATTTAAAGTGTAACTTACTAATAAATAATTCTCATATTGAAATCCAACAATATTATCATCAATTTTCTGATGACCAGTCTGTAATTTCTTCAACAGTTGGAGAGCCCAGAGTCGAAAAAGCTGAACAGTGCATATCTCCGCATTGGTAGAATTTTCTGGCAATTCCTGCTTTTGCCATGGAGGTTTCTGTTTGCGTTCGTTCCTCCGTGCCATATAGCTCATGGATGGATTTCTTTCATTTGCTCTCTGCTTTTCATCAGTGGAATTGCTTACATTGTGACTAAGCTCACAGATATTATAAGCTGTGTCACAGGTTTTCTTTCTAACTTATAATTATCTTACAATACAGTCCACTTCACATTTCTTCATAGGTCCAAAGTTTTCTTTATGGCTGTTAGTTCTTGATTTTTTTTTTAATGTATTCCCTTCTTTTCTCTTACAGGAATAAATGCTTATGTCATAGCATTTACAGCATTAGCCAGTGGAACCTCGTGGCCCGATTTAGTGGCAAGCAAGATTGCTGCTGAGCGTCAATTAACCGCAGACTCAGCAATTGCGAACATCACTTGCAGGTATTCCTCTCTATATGCATCTCATTCTAGCTTTAGGACATGGTCACTTGTCATCATCACATCATGATATGCCTTAAATCTTTTTATTGTCGAACGATATCTGTAGTTTATAATATTCTTGTAATGAAACTTCTGAGGAATTTATAGTCTCCAATGGCTTAACTCCTTAATTGTTTGATTACCTGTTTTTAACATCTCATCTTTTTCAAAATAAAATTTGGTTGATATTGTCAAGGCCTATAGTCCTAACTCCTAATATGTCAAAAAACTATCTATCATTTTATGTTATTATAATATCATCATACATGAATGCTGAAATATTTGACTGCAGATTATGTTTCTCTTAACTGTGTCCTCTGATTCATGTTTGAATAATGAAGCTATATAGAGTTGGTTGAACTCGAATTAACTCAGTTATGTTCTATTTTTTGGTAGTAATTCTGTGAACATATATGTTGGCATTGGAGTTCCATGGCTTATTGATACCCTATACAACTTCATAGCATATAGAGAACCTCTCCGGATCCAAAATGCAGAGGGGCTAAGCTTCTCCTTGCTTGTTTTCTTCTCTACCTCTGTTGGGTGTATCTCCGTTTTGGTTTTACGGCGTCTAATTTTCGGCGGCGAGTTAGGAGGTCCTAGGCTCTGGGCATGGACTACTTCTGTGTACTTCATGCTGTTGTGGATAATTTTTATTGTACTATCTTCACTCAAAGTTTCTGGGTACATTTAGAAATTATACTTAGCCACTTTAGCTCATTGTATAGATATGCAGAAATGGCATTTTGGTGCATTATGTCATTCCCCTCAGCTTTTACTTTATTTTTTCTTTCTTTTCATGTATTACATAAAAGGGTTGGGTTGGCCCAATGTCAATGCACGAGGCTTCCACCTAGTAGAGCCCTACGAAGATAGATATATGTCGTTATGCTCTGCTTTTTGAATAGGTTGTTTTGAGGATTTGAAACTGTGACACCTAGGTCAAAAAAAACAACCTTATTGTTACGTCGAGATTAATCATCTCTCTTCACATTATTACATGTTCATGTATTTTATGTTGGTTTTTTCCTCCATATTGTGATTTATTCACTTGGATAATGATGTTGTATACATGTATTATATCTATTGGTTATGTTTCAATCAAGGAGTTGAACCCTTGAAGCTATCATCTGCACTATTAATTCATTCATTTCCATGTTCATCTACTCAATTTTTTTAAATACATTATAAAACAAAGACTATAGACTTTAAATTCTGAAATTATATAAATTTTTTACACATAATACAAATTGAAGACTATATACTTTAAATTATGATTTTACATAATTTTTTTGTTGTGTTGAAAACAAAAGATTATAGGCTTTGAAAAATGAAATTAGATGATTTTTTTTTTAAATATAGTAGAAATTGAAGTCTATATACCTTAAAATGTCATATTTCACCTTTTTCTGAAATACACTATAAAACAAAGACTATAGACATTAAATTTTGGAATAACAAATTTTTTATACAGTAGAAATTGAAAACAATATGCTTTTAATTATGATGTTACATAATTTTTTCATGGAGTTGAAAACAAAAGATTACAAGCTTTGAAAAATGAAATTAGATGAATTTTTTATATACAGTAGAAATGTGAGATTTCACTATTTTTTTATATACACTATAAAACAAAGATTACAGACTTTAAATTTTAGAATAACATGAATTTATTACACATAGTAAAAATTGAAGGATATATACTTTTAATTATATATGATGATGTTAGTTAATTTTTTCATGGAGTTGAAAATAGAAGACTATAGGCTTTTAAAAATGAAATTAGATTATTTTTTTACATGTAGTAGAAATTGAAGGCTATATACTTTAAAATGTGATATTTCACTATTTTTTTAGATACATTATAAAACAAAGACTGTAGACTTTAAATTATGGAATTACATAAATTTTTTGAAGGATATATACTTTTAATTATATATGATGTTACATAATTTTTTTTTACGGGGTTGAAAAGAAAAGACTATAGACTTTAAAAATGAAATTAGATTAGTTTTTTTTTTTACACATAGTAAAAAATGAAAGCTATATACTTTACAATGTGAGATTTCACAATTTTTTAAATATATTATAAAACAAAGACTATAGACTTTAAATTGTGGAATTGTATAAATTTTTTACACATAATACAAATTGAAAACTATACTTTTAATTATATATTATATATGATGTTACATAATTAAGGTAATAGGTAAAGGAATCAATTTTTTCTTTTTAACAAAATAATACATGATTGAATAGACATATAAAATACTAATATATATTAAAATTGAATTCTAAATTTAAATAAAAATTAATATTTTTAAAGGACATGGTTGGAGTGTCTACTCCTTTGAAAAAAATGAAAATGACAATTTATCAACCTAATCACATACTTGCCAACTACTGAAATAGATCTTTTCACCACTATTTTCCACTTAATAATAATTGTATTTTGCAGAATAAGGACTTACTTTAAAACTTTGCCAATAATAATTCTCATTATTTTCAATGTATCTAAACAGAAATATATTAAAAAGTTACACTTATTATTGAACAAAGAGTATAAGATTAATATACTCTTGGAAGAAATTATTACCTAGTTTATTCAAATTAAATAAATAGTTGACACTTGACAATTCATCATAATATTATTCAAGAGAAAATTTACAGATAGCATAGTAACTCATCCATTTTTGAACTCTCAAATTTGTACCAAAATATTATTATTCTTGGAGGAGAGAAACAAGAATATTAGACTCAATAATATGATCATATAGACCAAATACTATTTTTCCAAAAAAAGACTTTAATACTTGCCATCTAGAAAAATAATGCAAAAGGTTCCACAGTGAATCAATGTATTCTGTCAGTTACAACAGGTTCAAAAGGGGAACCAAATCTTGTTCACTCCACAACCTGAAACAAAGTTTCATGTGTTCATTATAACTTGTAGCTTAAGCAAGTGCACCAGTACATGCAGTGGCTGGAGTAGCTTCCAGCTGTTTCTTTGGAGAACTGTATTTTTTTGTGATGAACCTGTACAAATCAAACCAGTGAGAAAAAAATTCACAAACCATTCTGATTAAACAGCTATATTTGTTGTCAGAAACAGTTTCTTATGCTAACAAGTTACAATACTATTGATTTCAGTGAAGACAAACAGAACATCTGAAAATGGAAGAAAAATTGTTTTACCCTCTGTCCATGAATAATAGTCATTTTAGGTTATAAAACTTGGATTAAGAAATAATTAATGATGCACAAATTCGTATACAAAATGATTGGTATCAATGAAATTACCCTTCTTAATAGAGAGTAAGGTAATATAGAAAATTGTAATAATTGAGTAATAGAATGTATATAAATGGGTATATATGAAAAAAGGTAACTAATGTATCCCTGAAATTATAAAACGACATGTAATATTGGACAGATTTATTTTCCTAGAAAGACAGATATTCATGGACGGAGGGAGTATGTTATCTCAAACCGGAGTCGACTCTGTCTAAAAGGAAACTTATGTCAGAATAAGTGTGTTTTATACAATGTTTCTGAACTATAAGACTCTTACATTTCAAGGAAAGAGTAATTCAATCTGTAAGTACAATTTTAAAACTCGACAGATAAGCGAATCATTCAAACAAGATACTTGAAATGCAAATCCGTGATATATATATACTTTAGGTGTTCTGTAGACATGTAATTCATACAGGATTTACAGAAACATTTACAACTTCAATGAAGTAGATAATGAATTTTGTTAACTTTATTTTTTGAGGCAAAAAGAAGAAAGAGCAACATTACAAATTCTACAGAAAAATAATCAAATATTTTTGCAACGGGGACACAGTTGTAACTTGAAAACATATTATAGTTGCATAATTCAAGATAGAAAGTTAGCGAAAAAATTATACCCATAACAAGTAACATCACACAAATTTGTAACTTCCTGTTTAGAAAATACCAAAATCATAAAACTCACTTTCCACTGCATTAGAGGCATTCCCATGCATCTCATTTTGAAAAATTAAATAAAAATGTAACATTAGAAGTTCAAGTTCTAAGGTCAAGAGATCTGCACCAAAAGAAAAAGGGAGTACCTGAAGAAGTCCCTCCACAGCAACTCAAACATCAACCAATTTGTTCCGGTTTTGGATGAGCCACTGCCACCATCGTTTCCTTTTGATGAAGCAGCAACGGTTCTGTCGGTGACAAAAATTCATCAGTGAATATATGCCCTATTCATGACAAAAACGATGATATCATCAAATGGGGGAAAAAGTGGAAGCACACCTGCTGGCAGTCTTCTTCAGCTCTTCAAACATTGTGCGAGGAGAGAGGCATCCCATAGCTAGCCACGGAGAAATTTTGCATGAGAAATTGGCACCATATATACTATTTTGGGCACCATCTTTAAACCCTTTGTTTGGTTGAGCTTCACACTCAGCCGCAAATTTCTTGAGCCTCTGCAGTGCTTCAGTCTCGCCTCCAACCATAGAATTATTAACAGCTGCATTCCCCTCCTACACGATGAGACAATGACATTTAACCAATTCAACATTCAGGAAAGATGAAATCAAGTTCACTTTGTATAATGAATTAATCATCAAGATTCTATTCGTCTTTGGCAAAGAATACAAGAATGCCATAGACGACACCATAGGATCCTATTATATACAATGCCTACCAGTCATATTCATACCATTAAAATCTAAATCTTTTGTAAATAGGTTTTTTTTGTTCGGTTTTTCTCTACCTCGAACAACTAAACTACCCTCCATCTAATGTTCTCCGTTTACACGAACCTCTACAAGTCTTATCCTCACATAACTAAACCACCTAAGGCAGCATTTTACTCTCTTTTATACGATAAATTGTCATCCCAACTTTCTCCCCAATGCACTCATACCTAATATCAACATTCAATATATAAAACTAACTGCATTTTGCACAAACACAACAAACCAATCCAAGACACAGACCTGTGCTTACCCCAATGTTATCTCCAATTCATTCATTCCAAATCCTACCAAATATCAAACCATTCAACTTAAAAATTACAAGAACTACAAAGAATCATCGAAACCAAACCATGACACAAATCCGAACTGCCCCAACTTTTTCTCTCAAATGCATTCATTCCTAATCCTGTCAAAATCAAACCACCAGCTAAAAAACTACCTTCAACACGAAAAGAAACCATAAAAAACAAAACAAAAGACACAAAACTATGCTACCCCAATTTCTCTCTAATGCATTCATTCCTAACTTTATCAACAATACCAAAACATTCAATTTCAATCTAATACACTAACTGCATAACACACAAAATCATAAAGAAGGCCAGACCAAAGGCACAAACCTGCGCCATTGTGGCGGCTGGATTAAGCCCAAGATCACTCAAAGTGGGGATATCCCCTGGCTCAACATCTCCCCGTTTCGGCATCCCCTTGAGCTGATCCAAAGCCTCAATAGTCTTCCTCACCTCCAAACTCTTCACCCTGTCCCTAAACCCACCATAATTCGAAGGCATATCCTCCAACCCAAATGGCAAATCATCAACATGGTACAATGTGCTACCCCAGAAGCACTTCACCTCAACATTCTCCTCCTTCATCACCTTCTCCACCTTCTCCTCAACCCTAACCTCATCATGCGAAACCTCCTTGTGAAAATACACACAATCAGCACCAACAGCCTTAACTAACTCAACCAAAACCGTTTCAGGTTTTCCGACCCGAACAACAAGATCCGACCCACGTGATTGAAGGCTCTTCCTTAGGTCAGCGACCGATTGGATCAGGAAATTGGCGCGAAAAGGGCCAGTTTTGTCGAACCCAGAAGATGATTTGCCGTAATCCGAAGGGTCGAAGCAGTAAACAGGCAAAATCGAGAGGGATTCATTGTTTGCAGAGTTGAGGGCCTCGTTATCGTGGACGCGAAGGTCGTTGCGGAACCAGACAACGGCGGCGCGGCGGAGTGCGGCGGCGGCAGATGGGTCAGAGGGACGGTGAGGGAGGAGAGGGAGAGGGGAATGGAGGGTGGTGTTGGAGGTGTTGGTTGGTTTGAGCTTAGTGTTGTTGGAGGAGGAGGAGAGAGAAAGTGTTGAGGATGAGAGAGAGAGGTGTGTGAGAGAAGATGCTTGGGTTGGGACTTTAAGCCTATTGGGATGTTGGGAAGAGGGTAAAGGTTGGAACTTTGGTTGAAGGAAGAAATGGGTTGGGAGGATGGTGGACAGAGACAGAGACAAGGATGATACTGCAAATGGTGGTGGCTGTGGCTGTTGTTGTTGTTGGAGGAGGAGGTTGTTTTCTTCTGAGAGGACTAGGTTTTGGTCTGTGGTGGTGGTGGTGGTGGTGTTTGGTGGCAATTGGGAATTGGAATCCATGGTGGTGGTGGTGGTGGTGGTGGTGGAGGAGAATGAGGATAAGTTGTTTTGTTGGGTTATCTGGTTTGTGTGTGTAAGGAGCTACTTACCTACCTTTGGTTCTTGGGTTGGGATTTTGTGATGTTGTTTGGTGATTAGTAGTAGGTGGTGAAAGTGTGTGTGTGTGTGTGTCCCTCTATGTTTTTTGTTTTGGCTTGGATTGGTGGCTAGGTAATGAAAATGTGATGTAATTGGGGTTTTTATAATGAATGAATAATCATTATGATGAAGGTGTTATTGTATTCAATTCAATATTGGACTGAGTTTTTTGTGAATTAGGGACTTGGAAGTCTTCTAAAGTAACAGATACCACCTAACATTTTCTTCTACTAACTTTTCAATATCGTTTGGTCTAATCTAATGTAAATATGCAATGCAAATTGTTTTGTAAATTTTTAGGGTTTTTAACTTGTATTACCATTCTTACATGATTTATACTTTGTTAAACAATTTATTAGCTGATTAAAAAAATAGAAATTCTATATAATCTATAAAAATGAAATTAGATGCTTTTTTAAAATATAGTAAAAATTGAAGGATATATACTTTAAAATGTGATATTTTACTAATCTTTTAGACACACTGAAAACAAAAACTATAGACTTTAAATTTTAAAATTATATGAATTTTTTACTCAAAATACAAAATTGAAGATTGTATACTTTTAATTATGATGTTACATAATTTTTTCATGAAGTTGAAAACAAATGACAATAGGTTTTCAAAAATAAAATTAGATGTTTTTTGTAAATATAGTATAAATTGAAGTCTATATACTTTAAAATGTGAGATTTCACTATTTTTACTAAGATACACTATAAAATAAAGACTAAAAACTTTAAATTTTGGAATAACATGAATTTTTTACACATAGTAGAAATTGAAGACTATATATTTTTTATTATGATGTTACATAATTTTTTCATGGAGTTGAAACAAAAGACTATAGACTTTGAAAAATGGAATTAGATGATTTTTTTTACATATGGTAGAAATTGAAGGCTATATACTTTAAAATGCGAGATTTCAAAAAAAAATTGTATACACTATAAAACAAAGACTATATACTTAAAATTTTGGACTATCGTGAATTTTTTACATATAGTAGAAATTGAAGGTTATATACTTTTAATTATGATGTTAGATAATTTTTTCATGGAGTTGAAAACAAAAGACTATAGGCTTTGAAAAATGGAATTAGATGATTTTTTTACATATATTAAAAAAATGAAGGCTATATACTTTAAAATATGAGATTTCACTTTTTTTAAATACACTATAAAACAAAGACTATATACTTTAAATTTTGGAATAAGATGAATTTTTTACACATAGTAACAAATTGAAGGATATATAATTTTAATTATGATGTTACATAATTTTTTCGTGGAGTTTGAAAACAAAAAACTATAAGTTTTGAAAAATCAAATTAGATGATTTTTTTAAAATATAGTAGAAATCGAAGGTTATATATTTTAAAATATAAGATTTTACTTTTTTTTTAGATACACTATAAAACAAAGACTATTCACTTTAAATTTTGGAATAAGATGAATTTTTTACACATAGTAACAAATTGAAGGATATATACTTTTTAATTATGATGTTACATAATTTTTTCGTGGAGTTGAAAACAAAAAATTATAAGCTTTGAAAAATCAAATTAGATGATTTTTTAAATATAGTAGAAATCGAACACTATATACTTGAAAATGTGAGATTTCACTATTTTTTAAGATACACTATAAAACAAAATCTATAGACTTTAAATTTTGGAAAAAACATGAATTTTTTTCACAGAGTAAAAATTGAAGGCTATATACTTTGAATTATGATGTTAAATAATTTTTTCATGGAGTTGAAAACAAAAGACTACAGGGTTTGAAAAATGAAATTAGATTATTTTTTTACATATAGTAGAAATTGAAGACTATATACTTTAAAATTTGAGATTTTGCTATTTTTTTAGATACACTATAAACAAAGACTATACACTTTAAATTATGGAATTACATAAATTTTTTACACAAAATACAAATTGAAAACTATATACTTTTAATTATGATGTTACATAATTTTTTCATGAAGTAGAAAATAAAAGACTATAGGCTTTAAAAAAATCAAATTAGATGATTTTTTTAAATATAATAGAAATTGAAGGCTATATACTTTAAAATGTGAGATTTCACTATTTTTTAAGATACACTATAAAACGAAGACTATAGACTTTGAATTTTGGAATAGCATCAATTTTTTACACATAATAAATATTGAAGACTATATACTTTTAATTATGATTTTACAATATTTTTTTTCATGGAGTTGAAAACAAAAGACTATAGACTTTGAAAAATGGAATAAGATGATTTTTTTTACATAAAATAGAAATTGAATACTATATACTTTAAAATGTGAGATTTCACTCTTTTTGGAAATACACCGTAAAATAAAGACTATAGACTTTAAATTTTATAATTACATAAACTTTTTACACAAAATACAAATTGAAGATTATATACTTTTAATTATGATGTTACATAATTTTTTCATGGAGTTGAAACTAAAAGACTATAGAGTTTGAAAAATGAAATTAGATTTTTTTTTACATATAGTAGAAATTGAAGGCTATATACTTTAAAATTAGAGATTTCACTATTTATTTAGATATACTATAAAACAAAGACTATAAACTTTAAATTATGGAATTACATAAATTTTTAAACACAATACAATTTGAAAACTATATACTTTTAATTATGATGTTACATAATTTTTTTCTTCGCGTTGAAAACAAAAGACTATTGGCTTTTAAAAATAAAATTAGATGATTTTTTTAAATATAGTAGAAATTGAAGACTATATAATCTAAAATGCGAGATTTCACTATTTTTTAAGATACGATGTAAAACTAAGACTATATGCTTTAAATTTTGGAATTACATAAATTTTTTACACACAATACAAATTGTATACTATATACTTTTAATTATGATGTTACATAATTTTTTCATGGAGTTGAAAACAAAAGACTATAGGCTTTGAAAAATCAAATTAGTTGATTTTTAAAATATAGTAGAAATCAAATGCTATATACTTTAAAATGTGAGATTTTCACTATTTTTTAAGATACACTATAAAACAAAGACTATAGACTTTAAATTTGGGAATAACATGAATTGTTTACACATAGTAAAAATTGAAGGCTATATATTTTTAATTGTGATGTTACATAATTTTTTCGTGGAGTTGAAAAAAAATGACTATAGGTTTTGAAAAATGGAATTAGATGATTTTTAACATATAATATTAATTGAAGACTATATAATTTAAAATGTAAGATTTCACTATTTTTTTAGATACATCGTAAGACAAAAACTAGAGACTTTAGATTTTGGAATTACATAAATTTTTTACACACAATAAAAATTGAATACTATATACTTTTAATTATGATGTTACATAAATTTTTCATTGTGTGAAAAACAAAAGACTATAGGCTTTAAAAAATCAAATTAGATGATTTTTTTAAATGTAGTAGAAATAGAAGGTTATATACTTTACAATATAAGATTTCAATATTTTTTAAGATACACTATAATTAAAAGACTATAGAACTTTAAATTTTGGAATAACATGAACTTTTTACATATAGAAAAAATTGAAACCTATATACTTTTAATTATGATGTTACATAATTTCTTCGTGGAGTGAAAAAAAGACTATAGGCTTTGAAAAATGTAATTATATTATTTTCTTTACTTATAATAGTAATTGAAGGTTATACATATTAAAATATGAGATTTCACTATATTTTGAAATGCATCATAAACCAAAAGTTATAGACTTTAAATTTTGGAATTATATAAATTTTTTACGCACAATAAAAATTGAAGGCTATAGACTTTTAATTATGATGTTAAATAATTTTTTATGGAGTGGAAAAAAAAACTATAGGCTTTGAAAAATCAAATTAGATGATTTTTTTAAATATAGTAGAAATTGAAGATTATATACTTTAAAATGTAAGATTTCACTATTTTTTAAGTTACACTATAAAACAAATACTCTACACTCTAAATTTTGGATAGTGTGAATTTTTTACACATAATAAATATTGAAGGCTATATACTTTTGATTATGATTTTACAATATTTTTTTATGGAGTTGAAAACAAAAGACTATAAACTTTGAAAAATAGAATAAGATGATTTTTTTTACAAATAATAGAAATTGAAGGCTATATACTTTAAAATGTGAGATTTCAATATTTTTGGAGATACACCGTAAAACAAAGACTATAGACTTTAAATTTTGTAGTTACATAATTTTTTTACACACAATACAAATTGAAGACTATATATTTTTAATTATGATGTTACATAATTTTTTCATGGAGTTGAAACTAAAAGATTATAGGCTTTGAAAAATGAAATTAGATTATTTTTTAACTAAAAATTGAAGGCTATATACTTTAAAATTTGAGATTTCACTATTTTTTTTAGATATACTGTGAAACAAAGACTATAGACTTTAAATTTTGGAATAACATGATTTTTTTACACATAGTAAAAATTGAAGGCTATATACTTTTAATTATGATTTTACATAATTTTTTCATTGAGTTGAAATCAAAAGACTATAGGCTTTGAAAAATGGAATTAGATGAATTTTTTACATATAGTAGAAAATGAATGATATATACTTTTAATTATGATGTTACATAATTTTTTAATGGAGTTAAAAACAAAAGACTATAGGATTTGAAAAATCAAATTAGATTATTTTTTTAAATATAGTAGAAATCGAAAGCTATATACTTTAAAATGTGAGATTTCACTATTTTTTTAAGATACACTATAAATCAAAGACTATAGACTTTAAATTTTGGAATAACATGAATTTTTTTTACACATAGTAGAAATTGAAGGATATATATTTTTAATTATGATGTTACAATATTTTTTCATTTTTCTAAAACAAAAGAGTATAGGTTTTGAAAAATGGAATTAGATAATTTTTTTACATATAATAGAAAATGAAAGCTATATACTTTAAAATGTGAAATTTCACTTTTTTTTAGATACACTATAAATCAAAGACTATAGACTTTAAATTTTCGAATAACGAATTTTTTACATATGTAGAAATTGAAGGATATATACTTTTAATTATGATGTTACAATATTTTTTCATTTTTTTAAAACAAAAGACTATAGACTTTGAAAAATCAAATTAGATAATTATTTTAAATATAATAGAAATTGAAGACTATATGCTTTAAAATACAACTATTTTTTAAGATATAATATAAAACAAAGATTAGACTTTCAATTTTGGAATAAAATGAACTTTTTAATATCAGCGGAGGATTTGTGGGTATAGATAGCAGTAGCAGTGACCATTCAGTGTTCAGCCAAAGGAGTTAGTTTACGTTTTGCAGCAGCAGCACCCACCCATGGTCCCTCAAGTACGTTCTCTCTCTTTTTTTTTCATCTAATCTTTCATTCAATCTATAATCTATTCTTACAGTTCTATGCTCTGGAATCCATGAGTCTCTTCTTCCATACTAGTATTTGTTTGTTCGAATAGTGATTATGCGGGATATGTATTTCTCTGTTTTGCAATCAGTAGAAGAAGCTACATTTACTATTTTTTTTTTCTGCTGGTTGGTTTGGTTTCGAGGCTTTGTGAATTGTTCTGTTGTTTTTTCATTTTCCATTGTTTTATTTATTCACTATGTTGGAAATAAGTTGATATTTATAATTGCTTTTGCCATAGATAAATTTTTTAGACAAATGTTTGTTAGCTGAAATAATGGTTTGATTGCAATTAGGATACAATTTTGCTTAAAGGCCTGTTTTTCGGTGAGGGAAGGATGAAATTGAGGTGGGGTTTTTCTTGGACAAGCTTCACATGTTGATTTACTCATGGTGATGGAGCTTATCCTTGAAAATTTCCACCCCATTTTTTTAACTCCCTAAGTTTAGACTTTTGTGGATTCCTTTGTAATGCTTGCTAGCATTTTTTCAGTCTTAAAACATCAATTGTTTTACTCTTACATTCCGTTGAAGATGTTGATTAAATTTTTCTTGCAGTAGCCTTGGAATTTCTGAGTCTCAAATTTGAAGATTTGGATTTGTTGAAACTGGTTAAAAGTAACTCATCTTATTTATTTAAGTAAATGAGTAGTGTTTTTAAGAATTATAGTCTGAATAGTCTAATTCTAATAATAAATATTTGTTGTTGTGATCTTAGGCTGGAGTTATGCTGGTTCAGTGGTGCCAAGATCTACCCAGGCAAAGGGATTTTACTCCTCTGTGATGGATAAATGGCACCCTTATGTATCCTCCTCCTTCAACCCCAATTCACTCCTTTCTTCTCCTTCTCCTTCCTTCCACTTCCTCAACCCGTAGCCATACCCACCAACCCCTTCTTCCTCAAACCTCCTTCTTCATCCTTTCTCTGCCCTCGAGTCTCCAAACTCCACCATGCCAATGCCAATGCCAATGCCAATGTCAATGTCAATGCCAATGCCAATGCCAACGCCAATGCCCAGTTCATCCCATCTCCTCCTCCTCCTATTCCCCATCCAAACCCACCACCACTTTTCGACCATCATCAAAACTCCCTCCTCTCCTTCCTCCGCTTATCCCTTAGCCACGCCAACCCTCACCTCGCCATGGCCGTCCACGCCTTCCTCCTCAAACTCCAACTCCAAGAAGACGACCAAATCCACCTCACCACCCACCTTATCACCAACTACATCAAGCTTGGACTCTTGCATTATGCTTACCGCCTATTCCTCTCCCTCTCTTCCCCAAACGTCGTCGTTTACTCCTCCCTCATCTCCGCCTTCTCCAAATCCAACCAACACCTTCATGCCCTTCGCCTCTTCCTCCACATGACAGCTTCCGGTGTTCAACCCAACGAGTACGCCTTCGTTGCCCTCTTAACCGCTTGCATTCGTACCCTCAATCTCCAACTGGGTCTTCAGGTACATGCCCATGTCATCAAAACCGGGCACTTGGAATGTGCTTTTGTCACAAACGCGCTTATGGGGTTGTATGGCAAGTGTGGGTGTTACCATCTTGTGCTTAAATTGTTCGATGAAATGCCCCATAGGGACATTGTGTCTTGGAACACTGTTATGTCCGGTGCGATGAAGGAGTTTATGTATAGAACGGTTTTTCAGTTGTTCCGTGAGATGCAAGCAACTGATGTTGCATTGAGAGTGAATGATTTTACTCTTTCAACCCTTTTGGCTGCATGTGCTGGAAGGGGTTCTGTGATGGAAGGTTACCAAGTACACACGCATGCCATTAAGGTTGGATTGGACTCTGATTTGAGTGTTGGCAATGCCCTTATTGGGTTCTACACAAAGTGTGGAACGCTTGAGGATGTGGTGTGGTTGTTTGAGAGGATGAGCGTGAGGGACGTTATAACTTGGACTGAGATGGTTACCGCATACATGGAGTTTGGTTTGGTGGATATGGCTTTGGAGATATTTGATCAGATGCCTGAGAAAAATGTTGTGTCTTATAATACTCTACTGTCTGGGTTCTGTCAGAATGGAGAAGGTCTAAAGGCTCTGGATTTGTTCATCAAGTTGGTGGAAGAGGGCATGGAGTTAACGGATTTCTCTTTGACTAGTGTTGTTAATGCTTGCAGCTTGCTTGCTGACTACGATGTCAGTAGGCAGATTCATGGGTTTGTCCTCAAGTTTGGTTTTGGATCAAATGCTTGTGTTGAATCTGCATTGCTTGACATGTACACTAGGTGTGGGAGGATGGGGCATGCCAGAAAGATGTTCTTTAGGTGGGAGGTTGAGGAATTCAACTCTGTTGCTTGGACATCCATGATTTGTGGCTACGCTAGAAATGGGCAACCGGACCAGGCAATATCCCTTGTCCAACGTGGTCAATCAGAAGGGAAAATGATCATGGATGAAGTTGCATCAACTTCCATGCTTAGCCTTTGTGGGACTATTGGCTGTCAAGATATGGGTAAGCAAATCCACTGTCATGCCCTTAAATTTGGATTTGAGTCTAATATGGGAGTTGGAAATGCTGTTGTTAGCATGTATTTTAAGTGTGGAAATGTGGAAGATGCCAATAGGATGTTCAATGATATGCCCTCGACCGATGTTGTCTCGTGGAATACTTTGATTTCTGGCCATCTTCTGCACAGGCAGGGCGATAGAGCATTGGAAGTCTTTTCGGATATGAAGAAGAAGGGCATAAAGCCTGACCATGTTACATTTGTTTTGATAATTTCAGCTTACAGGCAAACACACTCCAATCTGGTTGATGACTGTCGAAATTTGTTTAATTCATTGAGAACTGTTTACCAAATTGAGCCCACATCCGAGCATTATTCCTCCTTTGTCAGTGTTTTGGGACATTGGGGTCTTCTAGAAGAAGCAGAGGAAACCATCAATAAGATGCCTATCGAGCCTTCTATTTCTGTCTGGCGTGCTTTGCTCGATAGTTGCAGGCTACATAAGAACATAGTAATTGGACAACGAGTTGCTAAGCATATTCTTGCCTTGGAACCCAAAGATCCATCCACCTATATACTTGTTTCAAATCTGTATTCTGCTTCTGGGAGATGGCACTACTCTGAAATGGTCAGGGAGAATATGAAAGAAAAGGGATTCCGCAAACACCCGGCTCAAAGTTGGATCATATGTCAGAAGAAAATGCAATCATTCTATGCAAGAGATAGATCCCATCCCCAAGAGAAAGACATATATAGTGGACTGGACATCCTTATCTTGGAGTGCCTTAAAGTTGGATACGAACCTGACACAAGCTTTGTCCTCCATGAAGTAGAGGAGCATCAGAAGAAAAATTTTCTATTCTATCACAGTGCAAAACTGGCAGCAACTTATGGAATTCTGATGACCAAGCCGGGAAAGCCGATTCGGATTGTAAAGAACATCCTTCTTTGTGGAGACTGTCATACATTCTTGAAATATGTATCTATTGTCACCAAGAGGGATATTTTTCTAAGAGATTCTTCAGGATTTCATTGTTTCTCTAATGGCCAGTGTTCCTGTAATGACTACTGGTGAAATACTGCAGAATCTGTGATGAAAAGTTTAGTAAGTTATAGCTATTTATATAAAATATAGCTTGGATATTAGTTGAAGTGATGAAACAGTTGTAAATTTGTTGTCATATTATGTAGCTGTAAATTCACCTTAGATAAGCAATATAATGAAGTCTGATATTCAGATTCAACATAAGCATAATAAAGGGAATGATGAATGATCCTTGCCTTGCCTCAATAATGTCCTGATAAATAATGTAATGCTTTTTTTTTTAATTGAACTTTTGTTGAGGCTGAGTTTTGGTAAAAAAAAAATTGGGTAAAATACGCTGAACTCACCTGAAATCGTAAACTATCTTATCAATTGTAAACTAACTATCTTACTCTTTTACCACTATCAATAAAGTAGCTACGATCACGATTTTACTTAGAATCAAAAAGAATATACAAAATCGTAAAACACAATTGTAAGAGACTACAAAAAGAAAAAATAATACATTTATACAATTTATATATATTTAACATGTCATATCTAAACAAAATATTGAAAAAAGACAGAAATTCCACTCAATGTTTTTAATCTAAGACCATTTTAATGTCTGGACCTTTACAAATACCCAATTGATTGTTTAAAACATGGAACGCCCAGCAAGGAAAAAAACTCCACCCCATATATCAGGCCAAATATCTACACCTTAAAAAAATTAGTTCTCTATTATACTCGTTTCACATCCATTATTATGGGGTTCAACGGTATTTTATGTTAACTGTCGAAGGTCTAACACAACCCTCCTCTTTTTTCCTTTTTTTTCGGACTTGGGACCGGCTATCCTAAGTTTTGCAACAAAACTCAGCATAGACTGAGTTCTTGTGCCCACATCCATTACAAGAAGAAAATATAAACACTTTCACAGACCAAATTCTACACACAAAATACATCTTCTAACTCAGCCTTAGTAACTGGTGAAAGTGAAAGTAGTAAAATTACATAATCTTTTGAATCCTTAAATGGGTTTTTTGCATGCACATGCTTCTTTTGGTACTTATATCAACATCAAGATTCGAGCTCCACCACTTAGATACAACTCCAAGATAAAATTCTCTGTGTCTGCATTGAAACTCAAGAATGACAACAACAACAACAACAACATTAACAATGACCCTTTGTTCATTGCTGCCACTACTAATGTTTTTCTTCGTTCTAAGGAAACTCTTCGACCAGGCAAATACCAATATCAATGTTTTAGCTCTTTTACACATTTTATCAAACAGTTGAAGGATGCTATATATATATATCTTCATTGTGTGTTAGCTTGAGGTTCCTTATTTCCTAATCCTTCCGTCCATTGATAATTGTCACGTTTGCAATGTATTTTGAACACAATTTGTATTCAGATACATTGCAAAAGTAACAGTTATTGATGAACAAAGGTAGTAGTTATCTTGTGCTAAGAATAGTATAGATGATATTCCCTATGGTTGAGTTTGATGTGGAGTTAAGGGTGTGTTTGGTTTATACCTTATAGTTGGTAAATCATGGTTTGGTCTAACAAGAAAGCAGATTTTTCGGCTTCTGCTAAAAAACATGTTGAAATGAATGCAATTCAACGCGAGTTCGTCGCATGTTAAAATGCCTGAGAATTCAGGTTGCTGTTGAAACAAGATTTAAATGAGTTTGTATTGGATGAACTTTTTTCTTTTCTCTCTTTAACTCGGAAGAAGGCGAATTTTGTTCCATCATCTTGTCACATAATGAATCAAAGACATGATGGGTGGCATAGCATAGGCCATATCTTCTTCCCCTGCTTATATTATGCATCAAATTGCCTATTTGGTGATATAGACATATAGATTCTTACTTCCACATTATACAATATACATAAAAAATTTTGCCTTGTCTTGAATTTCGAATTATACTAATTATGTTATACACTTTTGATGTTTTTTGTTCATAAGAGCAACACTCATAGTATCACTTCTCCAATAGTGCAGAACCACTATTTGTAGATCCATATGCTGCTTGTCTTGTCCCTCCTAAATTTCACAAGGATATGGTGCAAAATTTGCATCCCTATTGCCTTGCAAGTAAGTTCATTGATGATAAGTTGCTTCATACACTAAGCCTTATTGATGGAGTAAAGCAGGTAATAGTTGATTACATGTATAGATTTTTAAATTTGTTGTGTTGTTTTTCATATATTATGTAGTTTGATATGATTCTTCCTCTGATTGCAGGTGGTTTTGTTAACTGACGGCATGGATACACGGCCGTACAGACTTCGTTGGCCGAATTCAACCATAATATTTGACATATCCCCAGAAAGGATATTTCAAATTGCAGCAGAGAAACTAGAAGGTGACATTAGTTCACCAATTTTAATATTTTCAGGAGCTGATGTTTAAATGTTATTTTCTCTTCTTGTGAACATGTATGTGTGTTTTTCAGGGAAGTAAAATTATGAAGTTAGATACCCTAATTTTATTTCTTTCTTTTGCTTCAGGTGTTGGGGCTAAGATTCCCAAGAGTTGTTTGCTCTATCATATTCCATTGGAATCATCTGACTTGAAGCAAATTTTGCAATTTAGAGGATATAACGGCAATAGGCCAAGTGTATGGGCTATACAGGTGATTAAGTTTATAATTATTTCCCATTATTAGGTACTTTAACTCACAGGCAAAGTTGCTGAATATGAAACAACAACAACATCAAGCCTTATCCCACTAGATGAGGTTGGCTACATGGATCAAATGACGCCATTACGCCCTGTCATGAATCATGTATGGACTTAGTCCATTAACTCTCTAATCCTCTCTGATAACCCCTTTAATTATCTTCTGGGGTCTTCATCTGCTCCCAATCATCGTAATATCTTTCATTTGATCTGTTTTCCTGAATGGATGTTTTTCTGGTCTTCTCCCAGCATGAACATACCATCTAAGGTGAAATTCCACCATCTTATTAATAATCAGCGCTACTCGAGGCTCTCTTTTATACCTTCATTTTGTATTCTATCTCTTCTAACGCTCTTGCTTGCTGAATATGAAACACGGAGAAATTTTCTCTGAAGTGAAAAACTGATGGCGTATTTACCATTAGATTGTTTAATGGAATCCACACATCATGCATCTAATTGATCTAATGATGGATACTTGATTGCTTTCTCACTTTAGAGATGAACTCACTCTAGATGAGTCTAATTGTAAGGTTACTTGAGCAAGTTTATTCCTGCAGGGTTTTCCCATGAAGACATTGGCTAATTTTGAGGAAGTTTTATCAATGATAAGCAGTTTAGCAGTGAAGGGAAGCTTTTTGGTGGGCGAATTTCCTGCTTCTTTATCTGAGGAAGAAATGGAAATCAAGGTCAGTTTTCTATTGATTATCAAGTAACACCTTGAGCTAGAAATTAGAATCTGATAAACTTGTATTCCTCAAGTTCAAAGAAAGAAAAATCAATTTTTTTTCCCTTGTCCTTGGACAGTCCAATACAAGGCAATGGATGGATAAATTGTTCATGAGCGATGGCTTTCGTGTCGAAATGATTAATTACAAAGGAATTGCTGAGATTTCTAAGGAAGAATCTGCTTCAGCACATTACAATAATGTATTGTTTGTTGCAGAACAATTGAGATATTCTGATGATCAGGTGAAAAATCTATTATTCACTATAATTTCTCTCTTTTATTTTACCAATAAAAGGTATCATAAGTAATTCCTATGAAGATTTAGTTTTGTTATATGATATCAATTTTCATCTGGTATGCTAGTTTCATACTATTATTACAGCTCTAAGGCATTGTATATTCTTGCAGATGGAAGCATGGAGAAGAGAATTTCAGAGGGTAGAAGATGAAGGGGATGAAGATGGTTTTGAAGAGTTATAGTATTATATAAGTTTCTATATTACCATAACATTTTGCATAATCATAACTCATGAGAATTTTCTTTTCATGTTGAGGCACAATTCTGAATTTATGTGCAACATGATGTAACTTCACAGATTCAGAATATTAATTATTGAATAGCTTCATGATGCACTATTGTAAAATTAGTCTATTTAATTTAATGTGACCTGCTAGATCAGAACTTTTTAATGATGTAAATTGTTCACCTTAGTACAACATCATTATTTAAATAGAGAAAAAAGTTTCAGTTGGAGATTAACCACTAATTGTGAACTATATTGTGAATAGTCATTAAAAAAACTAAATACATTTGATTTACAAACCAGTTTTGGATATTTCTTTCACAAAATTTAAAAACTGGAAAAAATGTTCTCTAAAACTGAATACACAACTCTAATATCTAAAAATGAAAATTTATCACCTGTTTATACAAAATCACATAAAGACTGAAGTTCACTAATGACATTTTAACCTTGAGCATCATATCATTCATTTATATATTTACTAGTTGTATAATTCATGCAATGCACGGGATCTCACAAAATTATACTTTTAAAGTGTAGTTTTCAATTTTCAAGTTATTCAATATTTTAAAAACTATAATCATTATTTTATAATATAATAAAAAAATTGTAAAATTACACATTTAATGTATGTAGCCTTCAATTTCTAATATATGTGAAAAATTCATGTGATTATTCAATGTTTTATAGGCTATAGTCTTTATTTTATAATACAACCAAAAAAATTATAAAATCTCATATTTTAAAGTATATAGCCTTCAATTTCTACTATATGTAAAAAATTTATGTGATTATTCAATATTTTAAAGCATACAATCTTAATTTTATAGTACAACAAAAAAATTGTGAAATCATACATTTTAAAATATATAGCCTTCAATTTATAATATATGTGAAAAATTCAAGTGAATTAATATTTTATAGGTTATATAGATTTTATTTTACAATATAACAAAAAAAATTGTGAAATGTCACATTTTAAAGTATATAGCATTCAATTTCTACTAAATGTGAAAAATTCATGTGATTCAATTTTTTTATAGGCTTTAGAAATTATTTTATAATACAACAAAAAAATGTGAAATCGTTTTAAAGTATATAGCATTCAATTTCTACTATATGTGAAAAAATTCATGTAATTCAATATTTTATAGGTTATAGTCTTTA
Organism: Aeschynomene evenia; assembly: GCA_013621005.1. NCBI lineage: Eukaryota > Viridiplantae > Streptophyta > Magnoliopsida > Fabales > Fabaceae > Aeschynomene > Aeschynomene evenia. The sequence continues at coordinate 3,953,893 of CM024264.1, read as the reverse complement.
TTTTATCATACAACCATAAAATTTGTGAAATCTCATATTTTAAAGTATATAACCTTCAATTTCTACTATATGTGAAAATTCATATGATTCAATATTTTATAAGTTATAGTATTTATTTTGTCATAAAATCAAAAGAAATGTGAAATCTCATATTTTAAAGTATATAGCCTTCAATTTCTACTATATGTGAAAATTCATGTAATGCAATATTTTATAAGTTATAGTCTTTATTTTGTCATAAAGCCAAAAGAAATGTGAAATCTCATATTTTAAAATATATAGTCTTCAATTTATACTATATATGAAAAATTCACGTGATTCAATATTTATAGGCTACAGACTTTATTTTATAATATAACAAAAAAAATTATTAAATCTCACATTTTAAAGTATATATCCTTCAATTTCTACTATATGAGAAAAATTAATATGATTGAATATTTATATAGGCTATAGTCTTTATTTTATAATACAACCAAAAAAATTACGAATTCTCACATTTTAAAGTATATAGCCTTCAATTTCTACTATATGTGAAAAATTAATGTGATTCAATATTTTATAGGTTATAGTCTTTGTTTTATAGTACAACCAAAAATATGTGAAATATCACATTTTAAAGTATATAGCCTTCAATTTATACTAAATGTGAAAAATTCATGTGATTCAATATTTTACAGGTTATAGTCTCTATTTTATAATACAACAAAAAAATTTGTGAAATCACACATTTTAAAGTATATAGCCTTCAATTTCTACTATATATAAAAAACTCATGTGATTCAATATTTTGTAGGCAATAGACTTTATTTTATAATAAAAAAAAAGCGAAATCATACATTTTAAAGTATATAGCCTTCAATTTCTACTATATGTGAAAAATTAATGAGATTCAATATTTTAAAGGTTATAATCTTTGTTCTATTGTACAATAAAAAAATATGTGAAATCTCACATTCTAAAGTATATAGTCCTTAGTTTCTACTATATGTAAAAAAATTACGTGATTCAATATTTTATAGGCTATAGCCTTTATTTTTTAATACAATCAAAAAAGATTTTAAAATCATACATTTTAATGTATATAGCATTCAATTTTTACAATTTGTAAAAAATTCATGTGACTCAATATTTTAGAGGCTATAGTCTTTATTTTATAATCTATTGAAAAAAATAGTGAAATCTCACATTTTAAACTATATAGTCTTCAATCTCTACTATATGTGAAAAATTTCATGTGATTAGGCTACAGTCTTATTTTATAATACAATAAAAAAATTATGAAATCTCACATTTTAAAGTATAAAGTCTTCAATTTCTACTACATGTGAAAAATTCAGGTTATTCAATATTTTAAAAGTTATAGTCTTTATTATATACAACCAGATAAATTGTGAAATCACACATTTTAAAGAATATAGCATTCAATTTCTACTATATGCGAAAAATTAATGTGATTCAATATTTTATAGGCTACAAACTTTATTTTATAATACAACAAAAAAAATGTGAAATCTCACATTTAAAGTATATAACCTTCAATTTCTACTATATGTGAAAAAATTCATGTGATTCAATATTTTATAGGTTATAGTCTTTATTTTATCATGCAACCAAAAAAATTGCGAAATCTCACATTTTAAAGTATATACTCTTTATTGAATCACATTTTATATGTAAAAATTTATAGGCTATACTCTTTATTTTATAATACAACCAAAAAGATTTTGAAATCCTACATTTTAAAGTATATAACCTTCAATTTCTACTATTTGTAAAAAATTATGTGATTCAATATTTTAGAGGCTATAGTCTTTATTTTATAGTCTATTTAAAAAAATAATGAAATCTCACATTTTAAAGTATAAAGCCTTCAATTTCTACTATATATGAAAAATTCATGTGATTCAATAATTTATTGGTTATAGTCTTTATTTTATAATACAACAAAAAAATGTGAAATCTCACATTTTAAAGTATATAGTCTTCAATTTCTATTCTAAGTAAAAAATTCAAGTTATTCAATATTTTAAAGGTTATAGTTTTTATTTTATAATACAACCAGAAAATTTATGAAATCACACATTTTAAAGAATATAGCCTTTAATTTATACTATATGTGAAAAAATCATGTGATTCAATATTTTATAAGCTATAAACTTTATTTTATAAAACAACCAAAAAAATTGTGAAATCTCACATTTTTAATGTACATACCTTCCATTTCTACTATAGGTGTAAAATGCATATGATTCAATATTTTATAGGCTATAGTCATTATTTTATCATAAAACTAAAAAAATTGTGAAATCTCACATTTTAAAGTACATAACCTTCAATTTCTGCTATATGCAAAAAATTCAGATTTTTTTTAAAGGCTATAGTCTTTATTTTATAATACAACAAAAAAATTTGTGAATTCATCACACATTTTAAAATACATAGACTTCAATTTCTATTATATGTGAAAAGCTCATGTGATTTAATATTTTATGAGGCATAGACTTTATTTTATAATAAAACCAAAAAAATTATGAAATCTCACATTTTAAAGTATATAGCCTTCAATTTCTACTATATGTGAAAAATTCAGATTATTCAATATTTTGAAGGCTATAACTTTTATTTTATAATACAAAAAAATGTGAAATCTCACATTTTAAAGTATATAACATTCAATTTCTACTATATGTAAAAAATTCAGCTTATTCAATATTTTAAAGGCTATAGTCTTTACTTTAAAATAGAACAAAAAAATTTGTGAAATCACACATTTTAAAATATATAACCTTCAATTTCTACTGTGTGTGAAAAAATCATATGATTTAATATTTTATAGGCTATAGACTTTATTTTATAATAAAACAAAAAAAATTGTATGATTCCACATTTTAAAGTATATAGTTTTCAATTTCTACTATATGTGAAAAATTCAGGTTATTCAATATTTTGAAGGTTATAGTTTTTATTTTATATTCTATTTAAGAAAGTAGTGAAATCTCATATATTAAAGTAGCCTTCAATTTCTACATTATGTAAAAAATTCATATGATTCAATATTCTAAAGGTATAGTTTTTATTTTATAATACAACCAAAAAAATTGTGAAATATCACATTTTTAAGTATATAACCTTCAATTTCTACTATATGAAAATAATTCAGGTTGTTCAATATTTTAAAGGCTATAGTCTTTATTTTAGAATATAATCGCAAAAAATATTAAATCACACATTTCAAAGTATATAGCCTTAAGGGGGCGTTTGGTGCATTACCGAGGAAGATTACCGGTAATCTAGATTACCTTACAGATAGATTACCTTCAATTAAATTACCGGTAATCCACATTACCTTGTTTGGTATATACAACTAAGATTACCGGTAATCCGCATTACCTTGTTTGGTATATTATCCACATTACAAGGTAATCTATATATATTACTATAATACCCTCTAAATAATTATAAAATGAATTAATCAAATGTAATTATATTATATATATTATCAAAATGCGTAATATACATACAAAATTAATTAATTAAATATAATTATATTTTAAATTTAATATCAATATTTTTCAGTTTTAATATTAATATAATTATTTACTAAAAATAAAAATCCATTAAAATAATTATAATATTTTTGCAAAAAGTGCAACATAGAAAAAACAAATATAACGCAATAAATTAAAAAAAAAACACCAACAAGAAAGGCTACGTGAGTTTTTAAGATAAATTAGAATTTGTGTTAGAAAATTATAAAAATTAGGAATAATAGTGTATTTTGTTAGAGGGGTAATTGTGTAATAAAATAAATTAGAAGATTACCTAGGGGTGGTATTCCAGATTGCCACATGATACAGAGATAATCCACATTACCACTTTGGAGGTAATGTGGATTACTGAGTAATCCACATTACCAATATCTTTGTCAAAACAAACGAATCAATCTGGATTATCAGGTAATTTAATTGCAAGATTACTGGTAATCTATGCAGATTACCTCGTACCAAACGCCCTCTAAATTTCTACTATATGTGAAAAATTCATGTGATTCAATATTTTATAGGCTATAGATTTTATTTTATAATACAACCAAAAAAATTGTGAAATTATACATTTTAAAGTAGATTATAGAGAAATAAGAGAGGAAGAGAAAAAAAAATGAATCTGAATGAATAAATAGATTAATCATATTTAATCTACTAACTATGATTTATTTTGTAAAGTGATTGATAGTCCTATTGATCTGAATGACAAAGAGAGGAAGAGAAAAAAGAATCTGAATGAATAATTGAATTATAGAGAAATTAGCAGATTAATTAAATATGACATTGTTGATAGATTAAAATGTATGATTTATATTTTTATCCTATTTTTTTTTTAAATAATATTTATATAAGTCTAAAAATAAAATTACTAATAATATGATTAAAGAGTTATTGTAATACACTAAAATAATATCTTGTCGTATTTAAAATCATGATAGAGGAAATATTAGAGATTGATAAATTTATTTTATAAATTAGTACATACTTTTTATATATAAATTCATCAATAAAATTAAAAATGATATAAAGAAAATATAAAGTTTTAGCTTAAATTTATATTGACCAACAAATATGTACATATGTTAAATTTAAAATGTATATAATTAATAATAATTAAATAAAATTAAAATCGTTGCTGAAAAATATAATTATATTAAATCTTAAAATAATATTGTTTAAATTATAAAAGAAAATAATATTTCAGATTTAATAAGGGTGACTAAAATTTTAGATGAAAATATAGAAAAAAGAAAAAATTGACACATAGGATTTCTTTTTTTAGAAAAACTCTCTTTTATTTATATTGATTATTGATTAAAAAAACAAATATGTTAGTGATAAAAGGTTACACTATGAATAAAGTTTGCACATTGTTGAGTACTTCATTAAATAATTCTCTATATAGATAATGAGGGGAAAAAAAGGTGAGGGTTTCCATAAAGAGTTAAACCTCAAATTGGTTCTCCACTTTGCATGCGTGAATCAAATTAGTCCTCAACTTTAATCTTTGTTCAAAATAGTCCTCCACTTTGCAATATGTGAATCAAGTTAGTCCTCCTGACATTCTTTTTTATAACTCCATTAATTTCTGCTAATATGAACTGTTTAATAACAAATTGACAAGTGACATGTAACTCTATAAATACATATAATTCATATTAGTCTTCCATTTTACTTGTTTTGAATCAAAATAATCATCCACTCTTATTAAAAGAGAACTATTTTGATTCAAAACAAGTAAATTGGAGGACTTACAGGAGTTAAGAATTTCTAGGATTACATAGTACTTGCTAAGTTAGCAATAAACAGTCCATATCAGCCGAAATTAACAGAGTTATAACATAAAAAATAAATGGAGGACCAACTTGATTCACAAAGTGCAAAGTGGAGGACTGTTTTGAACAAAAATTAAAGTAAATGACTAATTTGATTCACGCATACAAAGTGGAGGACCAATTTAAGGTTTAACTCTTTCCATAAAACTATAGAATCATTTAGGGAAGAACTGCATTAAGTATTGTGATTGTGATATAAAGAAAAGCAATTACACTATACACACCAATCACTCATTGTTCACATCTACAAAGACAACAAATCAGAAATGATAGCAACAAAATCTACCAGCCAGCCACATAAGAAGCACAAGCATGAATCACCTTCCAAACCAAACATTCAGTATTTACAATATAAAAGTTGAATCAGCTAGGATCAAGAACCACATTCTCAACATAATAAAACCCCTTGCAGCTGAATTTCAAAGGGTAGTTGCAAGATTGTCAACACTGAAGCTCATCCTCCAAATTGGAGGAGGAAGAATTTTACTCAACCGAAGGTCACGTGTCGATAACCGTATAGAATTGCAATAGTGAGAACTTTGAATTTGTGGTGGAATGATACTATTGTTGATTCATAGGCCGTGGTCTGACGACGTTCAGCACTCCCCTTGCAGTTGCCTGTTAAGAGCAAAGGAAAAGGCAGATTAAGAACTTATCTAAATAGTAATGATATGTTTGGTTTAACTACCGTTCAACACCGGCACACGTTCAATCGAACATAGCAAAGGGAAGTTTAGGAGAAAAATATATCAGGATTCAGGAAGTTTTATTTTTGCGTTCGCAGAACTAACCAAACAGGCTATAAGACTAAGTGATCTATCAGATTGATTTACCTCGAAGAAGGAATTCAGATTCAACCGTAAGAGAAAACGTCTCAAAAATGGAGCCCGCTGACTCCCAGCGAGCCTGCTGCTGCGTAGTATGGTGTACAAGGAATTTGATTTCTTGTTGAATTCCTATAGAAATTGGATCAGTAAGAATCATAACATCCAAAAAGATAAACTTAAGGGATGGAGATCTATTTCCAAAATATAGAAATGTAACTGGAGGTTTGAGAAGGGTCCAATCAAGTGAGACAATGGTAAAAAATAAAGGGGAAATGAGACTTTATCCAAGAAAAAAAAACATAAAAGGAAAAAATATAATTTTGTAAATAAGAAAAATATAAAGGAAAAACAATTTTTATTAAGTAATTTCTCTATTACTTTAAAGTTCAGACAAACCTACTGATTAACATATGAAGGAGTAAGAGGAAAATAATGGCTCTAAGAAATATGTTTATTCCTGCACAGCTATTCGGCAAAACTAGCGATGAACTGGTACCTCAGCTATATGTTCTAGTTCCGAGGTATTTGAACAGTTATCTTGGTTCTCAATATTCCAGCAAAATTGCAGGCATAGCTTCATGATGCTATCCAGTATCCTTGACACAGAACCAATGTCCAAGAAAGTTTGTGAAATTAAGGCTGATAAATACCTATAGGAGACAATAAAATGATATAGTTAGGAGTTATAAAAAGAAATATTTGTGAAAACAACATCAACCATCAGGAACAAATATGATCCTGTTGGTAATAACTAGTAACTTTGCACGTTAAATAATTTAGCAAACAATACAATTATACAACATTTATGTCACTTTATAAAATGAAAAGAAAAAAAAAAATTATTACTCTTGATGAAAGCCCACAAGTTCGGTGAAGTCGTGAGAGTCCTGAATGTGAGTTTGTAAAATATTCCACTGAGACTCTATCACATCCACCTGCAAAGCAAAACAAATTTTAGAATATGAAATAAAAAGTTTATTTTTCTTAACAAAACCACAGTACATGCTAAAAAAATTATATTTAAATTACCATACTAACTCATAGAAATAGAAAAGATATGGAAAACTGGAAATGTCAAATGACATCTATACTTGTGCAACTATTTTGCATCCAATGTATGAAAAAGTGACTCACAAAATAAAAGGAATTAACTCACAAATCATTTTATTTCTACTCATAGGAAGCACCTTATGTATGATGCGAAAGTGCACGTGTATCCAGACAAACATACCAGCCTAAGTGTAATAGATTACACAACTTTAAACAATACTTGTAGTAGTCATCTACAAACTTTGCCGTATATGACAAGATATTAAGGACAACCTGAATATAAAATTGTAGATTTCTGATCAAGAATGCCATATGTTCTCTAACACGCCACATTGGTCGCTGAGGTTTTTGTTGCGATATTGAACTGCTCTCTCTATCCTTTTGGTGTTTGGAAAAATCTCTGTGATATTGGTGCATTACAGATGCCCATAGTTTCTCCAACTCCATTTGTGTTCGTTTGAGCCGGAGTAAGTATTGGAAGACTCTAAGGTACCTGTTAAGTGTTAATTGTGCCGAAAATTTAGTGATCTACTAATGTATACTGTCTATTAAACCATGTCAAGTCAGAATAATGTTTAACAATGAGAGCAAGGGCTTGATTATTGAACCTTGCATGAATTGTCAAGATTAACACACAAAGTAATGTCACCTTTTTATTTTATTTTAAGACCTCATTATTATTGACCATTTATACCAAATAAGAACCATTGGTCATATATTTATTCATAATAACAGCAAACAGAGGTCACAAGATATATCCTTCATAGATGAATCTCTCTTCTAATCCAATGGTCCCTTATGGTAATCTGAGGCCACCATAATTTCCAAATAAAGTTTTATCACATCAGAGAGGTTTTCAGTTTGATCTAGTATACATAACCACATAGGACAAGAAAATTATCTGCCCAAAGTAGCAGTATTAGGAGTAGAACCTTACTTTGAGAGGACTTCCTGAGAAAAGAACAAATGCAAAGGCCAATCAACAGAATACTCAAGAGCAATACCATCCCAACCATCAAGGGACATTTCTGAAGAAGCACTTGAAAGTGAAGCACCAGAGCTGACATCTACAGAAGTGTTTGTCTTTGATAGATCTAATAGTGAAGGTTTAACTGGGATTCCAAAAGATGGCATCCTAGAAGAGGGAAAGCACATTTTAGAACATACTGTTCAAGTGTTCATAACAACTCAAAGTTAACACGAGTGAAGAAACAATAATGAATGTGGAACCCTACCGCAACGAAACTTTAGAGAAATATTTGTCTTCATCACCAATAGTTTTCAATGCAGCCTGCATTGCAAAAAAGTTGCAATTAGCTTTGGTTAATGTATTTAAAAGCATGAAGAAGCTTAATTAACTAACAGATGAACCACAATAAGCCACAGGATCATATGCTAAACAAACCAGTTGAAATGGCACCATAAGATCAGCTTCAGCAGTAGACTGCCGAGGTGGCAAACGCATTAACTGCCGACTTTCCTCGAGGAAACACTGACACAGAAAACCAAGGGTAATCAAAGATGTAAGTATTACTTCATTGGAATTACAGATATGCTGCAGTTTGAACCAAACTGAGTAACTATAGAAATGTTCGTTTTTAGTCACTTCCTTTGAAACTTGCTTCAAAATTAAAATATTACAAAAAGCATGTCTTTTACGTGAAAAAGCATATTCTTTAATACTAATACAACAGATGAGTATATTGATAAGCAGGCACACATATGCCAGTGAAAAATGTAAGTCAGATAATTTTCATGCTTTACCTGGAAGAAATCTCCTTTTGCTAAAAGAAAGTAGTCTTTCAGGGCCTTCAAGTGGCCATTCAAGTCAGCACGTACAACCACAAGCTGTACATATGGAGGGAATAGGAATTAATGGTAACCTAATTGCACCAAATACTAATGAACATACGAACCAAATTGTTTAGGCTAACTACCTGCCAGAGATGACTAGCTGCAATAGCCTGAATAGAGTCCACAGCACATTCAAATGATCTTTTATGAAATTCAGATGATTCCTGTGGAAAGTTAACAATGAATTTGCTTTTTAACACTAATTAGAAATGTTAATGGGCAAAAAAATCAGAATAACAACACAAAAAACTCACCACTCAGTTAGCATTGTGAAAGTGAGAAATATAAAAAGTTCAACGACAACCCAACTAGTTATTAAAAGAAAGCCATGAAAATAAACATTTATATGATACAGTTGAGTGATATAACACAGAAACCTTTAGGTCAAGGAGCATTGCTTCAATCTTATCTGCTTCAGCTTGCGGAAGTAAATCTTCTCCTCCCATTCCTGTATTAAGTATAGGCCCTCTCTGAAAATGAAAACGCCCTGCTAATCCATGTATTTTCTGAATGCTTTTAGGCATTTGAGGATACACAGCATCTCCAGACTGGAAGGAAGGACTAGGATTTCGTAGAACCCTAACAGCTTTACCAGCAAAAAGAATTGATTCAGCAACACTGTTAGGTATATATTCAGGACGCATATCCTGCAAAACACAATGTATAATAGTCAAAACCGAAATAAGTTTCCAAAGTTAGGGTACTCATGTTTCCCTTGAATATAGTTCATGCATGAGAAAATTGATGAAATTTATTTTTGTAAACTATAAACCCTTCATATGCTGTCAATTTAAAGTCAAAGCCAACAAGAAAATTCCAATTCATAAAAGAATGAGACAATGAGTTCTCTAGGTACATAGAATTGAGATATAAACAATAACATACAAGACAATTTTCATTGAAAACAAATGAGCTCCATTTCATGACGTGTCAAGAATTAGATAATAAGGAGAGCAATTACCTGAGAAATATCAAAGCCCAAGTGCCAATCAGTTAAAGATCCATCATTTGTTGACAAGCGTGCCTCTACATCTCCATCTTCTTGCCTGAAAAGTAAATGAATCATGTCAAGAACAATTTGCAAAGCAATTGCAAAATCAGAAATCATCAATGTTACCCAGACAATCACAAAGATATGAATAAGCTAAGAGAAAAAGGCCTTATGTGGATAAATTAGTTTTCTTTTGACATATGTACCAAGTATAGGACACTTAGTACTGGCATAATTTCTTATTTTAGGGGAGAGGGTGGGGATGATTACAGACTAATAATACTTAACAGCTAAGTTTCACACTTTGATTATCTTCATCACAATGTATTCCCTATGACAACTAAGATACTTGCAAAACAAATCACACAACATTAAAGCATTAGTAGTGTACCCCTATAGCTGTGCCAAGAGGTACTGGATATGCATATGCAAAGATATAGACACATGCATAGTCACAATATACTCAGTAGAAATGTAGAATATATTTAGTTACCTCCTAATGAAAAACTCTCCATGCTGGTCTTGAAGAATCCCATAAACCATCCATGATGCAAGTTGGTTATACATGACCTGATGTGCATGCCAAAGAAGCCTAAGCTTTGAACAAGAATAACCAGAAAAGTGAATAACAATTAGCAGGAATTGTGATCAGAAGGTCAACTACATTATAGACATTATAATAATTACTTAGCTTAACATATTCACAAGTTGAGAGAGTAAATGTTTATTGTCAAATAAAAGACCATACCTCTGAATGCAAGTATGCAATTCTGGCACTCCACAGTGGCATCTTTTATGCAAAAGATTAAGAAGCTGGCCCCCTCGAATATCATCACGCTCAATCTCAAGAATGAGCTCATATAGAGGTGGCAAAAGGGAAAAAAACTGAAAACGCAATCCCAAAACCAAAGTTAACATCAAAATGAACATGAAGAGCACTGCATCTAAAAGTCGAACACAACGAAACAATAACAAAAGTTCACCTTGTTAAGGCCTTGTGTGACTGTAGCCAAGATGGGCTTGGTTTCAGACAACAACAACTGCTCAATATGCAAAACTGCAGACCTATAGACTGAGAGTATCTCAACAATGCCATTGGCTAATGCTCTACGATAAACACTAGGCTTCTCAGTTTTCCCCTTTGACACTTCAGAGACGCTCCCTAAAGCGTTTGCATTTTCATTTACACTTGCACTCGCAGACCTAATCCAGCTTAAATTCCTAGACTTGGCCGCAAAACGGTCAAGCTCCCTATAATAGAACCCCAATGCAATAATCCTCTCAATAAGCTCCCTGCAACAACATACACATTCAATTCCAATAGAAAAGGGAAGTGTGACAGCAAGTTTCAATTTTTATTTCAAATAAGACACTATTCATGAGCTAGACCTTGAAGTGAAAAGGTAAAGCTCTATACACCATTGGACATTCGGACTAATGAGTAAATTACTTAACAGATCACTTTAATAACATGAGTCTAAAAATAACCGCCAAGTTATCCATTCAATTTGTTTTATATAAAGACAACAGAAACAAAGTCTTGTCCAATTAAATTATTAAAATCTATATATTTTCTAATAGTTTCACCAGTGGTTTTTCAAGTTTTCTTCTACCTCTAGGCTCTAGCTATTGTACTACTCTTCATTTGATCTACTCCTCATAATGGGGGCTTTTCACATGCCTTCTCGACACACATCCAAGTATCATATCTTCCACAATTGGTATAACCCCAACTTTCTCTATAATGCCTCAATTCCTAATCATATCTTGTCTAGTGTGTCCCTTCAACCCATTTTATAAAACTAAAATTTCATCAATCAATAAAACCTCAAACTCAAAAAAAATCTAAAACGCATTTCATTAATCTAAGGATAAATAGACATAACCTTCTAAGTTTAGAGACAAATTTACTTAAATTCACTTTAGAATAACTTTATGTTCCAATTCTTCACATACCCATCACATTGAAGTGACTATGGGTGAAGATTTGTAGGGTTTTAGAAAAGATTGAATCTTTGGAGAGAAGAACAGAACCTGTCACTTGGGTCGATGAATGAAATATCAGGGGCGAGAGCGAAGGTGCATTCGTCGGAAATTGGGGTTTCGCCGGAGAGTAACCGCTGTTCCTCGCGGCGGTCGACGATTAAGTCGCCGGTAAAACCCAGCAACGCAAGCAGAAGCTCGTGCAACATTTTTGAATTCGTGATTCTGAGAAGAAATGTGGGTTATGGTTTATGGATTATTGTGAAGATGCGTGTGAATTGTGATGGTAATGTTGGTGAAGAAAGTGAAGTTGTGTTATAGTTTTATGGATCGGAAGAAAGAAGAAAAAAAAATTTGAGAAAGTTTGAAATTTATTGTAATTCAAAGTGAGAAAGTTGGAAGCTTGTGATGTTTGCTGCACTGAGCAGTGAGCACTGTTTTCTTCCAAACCGCGCGGAGAAGACTAATAGTCTGATTTTGGTGTTTTTCTCTTTTAAAAAAAAAATGGTTTTTGCAAATATATTTATTGATTTAAACAAGAAAAACACACATGAAGTAATTTATTCGTTAATATAGTTCATGAGTATGGTAATTCATTAATTATCAGATAGTTATAAAAAAAAAATTATGTGTCTCTTTTTAAAATTTATCAAGTCAATCAATAAATTATAACGATAAATTGTACCGTGGATATTGATACTCATAAAAAAAAAGCTATCAACGTATCCAACATATAACAAATATTATAAATAGAGAAGTGAAATGTATTACTTACTTTAGTAATGATACCCATGTATGATATATTTTTTGTGTGATATTTCTTGTTATTGCTCAATCAGTCTCACACATTACATATGACATACATTATGTATAACACATGTTGAATAATTATTGAATGATATTCATGTTGTACATATAATATTACTAGTAATAAATTAGTATAATAAATGTATCTATTAAATGGTTAATACATATATCATTTTAACAAAAAAAAATAGCAAAATGTTGTCTCTCAATCTTGTTTTTAGAGAATAGTTAAAGTAGCTCTTTCATTATCATCATAGAATTAGTAAAAGTGGTAAACAACTTTACATTTCTTAATTAGAGGCCTCAAATTCAAGTTATAAAAATGAAAAAACAAAAAAAAAAAATCATTCAGAAGCCTTAACTTTATCAAAAGGACCTACTTGAATATTGGTGGTTGCATCGAAAAAAAAATGTTAGAAGTCCATGTTTAGGACTTGGTTGATGTCAAATTTGAATTTGATAGAGGTTGCTTAACCTAAGTTAGCATGATATTAGTTGATAATTTTCATCATTTTCAATCAGTGCAATCTACAAGCCTACCTAGCTCATTGCAACATTCTTGTGTTACACTCCAAAGGTTACTACTACATAACACTATCCTTCTTTCCATTTACAATGAGCATGACTATATGTACAACAAAAATTAATTAAAGTAATTAATAAATTATGCATAATATATATAATATAAATTGTATAATAAATATTATATGTTGTGCATGTTATATATCACATGATGTGCACAATATATACCACATATTATAAAAAAAGATGATATTGTAACATGTGATATATGTTGTGCATCACATGTGATATATATATTGTGTGTTTTATACTATATATGTTGTGCATATTATATTCACTTTACACAATTCACTACATCCACTTTCCTCACCATAAAATAGTTTCAAGGGTTCTAAAATCTAAACTGAATTTCAAATCACTTTAACATGTTTGCTATTAAAATCACAATTTGAATTATACTTTAATATAGTTCCTCAGAGTATACCATATAATAGCTCAAGCATAAGTGAAGTAAGAAAAAAAAAATGCTTCTTATTTGAACCAAAATATCATGATATGCAAACCTCTAGACCAAGCACTCCTCTGCATATGATCCTTTAATTAAGAACTTTGGCTAAGATTGTAAGAAACAAGAAAGAAAGAAAAAGAACAAGCAAGAAAACAATGTTACCTCAAGAAGTGAAAACTCAATTATGCATCATAGTGAAGAGAGGTTAAGAAGAGTGAGATACCCGTGTGGGAGAAGTGGAGCACGTGCAAAAGAGAGCATAACACAGATATTTGCACGTGCCCTGCTTCTCCAGCAAGGAACCTCTCACCTATTGAAGAAGAAGACAACATTGCACAAACACACATGTATACATAGAAATTCAATTTTGACAAGGAATTGAAGGAAGATATATATATATATATATATAGTGGAAGTTGAACTAACTAAGGAGGGGAAGGAATGGCTCACTATTTATAGGTCGCAAGCTAGTAAAGGGGGAGACACAAAAGAGATTTCATTTGTCTTACAAATGTGACAGAAGCAATGAGTGAAAGTGAAGAAGATGTTTGTATGTGTAGAGAAAGAAAAAAATCAAATAAAATAAAATAATAAAAATTAGAATTCTGGCTAAACATGCCATGCCATATGCCATCATTGCAAGTACACAGAATTTCAAAGAATGGTTATCTAAGCAAACCTAAATTCAAACTTCTTTTATCGATAAAAATGTAAAAAATATAATGCAGTTTCAATTCAAAAAAATAAAATATTTAGATGGGTTTGGTTTGTGAAAATGTCTTGTGTTTTCTAATTTTAATTTTTATAGAGATTGTTTACTTGTTCTAGTGGTTAATAGTCATGTTATTTTCATCCAATTCATTTTTTTTTCACACTTTTGGTTAAAAATATTGAAAATAAGAATTTGACATTTTTTATTTTCAATTTTATTTTTATTATAAAGAGAAATAATACAACTAAAATACTAAGTTTTATTTTATTTAAAAGTGAAAATAAAAAATAAAAATAGAAAATAAATCTACATAAGACGTAATGTGTGTTATATGTATTGTACACATACGTATAGCACACATTACGCCTTATATATAGCACACATTGGATACTCGTTGAACGTATTTATGTTGTACGACAAGAATTATTGTTTTTTAATTAAGGTGTGTTAACTTACTTCTTAATCATCTAGTTTGAACTTTGGTATCTAATATTATGTACAACAATAACAATTATGATCGAAAAAAAAATTAGCTTTCTTAAACTTTATGTCTTAAGAGAATTAATCAATATTTTTTACGGTAGATAAATTTGATTCATCTAATTAAAAAAAGTCCTAATAATTTGATGTCCTCATTTAATTTATATTTAAATAATAATATACTTTCTTATTGGAAGAACTTTACCCTTAACTTGCTCATTTACAAATGATGAATAGTATTAATATAGATTTAGATTCATGTTAGAATTCTACAAATGATAATATACCAACTATTCAAAAGTTAAGTAAAAGTTCATTATAACTATAACAATATTATGAAATTCTTGGTTAATATATTATAGTTTACCACATATAGAGTTAACTATAAACTCGAGTTTATATTATCATTTTTTCTCTACGAATATCACCCCTGTTGGATCAAGAATGCTGGCCCCACATGGATATGGGGGCTCCCTTACATGGCTATTGCTTTAACTTTCTCATTTCATTAGAAAAGAATTGGATGGTGCAATCACAAAGCATAGAGTAGAGAGGGGAAATAAAGAAGAATAATGTAAAGAGAGTGCACATAGGCTAGGCTTTGCGTGTTGGTTCCCAAGGTTTTGAGTATGGCATGTGTTTGTGTTTGTGTTTGTGTGTGTGAGTTTTAGACAAAGTTGGGGGAAGCTCCCCTAGCTTCATATCATTCCCTACTTGTAATAGACCTCTCATTTTTTTTTCCAAGGCTTACCAAATTCTTCTATAAACAAAAATTTAATACAATAATGTTTGATGTACAACATAAATATGTCCAACTTGTAGCTAACGTGTGCTATCTATATTACAATATGTATGCTATACGTTGTATTTTAATATACTAGCCCTGTTGTTCTGGGCTGCTACCTGATCAGGTGCTGGTTTCCTCCTTTTCTCTTGGTTCTTGGTTTCCTGCGGATTCCTACGAAGTTAGGTGATGATAGGCTCTGTTGTTTTGTTTTATTTCCTTCCTTCCTGTTTGGAACCAGGGCAATTATCAAAAATATATATATACTAGACCATACCAACTTGATTTAATACCTTTTTTTTTTTTCCAATAATAACTTTTTTTAATAATTATTAGCACATCTGATCGACGTTCCGTTTATGCACTCATCTGAGTTCAATTATCTAATTTCTTTTGTCAATAAGTGATTTGTAAGTATCTGTGTAAGTGCTAGATGAATACATCACTTATACTTAAACTTTTCTCTCAACTTAATATTTAAAAAAGTGTCAGTAAAAAAAAATTTGATTAAGTTAGTATAAATATTTGATTGTAAGTATAAAAATTATCATTATCTCAGTACAAAAGTTTGAATATAATATTAGATTGAGTTAAGATATAAGTTAGATTAAATAACCGTAAATATTGAATTATATCATAGTTTAATTGACTAATAGATTTAGGACCAGATATAACTTTCAAAAGTAATATCATCCAAACCGACCTTTAGTATTACACTATTTCACCTTAACATTAATACCTAAACACTGCCCCGTGAAGGACTCAATACTTCACACCTGGCAAGTTGGTATTCAGCAAATAAAAGTTTGTGGCTGCCTCAAATTCAAAGGCTAACTAACTATATAACTATGCTACATTTATAAATAGGGGTGTATAAAATACGGGTTAGGATTCAATTGAATCGAAAACCTAATGAACTTGATCCTATTATTTCTGGGGATTGATGAATCAACTCATACACAAAAGCTTATGAAGACGTATAATAAAGTCATCAAAATTTTACAGGTGAAGAATAAAGTTCGAGAAATATTCATAACTATAGTGCAAAACAAATTATATAAATGGAGCATTTATCACTTCATAAAGACTATTGAAGAAGTATTTGACATTGGGTCTAGTGGTGCCATCCCGAAATATGATCTGAAATGAACTTAAAGAGTCTCTTCTAAAGAATTTCCATCATTTATCACTTCATAAGTTACATTTTGTTATTATATATCGAACAAGATAAAAAATATAGAGATATAAAATACAAAATTTTTATATCATATTTAAATTAATGTAAGAATATAAATTTTTGTGTATTTCTTTACTTTTCAAGAGTACAAAAAATATACAAATTTTATATTCTAATACACAATTTTTTTATCTCATCTGTCTAACCAAACATTTTATTTATGTATTTCTATTTTTTTTATTTTTATCTTGTATATCTTATAAAATGTAGCATAAAGTACATTAAACCTAAGAAAAAAAAAGGCGACTTCAGTTTCCCTACAAGTCCTGTTTTGAGAGGCTTTAAATTTAGGAAAATGCTAAATGTACATAGTACATTACCACTCCATCCATTTTTCATCCCAGTTGACAACTTTAATAAATATGTTTGCAACTTGTCAACATATTTATCAAAGTTGTCAATATTTGAATAGATAAAAAATTGGTGGAGAGGTACAATGCTATGTACCAATAACATTCCCCTTAAATTTATTTATTTTTCCCTCTCTTGAGTGAGGAAAGAGTAATGAAACATTGCAAGTCTATAGTGAATAGCATGGTTTGAGTGTTTGCCGTGCAGAAATGGTTCAAATCCTAGTTCAGTTTCTACATATATAGGTCACACTTACACACCCTTCATCATTACCCCTTCACTGCCATGCTCAATTGAATTATGCACAAAATTAAAGACAGTATTTAAAACAAGCACTCATGTCTCATGCATTAAAGAAACCCATAAGGTGCATGCAGGGAAGAAAGAAAGGGTGATGTTCTTGTTTCATTTATAAAGATGGATAGGAGCAGTTACCTAAAATGTTCATATATACATGATACTATATTAATCAAGAGAAATTATTTTTGTACACTGCAAAATCAGTCACTATCATTAGTCATCATATGCAATATTCCAACTTTTGAAAACTATTAATCTAATTTTTAATATTATGCATTAATCCAACATTTTGAAAGTTGGATTATCACATATGATGACTAACAGTGACTTATTTTGTGATATACATACAACATTACTCAGTAATCAATGATATAACTTCAAATAATATTTTGAATAATGATATGGTGTACCCAATTGGGGTTAGCTCAATGGAAGTTAGTTGAGTTCTGGAGGAGATTTATCCAAATTATTTGTAATAGAATATTAACCAATGATTTTGTAGAATTAATGTTTTGAATAATTGAAATGGTGTCATCAATAGAATTGGCCATAAACTTAAGACTATAATAACACTACTGAAGTAGTTATGGGTTTTGAAAAACATAGGGCATGCATGCCCTTATCTTGTGGGAGAAGAACATAGATTCTGGATGAGGTCATTATTATTCAAAAATCTAAGACTCTAAGGGGGAGACTTTAATATTGGCGTGTGCACCCTTCACTTGGTATGTGGTAAATGCTTTATTTGGTGAGGCACCCCTTACTATTCAAAGGCTTTTGAAACTCAATCATGCTCCTCAAGCAGCTAAAATTCTACAGCACTTGATATGTGTCTTTGACTATGCTTCAGAAAAAGGAACAGCAACACTACCAAAAGTCACTTGCTTCCTTTTCCTCATTAAATTTGGGGGAATGATTATTTATGTATCTAACAAATTTGGGAAATTATTATCTTTTCTTTCTTCAGTAATTGCCAGCATGGAACTATTATCTAATATAATATAACATGTCCATCACCCCCTCCCTTCAAAACTTATGTGTTGTATCTTATAATAAAATCATATAGGTAGAGTTTAGAACTATGGACATAAATATAAATACAGGGACAAAAGAAATAGAAAACTGTTTGATTTTAGAGACAAGATACAAATTTTGTACATTATCTATATCACTAAAAATTGGGAACAAGAGAGACAGGACATAAAGACATAATATACTTCCAATTCCAATACTATTTTTATAATCAGTTTTGCTATATGTATAATGAAAAATCAGGCAAATCAGCCAATATGGAGGTTCAGGATCACAATTATTTAGCTCACTAATATTTCACTCTTATTCTCACTCTCACATTTGAGCCAGGAAAAGTCAAATTGGGCCTATGGACTGTATTGGTTAGTTTCTTATTGTACACTCAGATTTATTGTTTTATAATATCTCTATTATTTTTTTGTCTCTATATTTGTGTTTGTGCCCCTCCTATCAAATTCTATCTTAAAGACAATGTCATGGGGTTGAATTAGGGTAGGCCAATATTTCAACTGTGACAGCTATTACAACTGCCAACAAGTTAGGGTTTAAATGAGCTTTACATAAATTTCAAGTGAACATGCTGAAACTATACATATTTTTTATAGGTTGCACAGTACCTAGCGTGCACCTTGTGGTATTTCCTTTTTAGGCATTAGGGTTCACTAAAAACCATGCAAACCCTACCCTCCACTCCTCCTAAAATAGGACTATATCTATCTCCATGAGTGAGGGTTTTTTCTTTTTATATTTCTTGCCCCTCTTAATTATCTCTCATCTTTGTTTCCATTTGTATCTTTTGACTTATATCATTGTCATTGATATGAAAGCAATCACTATTGGTGCGTTTGGTTTATAATTAGCAAACTATGGTTTGGTCTAAAAGAAAAATACAACCTTATTCACTTAAGCTCAAATAATAGTTTGAAGCTAAAAATCATGCTTTAAGCCTTAAACCGAATCTCAATGCAACGATAAGATAATTGTCTTCTAATAAGAAAATCACCTGTTCAAACCCTAAAATCTAGCTCTCCATTTGTGAGAGGAAAGCTATGTAGACCTAACCTCCTCAAATCCTACCAAGTGAGAGCCTAAATGTGCAATAATAAGGTTATTGTCTTCTAATATGAAAATCATGGGTTCAAACCCTAAAAACTAGCTCTCCATTTGTGAGAGTAAAGCTATGTACCCTAACCTCCTCAAACCCTACCAATTGAGAGCCTTATGCCCTAGATCACACTTTTATGGCCAGACATATAGAGTTGAATTTCAAATGGTATCCTTCAATAAACACCTTGGACTCTAAAATGAATATACACAAAGCCTTTACCTTCATTTTTCTTGATCAAAGTTGGAAAACACAGCGCAAACCTTTTCCTACTTCACAGTATAAAACTACAAATACTTTACACTGATACTAAATGTTGATTGGCTTGGCGAAGAAGAAACTGGTGAAAGATAAATTAAACACAATAATCATGTTTGGTTGTTACCTTCTAGATTTAAAATTGAAATTTACATGAACAACATAGCGCATTCTAATCTGCTCCACGTTATAAACAATGTACTCATTGTACAATAGAGATCCCTGCAACACAAAGTAGTAGAGAATAAATGTGAGAGATAAAGATATAGTAACTATTGATATACTTATCTGTTATTGAGATTTTTGTTTCTAGTGTGCACCTTAAAGCCTGAATTCATTTTGGGCTTTCCCAGTGGAACGATGAGCCCATCCTCAAGTGCCTGAGCTTCGGAAAAATCCGGTGCAGTTCCTCCTACTCCTTTTGTGCTGCAGCATGAGGTTGCACAACAACATATTCACAATTATTATCACTTTGTGAAGTTTATTAGCACTCCACGAAAACGTGCTTTATTACATGTTAAATAAAGAACATGTAAATCAATTTATCAATTTAGATTTAGCGATTGAATCAGACAACTTCACTTGTTCATTTCAGCTAACAATATATTGATAATTGAGAAATTGGAGAATCAAACCTCAGTTTTCCTTCTGGTAACTTATCAGCATCATAGTTAGCAGTTAGAAGCTCAGCCATGTCACCCAGTGCAACCTATAGTACAGCAATAAATCATACTTCCAGAAGATGAGAATCAATAATGACACATTATACAGAAAGCAACTTAATATAAATCAATATAATGAAAGCGAGGATCAACAATGAACATCTTCTAACTGGAACCTTGTAGACAATACTCGCATCACATTTTAGCTACATATGATAACAAAACAAAACAATGCAAAATAGAAACTGATGATTTATCCATGATGTGATGATGTTTACTATAAGCCAAGAAACAACCTCACATAAAAGGAGGACCCCATCTGTAGCAGAGTGAGTAGCATAGCAATAATTTGCACTTTTGGAGAACATGTCAGCAAAGTAGACCCCCTTCCCAAACATGTACCCAGTTACAGGTGCCTCAGGTGGAGCTATGCGCAAACCTAACAATGGTTCATCAATCTCAAACTCAGATATTATAGCATCAAGTATTAACTTGTACACTCCACTTGCACATGCATGCAAACAAAGAAAACTACTCAACAATTGTGAGAGAGAATAATGACCTTGAGATAAAATTCCAGTCCAGTTTGTGAGCCGAGAGCCATGCCACAAAAGCATTCTATTCTTTGTGCTAGAGAACTGTCATACAGAGTACAAAGCAGGTGACTTAGTGTAAAAATGTTTACATACTAACATTTTGTAAAAACTAAAACTAACTTGAAATTAATACATACATACATACATATAATCATATATATATATAGTGGAAGAAAAAATAACGGAGAAAAATATTTATTCAATAATGCATTAAGCACACCTTATTGAAGCGTTCAGCCTCTCCTTCTTTGGATGTCCTGAATATTTGAACAATTTCGACGGAATAGTTTGAATGTGTTTGTGCATGAGTATTCTTCATATACTTTTCAATCTGATGACATCAAATCAGGCAAACTGATATCAAATGGGTGCAGCAAGTGTGATTAACAATTGATGCTACAGCAACAGGTCTGGTTTGATGAGACTGCAGTATGCAATTATGCAGAATCTCTTATCATGTTCAGGAAGAAAGGAGAAATGCAACTCCATTTAGATTTCACTTTTCCTTGAACTTTTTCTGATTGTATTTAAACAAGCTTTTTATTTTAACAACAAAAGAGCGCATAATTGCTTACCATGGAGAATTCTTCACTACCAAGTTCAACTGGAACCAGCTCACAATGTAGGCGTTGATAATGAGCATAAAGAGGATCTCCCTACAGAAATTCCAGAATCATAATCATAAAACAGAATAAGTCTAACCAGTAAGGAATGCAGAAATACTAGTCAAAATTGATTAGTTTTCAAGAGGAAAGAAATAGTTAGCGCGGACAAAATAGGAATGCATTTCATGCAAAACACAAGTAGATATCATCGAGAAAAGTGTGCTTCCTCCTTAAACAGTATTGTCTTAAAACAAACATCATACAAGTAAATTCTAAATTGGTGCAAATAATTACTTTCCAAATAAAACTAATCAATTTGGGTAGAAGAACACACTAAATATTCCACACCTGCCCATTCATTGCACCTGAAGAACTAAAAATAAAAACATAATATTTACTCACTGAAGTGGTGGAAAGCAGGGGCAAAATCAAATATATCAGAAGTAGTTCATCACCAGTTCACCACTATGGTTTTGATATTAAATAATTGATGTTTCCATCATAGTTTCAGTACCCATGGGAGTATCCCGACTAAATTTAAATCCAATACTTGAAATGATTTCCAAATAACGCCAATCAGGCAGTTATCCACAAGAAAGAGGTTTTAACGAGGTATACCTGCATTTCTGCATCTTCTTTCAAGAGCCTTGTTGCAACCTCAATTTCACCAAGAGCTTCAACCTTCAATTGAGTAGGATGATTCAAACAATATGGCAGATTAAATAACCACAGTTAAAACTAATTCCAAAAGTTTGCAAAGAAATTCAAGGAATATGGCCTCTAGGGGAGAAGGAGGCTATTAAATAGTGAGGCTAACAAAGAAGCCAAAAAAGCCCTAAATGGAAAATATGTACTATAACAATGCTCATCAAAGTTCCCCACCACAAAAAAGAGAACAAGAAAAAACATATGTTATGAGCAACCAGAATAACCAGGCCCAACAAATATAAGTGAGAAGAAGAGGATTACCATTTCCAACTTGTGTTTTAACTTCTGAGGGGTGTCAATTACAAACTCTCCTGCCAGTATATAGTTCCATGTCAATTAGTATGTCCCAGAAAAGAATGTACAACAACCACTGAATTGTAAGAAATTTACATTTATCATTTACGATTTGCAAGTATACCCATAAGTCTATACATGTGCAGGTAAGATAATTGAGAGAGAGATAGCTTACGCATTTTTTTGAATCCAAAATCATGAGGAATTACAGTGTAGAATTCTCTGCAACAAGCCAACTAATCAATTAAATTATATGGTACTCCAATTTCTTTTAAGAGAAAAATCTTGACCTCAGATGGTAAAAAATGAATCAAAATATAGGTAAAGCAGCACATTGAAGCCATTGAAGAACATAGCACATTGAAGCCAATTGAAAAAGCAGGAAGTCTTACCCACTTAATTGCTCAAGAGCTTTCCTATCAGATTTATTAATCACATCAGCTAGTCTTTTGAGAACTTCGTAGCCCTAAATAATTTAAGAAATATCAATGGAACGGTGAACTTTTTCACAAAGTAAGTAAGATGTTCAAAGCATGCAAGTAGAGAATGCATGAAAACAAAAGATTCATCGTACAAGGGAACTTGTGCACATGATCAAGATGTAAAGACCTCAGGTTTTAACTTTTATATTTTTCAATAGCAAAGAAACACGTAGATTAAAATAAAAAGGCTTCTGAATAAAATATGAATAATTCAGCTCATGGTGCAATAATGTTTATTTTGATATTCTTACCATAAAGTACACTATGTAAATTTGAAAATTTAAAAGAAAGAGAATTCATAAGACAAACTATGATTTAGCTTAGTGTCTCAATTGTATCAAAGAAAGTTGATTTCATCAGCACCATAATAGCAGCACAACAAGAAATTAGTATATGGGATGGACTTCTGAAAGGAACAGTAGATAAAATCAAACAAATTATGAAGGCAAAATAACTTGAGGTGCCCAAGGACTTACTTTCAAAATTGTTGATTTACTAAGTTTTCCAAGGGGCAACTTGTTTGCATTGTACCCTGAAAGAAAGATCCCACAGCTAAAGTAGATGAAGAATATTGAATTAGGCTATATCAAAATTGAAGAGAAACGGATTTCAAAAGCATGATAATGAGTGTTGTCTGTGAATTTTGTTGTTTCTAAGAAACATCTCATCACTTTAAATGACTAAACTAAATGTCCACCATGCATTGCTTTTGGATCTGAAACTCATCCGATTAATTGACACAAACAATAACTAACCTATTTCCATCATCTGCTGATTCATCATGCTCACATTGCAAACAAGGGATATAAACTTTGCAATCCGGGGCTCAAGTTTTGATTCCAGAGGTTGCTTTTTTAATTCATAACCAGTACTTTCCACGACCTGAAACCAATTGTCAATTGTTTAAGTAGAATGAGTGAATGACCAGGTGACTTCTTCCTCATTTCACACCCCGACCTCAAACATAACCCCATGCAAAGATATCACTAATTACCCATTACCATTGACAAGAAAGAAGCGAAGTCCGTTCCATAAATACAAAAACAGAATGCCTCAATATAAATTAGACAGTGAACTAATTTCATGATCAATAGAGAGTGGATCAGAATTAATTGTAGAAGGCACATCTAGTTACAAGGATAAAAGGAAAACGGAACAGGGGAAAAGAGTCAATCAAACTCACTGAAGACTCGTTTTCCTTGCCACTGTAGTCCATTTCCAACCATGCATAACTCTTTGGGTAGCTAACAAAACTTTTCCTATTAGACCAAGCATTCTTTGTCTTGGCTAAAAACTTTTGTTCAAATTCCTGAATGGCACTGTCGCGTGATGTGTAAGGTCCATGTATCTTATCTTGGCCCTTTACACCTACCCTTCCCCATCTATTGTAAACAAGAAATTTACCTCCATCATCATATTCTGCAAAAAAAAAAAAAAAATGATATATAGGCAGTCAGAAAAAAATAGTAGAATGATAAAATGGTTACTGGAAAAACACAAAGCAGATCATGCTTTCCACAAGTCAAGTGACATTATTTGTAAATACTCACATTTTTTGTAGAAAATGACTGAAAATTAATGTATCATACATCAGACCAATTATAATTTGAAATTCCAAAAACAAAAGAATACAAAATAACAAAATAAACATAGCAAAAAGGGGCACTAAATCAGAGACAGATCGTTCATAACTTTGCAGTGTGAAGAATCCCTGTTCCCAAAACTTAATAACCATAATAAATCTATGTATCAAAAAGAGATCAAGACATTATCAATAAGTAGATGGAACAGAGAGTTAACCAAGCACTTGAATCACATAGAACTTATTATTGTTGTCTCCAACATTTGTCTGGTTCAACATGGCATCATAAATGTCACCACCCTGCATTGTATTTAGGTAAATAAAATATGTCAACCGAAACCCCTTCAAGTGATCACTATCCAAATTGAACAGAAGGTATCAATCTCAGCAATATCTCACTGACAACATTATGAAACTACTAGTAGAAACTTGCCAGTTGCAGAACATGATACTTTGCTTTAACGTAATCCGGAAGCCACTGATCAAGAACAGCCGCACCCTTCTTGGTTGCAGTCACCATCTTTTCCTCCTTATCATATGTTGTAGCCTCCTCTGTAACCATCACCAAAAGCCACCAGTTTAAACAAGGAAAAAGAAGACAATATATGCAATGCCCATGCTCCAAACTATTAACTATGTCACAAGGAAAGTAACAGAGCCCATCCTGAAAATCATCCCATTTCCACTCCCTAAATTCAAGGCCTTCACTACTAAGATGCTCATAGCACAATAAAAGCCTTCGAATTCTCATTCGCAATTCCAAATTTTCTTCTCAGACAAACAAAGTCAGTTGAAATCTGAAACTTAACAAAGACTACATTTTGATCAACAGTAAAATTTAAAGGTCCATTTATTTACTCCCAAGGAATACCATACTACCTCATTCAGAAGTTACACTGGGGCACGGGTATGTTACCTTTATCAAAAGTTAACAGTGTCACATATGAACGGAGTGGTAAGACAATGAGCCTCAATGCAACTTTAAGGTTGCCACCTTATGACTAGGTCACAGGTTCAAGTCTCAGAATAAACCTCTCCCCTTGCGAGGTTAAGCCTGCTAACGCCTACCCTCCCCAAATCCCACATTCCCACTAGGTGCAAGCCTCACACTCTAGGCTGCCCATTTTGAACGGCATGAAAACTCCTACATTTCGCTCCAAATCGACATTAATTGAGGATGTGACAAATATCCCAAACATGTTAACTTTCGATACCGCATTCATAATTTTTCTATGTTAGAGTATAACACTATAACTTCTAAAGGCAATTGCATCACTATTCCTTTTCAAATAAAAGTAAACGTAACTAAGTGAACCTCTAAAATTAACACAAAATGAGAAGCATACCAGCATCATCCTCTACATTATGGGAACCGTTTTGTAACTGCTGAGATATTCTTTCAAGCAACTGTCTCTTGGAGCCAGAGACCGGAATTCCATAGAGTGAAGCTTGTTGGCGAAGCTGTTGAATACCTAATTCACGAAGTTCCTCAATTGCAGTGATTTTGCTAGAATTGTTGTTGGCATTGGAATCCCCATTCTCAGCATCATCAGTTCCATTTTCCCTTCCTCTCTTGCTACCACATAACAATGCACCATCAGAATTGTTTCGAGCTTCTTTTCGTATAGCAGATTCAAGCCTACGAACCTGTTAAGAAAAAAAAAAAGTCAAGGAATTCATCTATATTCACAAAACAAAATTTCAGTTTCATAAAAAATTCAGCATCAAAATTTTACTGATCCTCAAAAACTAATAATTAACACCATTTTTTTCTTCAATTTTCAAATTTTCATTAACAAAACTAATATTCGAAACTTCTATATAAGCAAGAGAGTGAGAAAACAACTACCAGAGTGGGTTTTATTCCGGTGGTGGCTAGTCCACGTTGGTGGAGCTCCGAACGTAGCTCCTCCACCTTCATTTTACTCGCCATTTTTTTTTTCTTTCTTTTTTTTTTCTTTTCTTTTTTCTTTTGGGTTGGGAAGCGCTACTGAGAGTGGCTCTGAACTTTCAAAACTTTCTCCGAGAGGGGTGGACTTATATACGACGCCGTTTCTCGAAGAGAGGGCTAATTTTGTCATTTCCTGAGGTGTGCTTTGCACGACAATACCCAAGCTAAGAACTTGTTTGTTTTTTACTCTTATCAAAAATGAAAACTAAAAATTATATTATAACATTTTTTTTTTAAATGTGATTTGTATTTAATTCTTATAATGTTAGTTTTTTATGCATAAAATTTTATTTAAAATGGACGAGAATTGAATAATTAAAACTAACTAAATATTAACTAAACGACTCACTTTGTAATATGTTTCATTAGTATGACTACGTGAGCTATAATCATGTTGCATCTAGTTATATTTTTAATATTGATAACAATTGAAAATAACAAATGCAATTTTATTCTAACAAAATCATAAGTAATAATTAAAAAGTCTCATTTTATCTAAAAAGGAAAATCATTTACTAGTTAGGGTGTGTATGTGTTTGATTAGGAGAATAAGGCTCAATTTTTTTGGGTAAACAACTTATTTAAGCTCTTATATAAAAGTAACTTCTGATTGTATATGAATATGATATAACAAAAAATTTTATTTCAATAATTTTGAAAAGTGCTTATAGAGAAGTCAAATATTCAAACTTATTCAAAAGCACTGAAATAACTTCCGAAGAAGTCATAAGTTATATAGCCAAACGGGACAGATATAACTTCTGATAAGTCAGAAGTTAAAATAAGTCAGAAGCACTGTCATCTCAGAAGTTAAAATAAGTCAGAAGCACTGTCATCCAAACTAACCCTAAATTTTCATGAATGAGTCTTACCTGTAATTTTATATATAAAGATTAATTTTCTATTTTACCCATTAAATGACATTTTAACATCCGTATTGGATGTCATTTTTAAACATTCATCATCTAATCATTAAATCATAGTATAGTCTCTATTCAATTCTACACATTTTATCATCTGAATCCTTGATTTGATTAATATTTATTGAAATATCCATATTAGATGTCCAAATATCATCTCTTTCAACCAAATATACTTTAAAGTTTTTCCATTTTTCCTTCACCAATATTACATGGATAAAGTCTTTTTATTCTTGCTTTCTAATTTCACTAGTCTTGCAATGCAAGCTAAGCAAGTCTCTTGTATGGCACAACAAAGTCAAGTAGTCATGCCACGTCACCATTCTTGATCTGAATTATTAACTACCTTTTTCCATGCCAACATGCATGCATGGTTTTCTCCATAGTCAAATTATATATTGTTCACACCCTTGACAAAGCAAGCCCAATTAAATGGCTAAAATAGATGACTCAATCCATGGTATTCTATGGCCCAGTATTAAGACTAAGATAGGAACTCGTCCACTCAGGGAACCTATTTGGACTAAGGCCCAATAAATAAACAGTCTATGACCCAGTGTAAGTAGGTCAGAAATCGAATCCGGGTACGGGTCACATGACCCGATCCGAGGTGCACGGAG
Organism: Aeschynomene evenia; assembly: GCA_013621005.1. Lineage (NCBI taxonomy): Eukaryota > Viridiplantae > Streptophyta > Magnoliopsida > Fabales > Fabaceae > Aeschynomene > Aeschynomene evenia. Next base: position 3,925,289 of record CM024264.1, on the reverse strand, counting down.
CTCGCCCTAGTACTTAGGGAGGGAACTTCGGTAGCAGTGGATTGTAATGTCAAATTTTTTGGAGCCGTAACGGATACTATGTGGATAAGGAAAGAGTCGTCAAAATTGGAGTAGTTGTTATATCGAGTTGTTGAAGATAGCTATCGAGGTTCCATCAATTTCTCACAATATAAATAGGGGTCATGCTATGAAAATCGGACTAGATCAGACCGGCCGGTTCAACCGTAAACTCGATGAACTAATTGGTGGTCCGGTTTGATTTGCTACTCAGATCGGTTCTGCAATTGAACCAATCAACATTGGTCAAATCCGGAGTAAATCGGCAGGATTAACATTGAACTGGTTCAGGTTGAACCAGCTCACGAACCGTTGACCGTTGATGCTAACATTGACCAAGGGTTTTTTTTAATTAATTCAAAAATTCCTCTTAGAGGTATCGAACTCACTTCCCGCAAGGAGAAACAAGTGCACAAGATCATTAAGTTATACACTTCATTGTTCTAAAGTGTTGCATTAAACATATTTATTACATAGAAGATTGAATTTATATTATAAGAGACCGAGTCAATTATCCGCTGGTTCGACCAGTAATCCATCGATTACACCATTGAACTAGTGACAAAGTACCTTGACCGGTTTGGTCCCCGGTTCGGTTTTGTTAACTATGAATAGGGGTGTCATTAGCAGTATACGCTTTCAGTTAAGTTCTTATAACTAGTGAACACTCTGACTTAAACTTTGAAGTCCTTGTAGGGAACAACCCCCACACGCCTTTGAGAGAAGCGACGCGTAATTTCATATTCCGACGACAGTTCTATCTCGATGAGAGATACGAAACATCTATATATATATATATATATATGGATTTATAAGCACATGGATTTCTAAAATATCGAGATATAGATGGCATAAATTTTATTTGAATAAGATAGTAATCATTTATGGATATGGGTGTTCTTCCTTCTACTCATGAGCTCGATGTCTATGGAGAAGGGTGAAGGTCAGAATTTTGAAAAGTAACTAGGAACAAACATAGAATAAAATTTTATTAAAATAAAAAACGTGTCCTCATTTTACCGTGTCCTGCATTAGTGTCTCAATGTGTCTTATAAAGAAGTGCACACTAAAAATCCATTTTAGTGCTTAGAGACATTGTGTCCTTGTATCCATTTTATTTGTGTCTCCTTTAATTAATAGATTACACATTAATAATGCTATTGTCTCTGTGTCTATTGTCCCTGCAAACAAACGCACCATTTTTTTTTTGTAGGTAAAATATGCCAGTAAGGGGAGGCACCCCCATTACCAGCGGGCAGGGCGCCAGTGCCCCGATCCGGGGATCCAGCCAGATAGGGTAATGGGGACTTACGGAACTTGGCCCATGCCAAACACATTCACCTCTCTAAAATGGGCCAGTCGATGCCACTCAGAGGACTCATTGACGTTGCCCCTGAGCGATAGGGGATCTCCCTACAAAAGGATGCCCACCAATTAAAGATTTTGGATAGAGGGGGATTCGAAAACCTGCATTCCTTAGAAGACTATGTTTTTAAACTATGACCGCTTTTAAACTATGACCCCACCATTTATGCCAACCTCAATTGGCTTCAAAGAGGTGCAACACGAGGGATCAAACGCACCATTACAGACCATGTCACACTATAGAATAATAACAATGGCATGTGCCAAAGCAGAACAAAAATAAGTATATTGCCTTGGGCTTGTATTGGGCTTTATAGCATCCAAGATTTGTTTTTTATTCTAATTCATAAAATAGAGCCTATTACAATAATTTGAAAGCAAATTTTTTTTAATCGGATTTTGCAGACTATCAACTTTGGTAACTGCTCTAATTGACTAGCCTGAGGTTGAGAGTGAAATTTAACTACTTATAAATTACTTACCAACACAAAAGAATAAAGAAAAACTCTGAGCTTAAATCATGAAAAAAATCAAATTAGCCGAGCCATATGATATTATAATAATTTATTAATGTGCGAAAACAAAAAAAATAATAAAATATGTACAAGCTAAGGTCATATTAGGGTTGATGAGGGGATGTAATGACCTATCAAATTAATCTCGGACGTTTTATTAGACAAAATATCATTATCAAATTGATAAGCATGACTTATTATGTAATTGATGAAGTTGTACAATATGATTAAATTTGCTATACCGTACAGATGTGATCTATACTACAAAACAATGAAAAATTTATGTGAGTGATGTGCAATTCTATATATAATAACAACAAAACTAAAGAAATACGGTTTTTTCACCCCTAAAAAATAAAAAAATTCAATATCATCACATATATATACATTTAGTATCAATATTTATACAGATGTCCTTGTTTTTGGGGTTTGTCTCTGATTTTCGCCCAGGGGACGAAAATCACATCATTTTCGCCCAAGGGGCAAAAATGAGTGAAAATACGCGAAATGACTCATTTTTGTCCCCGATGTCTATAAAATACACATCAGAGCATTTCAGAACTCATATGCACACTCTTACACAATCCTATAGCACATTATGGTAGAAAATAGTTATTATCATCATTAATAATTTAAGAAATTTAATTTCAATAAAACTAAATTCTAATTACCAAAACTAAATTAAATAATGATCAGTCACATAGTTGCGGAAACTCTTTAAAAGATAAATAAATTAAATTTAAATCAATCATTGATCAAATATAACTAAGAAATAATATGAGCTACTATCATGTCACACATTGTGCTTATACATATTACTTATTTCAGTTACTCTACGTACAAATTACATTCTTAATTTAATTAATTTCAGTGTGTAAAACATCTTATATATAATTGAACAATTCTTCATGATAAATAACTAATCAAGAAATTAAACCAATTGTTTCTCCTTAAAATAAAAAATACATATACATCAAGCATGCTACGATCTCTTTCATTTCCTTAAGTTTCTCCGCGTGCACCTCTTTTTTATTTTATATTTTTAATAGATGCATGTTGTCCTATTGTTAATTAATTACTATGCTAATGAGAAAAATACTAGAATCATAGTAAATTAATATATGGTAATATCATATTGATATTTAATATCAAATGTTTATAAGATAATTATCATGATCAATGAAAAATAATAAGAATTGAAAAATTTACATGGAATCACAAAATATTAAAGATGAAAAATTAAATATCGACATGATATATAAAATACCAGATGTATAAATAATATTTTTTATTGATAAATGTATATATTGTTCAATCTAGTTGGAATATTAAAAAGTTAACAAGTGACCAACTTCAACGGATAAGGATGCATCAAATTGATGAATGTACAATGCACAAAATTATGGTTGACTCTCATTGCGGTAAACCATAAAAAAAGTCAAACTTGATGAAACTTGAGTAATACGCGCGTGCATGATTTTGATTCCTTCATTTATTTATTTATTTATTTATTTATTTATGAGTATCGCTAGAGGTACAACAAAAAAAATTCGGCCAAAACAGTCAATAAATAAGAATTTGAGTCACAATCACCAGACTCATTAAAATATACTCATGATTAAAATGTTATTTGAGTCATAAAATGTTAAATGAGTTTTGTTTGTTGTTTTGGCTGAAAAAATGTTGTTCCCCAAGATTTTTTATATATTTATTTTTACATCTTTTTGTCTTGTGGGGTTGAGAATCTAATAGTATTGGCCTTGATTAATAATAGGGGCATTCAGATATATATCTGACCTAGCTTTATATTATTCGTGAAGGTAATATAAATATAGGTAATATTACTAAAATTAGATGTTTATGGAACATTTATTAATATCGATAAATAAAATTAAAGGATAAGAGAATAAATATTAGTGCGGTGTATAAAATTATGAATGTATAAATAGTATTTTATTGAGAAGTCACGGTATACAAAGAAGTCATAATTGCTTGATCGTTGAGGGCACCTTTGAGCCAAATAATACAACTATATAGTGAGAGACTAGGTAAAGTTATAAATACTTGGCCCTTGTCATTCTCCAAAGGATACTTTTGCTTAGTGAAGCAAAATAGCGCTCTCAAAAGAGTAGGGGTGTTCATGATTTTTGAAGTTCAAATCATGAATTTTGATCCGATATAATTTATTGGAGTAATTTAATAATTAATTTCTAGTGTGCCATATATGTCAATTAATTAAGAAGCTCTCACAACCTTTTCTTTTTTTTTCATTCATAAGTATAAGTATAGAATTCAATAAACCTCGATGAAGAACATCTAATAATAAAAGTTTAGAAGATCATGTACCCTAATAAATCATTTCTTATCACATTTTGTCATGAAACCATCTCACCTAAAAGTTTAAGCTGTTAGGTTGAGGTCCATTAATGATTTTATATTCTATCACACCCCCTCACACGAATGTCTCTTTTTTGGGCTTGAAGCGTGAATAGTGCATGACCAATCAAGTCTTATGCTTAGTTTTTCATTATTTTAATTTTTATCAGAATTGGGGTTTGAACCCCAGACAACTTGGTCAGAAGGCTCTAATATCATGATATGGAACCATTTCACCTAAAATTTTAACTTATTAAGGCCCATTAATGGATTTATTCACGCTAAATTTAATGCAGGATCGAGTTGAGAAAAATAAGGCCTTAAATACATAAATTTGTTCTATTGTCACTCCGAACCTTCTTAACAAGTTTTCCATATTTTCGTTCCACAATAGCTAAAAATTCTATTAAATGAATAGAATTCGAAGATGTTCCGGTGCATAAATAGGGGCTTATGTCAAATTAATAGTTCATAAAATATTATTTATGAATAAAAAGTAATAAATGTTTATTCATCATAGAAAATTGGGCAAAAATATAAAATAATAATCTAAACCTTTAAAATACAATGAAAGTTTATTGGTTCTTTTTAACAATATCATCACTTCAATAATACTAATATTCAGAAAACATAACATGTTGTGTGTGTAATAATTGTAATATATATATATATATATATATCCATAATAATTAACCAAACAACAGATTGAATTCATTGATTCGTTCATTGTATGGTAAGAAAGCAACAAAAAACCATAGAGATTTTATATGAAGCATTAATTGGATGGACCACAAGCGACATTACACGATATTGATTGAGACTGTGCACTTCTTCAGGTTCAATTTATGACATTATATATTCAACTATTATTCAACATGTGTTATATATTATACGTAATTTTTATTACGTGTGATACGTGACACACACTAAGTACCACACATATCACATTAATTGAATGTATTTATATTGTACAGCAATGATTTTCATATATATATATATATATATATATATATATATATATATATATTGTGGCATAAATAGATTTGTTGATTCATTATTTCATATCAATCACAAAACTTCAATTTGATGTTCGAAATTCGAACAATCATGCGGCCGCGTCCACAGTTTGATAAATTGACACTTGCTCAACTTGTGGCATCAAAAATCTCTTACAAGATCCAAAAAAACCATGAAAATAATAAAAGCAGCATCATACAAATTGCACACAACGATCTTTTCGCTTTTTTTTTTTTAATTTTTTATATTGCCCTATATTTTATGAATTAAATTTTGAGTTTAATTTTGATACATTGACAGTGCAAATGTATTTTACATTGTCGTCCAATCAAATTATTCCGTTTGTATGACTTTTCAAGTAATGAGAGAGAAAAAACACAATAACAACTGACGTGACAATACTGTGTAAAAAAAATAGTACACTACCCGTGAATAAAAATTAAATTCTTAAATTTTTCACACTTTTTTAAATTTAATTTATAACCCTTGGCTGATTGTGAATTAATTGAATTTCATCAAAGTATAATAATAACCGATTAGATTAAAAATGAATAATATAAGAAATTAATTACCATATGCAGACAATATATATAAAGTTATTGTCAATAAGAATTTGATAACTCAATATCTTTTGCAATTTTTTAAATTTAAATTTTCCATCGTCTCATAATAAAATCTCATGATAATTGTTTGTTAGATGATATAGAAAGTTATTTTATATTCTGTGAATAAAAATTTAAAATAATTATAAATTATCAACAAAAAAACTCATTATAATAATTTTCTACCATAACTTAACATAATATTATATTTCTCAATTTTATATTTTTAGTAAATGTAAATTAATCTCAATAATTATACTCATATAAAATAATTATGCTATGACAATTATTCATTGTGATTTGTCATTTTAGAGAAATTTTATTGATCATAATGGGCATGATGAGAGATATAATTGATCATAACAATTTCCAATACAACTTCAAATAATTTTGATTTCCATACTATAGATATTATTTGTGGCCCGTAGGAGAACTTTCTAAGACATGGCCAATAACAAATTCACCTCATCACCTCACAAAAATAGCACATTCCAATGTATGTATGTGATAATTATATATATATATATATATATGAAATTAAGAGAATCCAATTCTAAAACTTGAATGAATGATTGAAATTGATTAGCCAACAAGCACATTAGATGCCAAGGTGGTGGGGCATGGCTAGCTAGTCTATGCATGAAGGTTTTTAGGAAAAATTCTTTCACTTTCATGTGCTATATATATATATAATTTAAATATAAGGATATTTATATTTTAAAATAATTAATGATTTATATGAAAAAATAAATTAGAGCGATGAGTGATTATGATATTTTTAAAGTATAGATAAAATATACAAGTAGATATTTTTGGGTTCCTAGCTAAAACCAATTAACCATTAATTCCTATGTTAGATGAACTTGAAAAATTAAAACGGGGGAGTGTGGTTGAGCAGTAGGGCTTCATCTTCCCTTAATCAAGTGTCGAGGGTTCGATCCTTGCCTTGGGTATAAAAAAAACTTTAAAACTCTGGGCCAATTATCCCACCGTTCAAGGTGTCTACAAGCCAACGAAAAATTAATCATTGTCGAGGGTTCGATCCTCAGAGATGGATAGATTCCATAATAATGAAGTTGGGAAAGTCAATTAAATGAACAAGTTGGAATTAAATGAACAAGTTGGAAAAGAAAAGATATAAAGTAGTGCAAGTGGAAGAATAAGAGTCAAAGCTCCAAAACAAGACCAAATTCATACCACCTTCTTCCATTTTCCATTTTCCATTTTCATTTGACTCACCCAACCTCCATATAGGACCTACATGTTGTCAAGGGCTTAGTCTTCAGTCTTTGTTACATACAATCATAAGGTTATAAAAAGTGCACCAATTCATTTACCAATTTAATTTTATGAATCTGTCCAATAATTCCAACTAAAATAATAAATGTATATATATATATAATTTATTATTATAATTGAAATATCATATTCTATATATATGATATAATAAAAATTTATCATATATTATTATGAAAATATTTCTGTGGTAGCTTCAGCAATGAATCGCCGACTTTAATTTTTCTGCTGGCGCTATTCGTGGCGGTGGTCACTTCAACTCCTCAATTCCAACCACTTGCCCTGGCTAACATAATATTTATTTATTTTTCAGATAGAAAAAGATGTATATTATTATACATATAATTTTATATTTTTGTACAAATATCAATGTTTTATTCTCAACTATTCCTTTCTGTTTCACTTTTCAATTAAAACGTTTTCAAATTTTAACAATGATTCCTTCTTGTTTCACAAAACATACATTTTTTTGTATTCAGCAATGATTGATAAAATTGAGAGAAGTATCATTAAAATTTACTACTATAATATGCATATATTGTTACTCACTCACTTTGTCTCCTATTCCTAATATTTAATTACTAAAAATATAACATGAAATATTTTTATAATAATATATTGAATACTCAAATAAATATATATTAGTATATATCTTAAGATCACATTAATAGTAAATATTTTATTTGAACCTTCAAATACAAAATAATTTCTCAAGATATAAAAATAATAATATACTCCCTCAAAATATATGAAAATAACAATATAATCCTTTAAGATTAAAATTTTAGGACAACATGATCCCTTAAAATTAAAAATTTATAATAAGTTGAGACCATATTATCTTAAATTTTTAGTCTTGAAAATCATATTATCTTGAAGGATTATTTTGTCATCATATAAAATTTTGAGAAATCACATTATTATTATTATCATATCTATTAAAAATATTTTATCTTTTATATTAATCTTAATAGACCAAATAACAGTGTACTTACTCAAAGAGAAATATTATGTGTACAATGAAAATTATACAATATTTATACAACAATCATATCTATCATTAAATTATATTAGTTTATAAATTTATATTACAATCCAACAATAATATATAATTATTGTATAAATATTAGACAATTTTCATTGTATTTATAACGCTACTAAAATATTAACAAAAATAGATCATGTACTTAAAAAAAAGTGGAGGCACAAGAGCCAAGGGGCACTAACACGAATCAAAGGAAATACATAGGTGTCAAAAAATATGTGGAAGATGCTGATTTTGACGGTCCTAGTATCCTAACTTATGATGCAACCAATTTTCCTTTTTCTTTTTCTTTTTTATTTTAATATTAAATTTTCTTACTTGTTCCTTCTCCCTTGCCTATATATACACCCTTCTTCTACTTGTTCCCTCAACACATCATAACCTTATTAGGGAAAGGTTAAGGAATAGTCCAAGTTTGTGGAAAAAAACTTGTTTTTTTCTCTCTTAATTCATTGATTCAATTCAACCACAAGAATCACTTTCAAGAAACAAGCTTTTTTTCCATAACTCTAGCTTCAACCTTTTCCCTCTATAGATTTCAATTCTGATAATCAATCAAAAAAAGAAGAAGACATTTTTGAATCACCAAAATATGGCACGCACTTTCTCTAATGTTAAGGTTCTCTCCTCTTTCCTTGTTGATGGATTCTCTAGCCCTCTTACAAGGTACCATAATGTTGTTTTGAATTTTGTCATATTCTTTTAATCTCCTTTGTTTTTTGCTCTGTTCTTCTATGTTGTTTCCTCTGCTTTTTGTTCTGTTTTTCTTCTTTGTGAGTGGATACCTTAGTTTATTTTACTCTATTCTTGTTCTAATGCTTATCAAATTAAGACAATAAGCACTTTGAGTTTGAAGTCGAATCAACAATTTAATGAAAAGATTATTTCATATTACAATAAGTTTTCTTCTTTTCTTTTGACTGAATAAACTCTTTTAACCAGTAAGGCGCAGTAATGTTGATCATACAACAGAAATACATTCAACTAATATTTAACGTGTGCATTGGATGCTAGTTAGACGTATTTTTATTGTACGATCAACATTATTTCTCTTTTAACTATCAACATATATTTTCTTATGGCAACTCTTTGTTTCATTAAGGTTGTGTTTGATGAGAAATTTAGTGGATGAGTTTAATTTATAAAATTACTTCTTAAACTTATCTGTGTATTTTTTTTTTAATCTTATCCTCATACCAAACATATTCTAAATAATGATATTTCCTAAGAGAACATTGAAGGATAGAATCAATAAAACAAAACATCAATCATAAGGTTTAAATAGAAACTTAACTTGACAATATATGTCCTGATCAATCCAAAACAAATGAGTTCTTTTTATTATAATAATAAACAATACTGAGAATTGCTCAATAATAATATCATAATATAATTATAAAATAAAAATAATATCATAATATAATATAATACATGATAGTAGTAGAATTATCGATTAACTTTAATTATGATATACTGACATCGTAAAATAATTAAATTTAAAACTTTTATTAATATATCAATACATTATTTAACAGACGTGGATATTCTGCAACGGCACAAAGTGCTACAATAAGAGGAGGAAAAGCTTCAATGAGCAACAAAATGGCATCACCAAAATCAATTGAAGACAAAGTTGGAGCTTCTGAGAAAGTTTCATGGGTTCCTGACCCAAAAACTGGTTACTATAAACCAGAGAACATCAAGGAAATTGATGTAGCTGAGCTTAGAGCAACACTTTTAAACAAAAAATTCAGCCATTAATAAGTATTTTTGTGTTTATCACCGTACTTTCGATAATTGGATAGTATTCAAATATACTTGATGTGGCAGATTTTTATTGGAGTACTATTATAATTAAATCCAATCAATTCAGTCAACTATTTAAATTTGACATGATATGCGTTATAATTGGTACTCAGTATGCATATCAAAATTGAATTATTGGCCGGATTGATTGATTTTTAGTTGTATACCAACAATTATTATCTTTATTAGCACCTAGTAATATATGGTCTTGGTGTGATTTGAATATCTCTCTCTTGAGAGATTCACATAATAACCTTAGGGGATTGGTGAGATTAATTTTCAGATGTGATCCATGGAATGGTTAATTAGGAAGAGGTTATGGTATTGATACCAATTTAGTATGTATTTGGGTACATCTAGTTAATTAATTAACAGATTGAGTCTCATTAGTTTTATTCATGCTACTTGTTAATTTTGAGACTCATAAGTTTTGCTGTTATGTGTATTTAAATATAAAGTATTAAATTTGTATTTTTGCTTCTCTGTCCTACTATGGAATATATGTGATATCATATATATAGTTAACATTTATCATTTCTATCCCAATTTTTTTAGTCTTTATCTATCCTTTATAATGTTGTAATATAATTTTCATCAAATACCTATAATGATTATTGAGAAATATTTTATGGGAATAAGTCTGTCTAATAGAATTTAAAAATTCGACCATTCATATTTTAAAAATGATAAATTTAATAATTTATACATATTTTTATACCTAAAAAAAATCTAAGGACATATATATAGAAGGATCAATATGTTCTACTTTTTTAATATATGAGAGATTAATGAGAAACTTATAATTCAATACTAAAAATAAATATCATACAACTGTTATAATTATTTATATGTATACTTCAAATTAAAATAAAAGGGTATAAAATCTTGTGCAAATAAATCTTGTCGTAGGATTATTGTTGACCCATAATCCTAATTAGCTATAAGTTAATTCAATAATTCACTTTCGTAGTTTAGTTTTTTGAGTCAACAAACATATTTAATATTTTATGGCCCAAATAACACTTTTAATTATGAGTATATTTTTAATAGGCTAGGTGATTGTAGCTCAAATTTCTATTTATTTACTGTTTTGACTAATTTTTTATTGTGCCTCTAGCAATGTTCAAATACAAAATGTGTTAAATTTGTATAAGTGCTTCCCTAAACACAACATAATTTTTCACCGTTCCTAATTTTTCAGTCATGTTCCATCCCTTATATTGTGGCAATGTAATTTTAATGTCTGGATTAAACACAAAATGTCACATTTTATTAGTTAAGGTTTATCGTACAATAGAAATAAATTATAGCACACATTACGTATTATGTATATCACACATTAAATATTAGTTGACATATTTCTATTATACTACGTACATTATTACGATTAATTTTGTGGTTACGAATGTTTTGATCGATCTCAATTCCCATTTGTTAAAGTTGATCGATGACCCGTGATGAGAGTCACATTCGTATAAAATTATATGGACCATGAAATTATATTATAAATTAAAATTGTAACCACAAGTACATGAAGATCACGAGCATTTTCTTCTTTGCCTCAGCTTTTTCCCCTTTTCCTTCACAGCCACACGGGCGATCACAAAGAAGTTAATTTAGATACCAATAAAATTATTTGAAACCCTAAAAAAGTTAAGAGCAATCATATATGTATATTAAAAGATCACTTAAATTTTTAATTTTATCTGGTATAATCTCTCGTATATTTGTGTCTGTTTTTTAACATATAATATTCTAAAATTGGAGTAAACATTAAAAATTGATAATTTTTTTTAATAAATTACTGTAATTCTATTCTCATTTCTATTATTTTTTTTATTTTATTAAGTTCTCATTTCTATTATGATTTCACACCAAATACTTAACAAAGTCAATTTTTTATTGACTTATTCACTCTACCGTCAAAATCAATAAAAATATCGGAGAACACAATATCCGGATATATAGATTTAAACAATAGGTTAATTGAGAATTACATAAGTGAATTAAATGACATATATACTAATAATATTTTAATAACAATTTTATGACCTCACTTAAAAGAAATGATTAAGAATAATATGGTATATATAGTATATGGTGCCTCAACTTCTGAAAAAATATGATTGGCACCTATATATACATATAATGGGTATGGCTATGGCGAATGACCAAGTTCTCTTAATTATCATTCATCCATATTTTTCTAATTTTATATAAACACAAGCAATAAAAAATGAAACAATAATTAATTAATAATTCAAAATTAATTGAGGGTTGTCTGTAGGGATGACAATGGGGATCCGGTCGTGGGGATATCTGTGGGGATCCCCGTATTTGGGGCCCCACAATTGGAGATTTTTTCCCTGTGGGGATGGGGATGAGGTAAAAGTCCCCCGAGGAGAATTTGGGGATGGGGATGGGGAGTATGCTCCCCACTCCGTGGAGATCCCCGCCCCAATTATATTTTTTATCTCATAAGACCCCCTTATACATGGGCTGGTGGAGGCAAGATGCAAGGTTCACCAAACTTCTCATACCCATCACAAAGAGGACAAAATGGAATGTTTGATTTGTGAAAGTGAAAAGTGACAATAGAGAGCAAATTGACGAGATGTGTTTTTTTCTTTTCTTTTCTTTGCAATGAAGAGATTTAGACGTATCGAAGGATATATATATATATATATATATATATATATATATATATATATCGTAAAATGCATTTAAATCCAGTAGTTTACCTCAATCATGTCATCATTGGATGACTACAATTTCTCCAAGTATAATAGCGCAAAATGCATTGACTGATGTATGACCCCAGGAGAACACTTGACTTCATTTCCTCTTTTAAAACTACAATAAAAAAAATTATTAAGATACAAATTGAAGAAGAGGATGAAGAGAAGAAAGAGCAAATACCAAATAAGTAAAATAGGATAAAGAAAGAAGAAGGGTGAAAGACTGATGAAAGGTGAATACCTGGTACATCTATGCAATAAGCTCCAATGGCATACGCCATTGATAGTATCTCATGAAGTTGGGATGTGCTCTAATACGGGAGGCGATGTAACTCATCATCATGTTGGATATCATTGGTAAGTATTGACCCAAATGTGCACATGTCTTCCATATTATCCCGTAGAACCACCTTAGACATGGACTGGTGGAGACAAGATGCAAGGTTCACAAAACTTCTCATAGCCATCACAGAGAGGACAAAATGGAATGTTTGATGTGCGAAGATGAAAAATGGCAATGGAAAGCAAAAATGACGAGAGGTGTTTGTTTTCTTTACCTCAACATTGGGTGACTCCGATTTCTCCAAGCATAATAGTGCAAAATGCATTGACTAATGTATGACCCTCAGGAGAACACGTGACTCTATCACCTCTTTTGAAACTACAATAAAAAAAATTATTAAGGTTCAGATTGAAGAAGAGGGAGAAAAGAAGAAAGAGCAAAGAGCAAAGACCAAATAAGTAAAATAGGAGAAAAAAAGAAGAAGAGTGAAAAACTGATGAAGGGTGAATACCCGGTGCATCTATGCAATAAGCTCCAATGGCATACACCACTAATACTATCCCATGAAGTTGAGATGTGCTCCAATACGAGAGGCGATGTAATTCTCCATCATGTTGGATGTCATTGGTAAGTATTGACCCAAATGTGCACATGCCTTCCATATTATCCCGTAGAACCACCTTAGACATGGGCTGGTGGAGGCAAGATGCAAGGTTCACCAAACTTCTCATAGCCATCACAAAGAGGACAAAATGGAATGTTTGATGTGTGAAAGTGAAAAGTGACAATAGAGAGCAAAAATGACGAGAGGTGTTTTTTTTTTCTTTTCTTTGTAATGAAGAGGTTTAAAATGCATTTAAATCCAGTAGTTTACCTCGATCATGTTATCATTGTGTGACTCCAATTTCTCCAAGTATAATAGCGCAAAATGCATTGACTGATGTATGACCCCAAGAGAACACTTGATTCCATCTCCTCTTTTAAAACTACAATAAAAAATTACTAAGATACATATTGAAGAAGAGGGCGAAGAGAAGAAAGAGCAAATACCAAATAAGTAAAATAGGATAAGGTGAATACTGATGAAAGGTGAATACCTAGTACATCTATGCAATAAGCTCCAATAGCATACGCCATTGATAGTTTCCCATGAAGTTGGGATGTGCTCCAATACGGGAGGCGATGTAACTCATCATCATGTTGGATGCCATTGGTAAGTATTGACCCAAATGTGCACATGCCTTCCATATTATTCCGTAGAACCACCTTAGACATGGGCTGGTGGAGGCAAGATGCAAGGTTCATCAAACTTCTCATAGCCATCACTGAGAGGACAAAATGAAATGCTTGATGTGTGAAGGTGAAAAGTGACAATAGAGAGCAAAAATGACGAGAGGTGTTTATTTCCTATTGTATCTTCAAGTCTTGTCACCATTTCTATTGTGAAGGGACCACCAAGAAACCTTTGTTCAAAATAAAGGAGTACTTCCTCTAAAAAGACATGAACCCTTCTCCTGACTTGAAGAGAATTTAAGTTTTCAGAAAAAATGAGTGGTGTAGTTGAACATCATGAACAATTTATCTACATCTCTCCTGTCTAATTTGTTCCCTGCTTTATCTACTAAGGCTGAACAGACCTCATCTGTGGTGAACACAGAGTGCGTTAAGGGTACCTAAGATTCTCATAACACACTCGCAGGAGTGATTTACTTCTTCAATTCTTTCCAGTAAATCTTGTTTTGTAGATTCATCAATCTTTCTAGCAGAAGAATTTTTTTTCCATAGATTTATTGCTTCACTATGGTGAAATTGAGATAGTTTAATCAACTATGTTGTGCATCCACTCAGTGGATTCCGGAAAGATATGATTCAAAAGTTGCTCCACTCAGCATTCTTCCCGGAAAGGAGACATAAAACATGATGTGAAAAACCCGGGTCTACTAGGGAGATTTCTCTTCGACTCTCTGGTACCAATGCTATTTCTTCACCACATATATTACCAAGTAATTTTAGGCCGTGTTTTAGCAATGAAGCGGAGCATGCTACATGTTTCAATCTTTTAGTTCAATTGTGCTCAAAACCCTCCACAAGAAATTTTACCACATGAGCACTTGCATTTCTTAATAAGACTCTGTTGTCACCCCTCACTCAACATGTACCTGACTAACTCCAAAAAATGGTCCAAAACATACAAAACTTGCTTATCAAAGCTTCTCTTGGTCATTGTATCCATTAAACTATAAGGTTTTTCGATTTTAAATAGAGAATCAAGAGAACATAGAAACAAATGTATGAACAACAGAGTGAATGAGTCACACTCCTTAGACTTATTCGTGGGTACACATGAGTAACCTCAATACAAAGGACAATCTTCTTTGTATTGGGTCCATATCAATCACATTGTTCTCCCTATACTCAGTTAGTATGCTGGCTATGAAAGCTATCCTAGGGATTGAGTTTAGATGTTCAGACGCCATGTACGTTGAATAATGGTGAACACAACCACTCTTTAGACCCAAAAAATAGTTCACCCCCAATTCCCAAACTATAAGGGTCAGCAAGTTGAACCATGGCTGCAAAGTTACTAATATCTATTTGCAGCGTGACCCGTTCAGTTACAGCATACTTATGCAGTGATATTTCCAGGAGTTTAGTGAGTTTCTGTTTAAATGATAGGGAGAAAGAAAGAAACCGGGAAAAAATCAATCATATACAATATTCAGTTGAGTCATACATACATACATACATACACATACATACACACACACATACATACATACATACATACATACATACACACATACATACATACACACATACATACATATCGTAAAATGCATTTAAGTCCAGTAGTTTACCTCAATCATGGCATCATTGGGTAACTCTAATTTCTCCAAGCATAATAGCGCAAAATGCACTGACTGATGTATGATCTCAGGAGAACACGTGACTTCATCTCCTCTTTTAAAACTACAATAAAAAAATTATTAAGATTCAGATTGAAGAAGAAGAAGAAGAAAAGAAAAAGCAAAGATCAAATAAGTAAAATAGGATAAAAAAAAGAAGAAGGGTGAAAGACTGATGAAGGGTGCATGCCTGGTACATCTATGCAATAAGCTCCAATGGCATACGTCATAGATATTATCCTATGAAGTTTGGATGTGCTCCAATACTGGTGGCGATGTAACTTCCCATCATGTTGGATGTCATTGGTAAGTATTGACCCAAATATGCACATGTCTTCTATATTATCCCGTAGAACCACTTTAGACATAGGCTGGTGGAGGCAAAAAGCAAGGTTGACCAAGCTTTTCATAGCCATTAGAGAGAAAAAGGTATATGAAAGGTTGTATACGGAGAGACAGCCATGAGACCTGCTGATGTTTCCCGAAAGACAAACATAATCAACTATGTTGTGCATCCACTTAATGGATTCCGGAAACATATGATTCAAAAGTTGTTCCACCGAGCGTTCTTCCAGGAAAGGAGACAGTAAAGCATGATGTGAAAAACCCGGGTCTACTAGTGAGATTTCTCTTCGACTCTCTGGTTCCAATGCTATTTGCCTATTTCTTCACCACACATATTACCAAGTAATTCTAGGCCGTATTTTAACAATGAAGCGGAGCATGCTACAGTTTCAATCTTTCAGTCCAATTGTGCTCAAAAGCCTGCACAATAAATCTTACCACATGACCACTTACATTTCTAAATAAGACTCTGTTGTCACCCCTTACTCAACATGTACCTGACTAACTCAAAAAAAATGGTCCAAAACATCCAAAACTTGTCTCTCAATGCTTCTCTTAGTCATTGTATCTATAAAGTTATAAGGTTTTTCAATTTTAAATAGAAAAGCAAGAGGGCATAGAAACAAATGTATGAACAACAGTGTGAATGAGTCACACTCCTTAGACTCATTCGTGGGTACACATATGAGTAACCTCAATACAAAGGACAATTTTCTTTGTATTGGGTCCATATCAATCACATTGTTCCCCATATACTCAGTTAGTATGCTGGCTATGAAAGCTATCCTATGGATTGAGTTTAGATGTTCAGACGTCATGCACGTTGAATAATGGTGAACACAACCACTCTTTAGAGACACAGAAAATAGTGCACCCCTAATTCCCAAACTATAAGGGTCAGCAAGTTGAACCATGACTACAAAGTTACTAATCTCTATTTGCAGCATGGCCCATTCAGTTATAGCATACTTATGCAGTGATATTTCCAGGAGTTTAGTGAGTTTCTGTTTAAATGATAGGGAGAAAGAAAGAAATCGGGAAAAAATCAATCATATACAATACTCAATTGCCTACATACATACATACATACATACATACATACACACACACATATACAGACACACACACACATACATACACACACATACATACATACATACATATATATCGTAAAATGCATTTAAGTCCAGTAGTTTACCTCAATCATGGCATCATTGGGTGACTCTAATTTCTCCAAGCATAATAGCGCAAAATGCACTGACTGATGTATTATTTCAGGAGAACACGTGACTTCATCTCCTATTTTAAAACTACAATAAAAAATTATTAAGATTCAGATTGAAGAAGAAGAAGAAAAGAAAAAACAACGATCAAATAAGTAAAATAGGATAAAAAAAGAAGGGTGAAAGACTGATGAAGGGTAAATACCTGGTACATTTATGCAATAAGCTCCAATGGCATACGTCATAGATATTATCCCATGAAGTTGTGATGTGCTCCAATACTGGTGGCGATGTAATTTCCTATCATGTTGGATGTCATTGGTAAGTATTGACCCAAATATGCACATGCCTTCCATATTATCCCATAGAACCACTTTAGACATAGGCTGGTGGAGGCAAAAAGCAAGGTTGACCAAGCTTTTCATAGCCATTAGAGAGAAAAAAAAAATGGAATGTTTGATTTGTGAAGGTGAAGTAGACTAATAGTTAGTGAAAAATGACAACAGAGAGCAAAAATGACGCGAGATGTTTATTTTCTTTCTTTTCTTTGTAATGAAAATATTTAGACGTATCAAAGGTATATGAAAGGTTGTATACGGAGAGACAACCATGAGACCTGCTAATGTTCCCCAAAAGACAAACATAATCAACTATGTTGTGCATCCACTTAGTGGATTCCGGAAACATATGATTCAAAAGTTGCTCCACGGAGCTTTCTTCCAGGAAAGGAGACAGTAAAGCATGATGTGGAAAACCCGAGTCTACTAGGGAGATTTCTCTTTGACTCTCTGGTTCAATACTATTTCTAGGGATGGCAATGGGGATCCGGTTGTGGGGATATATGTGGGGATCCCCGTATTTGGGGCCCCACAATTGGGGATTTTTTTCCCGTGGGGATGGGGATAGGGTAAAAGTCCCCCCGAGGGGAATTTGGGGATGGGGAGTATGCTCCCCGCCCCGATAATATTTTTTATAATATTTTTTGTATAGTATATAATTATTCATTAACAAACTTATACTCTAATCGTAATTCACTCAACATTTCATGATTCTCTCCCTTTATCTTCCCTCTCACTTTTCATTCTCACCCACCAAGTTGTTTCATGATTTTCTCCTTCATTCTCTTATCTATGCTTATCTTATTTCCCTCCCTATACTCACCACTCATCTTCACTTATCAAGTCATCGCCCCCACTCTTCCATTTACCTCGCTCACTGTTATCATTCACTCATTTTGTATTATGTTGATATTTTTATTTAGATTTTGATAATTTTTCAAAGTTTTTTTTTTCAATTTTCAATTCCCCGTTTGGGGCTCCGCGGGGAATGGGGATCCGTGGAGATCAAGGATGGGGGAAATTTTCTCCCCGAGGCGGGGATTGGGGATGGGGACAGGGATCTTTTTTATTGTGTGGGGCGGGAATGGGGATACTACTCCCCGCACATTCTCCGCCCCGTTGCCATCCCTAGTTGTCTGAAGAGCAAGCAACATCCAACCTTAGTTTATTTCCATTATATATATCATCTAGGTGGCAGTGATGATAATGTATATGTTTATTTTAATTATTTAATTGGTTCACATTATTTTATAAATTTAAGTGTAAAAGAATATGTAAACTATATTATTTTATTCCATAACTAATTATCTTCAACTATATTCTCCAACAAAATAGATTCAAGCCAAAAGTAGATATATAATATCGTGAAAATTCTCTGGTTGACAAATCCTATAAGAAAAATATTATTTCTTTAAAAAATATTATTTATACACTCCTCTTTTAGATTATCCAATAATACAATAAATATGAGATTTTATTTTTTAATTAACAGAAACAAAACATATATCTAAAAGTATCTAAAAAAAAAACATATATATTCTTGCTTTCTTCCCTAAAAGTATATATATACTTGACCCGTATTATTTGTGTTATACAATTTGACACCGTGAATTATGAGTTTCACAAACATGGACACCTAAAGATGAATTGAATCAAGAGTTAACACAATAAAATTTTTGTATAGTTTAATTAAAAAGTTTATAGTATTGTTCTGCACATTTTGAAAAAGCAGAGTCTAAAGTGCACAAAATATACAAGTATGGAGAAAATGTATTTCTCCCTTAATTTTATTGACCTAGTATGTATGTCAAAAGGAGTTAAGAGTGTATCAAAATTGAAAAATTATCAAAAAAAAAAAAAAAAAAGAGTGTATCAAAATTAGCGTGAAGGTTGATTTAATTGTTTTTGTTTATTTCTTTCTTCACACAAGACATATTATACGATAACAAATGTGATAAATTTTTATGTCTCTGTCTATCATATAATAATTCTTTTTGTTGCATATGATATCCGTAGTTTCGTCCCGATTAATTCGTTATCTCGTGTCGAGTACATGCGAATGACAAATGAGATTTTCAGTAAAGATTTTTTCCATCCACAAGACTCGATCCTAAGATCTTGCTTGAGGGACAACAAGTCATATCTATAGTATAAAAATAACCGTGATTTCCAATAACTTAAAAATAAAATTGCAAAAAATGAAAACAATCTCATAACATAGTAGAATATCCATTAATTAACTTAGTATTCATTGAAGAACAATAATTCAAACCTATAGCTCTTATTATGAATATATATTATTTATCAGCATAGTATTTATGCATCTAGGTGGAGAGAAGAAGGGTCTCCTTCATGCTTCTGATCCTTTATAATGCTCACAACATCCTTCTTCACAACAACAATACCAACACTGAGGTTGTGGCGTATAAGACACAGTGCAACACTCACAACCTAATTCATAGAAATAAAAACATGTCAATTCAAAATATATGAATTTGAATTAATTTTTTTAGTTTATTCAAATAAAATATAGATTAATCCATATCAATCACTGATATGATATATCATTATATTATTTAATACACTGTCAACCAATCACATGTATTAATTTTGTGAGATTTTTTAGTTACTGAGTGGTTGTGTTAAAATTTTTTACTGATATATCAATGCATGATTAGATATCTATGCTAAGTTAATTTATATTAACAGCGAATTACAATTAAACTCAATAAAATGTCAATGATATTAGAAAATTGGTTGAAGGAATATATGAAAAACCCCAATACATGAAGGACTTAAAGATCTTACCTTGATTACACCTAGGAACAGGATATTGTGCCAAATTTGTTGGTGTTGGAGTCTTTAAACTTACTTTGCTTGAAATTGCATTTGCAGAAACAATTGTTAGTGCCAAAAGCAAAAAGCATGAGAATGCCATTAACAAAGCTTCTTTCTTCACCATTTTCTTTCTCTGAGGCTTTCTCTGTTTTCTTAATCTTTTAATTTTTCTTTTATTGTGGAACTTTTGGTGTTTATAAAAATATTGTTAGTAGTGTACTAGTGTTATATTCATTTGCTCAAATATAGAGTTATAAATTATGAATAATGGGGTGTCTTCAATTAGTCAATTATTGACTTTAATGTTTGTTGACTGTAATTTGCAAATCATTATTATCTCATATTATGATTATTGTTTTTTTTAATAGTTATAACTTTTAAAGAAAATTAATTCTTTGACTCGTTTAATTGAATCAAAATGACCATTTAATTTTGTTCTTAATCAAGCTAAGTGATGATGACTATTTCAATAGTTTCACACAATTTTCACTAGAAAAATTTTCTCTCTCTTAATAACTAATAAGTCAACTTTAAACACAAATATCATGTGATGGAACTATTTTAGTCTTATTTAAAAAATGATAAAATATTAGACTTGAAATACAAAAAAATAAATTTTCTCAAAATAAGCTCTTGTGTGTATTACTTTCAAATGAAAAAAATTGATAAGTATTTGTATTAACAAATCAATGTTTCTACATTTGTTTTCATTTTTGGTCCTGAGAAAATAGTTATTTTTTGGGGATATGTAAGAAAAGAGGCTTTGCCATTTCTCTTCTACTTAACTTCATAGCAAACTTGGGCCAATTATGCCTAAAACTAACGACACATTGTACTATGAATCTGCAACCTTAATATTTGAAGACCAATTTTGTCAAAAAAAGAATAATAAATTAAAAAATTGAAAGATTCTTAGATGCACTAAAAGCTAAAGATTCATTCATTCAACATCACTTATTTTTAGAGACATCAGTACAAAATACTCATTTTAAATAATTATTTTTAATGCATATTTAAAACTTAACCTCCTCTCTCGTCATTGAGCTATTTAACTGTATTAGAAAATAAACAACACTAAGCAAATAATTTTTTTTTCTCTAAGCGCACTCAATAATTTTTATAAAAGAATTGAAGAGCAATCAAGCCATACTCGTAAATACCTACCATTCCTACCGAACTATAAAACCAGAAAATGTCATCAAATTACTTGGTTGCGAAAAATGACAAATCATAATTGCTTCGACGTAGTGATATTGTACCTTATGACTATTGTTTTACTCTGCATTTGATATTGCATGTCCTTGTGTAATTCCAATCACAGACCACTACTAATTTATTGGTGCACAAAAAGCTCTCCTCAAAGTAGGTATCAGAGGAAATTGTAGAACCAACAATTAAGAAAAGTAGAGCCATCAGCACAGTAGAGCATATCACAGTAGCCCCATCAGCACTACGCCACTAACTAATACCATTAATTTGCCTCTCTCCGTTACGGTTGCAGTCGCGATGAGAAAATGGCAATGTAACAACTGCAATTACTGTTGTTATCTGCAATTTGAAACCAAGGTTTTCAAGATTGTACACAAAGCAAAACTTTAACATTTTGCTGTTAAATTCTCTCTTTTTCATCGCATTTCTTCCAATTTGTATAGAGTAAGACAACAATGAAAAGGGCTTAGGTTTTAGATGCAGAACAGCAGAAGAATCACAAACTGTTATAAATCTCAGTTCCAATAGTAATGGGGAACAACACCTTCAAAATTCTAGCTATTCATGACACACTACAAAAGCCCTTCTAGAGTTAATCATAACATAGAACGTATAAACTATGAGAAATGTTATTTGAACGAACAAAATTTTTCACGGTCTGTGTCAACGAACACTATCCATCATTGAATGATATTTCAGTTCACATCTCATCTCATTCAATAGTAGATGAATTCAATAGTTGATTGAGTGTTCATCGGCATGAAGTCCCACAAAAAATCACACAAAATAACATAACTCAAAATATATAGGGAACAGCCAATTAAATGTAAGATATGAGAGAAAGTTGGTACTTAATCTAGGACTCAGGGTTAATTGTTCAATTTCTGTAACAAGAGCATCATTGCCCTGATTAAACTCAAACATCTTGTGCAACAGTTTGAAGGACCCTGAAATATTAATACCTCTACAACCAGCACACAATATTCCACTATCACATTACACCTTCAACATTATTACTAAAAATCCCTTCTCCATGAAGATGGAAATTCAATGAAAACCATACTGTTTCATGTAGCTACCTAGATAGATTCCTCTCTCCTCTTCAAACAAATGTAGTGGAGTTTATATCATATATATGCTAGGAATTGTAACATAACATAACAAAGCACAAGTACGAATTGAAAGAGTCTCGGTGTGCACCTCCTTACGAGTGAGCTCCTGCCTCAAAAGGATTAGTAATTGCAGCCGACAGCGAATACCTTGAACAATCAAAAAATAACAAAGCACAAGTTTTCCTAAACAAAATTATGCTTTGGGACTTGAAAGGGTCCAAAATCTAAAGTACACAACATACAATCACTAGCAACTAAAATCCACTTATAAAAATGCTAAACCTTTGAAACAAAAATAGTCCTTTTATTCCAGTAAAACAATGATTTTTACTAAATAGAATTCACAAACAAAAATCAGAATTGTTTTCAGAATCAGAATCTTCTGACCATCAATCTCCTCATAAAATTCACATACAAATTCTAGCTCTACAAAGCATTGTTCTTGTGAATTTATACCAATGAAATTGAAACTACCATGATACTATTCAACTCATCCAACACGAGAAAATCATATATAACAATGAAATTATGTTAAATTAAACAAAAATATCGAAGCATGTGAAAAAAAGGAACAAAAAAAAAAAAACTATACTTCACATTCTCTACGTTGACGAAACCGCTGGATTCCTCAATTTCAATTTCCTGACACGAAATTCATCATCGTCACCAACGCAGTCCAATCCGCAACCACACTGCGGCGAAACGAAGAAGTTATCGAGCGGGAACGAAGCAGAAGCGATTCCGACGGAGAATTCGAGATCGTCACCGTTACGAACGACCTCGACGATGTTGAGCCAAAGAAAGAGAACCTTAACGGTGACGCCTTTAAGCTCCGTTAACCTGTCTTTGAATATGATACCGCTAATGGTGGATTTGTAGCTGAGCTGGTACGAACCTTCGAGAGAGAAACTGCACGAACCATTGAGGAACGCGCGGAATTTTCCGGTTGATTCTTCGAGTTCGTATCCGGTTATGCCCTGAGGGAGGATGCCGGAGGGGAAGTTGTACGCGGCGAGAGCTTCGTATGCTGTCGGTTGTGCTACGGCGGTGGCGACGGCGGAGAAGAGGAGGAGGATGGCGGTGATCGGAGACATTGTTGTGGTTTGGGATTTTTATTTTTATTTTTTGAAAGCGAAAGGGATTTATGGGTAAAAGTAGAGAAGGGAAAAAAGGGAGAAAAGGGGATGAATAAAACGACAGCGTTTTAAAGGGTTTTCGGTGGATTTGCTGACGGGTGATGAGGACAGTTTGGTGAAGACCACGTGGTGTTGGTTAAGAGTTGCCACGTAGCTATGTCAAGGATCAAAGAAGAGTTTACATATTTTTGTGATTAAGCTTTTATTTATTTCTTGAATCAATTAAATTATATTAATATTTATGTGGTAGGTTAAGAGTTGTACAGATCTTTTCTTTTTAATTGAAAAATATTTAGTTTATTTTTAAATAGAGTATAATATTGATTCATGTAAGATTTATGTTTCATTTAACGATATATAGAACGATATAAAATATGAAAAGAATTATATTTAAAAAACAATTTTAGTATATTAATGGTACAAATTAGTAATTCTACAAATATAACAAGAGGAGAGTCATAACAAATCATGATTTTTTAAGAATTGTTCAAAATGGGTTACGTTGTACATACATATGTTTACAAACTTCAACATATTTCTTCATTTTTTTGGATATTTTGTCTTTTTTTTTTTTGTTTAGAAGTTGCTTCCACATAACTCTTCCTCTTCACTTATTCTTATCAAATTAATTGTACTACGTTGATAATGTATGAATATAAAAGAATCTTATACTCCTATCTAAACATATTTTTATGGAAAAACTCCTATATAATATGATATGAATTTAGATTGTGAAACCATGACTGTTATGTATTTGAAATCTTGTAAAAATAAGAGAATTGATATATAAATGTTCAAGTCATGTGCAATCAAAAACTCAATGACACCACAAACATAATGGAAAAGGGAACATGCTAACAACAACATATGAGAACATGGAGAGTAAATCATAATTCCAACCAAAATTGATATTTTTACATCACAAATAGATATATCAAATATATATTTATTTTTATATTATTGGATGTGATGGTGGTTCTCATCTAACATATTTTTCAATGACATCAAATGATGTAAATCTGAATATCTACTCGAGACATCCATAATGAATATCTAAATAGCATTATTGAATTAAAACAGGTTACTAAAAATTAAAAACTATCCAACACAAACCTTGTTATGTTGTGGATGAAGTCTACTAAAAATCCAACAAATTCATAACCTTATTTCCCTGCCACAATATCTCTAAGCATCTAATGCAAGATTACTCATATCTAATTATCAAGATTCATCCTACCTAACTTTCAAAAAAGTAAAATGATTGAGGTATAATAAAAAATTATACAATATTCATCTACTTATAATAATAATTAGAATAAAAAAGTGAATTCATATTACAATCCAACAATGAATCGATCATAGTGTTCTACACCTATCATTCCTCAATAACTTTTCAAGAACTCAAAGAAAGGGATAGTCTTTGATTTTCATATGCAAGCATCTCTCGAAAAATCACAACATTGTCGAACCAAAACCTAAGACAAAACATAATCACGTGAGTTGTTCATATGATTATTAATCCCAACCCAACTGAGACAATCAAAGCCACAACCACATTTAGGGCTCTCATAGAAATTACTAACATCAAAATCTGCCGAAGCAATCCCAACAGAGAATTGGAGCTCATCATCCTCATCATCACGAGTCACTTCAACAATATTCAGCCATAGGAACAGAACCTTCACTTGAATACCCTTCAAACTAGAGATCTTGTTCCTAGTTATGACACCAGTTATAGTTGACTTGTACTTCAAATCATAGGATTGAATTGGGAATTCACAAGTACCATCTAAGTTGGCTTTGAATTTTCCACTTGAACTATCCAATTCATAGCTAATTGCCCCTTTTGGAAGAAGCCCAATTGGGAAGTTGTATTGTTGAAGAACATCATAAGCAGTTAATGTTCTGTTTTCACTAGAGGAGGATGATGGGGTTGAGAAGAAGAAGAAGATCAAGATAGAGCATAGAGTTGGAATTGGGGAAATGGGTTTTGCTTGAAACTTGAAACTCATTTTTTTTTGTTTGGTGAATTGAAGCTTGTGGTGTGTGTGAGAGTAAGGAAGATATGGTGGACAATGATATTTTGATTCTTTGATTATATCATAGAGAAATTATTAAATGCTCTATAATGTGTAATTAAGACCGATTGGATTGAAAGATGGACAGAGAAGTAGAGACAGAGACACGAAGACAGTAACAATATGAAAAAAATGACTATATGAGCATCACGTTTGTTTATATGGACAGAGAGAATAAACATAAAAAAGTGATATTATTGACCCTCACCGGACCACATCACACCTCCCCGGCCACAATCGAACCATTGTCGACCGCCACAGGACCACCGTCGGACTACCACCATACCACTATCGAATAATGATTTTACTGTAAAATGGTTTTCTTCTTCCGTCTTCATTTCCAACTATATAGAGATAAAAAAAATTGGAGACAATCCAATAAAGACATGACAACTTTAGGCAATTTGGAGATAAAAAATCTGTAATCCATCCCTCGTCCCATTACTCAATCAAATCGCAACCTTAGAACTTTCACAACAACTCATTTTCGTGTTAAACATCTAATTAAAAACTTAGAATAAAAGGTTGTGAAGATTCATGACGTATTAAATGTGATCCAATAAGCAAGTAATAGTTTTCTAAATCTAGACCGTAGATTCCAACTAAAATGGTGGATGGTGATTGTATTTATTCATAGTGGACGCGTGGAAAGAGCAAAATTGAAGGTTAATATAGACACCCCCAACTACATGAGTTTGACTAGTTGCAAACTCTTTGGTTTTGTTCTGTTCAAAGACGCAATTGAGGCATATAGAGTTGTGTTAATCATCATATCCATCGATTATGGGAAATATTTATAGTACAATATAAATATATCCAACTAGTATTCAATGTGTGTTATGTATTATACGTAATGTGTGTTATACGTAAATTATATATAATACATAGCACACGTTGGATACTAGTTAGATATATAATTGTTGTACATATATTATTATTAATGTATCCATCACCTCATTAAATCTTTGATCAAACTGTGTACCAAACAAATTTTAACTTAGACATATCACCAATAAGAGATGGATAGAATAGAATAAATATCAGAGGATAAACTATATGCGGCCAAGTAAAAGACACATTTCTAGTTTTCTACACAATGAAAACAAAAATACAGTATTCTACATTTGGCATATACTAGAACCAACTACGTATACATGTCTACAACAACTATTAAACTTATTATTATTATTATTTAACAATATGATAGTCACTTATATAATTAATGTAAATTATAATATTATTCATTTAAATTATGTTTATAAAATTAATTATATTTTATAGTTAAATTAAATAGGTTTAGAGATGGTTATTTTTATTATTTATTTATTTTAATTTTTAGTTTTAGAATTTTAAAAAAATTCTTAAATGAGTATAAGCACTAAAAAAATAATTTTTGAAATCTCATTTATATAATAATACATAATATGGATTATTTTAGTAGTAGTAGATGAGATATCAAACTATAGTAGTTTTTTTTCTTTCTTTTTATAATAAATCATATCGATAGACAAATTGTTTACAAATTAGTATTCTTTTAACCACTAAACAAAAATAACTACTATATATTAATGTTATGACATTTTATACATACTTTTTCAACAAAATATGACAAAAAAAAAAGATAAAAACTATTAACGCCAAAAACTGCTACGATATAGCCAATGTAGAAATTGGATGGTGACATTAATAAAATAAAAAATAAAAAAAGAAGAAGAAGAAGAAGAAATTGGATGGTATTATGATAAGGGCAAAAGACAAATCCAATGATCCTAGCTAGATACAATGACATTGTTTTGGAATCTTAGGGAAAATAGTACACCAAAAAGCCTTGACTTTATGTGAGGCCAAAACAATAACAAAAAAATAAAATTAAAAGCATAGATATTGAAAGATAGATCTAATCCAATGTTCCAATATGCCTTTCTTCCCTAATTAAAATCAAATCATACTATAAATTATTATTATTACATACCAAATCTTAAATTGAAGAAACTTGAGCATTCAATTGAAGATTGTTCTTGTTGCAATCGAAGCCACATCCACACTGAGGGCTCTCATAGAAATTATCAACCCCAAAATCAGCAGAAGCAATACCAACAGAGAATACTATATCATTTCCTTCTCTTCTAACCTCAACTATATTGAGCCACAAAAGAAGCACTTTTACACTAATACCCTTCAAATTGGAGAGCTTGTTCTGTGAAATCACACCTGTTATTGTTGATTTGTACTTTAGAGAGTACCCTTCTATGGAAAAAGTGCAAGCTCCATCCATGTACACAGCAAATTCCCCTGTTTCTCTGTTTAGGGCATAGCCTATTACTCCCTTTGGGAGAAGGCCAATTGGGAAACCGTATTGTTGGAGAACATCATAGGCTGAGAGGTTGTCTTGTTGTTTTGTTGGAGCAAAGTGTGTTGAGAGGAGAAGAGGGAAGAATAGGATGAAGATGGGTTTGATTGGAGACATGGTTGAAGTTTGAGTGGAGATTTTGGATTTTGGATTTTGTTTTAATGTTTCCCCTGTTTTGTTGTTTGAGGGTTGATGTGGTTTATTTATATGTAGAGATTCTTTGGGGAGAGGATTTTGGTTAGAAATGTCTAAGATGGAAATAGAAAAGGAAGAAAGAGCTTAGTGGAAAGTTATTTATTTTCTCACTTTATATGATATTATTATTATTATTATCAAGGATATATATGGTTAGTAAGATAGTAAATGAAATTATGAGTTCTAGTACAATTGGTAATTAAGTTTGTCTTGTTAAACATTTATTACTTTTTTTTACGGTATCCGGAGGTTCGTCTCGATTAATTCGTCGTCTCATTTTGTGTACCTGAAAATGACAGGTGAAGCTCAGAGTAAGATTTTTTCCATCCTCATGGCTCAAACCCTAAATCTTGTTTAAGAGACAACAATTCGCTTACCATTTGTGGTAACTCCCATTGATAAACACTTATTAGTTATTTATTAGCTGAAAGTCTGCTTTTTGAAAATGTGTACGAAGAAAGACTCATTTATTTCTCATATTAAAGTTTTCATTTAAAAAAATTAATTATTTTGATAATAAATATCTTAAACAATTAAAAAAGTAATATAGTAAATGAAAACTCTTATAATTAAAATAAAATTCTAAACATTTTCTCTTTATATACACTTTAAAAAGAAATATTGCTTAAATACTTAAGAAACTTAGCTGGTTATAATAATTTTGGTAGGTCTCTTTACCACTTTAACACACATATCTTCTAATTGTTATTCATATATATACAATTTAATTATGATAAATTGACTCAATATAAAAAATTTTACACTATCAATTAATCATGTCCATTAATTTATGTAATTTTTTAATTAATATATAATTAAATTAAAGATTTTTACTATATGATAATTCATAATTGAATGTATTTGTAAAATTATTTTATAAAGTTGATTAAAATTAAATTCTACATGTTATATTTAAACATCTCAAAATTTTAAAAAAATCTTGACTAGCCCATTGCTTTTTTGAGCTAGTTAGTCCAACTACTTCAATGAGTGTCTTCGTTTTTATAAAAGTATTAATAATTAACAATTAAAATATTAATAATTAACAATTTTTTAGGGTACCGTTCAGTATCAGATGTACCAACACTAATAAATATTCTAATTATTGCGAGGGACTCGCGTAGCACGTGAGAGATGTGATTTGTGTGAAATTGAATCTGCCTCTACTGCAAAAACAAGAGCTTCTAAAAATTATTCTCAAGAGATCCTCCACCTCCAAGATTTAATATTATTAAGAATTATTCATCTTCTATTATTATTATTATTATTATTTGTATCAATGTAATGATAAAGGGACATACAACCTTAATAATAAATTTCACATCATATATAGCTACCCTTTTGTATTCTTATAGAGTAATTAATCACTTTTGTTTAAAAAAAGGTAAGTAAAGAAACAAAAATTATAAAGAAATAAGTGTTTTAAACAAACATTGCACTTTATCTCTACCAAAAACTGAAGAGATATCATATCATAATGAATTAACTAGCCTAATCAATCTTCTCTCCATGTACTAACATAATTTGAGTGATTGATAAGTATTTTTGTAAGTATATCACGACTTTAAATTGAAGTTAGTTTTACTCTAAATCTAAAAATAAATAAATTAAGAGATGTATATAGATAAAAGCAAAAAGTCATAGATTGGATTACTAGTTATCATTACTAATTTACAATATTATTCGGTATTGACATTCAAAACATTTTTATGGTCTTTCTGGCCACTTCGAAAGTTTGAATACTTATAAAGATTACATTTTGAAGATTCATAAAAGATAAAATTATGAAATTGTCTATAATTTCAAAATTTGTTATTAGACATTATTTGCTTTTTCGTTCATCATATCAATACTAAAATAACTGATTTTGCCTTCAATTTTAAAATTCTTAAAGAAGGCACGACTCAAGGTTTGAACCCGAAATACTTCTAGTATAGATAGAATGCTGAATAGGTGTGTCAATTTTTAATAATAAATATATTTTTTTTTTCAATATACGACAATATATTTATTTAGTTTGAAACTTTTTCTTACCAAAAACAAGAAAGGCTGAAACATGGGCTGCGTCCATAACAAATTAAGCCATCTTTTCTACACTCAAATGGGCCTTACTTATTTTTTGTTTTTAGTACATAAATTCATTTTTTTAACTCAAACTTTTTAGTTTAGTTCTATCCTCATTAAAAGAGAAAAAAAAAAAAAGAGCCCCCCTCTTAAATTTGAAGATGATTCACTTCCTACTTTTTTTCTTTGGTAAGCACTCACTTCGTGCTTTTGTAACAATTTCATGCACATAATAATAATGATAACATACATGATGTTTCTCTTTTCCAAAACAAATGGTGGACTATGCAAATTGTCCTTTTTTATTTCGTCTCTTTACAATTGTTTCTACTATGTCTTTTAAATTATCAACGTGTAATGAATATAATATTTGTCGTACAATAGAAATACCATTCAACGACCATCTAACGTGTGTTATACATAACATGTGTTATATATAATGTGTGTTATATGTATAACACACATTACGTATGACACACATTACATATTATGTATAGTACACGTTAGATACTAGTTGAATGTATTTCTGGTGTACAATAACATTATTGACAGTGAATGTTTGTTTCCAAATAAAATCAATTAATGTGGTAAAATAAATCACAAACACAAGTTTAGTGCAGCTAAAAAACAAGAACAAAATGGAACCGAAGAAAATTGAAACATTCTTTTAAGTACACACATTTTGTTTAATTTCTTTTAATCAGTAAAAACACATAGCGATAAAATAAAATGAACGAAACACGTTGTATTGTTTGAAAGTATATGGTCAGAAGAAATGTAATAGTGTTAAAATAAAAACAATCATTGCACTTTATTCCAATATGTAATTATTATTCCTCTAAAAATAGGACATAAATAATTACTTGAAAAGTAAAAATATAAATTTCTTTTGTTAAGATTAATTAGTCATTTACATTAATTTACTGAAGACACTAACTTAGATGTGAAATTTAAATTAATCTTTTTATAACCCTATATGATTACATTTTGAGTATTATACTTAGAATTCATGCATTTTGCTGCAAAATTAGCTATCCATTTCTAATAGTGGCAGAAAAAATCTGGAAAGTCAGATGTGAGAATGTGGCCAAATAAGCTTAGAATGCTATCCATAGTTCCAATACATTGTGCAGATATGGAAGATGAATGTGGTCCAATTTCTATTATTAGAGAAATATTCTAATTATAGATATAGCTAGGTGTTTATAAAGGACCACACTAAAACTACTACTTCATTCATTTTATAATATTAGTCATTTTTCACTTCTCTAATAAACCCAAAAAAATTAATG
Organism: Aeschynomene evenia; assembly: GCA_013621005.1. Lineage (NCBI taxonomy): Eukaryota > Viridiplantae > Streptophyta > Magnoliopsida > Fabales > Fabaceae > Aeschynomene > Aeschynomene evenia. The sequence goes on along the minus strand of CM024264.1, from coordinate 3,893,103 downwards.
AATATGGATGTGATTTAATTTGAAATCTATTGCTTTTTCAATGTAAAAAAATGAGAGTGAATTGTGAAATGGAGGCATAAAATCTTGTTTTTATAAGTAAAAGTTTAAATTTGGAGAATCACACTCTAATAAATCTCACTGAAAATTTATGATAAAACTTATATATTACATAACTTAACTTAAAATTCGAACTCAAACTACGGCTAGTCTAAGTAGAAGAATCAAGTGTTGTCAACCTCATTGCCCGAGATAGTAGAATTTAAGAATGATGAATGTTACAGTGACACAAAATATGAAATAGAAAACTCTCCATCTACAAATATATAGATTGTATTCTTTTTAGAAAGGTGAAAGATTTTAATGAGCACGTATTCAATTATATTAATCAATAATAATGATTGTTGTACAATAGAAATACGTCGAACTAGTACTCAACACGTATTATACATAAAATATAATGTGTGATATATGTATAATATGCGTATAACACAAATTACATTTTATGTATAACACATGTTGAATATTTGTTGGACGTATTTCTGTTGAACGAGAAAAATAATTGTTATATTAATTACAGTGACTAATATATTTTAACGACTGATATTGAAATGAAATATGAGGAAGTTGATGAGTAAATGACATATTTGCTGATATTTAAGGTTTATAGGAACCTTCCTGTACCTTTCCTCTGCATCATCTCACACCCCTGTTTCATCATCAGCACTTGTCCACCACACTCTTTCATATCACCCTATTTACCTCTCTATCTCTCTCTCACTCTCATTCTTATATTCTTTCTCAAATTAAACACTCTCTTCCATATATTCATCATTCAATGAACTCATCATTATTAGAATCCGAATCAAGCTATGCCCAAAACGGCAAAATCTTTCTTGCCTCCACCACACTCCTCTTTCTCTTCCTCATCATCTTCATCTTCTTCCACTCCTTCCGCCACACATGCTTCCCTCGCCGCCGTCACAACCGCCGCCACCGTGCTCTGATCGGCCCCGTGGCTGTCAACAAGGGCCTACAACCTTCTTTTCTTGCCTCACTCCCCACCTTCACAGTCGCGGCCGCCACCGGTGATAATTGCACGGTTTGCATGTCAGAGTTTGCGACCGGCGACAAGGGCCGAGCACTTCCAAGCTGCCGCCATGCTTTTCATTCTCATTGCATTGATGTTTGGTTTCGCTCTCACTTTGACTGCCCAATTTGTCGAACCGCAGTTCAGCTGATGGCCCAACCAAACACGGTTGGACCAGATAACGCTGGACTGAAATTGACAAATATATGTCTTCCCGGACCGATTTGGTGTCCTAGGAAGGCTTTGGAGTTGGAAGAAGAGAAATTAAGAAAAAATAGTTACTTTATAAATATCTATCTCACTCCTCATATGTAGCATGTGTTAAACATGCATCTTAGGTTGTAGTTGCCATGTTGCATATATGGTTCTTTTGTGTGATGATGATTGCATTTGCATAAAATTTGCAGATAAATACAGCTTTTCTTGTTATCATTATGTTCATCATGAAGACCTAGATATGTATTGAGACCATGTATCTTTATTTTCTTATAGGATGTATTAAGACCATAGTTTGAAATCATGCCAAAAAATTGATTGAGGTATGTGAACGTATTTTAATCAAGGTGAGGTTAATTTTATTGTGGATATGTTAATTAGATGAGCAAATATTATCTAATTAAAGAAAAAAAAGTCTAGAGGTACACCTAAAAATAGTCACTTATTTAAAATTGATTATTAATTACTGGTTAAATGATGATGAAATGAAATAAAAAATTCACTAATATAAGAGTCAATTGAATATTATACATGCTGAGAAATTAACTATGACAAAGTAGCCAAATTCCTAGGAATTTTTCTTAAAATTGCCAATAATTTTAAGAAATAGAATTTATTGAAGCATCGGAGTGCGGTTCGTTGGTGTTGTTTTCCTCTGGTGGTGGCGTTTTGTTTGCCTTGACATGGTTGGTTTTATGTGAATATTATAATAATAATAATAATGATAATAATAATAATAATAATAATAATAATAATAATAATAATATATAGGTAGGTGACAAGTTCAATTCAAGTTAGTTTGGATTATCGCCTTTGTTTTTTGATTGGAACACGGTTCATGCTTCATGGTTCATGGATGGTATCATTCTGCACTCAACAATAATATTGATCATGATATAGTCACGGATGTTACAGTACTGCATGTACAAAACAAAATGAATTTTGTTTTGGAATCGACATTTTTTTTTTGTTTTTTATTTTTTTTTTACAATATATACTTCTAGACACTTTATTACTTTTAAATTTTGATATAATATCATTTCAATTCTTAAATTTTATTCACCATCATTACATGTAAACTTATGTATATTTTACAAATAAGACTAACGCTAGATGTATATCATAAAATCAGTCACCCTCAGCCACCATATGCAATAATTCAATATTTTGAAACAAGTAATCCAACTTTTATTATTATACATTAATCTAATATTTTTAAAAGTTGAATTACTAATACATAATGTGTGTTATATGTATAACATGTTACGTACAACACACATTACGTATGATATATAGCACACATTAGATATTAGTTGAATGTATATTTTTTTTTCTGTAAAACAAACATTTCCGTTATTCAATTAATTTCTTATATCATCAACTTTCTTTTTAATATGATTAGATGTCTAAATTTCAACAATACCCTTTCATGTTTTTTTTTTTGGTATTACAATACCCTTTCATGTTAAAACACAATATGAGAGGATCCAATTCCATCTTCTTGGATCTGAAGGATATTGATTGGGCTTTTATAATAATCAACAATGATTTTGAAGCATTATCTAAAGCCCATTATCATATGGGCCTAAACCCATGAAAAACCTAAATCAAGCTCACTGTTTGACCAAAAACAAAAAACAAAGCATTTTCATGAACTGAATCTAAAAGCCAGAGCTTGCTTCTTCCAAATTCCCAACACTGAAGAAGAAGAAGAAGAAGAAGAGAACAAAACAAAACGATGTCGTTTATGAGAGGAAACTTACTCTCTCGAACCAGGAAGCTCGTCAAGGGCATGGCCAAAGCAGAACCTCTCTGGCTCAAAGCCATGGAAGAGTTCGTTTCTCTTTCTCCCTTTTCCCTCTTTTTTCATTATTCTTTGGGGTTTACAATTTCATAACCTTGCATCTGAGAATACCCATCTGTTCAATTTTATCTTTTTAGTCCAATTCTCCAATCTTTGAGGTGCATTTACGATTGTATTACCAATTTCTTCATGTTTTGGACTTATGAATCACTCCTTTTTAGTTTAATTTTTTAGGAGATTTTATTTCGGAGATTTTTTTATTTAATCACAGTGTTAATCTTTTTAATTTTCTTTATTTTTTTTCTTAATTATGTTTATTAAAGGGTGCGAAATTGTGATATTCTCTTTGTGATTTTTGTTTTACCAGAGCTCCACCTGCAACATTTCCTCGACCTGAGGGGAAAATTCAGACCATAACTCTTCCTGAGGATGTATATGTGAAGAAATTTTACAAGAAATATCCGGAATCGAAATACCATGATCCCATCAAGTATGCACCTTTGTCTCAGTCTCTATTGATTTTTTTTTAAACCCATTTTTCAATATTCAACCATCTCTGCATCTGTCCCTATTTTATGTAAACCTGTATGATGATGATGTGTTATCTTGTTATGATTTTGGTTTATGTTGGTCGAATTGAACTGAAATGAATTTGTTATGAGGGTAATTTTGTTTCACAGTCTCTGTTGCTGCTTGTTACTCTTCACTAATGGGAAAATGTTAGGTTCTAACTTATTTTCGTAGGGTTTGTTTGTGAATTGTGAGTTTAGATTTTAGAGGGGAAGGAAGGGAAGGACTTGTGAGTCGTTTAAATTTACACTACAAGCACCCTGCTGGTGTTATTCAAACAGGTCCTTAGTATAGTAGAAGTACGAAAGAACTTCCTTTCTTGCTTTTCCCCTCTGGTGTTTTTGTTATTTTTTCTTTACATTGAGCACATAAACTGCAACACTGGTTTTTATGCTTGATGTTTGTTTAAAAACTTGTGTTCTTTGTGGTTGTACTCTTGTTTTCAATAGTGGCCAAATTCAATTATTCATGGTTAATGATAATTACACCCCTTTTGCTGATTGAGATATTATGTTAGCATGTGCTAGACAAATATTATGTGACAGACCTATTCACATATGGTTTTGATAACATTTGCAATTTGGCCTATGCTTTCTGGTGGTTACATAGATTTCTTCTATCTGATTTTCTGTGGCTTCTTGTTTCTTATAATGAAACTTCTAATTGCATCAATATGCGTCACGAGAATCCTTCAATAAACGCCTATCCCTTTTCTGCCTGTTCAGGATATTGTGCATCAACTGCATTAGTCGCCGACTCATTTTATGATCTTTGTCTCTGCAGGATTCGTGCTTTTGATCCCCCTCCATCTCGTATATTCGCTTTGAGGGTTCTTGAGTTGAAAGAGCAAGGTGTTAGCGAGGAACAAGCCTTGGCCGTAGCTGATGTATGAAACCTGAACATGTTCTTAGCTTATGTGAAATGTCTGCAATGTTTGTTTCTCCCCTTTTGTCCTCTAATATTCACTTTGATTTTTCTGCTTCCTAGATGGAGTATTTGTCAGAGAAGAAGGAAAAGAAGAATGCATACACGCGATTGAAGCAAATCGCGCGTCTTCAAGGGAAGAAACTTCCTCCGAACCCATATCCTAGTGCTATCAAGGAGATACAAGCTGAGGAGAGGAAATTCGTTCGCGATCGTTTCTTCAATCCCAAGATTCGCGAAATTGTTGAGCGACAGAAGGCCGAGTCAATGCAGAGATTCGGAGATGGCGGTGGTTGGTGATCGATACGGGCTAAGCTACGACAAGTTCAAACATTAGAGCAAAATGAGGTGTGACAGTAATATTTTCCAGTCAGCCACTGAGTAGTTGAATACTGAGGAGCTGTATCTTTTGTCTCAATAATAACACTGCAATTTTGTGACAATAATATATCTCTGCAATTTGTTTTTTCCCTTCTTTTTTTACTCCTATTAGTATAAAATTATTTTATACTGGCATTGTATTAAAACTAAAGTCAAATGAGTAATCTGATAACATTATAATTGCCATTCTGGTTAAATAGTTATTAATCGCATTACTATTAAAAAAGTATAATTAATATGAAAACAGAGAATAAGTTAAAGCCAAACAAATCTCTTTCTGCATAAACTAAGTTCTCAAATTCTCAGGTATTCAACTATAATATTATTTACTCTCTATTTTTTAATTAGCAAGGCTCAGAGAAGCCTTATATAAGTATGTTAAAATTAAGGGCCTAATGGCTAAAAACTTTCTTTTTATTTTATTATATATCTATACATATATATTTGTATTGTGTTCATTGCAGCAAATAAGTTGAACTGTATTCATCCACTAACTAACATTCTGAATTTAGATATTATTACATAGCCATTCCAAACAATTGAGGGCCTTATAGTTATAGACATTTTTTTTTTATATTATTATTATTATTATTATTATTGTTTTTAAAATTCTGTATAACACTATTTTGTGTTTATTTTAGCCTAAAAAATAGGGTAGAACTATATCCATCACAAATTAAAATTCTGAATTTAGACATCATTAACATAACCATCCAAAAAATTGAGGCTAAGCGCATCTATCTCCTCCAAAAACACCTCTAACCTTTTCCACTAGTCTTCCTCAATTCCACTTTATAAAACTAGAAACATTTACAACTTTTCAGAATAAGAAAAAAAAGAAAAAAACCAAATCTAATTCACAAACAAGAGCACCAAAAAATGGAAACCATTACAAAATTCATGTCCCTCTTGGCCATTTCATACCTTATTCTAGTTCATAACAATATTATTGCTGCTGATGATCAACTCAGAGGCAAGGAACTAATCAACAAGATATGTGATCAAACACAAACAAAGGATCTTTGTGTCAATGTTCTTTCATCTGACCCATCAAGTTCAAATGCATCCCTAGTGGACCTTGCAATGATTGCACTAAAGGTGGCATCGACGAACGCGTCAGAGATATTGACCGACACGAAGATAATGATTGATGATTCCACTTTGAACCCCGGCATCCAACAAGGGTTGGCCGACTGCAAGGAGACCCTGTTGGATGCCGAGGGTCAATTAGAGGACACGATCGCCGCACTTTTGGTTGATGCGAAAAGTGATGCCGTATTCTGGCTTCAAGCTGCATTGGCTGCAATTGATACATGTGATGCTTCAATACCCGGTGATGATGATATTTTGTCTAAGAAAAGTGTTGGGTTTCGCCAATTGTGCAACATTGCTGTGACTATTAGCAAGGCCATGAATAATTCACCCTAAAGTTTGATTATGTAATAAGCCTAGTTTTGTTGTTGTTATCTTCTCACAATTTTATTACACTTTTAATGAACATTTTCATTATTTATATTGTACTTGCAATTATACAATGACACAATTAACTGATTAAGGATTCAGAAAATGAAAGTATTGAATAGAAAACAGAGATGTTCAAGTTTTTAATACATGGATTTTTTTTTCTGAGGCCTTTTGACCACTATTTATGTAATAAGATGGGAAAATCACACAATGATTTAAAATAATAAGATGGGATCACAATATACTATAATTTAATATATAATCTTGACTTTGTATTATATATCATCATATCACATTACACTTCATAAAATGTAGTACTTTTCTGACATTGCATACAATTGCAGGGCTTTGTTAATTACTACTCTACCCCCACTTATTCCATCAAATAGAACCCAAAAAAATCAATACAATAACAAAAGTAATGAATGAGTCAAATTTAATAATATCTATATGTAGCTACTAATTAAATCAAGGTACTAGTATAAGTCACCCCTGTTTTTGGCAACCAATCATCACCAAGCAAGAAATTAGAGACAGTGAAATTAGCAGCATCAGTAGCATTAATCACATGGTAACCTTGCCAATTAACCCTTTGGTCAGTGCTTGAACCAGGTCCACTATTTCCATACTCAGCATAATATAATGTGCTTAGTGCAAAATCACCATCCCATTTTTGCCACCCTGAAGGATCAACCACACTATCTATGAAACTTTGCATGTAAATTGTTCTAGAATACTCTTTCCATGGCCTCCCTAGGTATGTTGAGGCTGCACCAATGTTATTTGCTAAGTCATCACTTGCCCTAATTGTGCAATTGTGAATTGATGTCCCGGTGTTTTGGTTCGGGTCGGTTCTGCCTTGCGCGGTTATCGCGTTGAATTGTCCGCTCATTGGCAACCTAGGGTACAAGTTGCAGTTCTGGAACACGGCTGCGGCGTTGCCAAAGATGAAATCGACGGTTCCGTAAATGTCGCACTCTCTATAGAATTGTCTCAGGGAGTGTGCATAAAGGGTGTCTTGGTAACCTTCAAAACTACAACTATAGAATGTGGATAGATCTGCACCGTTTCGGAGCGCCACTGCTTGATGCTTCACTGCACCAGCAGTGTTCCGGACGGTGAAGTTCACACCCACGAATCCTTGGCCTACCACAGCTGTAACATAGAGAAAGATATATATATTTGTTATGTATTCTTCAATGCAATCACCAATAGTAAAAGAAAAAAATGTTCAATTGTAAATTTGTTTGTAAATAAGTGAACAAAAGTGTGTGTATCATTCAAATTTAAGGAACTACTATATGATACTTTTAAATTGCATTTTGTAATATAAAATCTTACATTATAGTACATGCGAAGGTGGAAGCATATTTTGAAAAATGGCATGACATTTTATTTATGATTTAATTATGTCAACTTGGTAAATCAGTGGTTATTAAGTAGTTAATTAATCATTATTAAACTGTTATATAACAGCCAATTCACAATCTAACTAGATCGATTGGAATCTCTCTCAAATTTATATATAGTAATAGCACATTGTCAACAAATAAAATTATAACATCTTCCTGAATTTTAGTTAATTAATAATATATAAAATTATTTTAAACTACTCTTCATACTCTAATTCAAAATTTAATTACCACTAGTATATATTAATTATGAAAATAATTTTTTAAAAGCTAGTTGAGTGACATCATAAATGCAGAATCGACAAAAAGAAGTGTCAACTTTTGAGTTGGAAAACAAAATAAAGTGATTTAACTAATATCCACAACATGAAAATGACATAACAAATTAAAGTAGTAGTAGTAGTAATAATTAATTAACAACAAACTATAGAGCTATAATGAAAACGTAATAATTCCTTTTAATTAAATCATAACATACCAAATGTTGCGGAATTGAAAGTTGTCCAACCATCAACAACACTACGATTCCCAGTAATAATTGTTTTATTGATTCCATCTCCAACCATCATCAAATACGTTTTCTTCTTATCAATGGTCACGATTTCATCGTACACACCGGCGGTTACGTATATCAAGAAATACCCTCCATCGGACGATGACTTATTCGGCGCCGCCGCAATGGCGTCGTTGATGGTCGTGAAGTTCCCGGTCCCGTCTTGGCTCACGGTGACGATGTTCTTCACCAGGACCTCGTCACCGACCACGGGCTCTAGAAGGTGCCGACGAGTCATTGACTCGTAGATGGCACGTGTCTTGCTTGACATTTTGAGTGGCATGCGTCCGTTTTGGAACCCAAGTTGTTTCCTTCTTGGTTGATGAACCAAATTTTTTTTGGCTTTGTTTTTTGTGTTTGGAACCCACCTACATTATACATTGCATGATTTAGGCATGAATATCATATAAGATACACGCAAAAATTAAATATCATACTTTTGTATTATACGATAACTATATAATAGTAAAAAATTTAATTTCAATCCACTGTTAAAAATAAAAAAATAATTAGTAAAATTATATAGTAATCCAATTATGTATATTATCAAGTTAGTAAAAATGATTGATTCTTACTAACTACTTAAAATATCAAACAAATAAGAAAAATTAATCGAATAATAATATAAAATTAATTAATATTAAAATTAAATTTTTATAAACAACAATGCTAAGTGAACAATGAAAAATAAGTTCATACAGCCAATGAGCCTATTTTGGCTTTGATTTTGACCCAAATAATCATTGAGATTGTAATGGGCTGAGTAATTATGACCCAAAATCTCATTTATTGGCTGGTTGTGCTGGTTTTGTATTGTTTATTTAGCATCATCCTTTTATAAAACGGTCATTAATAACAAACTTTTCTAAATCTTAAGCATTTTTTAAAAGTGGCTACTCCATATATCTTTTCACTAATTATTTTCAGTTTCATAAAACTAATGTATCTTAACCCTTTAATATATTTCTTTTAATAAACGTAACTTCGTGAAAATGATAGTTAATTATTAGTAAACGAGAGGAAATAATAGTTAAGAAAGAAAAAAAATCGAATTTTTGCCTCGAATTTTTCAAATAACAAAAACAATTAAGAAATAAGCTAAAATTATAAAATGTAGAAGTATTATGCGAGTATATATATATAATATGATTATTATTATTATTATGTCACCAATTTTAAAGTATTTGTTCATGATATATAGAAACTCACCCTTTAGTGAATAGTGCAAGAGAGACACTATAGAGCTTAGTGTCATTAGAAAGTGGAACACTAAGTCCATTCTTCACGCTCCAAGCTGAGGCAGTGGCTTGAAGTCCATCCAAGCATGTTTGCTGGTTTGTCAAAATGGCACTAAGCAATGTTTGTATGTCATCGGCTTGTAAGCTAGGCAAGAACATTGTCGTCTTATTCACCGTTTGGAACGAACTCGTGAGGAAATCGAGGTTCAATTCCCCGAGCATCTTGCAATCCTGAAGTGCACGGATTGCGGCGACGGAGAGAGTTCGCTGGTGAAGGTATTTGTTGACGAGGTTAAGGAATTTTGTGGCCTGGGATATAGATTTTTTGACCGAGAACCGGCCGTAGTCGTAGACATTGGCGTTTTGAGGAGGGAGGACGGATTTGCAATAATTTGGGTCCGGGGTAGATTTGCAAATTGTTGTTGGGGACACCGGGGTTGTAGGAGAGGTTGTGGTGGTAGAGTTGTCTGAAGAAGCTATTGAGGTGAAGAAAATTAAGGGTAGGAATAAGAAAATGATGAGGTTTTGGAGGTTGAACATTTTTTTTTGGAGTTAATAATAATCTAAGTAATTTCTTGAGTTTGAAGCTAATTGAGGAGGTAGAGAAATTATGAGTTTGTTATAATGAGGTTTGGAAAAGAAAGAGTACTTGAGTGTGATTTTTGTGGAGATTGTGTTTGGATCAACTTCAATTTATAGGGGTGTGTGTGAGGGGAAAATTAAAATTATTTATTCATTTATTTTAAATAAAAAAATTGAGAGTTGGGAGATTCTGTTATGCATACACGTTTTTACATTATTTGGCCGTCTAAGTCCAAAGTCCAAACCATAGACAACTAGCTAGACAAGTCTTTGTATTGTGGTAAAGACTTAGTTTTTGTTAAAATTGTGTGAGATATTTTTGTAAGATGTAAAATTATTTATATTGCTTTTGTTATTGGTGATTTAAATTTTTATGAGAGGTAGTTTGTAGTATGGTATTAGTCCTTTTATGAATAAGTTGTTTGGAATTTGATATTTATTATACCTAATTTTGATAAATTGTTTATGATTTAGAAGCCTAAAAATAAATATTCCTATGAAGGAATGTGTGAGATTAAAATATATATATTCATGTGCTTCTTCTCTAATGATAGTCAAAATTTTTGTATGACTTTATCGATCTATTTGCTAATATAAAATGTTTATTAATTTTTATTAAATCATATTACTTTCTTTCGTTAATCATTCCTCTTCTCTTTTAAATTATTGTGTCATCTTTGAACATAGTTAATGTGTACTGTAATAACATTTTATAACCCTATATTTTCTATTTTTTAAAAATTTTAAATATTATAAATTAAAACATATAATTATAAATATTTCTTAAACACATATTAAATATAATTGAGAACCATTCAAGAATTTCTCATTGTTACTCCAATTTTCAAAGCGCTAACTTCTATATGAGTAAAATTTACATTCAACTTACTCCTTTTGTTGATCTAATCCCATTACCTATATTCTATAATTGTAATTACTTTTTGTTAAAAATATGATAATTTGTTCTGACGGTGAAATAGTGCTTATTATTATATTATTATTATTATGATGTGTAGTGTGTAGCTTAGACAGTTGAAGTCAACCAATAATATTTGTCAGACGCGCGTTGATCTCTTACCGTCACACAAATCCAATGGTTGAAAACTTACTTAAGCAGTCATAGCTGTTATGCAAATACGTTGATTTATTAGACCCGGTCAATCCCATCAAACCAATGCTATGCTAGTTCCATAATTATTTTTTATGTCCATTTTTATCCATTAAAAAATAATATATCTACGCATATAATATAACTTTAATTATTAAGTATTATCGCTGTAAAATAATTTTACGCCACATCCAATGAGGTATAATCTCATGAGGAAGAATAGTTTTATTTTGAAATAGTGGACCTAAAAGTTAACAATATAATTAAATTATACAACAGCACGTGATTGGATGACATTCTAAAATTTATCTACATTGTTAAGTATCAAAATTAAACTATATAATTATATCCCTATTTTGATATAATTATTTTTGAAATATATAAAAATATTACTATTTTTTAGATGAACAGATAGAAATGGAAGAAGTTGGTACTCCAAAATTGATACTATATTATTATTACTAGAATAAACAGCCAAAACTACCAATATATTATGCATAATAAATATCATATAATGTGCACAATATATATTACATATTGTACACAACATATATCACATAGTATGCACAACATGATATATATGATATGCATATATACTATATAATATATGTTGTGCACAATCTATTGATTAATTGTATTGACTAATTTTTTATTCTGTGTTAGCAAGATTTTCCCTTATTACTACTATTGGATTTCCCACCGGAATTCCAAGATTATTATTCAAATTGGTAGTGGCGATGGGGTGGTGTGTGATGTTGGTGATTAATTACTCAATTAGAGACGACATTTGCAAGAGTTGCATTAAAAACATTCTTACTTCTTGTTTAAGGCATAATTAATTAGTACTTTTACGGCAACTCTACATATATATAAAATTTATAAGTTAAATATAACAAATAATGCACATCTTTTGACCACTTAGAGTTTTGCTAGAGTAATGCTAATATATTATTTGATTTCTCTCTCAATATTTTCTGTTATTTTTTTTCTGATCTACCATGAATTTTAACATTATTGTTGAGTTTGAAGAAGATAAATATAGGAAAATGTTTATTGTACAATAATAATATATCCAACATATAACACATTACATATAAAAAAGCGATACCCATTACGTATTTTAGTAAGTAATGACACACATTTATAATGTATTTTATGTGTTCTATTTTCTATTTTTGCTCAACCAATTTCATACATCTATGATATAAATTACATATAATATACATTATCTATAGCACGTTGGATAATTGTTGGATGATATTTATGTTGTATATATAGTATTATTGGATAAATATATACAACCCTACTCTGGCTTTACACAAAAAATATTTTCATAATTTGAATTGAAAATCTTAAAATTATAAGACAAAAACCTTATGATTTACACTTTCATGTTTTATTAGGTCCAATGTTATTTCAAAGGGTGACAAGAGATTAAAAATGGAAAAGATTGCTATGAATGCTCAGTCAGAACGGAAAACAAAAAGAGAAAGAAAAAACGTTTGGTAAAGATTTGGCTATCTTTTGGTATTGATGCATTATTTGGAATTGAATACAAAAGTTATATATATAGTCAATCATACCTAACCCTAGTTGCATGACTCACATAACGTAGGTCATGATTTAATAATGAAATTAGGCATAGCTCTGAAAATTTATTTGGAAGAACATACATGGAATTCATGTTTTAGCAAACATCTAGACAATAACGCTGTTGTATTATAAGCTATGAAATAATTAAATTTCATACTATTGACTATATAATATTTTTATTGTTTGCCCATATATGGGGATTGAGGAATTTATCCAATTATATATAATTATTATAGTATTATTATTAAAACGCGTAATCGATGAATTCATATCCGATTGTATTGCAAACTGTGTTTGACTGTCAAGCAAATCAACTAATTATGCAATACATATATGTATATATATATTATTGTACATGACAATTTGATTGAATTATAAATATTTAATTAAACTATAATCAATTAAGTTTACTTTTTTTTTCAAAGTGTAGGTACTTAATTAAGAAACATAGAGGCAATTAGAAAAAGAGTAAAATTAAAATGCATTATCAATATAAAATAGTTTTAATTTACACTAACATTCAATTATGTGTTATCTAGTAAAAATCTTTAATTTAAACAACCATCAATTAACCAAAAAATCTCATATAATGATATATAAAATTGTTTGATCACTATGTAAAAATATTTTGCATTATTAGTGCATCATAATTAAACTGATAAAAAATGCTCAAACTACAATTATTAAAGAGAATAATATTTTAGCCTAAAAAAATAATACTCCCTCCATTCCAAAATATTAGTCGCTTTGCCTTTTTTGGTTCATTGGAAAACTAATTGTGTCTAGGTACATTAGTTTTTCAATGAACCAAAAAAGGCAAAGCGACTAATATTTTGGAACGGATGGAGTATGAAATAATTGGTTCACCCTCAGTATTAGCTCTTACGGTTTAATATATATAGATGTATTCATAAAGCAAACATTTTGGACTACAACTAAGTTCATATATTCAAACTTTTAACTTTTTTCTTTATGATTTTGCTAAAAACAGGAAAATATAATAACTAAATAAAGAACTAGGAGAAGATTATGATTGGTATGTACATAGTTTAATGTTGACTAGGCGATGATATTTGCCACTTGGAAAGTTAGCAAGGTTAGATATAAAGAGTGTCTACTTTTGACCTAAAAGAACACCCTTTATATATAAACGCGTAAAAACTATTTGTCATATTTTGGGATTTATTTAGACAACTATATATATAGTGGCCCTACACAAACTTTTGAAACTATCTTGAGATTTCAAATATATGCCAAAATTTGCAAGCTGGTTTCGGAGACAATGAGTCAAGAAAGACACAACATTTTAAGACTTCACTCATCAATATACTATGTAGTTATAAGTGTTTACTTACATGCACAATATAAAAAAAAATGATAGAGAAACCAGTAGACCAACCACTAATGTTTATTATTGTACAATGAAAATACGTTCAATTAATATTCAACGTCTGCTATATATAACACATAATGTGTATTGTACGTACGTGTACTATACATATGACATACATTACATATTATGTGTAGCACACGTTGAATACTAATTTGTACGTATTTTTGTTGTACAACATATATTAATTCGATAATGTTTGTCGTACAACAGAAATACGTCAAACGAGCATCCAATGTGTGCTATATATAAGACGTAATGTGTGCTATACGTACGTGTGTCATACATATAACACACATTATGTCTTATGTATAGCAAACGTTAAATGCTCGTTAGACGTATTTTTGTTGAACGACGACCAACATTATTGTATATTAATTATGGACAAACCCCACCCCAGATTTAACCTTTAAAATAGAACGCGGAAATTAACAATTCATGTGCCGGTGCTACAAAAGTCATGAAGCTTCTTCTAGGTCTTCATTTTTTGTGTACACTGAAATTGAGGTAAATGAAGGGAGCATAATAGTAATAAACTAATGCCAAAATGGATAGTATTGGTGTTTAACTACTATTTTGAAAACAGATTTTGAACTTTAGTCAATGGTTTAACACTGACCATTACTTTCTTCTTAACAAAAAATTCTTAAGCATATTGAAAGTAAACTTACTACACCATTTATCTTTTGACATATAAATAATTAATTATTATATTGCATAAGTTTCTATTTTTGTACTTGTGTTGTTAAACTATAGAAAAGAAAAATTATAGTGGAAGAGAGACAAGATAAATTTCAACCATAGTATAAAATAATTATATTTCATTTATGTGTCAAAAAATAAGTAATGCAATATAAATATTTTCATTCAGAGTGTACCTAAGAATCTTTATTTTTTAACTATCTTTTAAAAAATTTAATTATAGTGCAAAATAATTTATACTAATATCAAATTATGTATTTTCATATAAAAACATATATTTACTTTTCATAACGACTATTTCTTCTGTGTTAAAATGATAGTCGCTTTTACTTTTTTTATACATTAGAAAAAAATTTATTTAGACACAAGATGTATTTATGTATATTAACTTTTCAATGTATTAATAAAAGAAAAGCGAGCATTATTTTAAAATGATTTGAGTATTTTAAAAGAAAACCAATTTAGTTGAAATAGCTGCACGAAATTGGACATATATCACAATTATTAATTTTTTTAAAAAGAAATTTCTTACTCTAACACACATTACAGCACTAGTATCCAGACTCTTTTACTAATTCCACCAAACTACTATTTGAGAGAGGATATATTTTCCAGTATAAGACCTAAAACATTGTAGATGAAAATATTAAAAAGAACTTTAATTTTAATAGTTTGAATATATTATAACATTATCTACAATATTATGATTTAATTGTTTTAACTGCCATAAGGGAGGAATATAACAATAATGCTAGATGCACAATGAAAAACCAGTCAATGTAAACAATGAGCTCATTTTTTGTTTTTGTTTGAGTCCAAATAATCATTAAAATTGTAATGAACTGAGTAATTGTGACCCATGACCCAAAATCTCATCTTTTGGCTGGTTTTTTATTGTGCATTTAACATCACTCGGAGTATAAACAGTAAAATGTCAAAATCTAACTAACATGTGATTAGTACATGTGTGTAAATTAACATATATAGTTTCAAATTAAAAAACTATATATGTTTGGTCCCATACCATATGTTCCCTAATCAGTCAGAATAAAACGTTATTTATGCAGATTAGAAAATTTTATTTTATTTATTTTGTATTTATAGAAAAGTACAATGATATAGCAATGATTTAGAATTTAACGATGGATCAGATAAGCATCCAATCGCAATCAAAGTCAAATTAAAACTGCATGCTATATTATTATTATTTTATTATTATTATTATTATTATTATTCCCTGTTGACTGAGATCTCAATGTGTTCATATTCAAACAAACATCGTAGAGGATGTTATATATACTAAAGTGATCTTAACTGTGTACCAAAAAGAAAATTATAATAGTAAAATCTTGGGTAAATATAATTAATTTGATCATTCAAGAGTAACGAAATAGCCATTTATAATACGAGAATAATAATATAGGCTTGCAATATTTAATATGATAAAAAAAAAACTCCTAAAATATAGTCCCTCATTAAGATTAAAAATTAAAAAATTAAAAAAAAAAATAGTTTCTCATGCTGTCCTTAACTTAGGATTTGTTGTCCTAAATTTTATATTTTAAGGGATACTGTTTGTTTAAATTTTCAATCTTAAGAATTATGTTATTATTTTTGTATATTAATGAATTATTTTGTCCAAAATATTGAGGGTTCATATTGTCATTTTACATATAATGATGAGAGAATATTTCATTCATTAAGTTAATCTTAAGAGATTATATAAGATATTTACTCTAAAATATTCAATTGTAGTTAAAGTTATATTTGGTGATCTATACAAGATAAAAATTAAATGATGAAAAGATAATAGGATTAAATAAAAACTATTGTCTTATTAATAAAAATAGAGTGATGTTATTTGCACAATAAAAAATCAGTCAAAATCAACACCAGTAGGGAGATTTTGGGTCAATCCCACTCAACCTACTAAAAACCAACTTCTAAATGGAGTTTTTTTTTTTTTTTTACCAAAAAATTACCAAATGAACTCATTGACTAATTGGACAGTTTCAAATATTTCCTATAAAAATAACTATTGTCTTTCACATTAATCTAAACATGACATAAAAATTATAAAATATTTCATATCACTATTTCGGTTATGTTTGTATTATTATTTTGTTTTGCCATCATGTTGTATATTTCTTACCAAACACAATCTAAAGAGTTTATGTGCAAATATTCACATTTACTATTAAAATTGTGTACAAGTCTTTACTTTAATCATGACAATAGGAAATATAGCATAAAGTATTCAAATTAATCATTATACTAATGTTGATCTTTTTCATGAACTAACTTGAATTATTAGATTTAGAAATTTTAATTTGAACCACTTCTATATATTAAATGAGTTCTTTTCTATTTTAGGAATCAAAATGAAACATGCAAATATAACTTCAAGGATAAAAATTGACCTTTACTCACCAATTTACCATGCAATGATAATGGGTTGGAATTTTATTGATAGATTAGATCGATGAATTATATTTGTATTGAATATAATTGGTAGGTTTATGAATTCTTCAACGTAATTTTAATTTGATTCAATATACCTTACAGACTTTGACAAATTAACTAGATAGTAACTAACTTGTAATTGACCTTTTGCTTACTTAACAGAATTTTAAGATAATTACAAAATGTCTTGTGCATCAAGTTATATATATATATATATATAGTTCTGAATTCTTATTGGTTAACAAATCAAAAGCTTAAGCCAAACGTTAGTTATCATTACCCATTTGGTATTAGCCACTTTGAATCTCAATCCTAGTGGGAATTAATGTAAATATCGTTGCAACTTAATGTTCAGAATATGCACAAAAAGCTTGCATCACAGTAAGTATTTTTTTCTTTTATAGAACAGTATTTAGTTGTCTCAAAAATATATTATCATCCAACCAAATATCTCATAATTTAAAAGTTATCTATAAATCCGCAGCATCTTATAAAAAAAAACACCGTGTAGACAAATTCAACTTGAATGCCAATTACTCAAATTATAATACATCATAGTAAACAGGATTTTTTCTAAAAATAAAAAATAAAAAAATTCATTTATTCCACAATTACAGTGAGAGAATCATTGTTTCCGCCGTGTGTCCTGAATTTAGATTTATTAGTGGAAATCGTAGAAGTGCTACGATTTGTTTGAAATAGCATAAATTGTGGTGGAAATAATGATTCTCTCACTGTAATTATGGAATTAATGATTTTTTTTATTTTATTTTGGGAAAAAATCCTAGTAAATGAGTATTTAACACAACATGACCTATAGCAGAACGACCTTCTATCAAATATAAACACATTAACTAAACACGTATTTAACTAAACATTAAAACAATAGCAGCAACATGACCAATAGCAACATGACACGTGAATAACATTTAACAGTTAATACTAAACCAGAAGCACCATCTCATTTCCATCTTGTATCTTCATCATTTCTATTTCTATTGTGAATGGACCATCAAGAAATCTATGTTCAAGACAATGGAGTACTTCCTCTGAAAAGTCATGAACAATTCTCCTGACTTGAAGAGAATTTAAGTTTTCAGGAAAATGAGTGGTGCAGTTGAACAACATGAACAATTTAATGCTTCACTATAGTGAAATTGAGATAGCTCAACTATGTTATGCATTGAGTGGATTTCAAAAAGACATGATTTAAAAGTTGATCCACATTGTGTTCTTCCAAGAAAGAAGACAGTAAAACATGATGTGAAGAACCCGAGTCTACTAGGGAGATTTTTTCTTCGACTCTCCGGTTCCAATGCTATTTCTGGACCACACATATCACCAAGTAATTCTAGGCCAAATTCAAACAGTGAAGCAAAACATGCTACACGTTTCAATCTTTCAGCCCAATTGTGCTCCAGACCCTTCACAAGATATCTTACCACATGAGCACTTATATTTTGAAATAAAACTCTGTTGTCACCCCTTAGCATGTACCTGACTAACTCCAAAAAATGGTTCAAAACATCCCAAACTTGGTTCTTAAAGCTTCTCTTGGTTATTGTATTCATAAAACTGTAAGGTTTTTTTTTTAATTTTAAATAGAGAAACAAGAGAGCACAGAAGCAGATGTATGGACAACAGTGTGAATAAGTCACATTCCTTAGACTCATTTGTGGGTCCACATCTGAGTAACCTCAACACAAAGGACAATCTCCTTTGTGTTGGGTCCATATCTATCACATTGTTCTCCCTATATTCAGTTAGTTTGCTGGCTATGAAAACTATCCTAGGGATTGAGTTGAGATGCTCAGACGCCATGCACGTTGAATAGTCATGAAAACAACCACTGTTTAGAGACAGAAAATAATTCACTCCCAAATCCTAAACTATAAGAGTCAACAAGTTGAGTCATGGCTGCAAAGTTACTAATCTCTATTTGCAGCATGACCCATTCAGTTTCAACATACTTATGCAGTGATATTTTGAAATATAAGTGCTCATGTGATAAGATATCTTATGGAGAGTATGAAGTACAATTGGACTAAAAGATTGAAACCTGTAGCATGCTCCGCTTCACTGTTCGAATTCGGCCTAGAACTACTTGCTGATATGTGTAGTACACAAATAGCATTGGAACGAGAGTCGAAGATAAATCTCTCTAGTAGACCCGGATTCTTTACATCGATTTACTATATCCTTTCTTGGAAGAACACTTAGCGATCAACTTTTGAATCATATGTTCTCGGAATCCACTGAGTGGATGCACAACATAATTGAGCTATCTCAATTTAACCATAGTGAAACATTAAATCTATGGAAAAAAATTTCTTTTATTGGAGCATCTAAGATTGATAAATCTACAAAACAAGATTTACAGGACAGAATTGAAAAAGTAAATTGCGAGTGTGTTATGAGAATCTTAGGTATCCTTCACTCAGGTCTGTTCATCCCTTAGTAGATAGAACAAACTAGACATGAAAGATATAGATAAATTGTTTTTATTGTTCAATTACACCGCTTATTTTCCTGAAAACTTAAATTCTCTTCTGACAGGAGAAGTACTCATTGTCTTGAACATAGGTTTCTTGGTGGTCCCTTCACAATAGAATTGCGTTCCATATTATCCCGTAGAACCACCATAATTTTATCCACCATACTATCTAAGATAAACTGTATCATTGAGAATGTACCTGAACTAATGAGAAAATATAAGCCACCACATTATATTTACAACAATACCAAAGTAATGATAAGAACCTCAACAACTTAAAAAAGAAGTTTACCTTCAAGGAAGCAGAGCAGAGCTCGAAGGAGAGCAGAAGAAAGCAGATCCGAAAGAAGAGCAGAAGCAAAACTTGAGCAAGACCTTCGTAGAATCGTCGAAACCCAAGCGGAGGAGGTGCAGAAGCAGAACCTCAACGGAGATGGCGGAGAAGACCCAGACAGAGGAGGTGCAGAAGCAGAAACAGAAACACGAAGCCAATAGAGTTGATCCCGACGGAAGAGACCCAGATGGCGACAGAGACAGAGACAAACCACCGAGACAGGCGTGCGTGCTTTTGGTCTGAAGAGTGGAGGCAGAGGCAGCTAGGCTAGAAACATTGAAAATGAATAAGTGATTAGGGTTTAGGTAGGGGTGGACATGAGTCTTGCTGAGTGTCGTTAATAAATGAGCTAAAATCTAAGCTCGAGCTCAACTCGCTAGGAGCTCGCGAGCCGGTCAAGTTCGACGTGCCAGCTCGATTAGCACACTTTCAACCTATTTTGATTTTGACAATAAAATTTTAAAAAATCAATAATCAGAGTAGAACAAGAATAATTTAATCAAAATAATAACCAGAAACAAGAACAAATTAATAAAAAGATATAGAACAGGACTCAAAACAAATTAAAAATGGAAGAAGTTTGTAGTAAAAATAAAAACAAGAACCATAGATCACAGCAGAGAGATTGAGCTGCTTTTTTCTGGTTCTTGGTCAGATCTCCGTTCAAACTTTTGTCATCTTTTGTGGTCACATTTTAGACACAACCTTGTGTTCCACCCAAGGTTCTGAAAACCGGAACGGACACAACCTTGTGTTCCACCCAAGGTTCTGAAAACCGGAGGTTCAACCGGAAGTTCAAAACTGGAGCATAATAAAACAAAATTTAGAAAATATAGAAGTAGAAGTGTTACATTTATGTGATCTTGTATTTCTTTATATCTTCTTTTCATATTTTTTGGATTATATTTTGTTGGGCTGACATTATATAAAGCCCATCTCTTCACACTTTATTTTTAATTTTTTTCATTGGGCTCACAATGTATGTTGACCCAATACAAATCTCAATGTAAGAGATCCTTTAATAATATTAACCCTAATTTGATTTTCAATTCTCTTTCTTCTCCTTGCTCAGCCACCACATTACTTAGCTTTCATGCCATTCTCATCCTTTCTCATCTCGTCCTTCATCTTACAGGAGGTAGAAAAAAAGAGGACAACATGCATATAGCTTCAACAATAACGTGCGGCGCAGAGGATGAAGGAAAGCAAGGTCAGGGTCTGTGTTGCTCCGGGGACTGTGGAGTTGTGGTGTGCCGGGTGGTGGCTGCGGCTGGTGAAAGTGGGTTTGGTGAGAGAGAGAGAGAACGACTGAGAGAGGTTATGGTTAGGGAAAGAGAGGGTTGAGTGGGTGAGATTTTTCTTTTCCATTCTTGTCTCTCTCAAAACGTTGCAGCCGCTTGTGACCGGTTGGCCGCCGGTTTTTGGCCGGTTTGCCGGTTAACCGGCAGCTCGTGACGGTTCTTATCCGGTTTTCATCAAAACGGTTTTTGAGCTTAACACGGACCGGATTCCAGGCCGGTTCGCGGTTAAACCGGTCCGACCGGCCGGTCCGGTCCGGTTTTCAGAACCATGGTTCCACCCCACCCCTCTGCGAAGCAGATCCAAGGAAGCACGAGGGCGAGGGACCGTGACTCCGCGAGGCAGATCCAGGGAAGCGTGAGAGCTAGACAGCGAGGTACCTCATTAGGCTAAGAACAAACTAGACAGGAGATTAATTAAAAGATTAAGTGATCTTTTGGGTCAAGTGCTCTTTCTCTCTCAATAGATTAATTAATCATTAGGCTAAGAAGTTTGAGTTGTTTTTGATACATTCTTCATGTAATATTCAACCTACATGCTACCTCATTAGTACATGTCTCAAATTATGGAAAAAAAAAATAAATTAATTTCCATCCACAACACGAATGATTTGTCACTTCCTTACTGGTACTAAATATATATTTTCAACCCATCATTTCATTGATTAATCATTCATCAATAATTGTGAGACATATCAAGTCAAACATTGCTGAGAATTTAATTCAACTTACGAGAATCATTGGAGCAGACATTGTTTGTTATGTCGTCTGCTCGCCATTAACCTTCTCTAGCATGACTGCAACCAAGCAGACAATTGTTCCTCGTCCGGTTTCCCAATCCATGACTTGTGGTCGAATATCGCTACCAATTAATTTGGAAATTAAAATAGATTGTTGTATACGTTTATGTGAAAGAGTAAGCAATATTTATTGCCTAGACCCACACTAGTTCTGAGGCAAATATTCTTAGAAGGATTATCTATGAATTTACTATTTGCATCAGAGTTAGAATCATCTATAGGTAATTGAACCCTATTCACAAAGCACAATTTCCAAATATTTTTGGTTCTATTGTGCTAAACAGAAGGTGATATATCTTAATGCACTAATATAGACTTTTGAATAGAGGAAATTGGCTCCAGGTATCAAGAGTTACCAGGAGTGGAAGTCCTCCAGGTGTTTGACATCAAAAATGGCACCAACAGCTCCATCTGCTCGTCTTTTGATATCATGAGATCCTACATGCTGGTACTCCCAACTCCCATTTTGGTATTCTTATGCCTTGCATCTAATATCTGCATTGTTCCTAAATATATATATAGTAAGAGAAACCTGTCAGTTTATGTAAGTCTCATCTAGTCCCATTCTAATGGCAAACTCTAGGTTTCCAACAGAGTGGTAAATTGCAGTATAATGGGGTACACAGGGCTGGTTGGATTGTATGCACGAGCTGCAGGTCTGAAAATTTAGTTGTATCAGCAATTTTAGGTTAACAATTACAACAGAGATTTTATGATGACACAATTCATTTCAATCTTGCTAAGATAATCATCATAGGGTAAAAGAGTTGACCTGGGAGGTACCAGCTATCCAGATTCCAGATTTGATGTTTTCTAACATGTAACAACCTTGAGAGCGCAACATCTTTTCCATGGTTTCTCCTTTCTGTATCTTCCCCAGAAAAGACAGCCTCTCTGCCAGGATGGCCACTGAAGAATCAAAAGAAAAAGCACCAATATGTATCCAATCTGATAGTACATATTAAAAACAATTAAAAGGTCAATAGTTTTAATTCCCCAATCTACTATTTTAGAAGTTAAATATATTGTAAGTTGAAACACACAATTTTATGGTGGGTTTTCTTTTTACTTCAGCAATTATATATGTACCATATAAAAATGAATCAGTCATTGGTTAAATGATTTTCCCCACCATGACAATAACATTCTGCCCTACACTTAAGAAAACTCAAACCTCTAGTTTCATAATCAGAAATGTTTTTTAACCTCACAGGGCACACTACGAATAAAATATATATTTTTTTCATATATTATTACAATCAAATCTTAGATCCTACTTTCCCTATGATAAGAAAAGTCCTAATTCCTAATTTGAATCCAAATAAATGGACGATTTCATAAAAGGAAAAATGAAATTCCCCCTGGCGAGGAATGATGTTTTAGGGTAAACATAAAACCAACTCACCAATGTGCTTCTCCTGCTGACGGAGTGGCTTCCATCTGCAATATCATCCAAAATCCAAGTTTATCCGTGGGTGGCAGTGCATAGTGCATAGTACACTTGTTGTAATAAAAATTAATCTTAAAATTGCCTTAATTTAAATCTCACAGGTAATATAGGCTCTAATTTATTCAATATTCACGAATTACTACACCCATATATGAACGTAATTTCAAATTAAAAGGATTGATTCTCTGTTATTGGAAGGCATTTAATTTAAACTTTGAAGAAGAGTAAAGTGAGAAGAACAGTGTCTTTACCAAAGGCTGAAGTGTTCAACTTCCACCACTTGAATGCGACGCAGGCACGCGAACTTGCATATACCTTGAGCTCATCTCGAGCTCGGCTCGAACTCAATAACAAACGAGGCCAAATTCGAGGCTCGAGCTTGACTCACCTTGAGCTCGCGAGCTCCTCCCACCTGCAAGGAAAAAAGAACAAGTTAAAGGTTGACAAATTAGCACAATTTATGTATAACTTGAAAAAATGAAAGTAAATAGATACATAATAAAATATATATATACCAGTATTTTACAAATTTCAAATTTGCAGCTTTATAAAAAAGAAGTTTACCTTCAAGGAAGTGAGTAATCTTACCTTCAAGGAAGCAGAGCTCGAAGGAGAGCAGAAGAAAGCAGATCTGAAAGGAGAGCAGAAGCAAAACTTGAGCAAGACATTTGTAGAATCGTCGAAGCCAAAGCGGAGGAGGTGCAGAAGCATAACCTCGAAGCCAAGAAAGTTGATCCCGCGGAGCAACAGCAGAATCGCGGAGCATAAGCAGAACGGCGGAGCAGAAGCAGAACAGCGGAGCAGAAGCAGAAGTGTGGAGCAGAAGTAGATCGTGAAGCAGAACAACAAAGTAGAAGCGGAAGCAGAACAGCGAAGTGGAAGCAGAACCGTAAAGCAGAAGTAGAATCGCGAAACAGAAGCAGAGCCAGACGCGAAGCAGAAGCAGACAGAGAAGGGTGAGGCGCGAGGGGTGACTAGAGCGGTGGTGAGGGTCTGAGGGAGAGGGACCGAGGTCGAGGGTGAGGATGAGGATGATGGGCGGCGCCGTATGAGGGAGAGTGGGAGACAAAGTGACTAGTGAATGTTAGGATTAGGGTTTTGAAATTTTGATAGTTGAGCTGGGAATTGGGCTTGGGTACTTTAGTAGTTTAGTGGGCTGGCTTGGTAGAATTAATATATATTAAGTATTTTAATTTTTTTTTCTCATCCCGCTGGGATAACCTGTCCCGTCCCGCCACAGGTTAGCGGGTTGGCGGGATGGCCCGTCTCGTCCCGTATTTCATATATGGGTTGTGTTTTGCATCCCGTCCCGTCACGAGATGGCAGGCTGGCGGGATGATCTCGTTTTGCCACCCCTGATTTTTGGGTTATTTTGTTGGGTTGGGTTAGGTTTTAGTTTTTTTTTTTTCTATAAAGCTTTGTTGGGTTGGTTTGGGATATGCGAAAATAAACACAATAAAATAAAAAATTCAAATGCAACTTATTTTTATAATTGAGAGAATGAAAGTGTAAATTTTGAAAATACAAGTGAGGGAAGTGTTATGTATACCTCTCTTAGAGGAATGAGGTGTATTTTACTCAAAAATCAATAAAAACAAACATATGTGGAACAATTCAAGATATAAGTGTCGTTTGAATAATATTATTTATGACTTATGAGAAGATATATATATATATATCATATTTGTCTATATAGTTTATTACTTTTTCGAAGTTATTTAAGTGTTTTTGAAGAAGTCGAAATATTTAATTTCTCTAGAAGTATTTTTCAGAATAGTTGAAATTAAATATTTTTTTATATGCATATATAAAATAACTTATTTATAATTTACTTCTCAAAATTATTTTTATATAAGAACTTAAATAAATTTTTTATCTAAAGTGTCTTATAACATTTATATTCTATATCAATTTAACCAATGACAATCTTTACAATTACAACAAAATAGCAAAAGTCCCCACTTTGGACTTCAATAATTAAATGCATAACCAAAAATGAAAACAAACAAAATCACAACTTAATTTTGGTGTCTATGTCTGTTTGAATTTGACCCTCTACAATAATCCACTAAAAAATGGAACACCACTTTGAGGGATCCAATCATCTCCAATTAAAAAATTAGACACAGTAAAATTAGCAGCATCAGTTGCATTAATAACATGGTAACCACTCCATATAACACGGTTTGAAGTGTCAGAACCAAGTCCAGTGTTATTAAACTCTGCATAATACAGAGTACTTAGTGCAAAATCACCACTCCATTCACTCCAACCAGCAGAGTTAATAAAACCATCCATAAAACTTTGCATAAAAATTGTCCTTGAATATTGCTTCCATGGCCTACCAAGGTAAGTCCGAACATTTCCAATGTTCGGCGCCAAATCATCGGCGGGTTTAACGGTTGCGTTCTGTATTGAGGTCCCTGTGTTCTGGTTGGGGTCTGTTCTGCCTTGTGCTGTGATTGTATTGAATTGCCCGCTATTTGGGAGCCTTGGATAGATGTTACAATCTTGGAAGACTACTGCGGCGTTGCCAAAGATGAAATCGACTGTGCCGTAGATGTCGCATTCTCTGTAGAATTGTCTTAGGGAATGTGTGTAGAGCGTGTCTTGGTAACCTTCGAAACTGCAACTATAGAACGTGGACATGTCTGATCCACTTCTGAGTGCAACTGCTTGATTCTTGCTTGGTCCGGCAGTGTTTCGGAATGTTATGTTTACTGCTACAAAGCCTTGACCAACCACAGCTACAAGATTGACAAATTCACAAGAGGCATATGCATATGTTAGAAGGTGCTAATTCAAATTTGTCATATGATTGATGTATTACATTTTCACACACCAATATTTTGACACCATTTACTGATCTCTACATAAATATTGAAAGAGATCAATTTTAATAAACTTTTTATGATTGCTATAATTGGTATTTCGAAAAGGTAAATAAAAGGAAGTGTAAAAATTAATCAACCAATTAGATTAACAAGGTAAATAAATCTAAGAGGTGGATAAAAGGATTAGAGAAAAACTAGAGAAGATTAATTAACTAGAGTGAGTGTATTTCTTAAATTTTAACCAACAAAAAAAAGAGATTTTTATTGAATTTATTCTTATCTATTTCAATTTTTTCTCTTTTGAGTAAAAGCATAAATGAATAGCTTATATAAAAAATGGTTTATTTACATTATTAAAAGTAGTTTTTTTTTTTACAATTTAACTAAAAAATTGAAACAAATGGAGCCTTAATAACTCCCTTTAATGCCAAAGAGCATTTTTTAAACTCTTGTTGTGTCAATCAACATTATTATTGAACAATGTTAATATAGACGCGGGTTCATAGTGAGTCTTATAAGTGACAACATATCAATTATTTAAAATTTAATTAAAAAATGGAACAACTATAGTAATATTATGAAATTCTTGATTGATATATTATCACATATAGGGTTCATCATGAACTCGAGTCTATATTATCATTTTTCTATTTATATATATTATTAAACCCTTTTTTAAGGATATAACAATATAGTTAAATGATAGTAATACAAAATTATATAAACCGTGTATTAAAATTAAACTTATATATACTTATATATGTGAACTATTTTATGCTTACCAAATGTAGCTGAATTGAATGTTGTGAAACCATCAACAACATTGTGATCTCCAGTGATAATTGTCTGATTAATCCCTTCTCCAACCATCATAAGGTACTTCTTGGTCTTGTCTATGGACACATACTCTTGATACACACCTTGTTTCACAAATATAAAGAAGTATCCATCACTAGCAACACTATTATTTGGTGCTGCACCAATAGCATCATTGATTCTTGTGAAATTCCCACTCCCATCTTGGCTCACAACAACAATATCACTCACCACAACACTACTCTGTTCATCACTATTATTCACCACTTGTTGAAGCAATTTCCTACCATTGTGATTATGATGATGGTTATTATTCCTAGCATGGTCATAAATGTCTTGCACTTTCTTTGGCATTTTCAATGGTAATTGACCATTTTTGAAGTTAATGTTGTGTTTATTGTGTGACCATGATGTGATTATTTTCTTGATTGGGACCCACCCTTTTGTGAACAGAGCAAGGGAAACACTATGAAGCTTTGTGTCATTGGAGAGTGAAGATGAAATTCCATTCTTCACACTTTGGTCATAATTTGATGGTGATGAGGTTTGTGATAACCCATCAAGACAAGTTTGTTGGTTTGTCAAAACAGCACTTAGGAATGTTTGAAATTCTTCAGCTTGAGAATTTGGAAGAGGGTTATTACTAGATTGGTTGATTGTGGTGTAGGTGTTTGATAAATACTCAATGTTTTGTTGAGCAAGGAATTTGCAATCTTGGAGTGCACCAATTGTGGGTTGAGACAAAAATATGCTATTAGTAGTAATAAGATATGAGTTCACTAGGTTCAAGAATTTTTGGGATTGGGACAAGGATTTTTGGAATGAGAATTTTCCATAGTCAAAGATATTGCCATTTGGGTTATTGGCAAACATGTTTTTGCAATAGGAAGGGTCTATTGTGGATTGGCAAATGGATTCATGGTTATCTCCTAGGGACAAAGAAGCTAAGAGAAACAAGGGGAGAAGATAGGTGATGTAGTTCTTGAAAGCCATATTTGGATGATTTTTGGTGTGGGAATTTAATTTGATTTGATTTGGGGTTGTGGTTATTAGGGGATGAAGATGAAATGCATGGCTAGGTTGGGCTTATATAGAGAGGATGATGTAGTTTTTGTCTCATTATAGTTGGTAGGAATGAGGACATTGTTCGGCAATATTGCATATATGAAAAACTATAGTTAGTTACTTTAAGAGGATGCATGAAGTCTTAGATGCTTTATTTGGTATCAAGGAAAAAGTTGTGTTATATTAAAAATATATTACATAACCAATATCTTAGAACATATAGGAATACAACAATTAATATTTGTCATTAAAAATACGTCCAACTAATATTCAATGTGTGCTATTACATAATATATAATGTGTGCTACATGCATAGCACAGTACGTATAGCACACATTTTATATAATGTATATATTACATGTTGGATGTATTTTTTTTTTACGAATAAGAATAGATTAGGTATACTATTTTTTATTTTTATTTTAAGTCATTAGAATGATCTAATGATGAGAAGTTTTGAGTAATATACAAGAGGTTTCAATTTTTCACTTCATTTTAAGTTTCAAAATAAGAGATATATATATATATATATACCATTCATAATTTGATGATGCATCAACTATGTTAGACAAGGATATGATCTCTCTAATTAGCTTTCATTTAACTAAATAATAATGCTTTTTATACACTAAAATGCTGACGCCATCAGCCACCCATAATAAATGCATGTAGTTTGTCACTAATATTTTTGCGGGTCTCACCTTAAAAGTTGTTGGTGGCTGAAAGTGGCTGAAAATAGTATACATGTAGCATTATTGTTAACTAAATTCTTAATTAAAATATCAAAATACTTAATCATAAATGATAAATGGCCATACATTTTTCTTAGTTGGTATAAGATTGCTTTAGAATTTTGCATTACAAATTGGAATGAATAGGTCAACTATAAGAAATTTAATTAACCTTTGGGATTGTTGATATTGATGCCGTGGCTGCCATGAACTAACGTAGTCAACATCTGCATTTGGTCATTGCCCATTCCGAAGTATTTGATTTAATTTGGAATTTAGGACGAATTGAACATCACCATCATCCACTAAGATTAATAATGTAATCATCGTTCATGTACTCAAATATTCTTTTTTATTATATCTATTTATTATATATAAGATTAATTTGGTGCATGACTTATCTGATATAGCCGTTAGATATATATATAATTTTATTTTATTTTGTCAACGGTGAGGTTGGTTCCCAGCATTCACAAGACAAAGAGAAAAAAAAAACGAGAAAAAAGGAAAAATTATAAAATATAATTATAACGACACAAAAACGTGTTTGCTATTTGACAAAGATCTAATATCTTTGTCTCGTGGTTTTATGTCTTGACAAAATCTCAAAATGTGATGTGAGTGATATACCATAATATATGTCTAAGTAATACTACCTTAATCTCTTTGGCTATCATTATTCTTGGTCAATTTTCTTTTTGGTGTGAGGTTTATTCAGGTATATTTATTTAATAATATTGTAATTAAAATATATCTCTATAAATTAATAAATATTATTATATATACAATGAAAAAAACAGTCAAAACTACCAACATATATTATATGTTGTACATGACACATATTACATATTGTGCACATCATATATATATTACATGTTGTAAACAAATATGATGTTATAACATATTATATATGTTGTGCACAACATGTTATATATAATGTGCATAATATATAATATGCGTTGTGCATATTACACATGGGCGAAGCCAGGAATTTGTCTTAGAGGGGGCCAATAGAAATGAAACTAGTCATTTTTCATGGTACTAATATTAAATGATTATAAAAATAGATTTGTGATAAGCGAAGCGTACGAAAAAATGATGAAAGACTTATTTTTATATTTTTTTATTATTGATTTTTTGTTTGAATTTTTGGCTAAATTTAGTTATATTATAGAAAATTTATAAGGAGTGTAGTTTCCTTATTAGTGTGAATTTTTTATAGTTGGGTTGTATATTAAAAGAAATTCAATGAAATATAATACGAAAAAAAATACTGAAGACTAAATATATAATAATTTATTTTCACAAACAAAACTAGAAATTTCAGAGGCGCCCCTTTGAACAACCTAGTTTCGCCCCTAATTATACATTATATGATACAAAATTTATTCACTTTTTTTTTTCGCACTAAATTTTGACCTAAATTAATTAAGTACAACCGTTTAACAAAATCTATGACAATGGACATGATCCTCAGGCAATTGGTTGTAATTAATTTTTTTAAGGATGAATTTTGGAACCTTTGAACATATGTTATTACATAAATAACTAGATTATAATCTTATGTGACGATTTATGCCCAAAAATTTCTCTAGTTTATGTGTATGAATTATGATCAAAGAAATCGGTGTTCTTTAACTTATTTTGATATGGTACTTTCATTATTCTTAAAGTGGTATTCGGCACTAATTGAAGGGGAATTCAAACCCACCACCTAGGCACAGACAGAGTAGAGATTAGAATGCAAAGTTTTATTCGAATACCTTCAAAGTGTCACACACTTTTATCATTAAATAAATTAAACTATATGTCCTATAATTAGCTTTACTTTTGCCTTTGAAAGTTGAGTAATGTTAATATAAACTCGGGTTCACGGTAAACCCTATACATGACAATATACCAATCATTCAGGACATAATTAAAAGTTATAACTATAATAATATTATAAAACTCTTGATTGATATGTTGTCACGTGTAGAGTTTATCATAAACTCGAGTCTGTATTATCATTTTCCTTAAAAATTAGCAACCTCGGCCAGATGAAACGGGCCAGTAAGTACCAATTCTTTGTGCATATTCCAGTACAATGCTAACTAACAATTAATATTAGGCTAATACTACAGTGCAATTGTTTTTTGAGTTATAATAAAGTGATTTAAAAGATTGACTTGAAAATATAATTTTGTCCTTATTTTAAATTTTTATACCAACAACAACTCTTATTCATTAAAACAATACCACCTTCTCTTCTTCCCCTTTCCAACCTGAGCCACCGCCCCCACCCTCATCCCACAATCATCACCGCCACCATCATCCTAGTCCTGCACCACCACCACCACCACAATCATCCTCATCCCAATCAGACCACCACCACTCTCATTCTAATCCACCACCACCAGCTAATCGCACCACCATCTCTCCGTCCAACCACAGAATCACTTCATTAACACCACCACCACCAGCAGTTTCCTCATTCAGGGACAGATCCAACAGAGACCCAAAAATTCATAAACCAGACCAGAATAATAGAACAAAACCAAAAATAAAATCAGAATAAGTAGCTGGATTGAGAAAAATTTTAGAAGAAGAGATGAGGAATGGTGGTGGTGGTGGTCTCGGTACAGAGAAGAAAGGGGGTTTAGGGTGGAGAGGGAGAAATGAGTGGATCTAAAGGTGGTGGTGGTGGTGGTGGCCGAGGGAGTTGGTGTCGTCGGAGGAGGGTGGTTTAAGGTGGAGAGGGAAGAAGGAATGGATCTGAAGGTGGTGGTGGTCTTAGTGAGGAAGGAGTAGATCTAAAGGTGGTGTTGTCGGAGGAGGGTGGTTTAGAGTGGAGAGGGAGGAAGGAATGGATCTAAAGGTGGTGGTGATGATGGTGGCCAAGGAAGTTGGTGTTGTTGGAGAAGGGTGGTTTAAGGTGAAGAGGGGAAGAGGGAAGAATCTGAAAGGTGGTTGTGGTCTTACTCAAAGAGTGAGTTTTGTTTGGGAAAAAAATTAAAAATAGGGATAGAATAGTAATTTTACCATCAATTTTTAAAACACATGAATTCTAATAAAAGTGACAACTGTACTATAGTATTTGCCTTAATATTATATATACACGATAAAGCAAGTTGGAGGCTAATTTGCCTTAAGATCGCAAATTAACGCGTATATAGGGTTAGAATAATGATAGGGTAATTAGAAAGCACGATATGATGATATTATACTATTCCATATGCAATTTATACGTTTGATTTGTTACTAATTAATTAATTAACTAGTTAAGATGCATAAACATCGATTCTTTTTTTTGTTTCCAAAGATATCCATCAGAATAATTCCAATGATTAATCCCTCGTCAATTTGTGCATGCACCTCAAGGGTGAGACGATTGGCCAAGGTCTTCCCTGCGTAAGCATCGATTCTGATCACTGATTTTAACACTCATTTTGGGTCAGCATTGACGTTGATCTATATATCACACTTCCTAGTGGAAAATGGGTACATGTGTTTTTTGGGCCCAATAATGGTATGGACTGCGAAACTAACATAATTGTTGGCCCACAAATCAAAAAGTATGGGCCCAATAAGTGTAACCGAAGCTAACTGGCATGTGCTACTGGTCCACAAGGTTAGGAATTGATGATCACGTTTGGTAATATATATATCTATACTATAACCAACAAGGATCGACACAAGTGGTCAGCGGCTTGTTGTCTCTTAAGCAAGGTCTCGGGTTCGAGTCTTGTGGATGAAAAAATTCCTTACTGGGAGTCTCACCTGCCATTCCCAGGTACGCGACCCGGGGCGAAGCTCCAGACACCGTGGGCAACCAAAAAAAAAATATATCTATACTATAAACTCGAAGGGTGGCATGCATGGTGGTAGCTCACATTGTCCCTTAACCATATGATTGGGGGTTCAATCGTTAACTCATTGGAATGGAAAACTTCTTGTGGCCAACTCTTTATCGCTTAGTGCGAGCTCCGGAGGCGAGGGGAACTAAGTATTGCTGTCGGCAATGGACACCTACCAATTATACCAAAATATGTATATATATATAAAGGGGATAGCAAAAAGTAACTACCATTTTACATCATTTTTAAAACTTAGTAGAAATTGAAGGCTATATGCTTTAAAAAGTGAGATTTCATTATTTTTCTAAAAACAATGTAAAAGTAAAGACCGTAGAGTCTTTAAAATATTGAATTACTTAAATTTTAGGAATTAGTAGAAATTGAAGGCTATATGCTTTAAAAAGTGAGATTTCACTATTTTTCTAAAAACACTATAAAAGTAAAGACTATAGTCTTAAAAATATTGAATTACTTAAATTTTAGGAATTAGTAGAAATTGAAGGCTATAGACTTTAAAAAGTGGGATTTCACTATTTTTCTAAAAACACTATAAAAGTAAAGACTATAGTTTTTAAAATATTGAATTACATAATTTTTAAAAGTTAGTAGAAATTGAAGGCTATAAGTTTTAAAATGTGAGATTTCATTATTTTTCTAAAAACACTGTAAAAGTAAAGACTATAGTCTTTAAAATATTAAATTACTTAAATTGTAGGAATTAGTAGAAATTGAAGGCTATAGGCTTTAAAAAGTTTCATTATTTTTCTAAAAATACTATAAAAGTAAAGACTATAGTCTTTAAAATATTGAATTTCTTAAATTTTATGAATTAGTAGAAATTGATGGATATAGGCTTTAAAAAACGAGATTTCACTATTTTTCTAAAACATTATAAAAGTAAAGAAAATTATTGAATTACTTAATTTGTAGAACTTAGTAGAAATTGAAGACTACAGATTTTAAAAAGTGGAATTTCACTATTATTCTAAAAACACTATAAAAGTAAAGACTATAGTCTTTAAAATATTGAATTACATAATTTTAAAAATTAGTAGAAATTAAAGGCTATAGGCTTTAAAAAGTGATATTTCACTATTTTTCTAAAAATACTATAAAAGTAAATATTATAATCTTTAAAATATTGAATTACATAATTTTTAGAACTTAGTAGAAATTGAAGGTTATAGGCTTTAAAAAGTGAGATTTCACTATTATTCTAAAAACACTATAAAAGTAAAGACTATAGTCTTTAAAATATTGAATTACATAATTTTAAAAATTAGTAGAAATTGAAGGCTATAGACTTTAAAAAGTGAGATTTCATTATTTTTCTAAAAATACTATAAAAGTAAAGACTAAAGTCTTTAAAATATTGAATTACATAATTTTTAAAACTTTGTAGAAATTGAAGGCTATACGATTTAAAAAACGAGATTTCATTATTTTTCTAAAAATATTATAAAAGTAATGATTATAGTCTTTAAAATATTGAATTACATAATTTTTAAAACTTA
This sequence comes from Aeschynomene evenia, assembly GCA_013621005.1. Classification (NCBI taxonomy): domain Eukaryota; kingdom Viridiplantae; phylum Streptophyta; class Magnoliopsida; order Fabales; family Fabaceae; genus Aeschynomene; species Aeschynomene evenia. The sequence goes on along the minus strand of CM024264.1, from coordinate 3,858,444 downwards.
GTAGAAATTGAATGCTATAGGCTTTAAAAAGTGAGATCTCACTTTATTTTAGAAAAACTATAAAAGTAATAACTATAATTTTTAAAATATTGAATTACACAATTTTTAGAACTTAGTAGAAATTGAAGACTATAGACTTTAAAAAGTAAAATTTCACTATTTTTTTTAGAAACACTATAAAAGTAAAGGTTATAGTCTTTAAAATATTGAATTTCATAATTCTTAGAACTTAGTTGAAATTGAAGGTTATAGGCTTTAAAAAGTGAGATTTTACTATTTTTTTTAGAAACACTACAAAAGTAAAAATTATATTATTTAAAATATTAAATTACACAATTTCTAGAACTTAGTAGAAATTGAAGGTTATAGGCATTAAAAAGTGAGATTTCACTTTTATTCTAAAAACACTATAAAAGTAAAGACTATAGTCTTTACTATATTGAATTACATAATTTTTAAAACTTAATAGAAATTGAAGGCTATATAGGCTTTAAAAAGTAAGATTTCATTATTTTTCTAAAAACACTATAAAAGTAAAGACTATAGTCTTTAAAATATTGAATTACATAATTTTAAAACATAGTAGAAATTAAAGGCTATAGGCTTTAAAAAGTGAGATTTCATTATTTTTCTAAAAACACGTACTGTAAAAGTAAAGACTATAGTCTTTAAAATATTGAATTACTTAAAGTTTAGGAATGAGTAGAAATTGAAGGCTATAGGCTTTAAAAAGTGAGATTTCACTATTATTCTAAAAACACTATAAAATTAAAGACTATAGTCTTTAAAATATTGAATTACATAATTTTAAAAATTAGTAGAAATTGAAGGCTATAGACTTTAAAAAGTGAGATTTCACTATTTTTCTAAAAACACTATAAAAGTAAAAACTATAGTCTTTAAAATATTGAATTACTTAAATTTTAGGAATTAGTTGAATTGTTGAAATTGAAGGCTATATGCTTTGAAAAGTGAGATTTCACTATTTTTCTAAAAAACATTATAACAGTAAAAGATTATAGTCTTTAAAATATTGAATGACATATATAATTTTTAAAATTTAGTAGAAATTGAAGGTTATAGGCTTAAAAAAATAAGATTTCACTATTATTCTAAAAACACTATAAAAGTATATAAAAACTATAGTCTTTAAAATATTAAATTACATAATTTTTAAAACTTAGTAGAAATTGAAGGCTATGCACTTTAAAAAGTGATATTTCATTATTTTTCTAAAAACACTATAAAAGAAAAATAGAACTATAAAAATTGAAGGCTCTACTTTATATTTCGTTGTTAAGTTCCAATATTGAAGGAATATAGAAAATAGATAATTTTTTTTGTTATGTGACCTTTATTTTTTCGATCATATCCTAGACATTAAACACATTAATTCTATGTATGTTTTATCCTGTATGCATACCAAATACGTATAGTCTAATAAGAAATAAGTATATAATAAAAAAATGTTTAGTAATGGAGGTAATAAGATTAAAAATCTGTCATAAATTAATAGAAAATATGTACATTTTTATACTTCTAAAGAGCTAATATTCAATAGATATAAAATTAATTATTAGATAAAAGTTATTGTCTCTATATAATATATATTCTCTCTTATGATTCTTATCATATCTTTATACTCCTCGCGAAAGGTATCAAGGAGGGTCTATTGCGGTATTGCTTATAGTATCATGAATAAAATAATATTTGTCGTACAACATAAATATATTTAATTAGTATTCAACGTGTGCTATATATAAGAGGTAATATATACTATACATATAATACACATTACGTCTTATATATAGCAACGTTAGAAACTAATTGAATGTATTTTTGTTATACTACAAATATTATTATCATGGATCAGTCATCACCTGGTCCACACGTTTCAAAAACATACTGGCTCAATTCAACCATAGTCACAACTCAAATATCAGTGCTTTTTCTTTTGTTTTTTGTTTTTTTTTTCTCCATGGTTTGAGCTCTTAATTATATGAATCTTGGTTGAGCTAGTGGTGAATGATTTACTGGGTGGACAAATGAGGATAGAACCTCTAATCGCACACCAATAAACTTTTTAAGTCACTTTGGACCAAAGAATATGCCACTTGAACTAGAGGGCTCATTGACACAAAATAAAATTACATGTAAGAAAAAGATTTAAAAAAATGGAAGAGATAAGAAAGATAAACTAGAGAGTAGAGAATAGAGATATGACTTTTGTTCTAATTAAATATAAAGAGAAACATAAGATCCCGGCTCCAATGCTTGACTAAGGAGCCAAAATGATTAAGGGTGTCACACATAATCACACATTCCATCCCCAATAGAGCCATTATTAATCAAGGTAGCATTTAACATAGCCACCTATATGTATATATGAGGTCCGTGCGATATTATATGTCGAGTAATATTTGTTGTATAATAAAAATATATCTAATTAATATTTAACGTGTATTATATATAATATGTGTCAGATGTATAATAAACGTACTTATGACACACATTAAATAATATATATAGTACATGTTAAATACTTGTTAGATGTATTTCTGATATACAACAAATATTAATGTTATGACAAATTCAATTTTTTTGAAAATAAATAAGTTTCATGCTGTCTACGTGAGTTCTACAGATAAAAAAAAGCCAACCACAATTATCATTATTATTAGGATTTACTTTTCTTCCACCAATATACAATTTTTTTACACAATCATCTAATAATATATTATCACATCAGCCATACTTATATCTATTTTCTTACCATCTAAAAAATTATACAAATAAAATATTTTGATTAGATAATAATGTCACCACATCAAAACTAAATTATTATTATTATTATTATTATTTTATTTTTAACACTAACCCAACCACTCTATTTATCCACCACATTCTCTCCTTACAACCCTACATCACCAAAAAAATCACAATCACATTTCACACACTCAAACCAAAGCTACACCATCACTTTCTATTCCTCTTCTCAAAATTCTCTACCATGAAGAACAACCTCAAAACAACCCCATTTTTTCCCCTTATACTCATTCTCTCCATAGTTTTTGCAATACTCATTTTAGGAACCAAAATCACAAGATATAACACCACCCCAAAATTCAAACAACCACCCCAAGAACAACAAAAACACATCCTCCATTTTCAAAATCACATCCAATTAGTAGCACATTCCACATGCCAAGGTACACTCTACCCTAACCTATGTGTCTCAACCTTAGCCTCATTCCCAAATCTTGCAACAAAATCAGTCCAACAAATCATTTCCTCTGTTGTAAACCACACAGTCTCTGAGGTAAAATCCTCATCCTACAACTGCAGCAACCTAAGAAAGAAACTACAGAACATCCTTAACCCAATTGAAAACAGAGCATTAGAAGATTGCCTCAACCTATTTGATGACACAACATTTGAACTCAAATCCACAATCTATGACCTCTCAACATCATCAAAAACAGTTAAAAAAGATGACTTGGAAACAATGCTTAGTGGGGCAATGACAAATTTGTACACTTGTCTTGATGGGTTTTCACATAGTGATGGGAAAGTGAGGGGAATAATACAAGAGAAGCTGATTGAGATTTCACAACATGTTAGTAATTCATTGGCAATGTTGAAGAAAGTTAATGGGGTGAAGAAGAAAAGGGATAAGGTTGGTGGTGAGGTTTTCTTCCCTGAATATGGTAAGATGAAAAAGGGGTTTCCTTCATGGGTTTCTAATAAGGATAGAAAACTATTGCAAAGTGATGTGAATGAGACCAAGTTTGATCTTGTGGTGGCTAAAGATGGAACTGGCAATTTCACTACTATAGGGGAAGCAGTGGATGTGGCTCCTAACTCCAGCACAACCAGGTATGGACATGTTAGTATAAATGTGAAATCCAAAATGATGCAGTTTCGTACACCTAATTGATATCTAATTTATCTAAATTTTATAATTATTTTTATTCAATAATATTTTATGTGCAATATTAAATTAGCCAAAACAGTCAATAGATCATTTCTTTATTTTTCTTTGTGTCCAAATAATTATTGAAACTTTAATGGACTCCGCCCAAAATTTAATTTATTGGCTAGTATGATGACTGGACTTCCTATTGTATATATAGCGTCATCCATTTTTATTTATTATTGATCTTAGTAAATGTCTAATAAATATCCAATTTTAGATGTTCATTATACATGCGAAATATATTATTTGAATGTATTGGATCAATAGTCTATCATAGTCCCATGTGTGTAAACTATTACATAAAGATATATAAATAATATAGTGTATTATAATAAGGGTTTAATTATCGACGATTTATGCTATTATGCAATTGAACTATGTCATATAATCTATTATAAAATTATAACAAATTTTAATTTTAAAAATCTCGACAAAATCATAATGTATTATTTTGTTATTGGCTAACAGCATAAAATAATTTTATACTATTAATATATTGTAATTATTCTCTAAAATTAGTGATATAAGGTACTTTATAATTAAGAGATATCACCCTGTTTCATAAATAATAATCAATGAAATTTAGTACAATATAAGATGGATTCATGCATTACTTTCATTTCAGAAAGTCCAAAGGGAATCTTAGGTGAAGCAAACGTGTAAAATATAAGATTACTGATTTGTCTTTTATATAATAATTTGATTTGACACATTTGTTATCACTAATGATGTAATGTCATGTAATTTGTAATGATGATTTGGTTATTGTGTTATAAGTATGTAATAATGTATGTATGATTATAGGTTTGTGATATACATAAAGGGTGGAGCATATTTTGAGAATGTGGAAGTGATAAGAAAGAAGAGCAATGTAATGTTTATTGGAGATGGGATTGGAAAAACCATTGTGAAAGCTAGTAGAAATGTTGTTGATGGCTGGACCACTTTTCAATCTGCCACTGTTGGTGCGTATTCCTTTCTCATTTCAAATGCTACGATAAAAAATTAGTCAAAATAGTCAATAAATTGTGTACAATATATATAATATAAATTGCAGTATTGCACAACGAATATCACCTATTTTTGCACGTCATATATCACATGATGTGCACAACATATATTACATGTTACAAAAAAAGATAATACTGCAAGATCTGACATATATTATGACACAATAAATAATATATTATACATCACATATAATATATATTATGCACAATATATTAACTATATTAACTGATTTTTTAAAGTATATTTCCCTTTATTTATTTAGTTACCTTATTCATCCACTAGTTATAACTATTTTTCTTTTATCTCCATACTAATAAACATTTCATCTAATAGGTGAGTCAAAAGTTAAAAGTCAAAAAAATATATATAATTCATTTATAAATATTTTACATAAAAATCGTGCTTCACTCATATGATATATCTACTATTGAATAATATTGTATGTATCTTATTTTATGTATGTGAACTATTATAATATTCTATATAATTTTATTTTGTAACCTAAAAGTTTTGATTAAATTTCTATAATTAGGGAACTTAAAAAGTATTTTTGAAGACTTTTTTTTCGATAAATATCAACACAATCCTCCAAAATAAAAGTTGTTTGTGGGACAACATATTATTAGACAAAGTAACTACACCGCCCCATTAAAAAAAATTTCTAGCATTGAGAAAATTAACCTATCTAAAGAAAAAGACTTATACCTTAATTAAAAACATAACAATCTCACTTTCTATTTCTAATAATGCAAAACTTTCTCTTTTAAACCTTAGATAACTTACTAGAAAAAATTCGGTATATATAAACAATAGTTTTTTTTCTTGCTGTTATTTAATTTTAGCTTTGCTACATTTTGGTATGGGGATAAAAGTAAGAGGAAAAAGCCAAAAATTGGGGTAGGCCCTAACCAGTAATCACAAGTGAGATTATTTATAGTAAAGTTTTAAAAATGGTTTTATTAGGAGCTGTTTGGCATTTAAGTTAAGGACAAAGAAAATTAATTAGAAAATAATGGGAGAAAAGACAACCAAGATATGGCAATTTGATACTGAATGATGATTCCTTGATTTTGATTAGAGTGAACTTAGAGTTAAGTGTTAGTGTAGCACAATATAATAATGTTGGGAAATAATTTTAAATGGTTTCAACTTTGAACAAAAAACAAAATGCATATATGGTTCATTGGGTTTGTCAAGGCATCTAGCAGTTTTTTCATGGAATATATGGATAATAGGTATCATATACATGCAATGTATAATAGAAATTCTTATTATTTGGATATATAAATTACGAGTTTAATCATGACAATGACAATGTAAAATCAATCACATTATATTCGTGTGACTTTTTAGTCAGTGGGTGATTGAATTAAAGAGTTTTCCTTATATATCAATCCATAATTGGATGTCGGTATAAAATTACTTTACACTTACGATAGATTGAAATTAAACTCATAAAATAAATGTGAGTTTAATAAAAATATATTATGAGTGTAAAATTATTTTACACTAATATCCAATAATGTATTCACAAGTCAATAATAATATTTGATTCAACTATTTACTAATTAGAAAGTTTCATAAAAATGCATGATGCATTTGATTGGTTAGCAATATAATACTCTTTTAGATTATATTAACAATGTATTAATTAAACTCATTAAATGTATCATAATAATATACAAATTAAATGAAAAATATTACACGTACAACTAATATACATGTCAATTTAATTATTGTAAGAATATGTAAGAAGTAGAATTCTAGAGAGTGGAGAGAAGTCCAATTAGGGTCAAATTAAAGAAAAAAACATATGACATTATCACAAATTCACAATATTCATAATAGATTATTGTTACAATAGTCTAATGCTATCCTATTTGTAGTAAATTATACTAACTATTGTTGCTTACACAATTAGACTGTTGAATCCACTTTTACTCTTTATTGAATATTAAAATATAGTCAAAAGTTGAATTTGTGTGGTGAGAATTTTTGTTCTAAAAAACTCAGATATCATAGGCCAATAATGTCGGTAATTTAACAAAATGCTATAAAAATCACAGGTTATAATTGTAGATATATATAGCATAGAGCCTAAAAAGTAAAATGTTATCTTTCTTTTTTTTCTTTGTGGGACACTATCATCATTCACTCGAGTATACAACTTAGAAATTTAACCAAAGAAAGTTCAAAAGGTTGGAAAAAAGGCTTTGCACTTTTACTAAAATCATAGAGGATTCTATTACCTCCCGTGATTAATTTAATATAATGCTGAAAAATTATAGGGACGGGTCCATGATTAATCCATGGATATTAGTATTAATTATTGAGTAATGTTATATAGATGGTTAAAATTAGTCACAAAAAAATATAGACAATTAAAATTAAATATTATTTATGAGACATTCATCATAATCAATAATAGATAAAACAAATCTATATGTTATAGTGGATATATACATATTTATAGCCCACTAGACATATATAAAAACAAGAGCATTGTTAGGAATACAACAAAAAAATCAGCTAAAATAGTCAATAAATAGAAATTTGGGCCACAATCACCAAGGCCATTAAAAATATACTCATGATTAAAATATTATTTGGACCATAAAATATTAAATAGGCTTTGTTGGCTGTTTTGTCTGGATTTTTGTTTCCTAAGAATTTGTGTAAAAACAAATGTATGTAGGTAGTTTAGAATATTCATCATTAGATATCATCAAGGATAATTATATAAATTTCGAGAGGTCAAAATGTAAAATAACTCGTATTTACTTTTTAATATGTATAATTAATCACTCTGTATCGATAGTATAATATTTTTGCGTCAATAAAAACATGTATATGTATATTACAAATACTTGGAGACCAACACTTTTTCAGTCAAAATAGTCAGTAAAACTCATCAATATTTTATGGGTTAAATAACATTTTAATTATGAGTATATTTTAAATGGACTGTATGATTTTGATCCAAATTCCTATTTATTGACTGTTTTAACTGGATTTTTGTTGTCAATATAACCATGCTCTATGTGTGTATATATTATATATGGTTAGCAAATTCTTTTAAAATTAAAATAAAAAGGTTTAATCCATGGGACACAATGACAAAGTACGTAGACATAAAGTACCAAAATTATATTGAAGCACCGTAACCTCGTGGAAATAAATGCAATACTATATTGGATAAAATATTTTGCTTTGATATTTTTGTGTCCTTTTTTCTGCTAACGATAACAACGTGTGACTTAAGGCACTTGACCCAGACACAACCACGTTCTCTGATCTTTGTACAAGAATCTCAATAGCATTGGTTGAAGAAATACAAAAGTTATTTAGAAAGATAAAAAAGTTTTATTTTTCTAAATTATATAGAGTTTAATTTTAATATAAAAAAAAATATAATTATAAGTGATGTGATGATATATGATTGAATAATTATGTAAAAAAGTTATCAATCAATAAAAATTAAATCCATTTATATAATTTCTTAATTTCATTACATCTATTTTATCACCTAATTTCACCCTCCCCTCTTGAATTGGTTTTAAAATGATTTTCAAATGTTTAATTTGCTATATAGTGGAGCAGTTTCATGTCTTCAACTACCCTAGTAATCTACCCCTGCTAAGTGCTAAAAATGACAAATTGATTATAGCATTAATTAATTAATTATTGAATAAATTAAAAGGATGGTCAGATTCTAATTTAACTGCATGTTTAGCCTCATTAGTTCATCAATTATTACTCTTTGTCTAGCCTATGAAACAATATGGGAGACTCTAATTGATTATTTTTCAAAGTTTGTTTACTCTCTCAATTTATAATTTGTCATTCATTAACTTTATTTACATAAATGAATTTGATAAATGTTAGTACATCATTATCTTTAAATAATGGATTGATAAAATAGAGATTAGTAAGACTCATTCAAAAATTAGAGTAATTTTATTGACAGAAATTTCATACTTTTTGATTGAAGTTGTGTTGTGTTAGTTACAACACATAATTTAAGAACACTTGCAACAACTTTTTTTTAAAAATAATTTTAACTATAATTTATTATTTTCATATACGTTTTTGTTAACAAGTGCCCTTAGGACACTTATTAAAAATATTTAAAATAATAATTTTAGAAAAATTTTAAAATATAATAATAAGTCCCTTATATTAAAAATATAAAAATGTATGTTTTTAAGATTAATATTTTTATTTTTAATTTTTTAAAAGTGCTCTAAGAACACTAATACTTGTTACAAAACACTTTTCATATTTCCGAGTGCCGACACCATTTGAAACAGTAAAAAGACAAAAAAACAGAATAGCCAGGAGTATATGTCAGAGCTTTTAGCATGGGATTAATTAATTTAAGAAATTAATATTATTATTATTTTTTCATGAAAAGAAGAGTTGCCCTATGAGTTGGGTCAACATTAGAGGGTCCCACATGTTCAAAAGGAGAATTGTATGATCTTGATCTGTTCTACACTCATCACTAACCCAAGCTACTTTTCAGAATTATTAGGCCCACTTTGCCCGTTACTTCTTCTAATATGCTTTGCTTTTTAGGCTATTTGAACAATTGAAAATGCTTTTTCCTAAGAACATCTTAAAAAAAATTATTTATCTCAAAGATGAATTTCACATCCACTAAAATGTACTGAAATGTAGTGTTTAAGGGAGTCATGAAGTCAGTGTCATAGAAGTCAGAGTTATAGTGATTTTAAAATTGACTCCCAACATATTCTCACATATCGATGTCTCTCTTTCAGCATACAATGACTCTCTTCTGATACATAGTGACTCCAAAGTTGGAGTGAACAAAAAATTAATAATTTTGTTCACTGTGACTCTGTTCCCTTCTGCACTGTGACATTCGCATCAAACACTTGACATAGTCAATTTTTCACTGACTTACTAACTCTAACTTCAGAATCAGAAAAAACAAACGCAGATAGAATTTTTGCCAAATTATTTTTAGTGATATAGTTACTAAGTTTTGAGAGGTTTAGTCTTGTCTTAACAACTTAAAGGTCATGTTAAAATATTGAAAACAATTTTATTATTTTATAGAGTAAGACTATGTACATTTACATCCCAGTAACAATCTAAATCAAATCATCCTTCGTGCTTCTAAGTCTTAAATAGCCAAATTGTCTTTATTGTTAAGGTTCTTCTAAAATTAAATTTGTGAACTATAACATTTGATAGTACATGTCTATTCAATATCATATGAATAAATACACAACTTTTTCTACATAGAAAGAAAGTTAGACATAATCTGTTTTACATGCATAGCTTATACTCATTCAAACTCATTACTATATGAGATATAAAATATTAGGCCCAATAGATATATATTAGCAAAACTATCTTTTTTATTTAATTTGTAGGAACTTTTTTTTAATTTAGGCTAAAGTCTACTATCAATTCTTATAAAAATCAAAGCCTAACCAATATGTTCAATCCTACAATCTTCTTTCCATAAATTTACTTTGATATATGAGTTTAACCCTATCACAATTCTCAAAATTCTAATGCAATCTTATATCCCGTTGTTATAATGTTTGTCGTACAACATAAACATATCAAACTAGTATCCAACGTGTGCTATACATAATATAGAATATGTGCTATATGTATAGCACACGTACGTAGCACACATTTCATACTATCTATAGCACACATTAGATAATAGTTGGACGTATTTCTGTTGTACGATAAATCATAAATATTATTGTTATTTCATCAACCAATTTCATTGTTATTAATTAATTATGTTGCATTATATGCAGCTGTTGTAGGAGAAGGCTTCATAGCAAAAGGCATAACATTTGAGAATTCAGCAGGACCAGAGAAACACCAAGCAGTAGCATTAAGAAGTGGTGCCGATTTCTCAGCCTTCTACCAATGCAGCTTCGTCGGTTACCAAGACACACTCTACGTCCACTCCATGCGCCAATTCTATCGCGACTGCGACATCTATGGAACCGTCGATTTCATATTCGGCAACGCCGCAGTCGTGTTCCAGAACTGCAACCTATATGCAAGAAAGCCAAATGAGAATCAAAAGAACCTTTTCACTGCACAGGGCAGAGAGGATCCTAATCAGAACACAGGAATTTCAATCTTGAATTGCAAAATTGCAGCTGCATCAGATTTAATACCATTCAAATCATCATTCAAGAGTTTCCTAGGAAGGCCTTGGAAATTGTATTCTAGGACAGTTTTTTTAAGGTCTTACATTGAGGATCTAATTGACCCTAAAGGTGTTGGAATGGAATGAACATTTGCTTTGGACACACTTTACTATGGTGAGTATATGAATAGAGGACCAGGTTCTAACACTAGTGGTAGGGTTAATTGGCCTGGTTTTAGGATAATTAATAGTTCAATTGAGGCAAATCAATTCACTGTAGGGGAGTTTATACAGGGGAATGAGTGGTTGAATAATACAGGGATTCCATTTTTTTACAATTTGAGTTGAGAGAAAAAAAGTTGTTATTGGATTTAGACATATAATGATAAGTGTAAGTTGTATATATTATATATATATATATATATATATATATATATATATATATTAAACTTTATTGATATGTTGAACTCAAATGTAAGGTAAGTATTATTACTGAAATTTGATTTGAATTGAGTTATTAATATTATGATATATTAATAAGGTCATTTGCTATGAAGCCTTCTCCTACATAACCTTCAATTTTAAAGTATATAATCTTCAATTTCTAATATATATATGAAATTCATGTGATGAATATTTAGAGGCTATAGTTTTTATTTTATAGTATATTAAAAAAATAGTGAAATATCACATTTTATAGTATATAACCTTTAATTTCCACTATATGTGAAAAATTCATGTGATTCAATATTTTATAGGCTATAGTATTTATTTTATAATACAACCAAAAAAATGTGAAATTTCACACTTTAAAGTATATAGCCTTCAATTTCTACTATATGTCAAAAATTCATGTGATTCAATATTTATAGCTATAGTCTTATTTTATAATACAACCAATAAATTATGAAATCACACGTTTTAAAGTATATAGCCTTCAATATCTAGTATATGTTAAAAATTAATGTAATTCCATATTTTATAGACTATAGTCTCTGTATTATAGTACGACGAAAAATATGTGAAATCGAAAAATTTTAAAGTATATAACATTTAATTTCTAATATATGTTAAAAATTAATGTGATTAAATATTTTATAGGCCATAGACTTTGTTTTATAATACACACAACAAAATTAATGTTACAGTTTTAATAAAAGGATTAGTTAATAAATTACTATTACATGTGTTTTAGTATATTATATAGATATAGATATTGTAACAAGTGTGAGTTATTGAAATGCATAGGAAAAGAAAAGGTCCTTGTTACTCCAAAAGGAAAATGAAAAAAAAAAAAGGGGGGGGGGGTGAGTAAATGAACCAGAGCAACATAGGAAATGAGATTGCAACAATAAGGATAAAAATAGGCCAATCCCTATAATTGAAAATCAATACTCTACTCTAATTAGACAAGCTTCTTGAATATCTAGTAAGCAATTCAAATGAGCCAAAAATAAACTTATATTTTTTATTTTTTGGTTACAAGAAATTTAGATTAAGGAAAGTATACCTTTTAAATTTGGTCCAAAGAAAAGAGGAAAGCTAATCCATAAAAATGAATGGCCCAATAACCACTTGAGGGCTAAGCCATATAGCCTAATATAATGTGAGCTTAAAGGAGCCTAGTGAAGGTAAAATAGGTTAAGATTCAAAAAATAAAAAAAGAAAAAGAAAACAAAGAAAGAAAGAAAAACTAAAGGAGGTTAACACACATGCTATAACTTCTACTTCCATATTATCATGATTTAGAGATAAATTATACTGATTTTCTTTCAAATCAAGTAGACTTCACACAACTATCTTTTCTCTTTTTGTATGAATGCTAAAAAAGTCCATAAATAAATGTTACAAAAAATAAATATCGGAATGAATATATTCAAGATCTAGTGCTATATATATATATATGATGCATGCCATTTGTAAATAATTATATAGTTATGGTAGAGAGGGCTCATTAAAAAGATTAGACAAAACAAAAATGTCATAATAATACCATGGCCAATTCCCTACCAATACCAATGATCAACCTATCTAACATAGTATTTGGTAAGTGAGACATTAAGCACAGAGACATCGACATCAATAACACAAAAGATAATAACATTAAAAATAAGTCATTGAAACATTATATCTCTGTACTTGTTTGATAAAAAAGAGGGACAAAATATACAATATTTGAAGTTGATATAATTACCCATTAATTACTAGCTCATTCATTTGTAGAATGAAATATTTACTTATGTAGATTAACTATGTATAACTTGTCAAAAACTACTTCTAACAAAAGTTATTATATAAAACCAATTATTATATTGAGAGGTGATGAAATTAACTCAAATTAGAGGGTCAAAAGTAACAATATCATAAATCAGAGGCAAGTCACCAAAATCATGGATCCATTGAATTGAATATTTGGAGGTTCCTATTTTTCCAGCTTCCACACCAATGAGAAATTAAAGGTATGTGTGTGTGTGTCAGCCTTTTGAATTTCATTGAATTGAGGCTAGCTAGCTAGCCCTAATCATCAGAATATATATGACTTATTATTATGACATGTGTATGTATATATATATATTTTTTTTTTCAGATGATGAGAGTGAATATGAAGAAAAAATTGGCATGAGAAAGAAGCAGACTAGTGTTGCATGTGGGAGCAAACCAGGAAGCACATGGTGCTGTGCCATTATGTCAAATCAAATCCCTGCAAATCACTTTCTCATTTATGCCTTTCATATTTCTTCCAAGTGTTATTTCATCATCCAATCTATTATGGTTGAAATTGAAGATTATACGTTTTAAAAACTGAGATTTCACTAATTTTTCTAGAAATACTATAAAATAAAGATTATAGATATAAAATTATGCAATTTCATGATTTTTTTATATATAGTAGAAATTAAAGGTTATAGGTTTTAAAATGTGAGATTTCACTAATTTTCCTAGAAACACCATAAAACAAAGGCTATAGACTTGAAATTATGTAATTTCGTGAATTTTTTTACATATAGTAGAAATTGAAGGCTATATGCTTTAAAATGTGAGATTTAACTAATTTTCTTAGAAATACCATAAAATAAAGGCTATAGACTTGAAATTATGTAATTTTAATATTTTTTTACATATAGTAGAAATTGAAGGCTATATGCTTTAAAATGTGAGATTTCACTAATTTTCCTAGAAACACCATAAAACAAAGGTTATAGATTTCAAATTATGTAATTTTATGATTTTTTTTACATATAGTAGAAATTGAAAGGCTATAGGCTTTAAAATGTGAGATTTCAGTAGTTTTCCCAGAAACACCATAAAACAAAGGCTATAGACTTCAAATTATGTAATTTCATGATCTTTTTACATATAGTACAAATTGAAGGCTATATGCTTTAAAATGTGAGATTTCACTAATTTTCTCAGAAACACCATAAAATAAAAGCTATACACTTCAAATTATGTAATTTCATGATTTTTTTTACATATAGCAGAAATTGAAGGCTATAGGTTTTAAAATGTGAGATTTCACTAATTTTTCCAGAAACAACATAAAACAAAGGTTATAGACTTCAAATTATGTAATTTCCTGACTTTTTTACGTACGTAGAAATTGAAGACAATAGGCTTTAAAATGTGAGATTTCACTAATTTTCCTTGAAACACAATAAAACAAAGGCTATAGACTTCAAACTATGTAATTTTATGATTTTTTTACATATAGTAGAAATTGAAGACTATAGACTTTAAAATATGAGATTTTACTAATTTTCCCAAAAACACCATAAAACAAAGGCTATAGACTTGAAATTATGTAATTTCATGATTTTTTTTACATATAGTATAAATTGAAGGCCGTAGGCTTTAAAATGTTAGATTTCCCTAATTTCTCTAGAAACACAATAAAACGAAGACTATAGACTTGAAATTATATAATTTCAAGATTTTTTTACATATAGTAGAAATTGAAGGCTATAGATTTTAAAATGTGAGATTTCACTAATTTTCCTAGAAACACCATAAAACAAAGGCTATATACTTGAAATTATGTAATTTCATAATTTTTTTACACATAGTAGAAATTGAAGGCTATAAGGCTTTAAAATATGAGGTTTCACTAGTTTTCCTAGAAACACCATAAAACAAAGGCTATAAACTTTAAATTATGTAATTTCATAATTTTTTTACATATAGTACAAATTGAAGGCCACATGAGCTTTAAAATGTGAGATTTCACTAATTTTCCCAGAAACACCATAAAACAAAAGCTATAGATTTCAAATTATGTAATTTCATGATTACTTTACATATAGTAGAAATTGAAGGCTATAGGCTTTAAAATGTGATATTTCACTAATTTTCCCAAAAACAATATAAAACAAAGGTTATACACTTCAAATTATATAATTTCCTGAATTTTTTACATACGTAGAAATTGAAGGCAATAAGCTTTAAAATGTGAGATTTCACCTATTTTTCTTGAAACACCATAAAACAAAGACTATAGACTTCAAATTATGTAATTTCATGATTTATTTTACATATAGTAGAAATTGAAGACTATAGGCTTTAAAATGTGAGATTTCACTAATTTTCCCAGAAACATCATAAAACAAAGGTTATAGATTTCAAATTATGTAATTTCCTGATTTTTTTACATATAGTAGAAATTGAAGGTAATAAAGTTTAAAATGTGAGATTTTTCTAATTTTTTCAGTAATATTGACCATTAATGACCATAAAAAAAATACTTAAAACTAATATATGAGTATTTTCAACAGCTATTAATTGTCAAAGAAAAATTTATACTTATTTTCAACAGCTAATAAATGTCAATATATGTTTTTTACAATACTTTTATAAATATTTTTCGATAATTACATGTTAAAAATGATTATTATTGTTATAATATATACCTAATCAATGTTCGCCAAAAATGTATTTATTATCAATTTTTTGCTATTTGTATTGGTACTCTAATAAACCCATTGAAATGAGTAGATGTTTAAACACAAGTTTCAAAGTTAATCTATTTTCAAGCATACTTTTAATCACTGATTAAGGAATTAAAGGACTTTTATCATCTCATCATTTCGATCATATAATTCCCTACAATTTTTTTAAGATATATTTAATTATTTTAAAGTTATATATTGTATGTGAACTTAATTGTAAACTTAATTATTTAATCAAAATATAAAATGTTAAATATTGTTTAGCAAAAGAAAATCTTATATATTTCTTGTGGAAGTCCTACATACAACAACAAACAAGAGAAGTGGCAAAATGAGCAAAAAGTTCATCCTTCCCAGCTAGTTTTCTTGCTTTACAACTTCATATAAAACTTTTGTTTTCTCTTTTTGGATTCAATAATTAATCACCTCATGTGAATCAATTAATCAATGATATATACTTGCTTGCTACTAGTTAGCAAAAATATTGATATATGAATTACATATCATCAGAGTATGAACTACTTTAATAATTAATAATTTGAAAATAGAAACCATCTTGGTGTACAATGAAAAATCAGTCAAAACAGTCAATAAATAGTGTACAACATATAATAAGTAATATGGACAATGCATATTACATATTATGCACAACATATATAACATGTTGTGCACTATATATATCATATGTGGTTACATCGTCTTTTCTTACAACATGTGATATATGTTGTGCATAACATATAATCTATGTTATGCATATCACATTAGCTTTTTAGCTGTTTTTTCATTGTATATTTAGCAATGCTCATTTTAAAAATATCATAAGTGCTATAAAAAAAAACATCATAAAGACTAAAAATCCGAAATATAATAATAAGTTAGAAACACAATTTACATATTGCTGAAATTAAAACATAATTTGGACTCTCAAAATTAAAATTAAAGACAATCATTTTCTTTACCCTTGGTTTGAGAATCACAAAGATTGGACCTCCTAAGAACCAATTTTTGTTCATCTTTAGTATTTGACTAATTATCTTCTACCAATATTGGTGAGAGGAAATATATATTAAAAGAATATAGATGAATAACAATATATATCCCTTCAATCTAAAAGCCCTTCAATTAATAAAACAGTAATTTAATTAATGAAAAACAATTATATTGGTCCCAATCAAATAATGGTGTATACCATATGCAATACACAGCACTCCAATCATTTATAAGAGAATCAAGGTGGAAAGTTATTCTTCTCCACATGCTCATACACTCCTTTTGCTAGCACCATGTTTTTTTTATAATAATTATTATATATCATTTATTGGTTTTGTTCACTAAATTTTAATTCTAATAACAATGTTTTTCAAAGATTTTTTTCTTGTTAAATACTTTGGATAATGATGGATACAAGAACCTCCTATAGGAAAACAAAAACCTCCATACAAATTTCGACCATATATAAATATTGGAGGTTCTTATATATATATATTCATTATTATCCCATTATCCAAAGCGTTTAAGAAGAAAAAAAATCTTCGAAAACATTGTTATTAGAATTAAAACCTCAAGTAACTAACTAATAGAGAAATCTAACTTCAACTTATTACGAGTAATTCTATATATTTATTATAAAATTAACCCCATCAATCATAATATGCAATAATTTAATTAATTAAAATTATTGATTCAAAATTTTAAAATATAGATTAATAATTTTTAAAAATTGAATTATTACATATGATGATTGATTTTATGATGTATAAAAAAATTTCTCACTCATTATATTATGTGGTCTAGTCCTATTCAATCGAGACAAATTAAATTTTATGGTGTAGCATTGAAAGCAACAAAATAACGAGAAATACGGTTGGAATAATGCATGAAACTAATTTAACATCACTACAATTATATGAATGGATTGATATGTATGTAGGGTTAGGTTGGTATATAATATACATGTGAATGAAATGTATGTGATCTCAAAACTAAGAGTGATGAAGTTACTTTATAAGCTTATCCATAGAAAGTTCAATAATAACGAGTGAGTGAATATATGGGCCTTCATCATCATGATGGACCATATTAGGTAATAAGTCTTTGAAATTGAAGGGTCATTGTCTTCTCCATATGTTTGTGTTCTTCAACTTTATCCGACATCTTTTCTGAGTTCAAGGCATCTTCCACATTCATTATTATATATATTTTGAGCATAAATTTTGTGAAATTTATCTCCATTTATTTTATTTATACAATTTATACTATAAGAATTCTTGAATTCATGTAATTATTTCAATATTTTTTTTTTGAATTTGTAAAATTACTATATCGATTCATATATTTGATTGATTATTATACTTGTTTAGGATGTTAATAATATAGGAGTAGAAAACAAATAAACCATACCATGTTATTATTGCTGAAAATCAAAGAAAAACATATTTTCTCCACTTTTTTGTGTTATTCATCAAATGATAAATAAATTTAATTTTAATGAACTAATAATATTATTATGTTTAATTTTTATCTAATCAATTTTTTTCATCTATATAATCTTTTAAGTAGCAGAAATTCTTTTTTCATAATAAAAAATTAGTCAAAATATTCAATAAATAGTGTACAATATGTAATATGCACAACATATATTACTCCCTCCATTTCAAAATATTAGTCTTTTAAGGTTTTTGTACACAGATTAAGAAAGTCAATAAATATTCTTAATTTTATAAAAGGATATATTAAAATGACTAAACTACCTAAAACATTAATGAGAAAGAAAGATGACTAGTGGTCCCTTGGAGTAATATTCAAAAAAGAAAGAGAAATGATACTAGCGGTCCATTGGAGTAATATTCAAGAAAAAAAGAGAAAGATGACTAGTGGTCCCTTGGAGTAATATTCATGAAAAAATTAAATTGGCATTGAAAGTTGAAAACGACTATCATTGTGAAATTTTTTTTTCTCCCTAAAACGACTATTATTTTGGAATGGTGGGAGTATATATTATGCACAATATATATAACATGTTGTGCACAACATATATCACATATGGTAACATAATATCATCTTTCTCTATAACATATGATATATATTGTGCACAATATGTGATATATATTATGCATACTTTATTAATTGTTTTTGCTGTCGTTTTTACTGTGCATATAACAATATGCTCTTTAAGCAGTGAGTGTCAAATCTAACCACATTTATTTAGGTGATAATACTCCCTCCATTCCAAAATATTAGTCTTTTAAAGTTTTTACACGTAGATTAAGAAATTCAATAAATATTCTTAATTTTATAAAATGATATATTAAAATGACTAAGCTACCTAAAACATTAATGAGAAAGAAAGATGATTAGTGGTCCCTTGGAGTAATATTCAAGAAAGAAAGAGAAATGATACTAGGGATATAATAGATATGAAAAAATTAAATTGACATTGGAAGTTGAAAACGACAATCATTGTAGAATTTTTTTTTTCTTTCTAAAACGACTAATATTTTGGAATGGAGGGAGTAATACACAACATGATAATAATGTAAAATTGAAAAAAGAAACGCTAAAATTAAGTCCACAATAAATTTAATCATGAATACATCTCTGATTTTAATGGCAGCATGCACTTGAGTTACTTACTCATGAACACTCTCTCTCCTTTGAGTTATGGGAAACAACTTCTCTCACCAATTTTCCAGTGAACTTGGAATGAGTATTCAGTTGAACTCCATTATTAGAACAAGAGACACGCCTAAGCATTTAATATCTATTTTTAAAACTTAAAAAAAAAATTAAAAAGTGATTTTTTTCTCTCGACAAATTCCCTCAAAAGAATTTTAAAAAATTAAGGCATTACATGGGAATGAGAACCTTAAAGAATAGGAGTACTTAATACATTAATTACAAAAGCATTTTAAAAAACAATAATGCTTCTTGTACTACAAAAATACATTCGACTAATATTCAATATGTTCTATATACCATATGTAATGTGTACTATATGTATAACATGTTACATATACACACATTATATATAATATATAGCACATATTGTATATTAGTTAAATATATTTATGTTGTACAATAAATATTATTGATTTACCCCCTCCCCTTCTTTTATTTTTTATGCTTTGCTTTGTTGAATGAAATTGTTAGAAAGACTTGTTAGTAAAACCCCAAATGAAATCATGATTTTGTTCTACCCAATGAAAATAATACTAGTAATAATAATAAAAATATAATATAATGGTGGGTCTTGACTTCTTGCTTTGATTGAATTGTGGAAATACTTTTAAAGGTAAAAACATAGTTAAAAGTATGCGATGTAAGAAGGATTGATTAAAGTGTTTGAACTAATGAATATTAAAAATCGTATAGAGACACAAATTTATAGACAGAAGATATAAAAAAAAAATTTTTTTTTAGAGACAGGTATAGGTATTTTTCTATTTTAGGATACACTTTTTTTTTTTTTTTACTTTTAAAAGTTTGAACACTAAAACCAAGATACTTCACTACAAAGTTTTTCAACATTGATCGTAATTATGTTCTCCTTACCTCTATATTTGTGAATATGTCTTTATATTTAGCTGTATGTTAACAAAAATTGTGTTTGTTTCTACTTACAAGACAATATAGTATACAAATACATATATAAGGAAGATAAGTATATATGTATTTATTTTTATGTATTTACTTATACATGTATTTGTGTATCTATATACCAATTAAATTCTCTAAATTTATATATCTGTATATATATTTATGTCTTGCACTTGCAAATAAAAGTAATCCCTAAAATCTAATTTCATTTACCATTTAAAACACTTTACTAGCCTTACTAAGATAATGCATTAGAATTAATTTTACATAAAATAAAGGAGTATAATTACGATGCACTGATAAAAATTTTTACACTGTGACTCCTTAGTGTGACTTTTTAGTTAGTGAGTGATTGAGTTAAAATTTTTTATTAATGTATCAATTTATTATTGAACGTTTGTTTTTACACTGTATTAAAATTAAACTTAAGATTAAACGCACTGTATTAAAATTTTTCCAAACGCACGTTCAGCCTTCATTGAACGGGGACAAAATTGTTTGGGTTGTTTCAAGCACATCAAACATGGACATGATTTTTCTCTCAAACCCCAGTTGGTCTAAAGCAATTATTTTTAGCTTTTGGGTTGGATTAAGTTGAGTTGAGAGCTTTAAAAATCTATTTTAAATACAATTACTATATTAACCTTATGAAAAGACACATATTTGATGATTTTATTTTTTTAATTTTATTTTTATATTTTAAAATGTAACTATCTAAATGAGTGTAGACATAAATAGATAGTTACTTTTTAGATCTTCTTTTATATAATACTATAAATAAAAATTATTCAAAAAAATTTAGAAATAAAAAATAAACAAAATATTGAAAGTGGGGACAGTTTTTTAAATTAACATTTTAAACTCAATTTCTATTTATTGAATACAAATTTATACTCTATAGAAGTAGTATTATATTTTCTTTTTTAGATACTTTATATGTACCGAAAAGAAATGTAATTTTTCTAATAAAACTCAATTCATAATAATAATATTTTATTAATTTGTAATATTTATATAATAGTTCAAATAATATATATTTTTTATAATAATATCAATATATTATTAAATATATTTTATTAAGTGAAATAAAAAAAACATAATATTAATATTGTTTAATATGAAATTCATATACATAAATATTTAAACTTAATATTTATTTAATTTTTTATATAATAATTATTAATTTTTAATATTTATATAATAATATTAATTTAAATGATATATATTTATTTATA
Organism: Aeschynomene evenia; assembly: GCA_013621005.1. Classification (NCBI taxonomy): domain Eukaryota; kingdom Viridiplantae; phylum Streptophyta; class Magnoliopsida; order Fabales; family Fabaceae; genus Aeschynomene; species Aeschynomene evenia. Next base: position 3,836,535 of record CM024264.1, on the reverse strand, counting down.
ATATTATAAACATAGTTTATTGATATACTTAAAATAAAATTGAAATAAAAAATAATACTTATAGCAAATTATTAAATTCATATCCTTTTTGGTAATTACACTTTCAAAAGTGGTTTTGATTTTGATCTTGATCATCCAAACAACATTTATTATATCAAAATCAATTTTAAGATAAAGTATCCAAACATAAATCACGTTAACATCAACTCACTTTTACTCAAAATCAATTCTACAGAATCAAGTTCATCAAAATTTCAGTTTGCAAACGCTAATCCAAACACGCACTTAAATGTATCCAACAAGAAGTTCTCTTTATGAATTCGTGCTTTATTGTTTTGCACAGTGAACTAGGTAACTTCCCAAAAAACCCTTTATAGATAGGGGTAGTTATTGAAGAAATGGAAAGCATGAAAAAGCCACAACCCTTGTTGTAGGAATAGGAATAGGATGTGGACCTAATTATTGTTCTATTGTAACGAAGCATGGCATTACCTCAAGCAGCTTTTGCTTTTATAAATACAGAGTACAGACTCAGCAAAACACAGAACACAGAGAAAAAACAGAACACTCTGTGTCCTGCAAGTGGCAATTTTGTTCTGTTTTTTCCTTTTCCTCCAACTTCACAAAAAAATGACTCTCTCTGTTTCCTTCACTACTATGCATTTTCTTCTTCTTCTTCTTCTTACACATTGTGATGCTTTCCCATTTCATTACAATGGTGGCCACCCTTTTCACCATCACCACCCTCACTTTGCCACTCATAATTACAGAGATGCCCTCACAAAATCCATTCTGTTCTTTGAAGGACAGAGGTCAGGGAGGCTCCCTTCAAACCAGAGAATGTCTTGGAGGAGAGATTCTGGTCTCTCTGATGGCTCTGCCATGCATGTATGTCATGTCATTGCATAACTTAAACCCCTTTTTAATTCCTCTCATGTCAAAATTTTTCACATGACATTGTTACTTGTAAATTTTCAGTTTTTATGGGGAAGAAGGTAAAGGGTAAAACCATGTGAAATTTTGACATGAGAGGATTCATTTTTCATATGGTTTTTAACTTTTTATGTTGTTTGTGTTTTTGGATGATGAAAAGATTGCTTATTTCTTGTGTGGAACATGAAATGCAGGTTGATTTGGTTGGAGGGTACTATGATGCAGGGGACAATGTGAAGTTTGGTTTTCCAATGGCATTCACCACAACAATGCTTTCATGGAGTGTTATTGAGTTTGGTGGGCTAATGAAAGGTGAGTTGCAGAATGCAAGAGAGGCCATTCGTTGGGGTACTGATTATCTTCTCAAAGCTACTGCATATCCAAACACCATTTTTGTTCAGGTTAGTTAGTTAGTTATTTAGTTACATTTTCTCTTCACAATTATGTCTTTCTTTCAATTCTATTGGTACTATGATTAGGATTTAAGAAGATATGTTGTACATATTCTGTATAAATCAAACTAAAAATATGTAATGAGTTATGCTACATGTACACCATAAACTTCGTCATCATCGGTCAATATACAATAATTCAACTTTCTAAAACTATTAATCCAACTTTTAAAATGTTGAATTAATGTATGATATTAAAAGTTGGATTAATAGTTTTAAAAAGTGAGATTATTACACATGGTGACCGATTTTATGATGTACAAAAAACAGTACGATATGTATATGATACAGGTACGTCAACCTTATTTTGAAGTATCTGTGCATGGTTGTTAGGAAGAAAAACAGATAAAAACATGGGAACCAAAGGAGTGAGGAGGTTGATATTGGTTTGATTTTGCAGGTAGGAGATGCTAAGAAGGACCATTCTTGTTGGGAGAGACCTGAAGACATGGACACACCAAGAAGTGTGTTTAAGATTGATGCAAATAACCCTGGTTCAGAAGTAGCTGCTGAAACTGCTGCAGCACTTGCAGCTGCTTCTTTGGTTTTCAGAAGAAGTGACCCCATATACTCCAGAGTTTTGGTCAGAAGGGCTATCAGGGTAAGGTTTCTTAATTTGATTCAAAAGGGTAAAAGAAAAATCCAAACTTTTAATGGAAAAGTTTCCAAGGTGAACTAAATCTTAAGATTTTGTTTGTTTCAATAATCTGTGTGCAGGTCTTCCAGTTTGCTGATAAATATAGAGGATCCTATAGCAATGCATTGAAGCCTATTGTGTGCCCCTTTTATTGCTCTTACTCTGGTTATCAGGTAAAGTTTCAACTGTAGTCTGTTCTGTTCTGATTTCTGAATGCCTAATTGAAGTTTTTTCAGTTGAGTAATGTCATTTGAATATACAAAGTAGATATATATATAATATAAGAACAACATATATAGAGAGAAAGATCCAAAACTTTGACCCCACCCACTACAAGATGTTCTGTATCTTTTTCTCTCTTCCACTTTTTATGTATAAATAACATTATTGGGAAGTGATACTAAATTTTCTTTTCATGATATGGTAGGATGAGTTGTTGTGGGGTGCTGCTTGGTTGCACAAGGCCACCAAGAATCCAATGTACCTGAACTACATTCAAGTTAATGGGCAGATCCTTGGTGCTGCAGAGTTTGACAACACCTTTGGTTGGGATAACAAGCATGTTGGAGCAAGGATACTTCTTTCCAAGGTCCAAATTTTAACCCTATTTCTTTCTTCCATATCCATTGCAACCCTAATTAGCAACAATGATAGATTTTGTTTTCACACTAAAAAGTAACAAAAATGGTTTTAGATCCATTTGTAGAGGTATTATCAAACATAAATCACTTTACTCTTAAAACTAATTTTAGCAAAATAAAGTGAAATACTTTATGTACATTAAATTTGACACTAAATCAACCATTCAATTCAAACTTTTATTTTGAGATAATAACCATTTTTATACTGACACATTCTAACATTTATACTTACTCAATTTAACTTTTTGTACTGGTGGTTGATTTAGTGTCACTTTTAGTGTACACGTAGCATTGTTCCAAAATAAATTATGACTTCAATTCTATGAATGCATAACAAAATATTCTAGTCTTACATTCTTGTGCTCTTGATTTTAGGAATTTCTTGTCCAAAAAGTACAATCCCTCCATGAATACAAGGGTCATTCAGACAATTTTGTTTGTTCTCTAATTCCTGGGGCCTCTTCTGCACAATATACCCCTGGTAGGGTCCCTTTTCCCTTGTCTCAAACTATGTGGTCCAAGATGTAACGGCTACTTAAACGGTTCCTTAATCTATTGCACTTGAAAAAACTACAACACAGGTGGGCTTCTGTTCAAGATGAGTGATAGCAACATGCAATATGTAACATCAACCTCATTCTTACTGCTAACATATGCTAAGTACTTGACTTCATCCCATATGGTTGTGAACTGTGGTGGAACCACAATAACCCCAAGGATGCTTCGGACAATAGCCAAGAAACAGGTATGAAAAATATAAGACCTTATAACAAATTTTCCCTATTTATTATGCTGCAAACAAAGTAAAATGTGATTTTTTCCCCTTATTAATGGGAGAGAAAGAAGATTTTTCCACACTATAGTATAGTAATAAAGAAATAATTTTCATCCACAGTGTTAGCCAATGAAAAATTGTCATGTTATATTTTATTATTAACTACCCTATAAATTGATTAAATTCTAAAAAACTACCCACTACTTCCTATGTGTCATATTATAATTGACTGACAAAGTAAAATATATCTACACTATCAGTGTAGCAATTATAAGTACTACTTTCATCTACTTTTATCTGTCTTCTAGAGAAAAGTTAACAAAATGATTTTGGACACAATTTGTAACATTAGATACATTGATTTGTCAATGCAGCATTATTATCTCACATTTTCCCTAGGAGACAAATAAAAAGTGGGATATGATAATTAGAGATGAATATATGATACTGATAAGTTGATATCATTATGTGATAATTAGTGTATTAGTTTTTTTGACAAGACCATAAGGCATCTTTATATGCCTATTTAAATCACCCTTAAGAGAAATCCTCACTAAGATTGTTCAAAAATAATATATTACTCAACATCCCTTATGTAATGATCAGTGGAAAAATAGTGTGTGTGAACTTGATTCTCTAATTTTATTTTTTCAGGTGGATTACTTGCTAGGAGATAACCCCTTGAAGATGTCCTATATGGTAGGGTATGGTCCAAGGTTCCCACAAAGGATACACCACAGAGGCTCATCACTTCCTTCCATTGGTGTGCACCCTGGGAAGATCCAGTGTTCAGCAGGGTTCAGTGTGATGAACTCACAATCTCCAAACCCCAATATTCTTGTAGGTGCTATTGTTGGTGGACCAGACCTTCATGATAGATTCCCTGATCAAAGATCAGATTATGAACAATCAGAGCCATCTACTTACATGAATGCACCACTTGTTGGATCACTGGCTTATCTTGCACACTCATTTGGTCAAATCTAAGGAGGTGGCAGTGTTCAGTGTTCTGCAACATGTTTAGTGTATCTCATGTTTTTTCTGATTTTTCACTAATTTAAGTTGTTAGTAGTTACTTAGTTTGTGTTTTCTTAGAACTCCACACTCATTTTATCCACCCCCTAAAAGTTTTATTGTTGCTAAGATTAACATATTGTTGTAAGAGTAAGTAAGTAACTTCTTGCCAGAAAGGGCAGAAGTTTGATGTGTGGGAGGGAATGGCTCTAATTGACCATTCTAGGGATGCTTCTGTATGTTAAAACAGTGTATGATTTGGTAAAGTGATATATAGTATATGTGGAATGGTAGTGTTTTCAACTTGCCAAGAACTCGAAATCAAGTAATGAGTATTAGATTAAACAATTTTCAATATATAAGGGAGGTAAGATAGATTATATAAAGGCTTAGAATAGGGGCATGGCTAAATGAAAGAAAGTTTAGGATTTGGAACCTCATCTTGAGTCCCACAAAAATCTAATAGGGGAGTAAATGATGTAGATTTACACATGACAATATCCCATAATTTCATGAGTCAAAGTTATAGTGGACCTTTTAAGGCTTGTCTTCTTTTGCTTCAATAAAGAATACTTTGGGAAGCCAAAAATTCTTTCTTTGCGGATAGAAAAATTTAAAGCAAAGAAGAACTTATTAGAAGCTTGGATTTATTAAAAAAAAAAATCCATTGTAAAAAATTGGATTTATTCTACCATCATCAACATGTATTTGACAGGTTGAAAGTGAGGGTGATGGAGAAAGAAGATTTTGGTGGACATGTGAAATTGGACTGGAAGAGCTGGTTTAGGTTGAGGCTCTGACATAAATGTCAGAAGTAGGACTGAAACTCTTTTTGACAAGGAGTGAAACTTCCCAAGAAAAAGAAGAAAAAAAAAGAATTAAAAAAATCAAAAGGAGAAACAACTGTAGAGTAGAACATTTTAAGTCAAAAAAGAACACAAACACTTGTTTTGCTACAAGTTGGTTCAGAAAAAAATGTACAACAGACAGAAAGAAATGTTCAAAAAATAATTGTTTGAGATTAAATTTGCAACTTTTACAAGTTATATTGCTTCTAAAAAAATTAAAATAAATAAAACTTCTCATTCCAAACTACCACAAAGCACACATTAACTATGCACCTTAAAGCATTTCAAGTTTGGGAACAATTTAAGCAATTCTTCGCGACTTCGATTCTGCAAAGGAATAAACAATCAGAAAAAGAACTGATCCAGCTAATACATTGTAATTTCTCACATGTATAGAACTACTTCCAAGTAGGAATTTACCTTGATGCCAATACATCCATTCACATCAAGGGTTGTAATTTTGTCAGAACAGGACTTTGAGAGAGCCTCCAGACATTTATCAGTTACACCAGTTATTCCAAACAAGCTGCAAACATGTCCTTTCAACACATCAGCAAGATGAGTGGTTTTATAACAAAAATTAACAGAAAAAAACTCACTTTATGCTGCTGCTGCAGCAAGAATATGAATCTATATATGTACGCGAGTGTCTACATATAACGGTGTATTACTTCACCATCCAATGATTTAAAACCAACTTCTAGGTCCCATAACCCCAGAATTTTAACTTGGCTCAATAACATTAAACAAGTGCTTGATCAAGGCATAGGCTAGACTGGGCAGTATCCTTAGTAATGAGGCATGCTAAACGAGTGTTGAGTTCTCAGCTGAGCTGATACTCCGTAGGCCTCGTTAGACGAAACCCAACTACTTACAAGCTAGTGAAAATGGGGGTATTCTGGAAAATGGAAGCCATGTACTAGAATTGAATGCAAACTTGTCAAGGGTGTTATGGCCATTCAAATGCTCGTGCTCGTCACAAAAACAAAAGAAGTGAAAGCTCAAATTCTACCACATATCTAGAGAAGCACATATGTTTGTGTCGTAAAATTAGACCATGAAGATTATTTCTAGAATCTAGAGTCATGAGTGCCCCAACCAATAATACATACGCAAATTCTACAAACTTCTAAAATCATTGTATGTCACATACCTTAAGAACTCAAGAGAGGTGCATCCTTGTGCAATGGATATGACCCCTTCATCAGTCACACGTACACACCTATCACGTAAAATGAGATGCACCCCATTTACTTTCATATAACGACCAAGTTATAGATATTAAAGTCGACGGTTCATTTACCATGTCAAATTGAGAGATGTAAGGTTCTTGCATTTAGAAATGCAGGAGAGTCCTTCATCCGAAAGATTCTGCAAGCCAGAGTTTTTATCTATTAGCAATCTTATTAGATATGGCTATAAAGAGAAATCTTAGGAAACCCAAGATTTTACCTGAGCACCACAGAGATCCAAAAACTTGAGATGTACAAGAAGGGGTATTTTCTTGTAAGCTTCATCTGTGAAACTGAATCAGACTATCAGAGTAATGCTATGAATTGATCCAATTCCAGGGAAAGACAAGGTGAACTTAAATTTGAGTTTCAGTGCAAACCTAGACAGTGCATAGAGATTCAAACTCTGAAGAGATAGACATTTGTGCAATATCTGCTTCAACCCACCGTCTGTTAATTTCACACACCTGTGAACCAAATTATGAGATATAAAGTACAAGAAGACAGAAATAAATTCATCACAGTTTACGGTATCATCATCTGAACAAACAGCTACTTGGAGCATTAATATGTAATGTAGTTTTTGCAAAATAATGCAACTTGCACAGAACTACAGAAAAACATCGTTAATTCGCACATGCCAGTCAAACATTTTCAGACTGCTAGAAAGAAACACAAAAGACTTCGACAAATGTCCATGCAATCCATAATTCGAAAATTCATCTTTATAATCCCATTGTTTATTAGATCTAACAGAATCTGTTATAAATCAAGGCAAATACCTAGTCAGATTCAGTGATTGTAGTTCTGGATAATTCTCAGCAACATATTCTAAGCCTCGATCTGAAATATTCTGCAATTATCAAATCAAAGTACTTTGTTCAGAAACAATTGTTTAAGGCATAAATACCAAATCTCAATAACTGAGTTTCAACCCAAGATATGACTCTAATTACAAGAAATAAGATGAAAAGTACTTAAATATAACTTTGTATACAACCACAATAAAGAGGCTAAAAGCAAAATTCCTAATACTGGAAACAACTAACAATAGATTAAAACTAATTGAGGCATCACATACCTTACAGCCACTTATGTTCAAATCAACTATACGTTTGCAGTTCCTCACTGTATGCATCAATCCTGTATCTGTCACCCTAGAATATGATTCATATTTCAGTATTTTACTAAGGGGTTGAATCTTGAGTCCGAAAGTAAGATTTCTGGAATGCTAATTTAAACATCATAAGTTAAGAAAATTTTAAAGCACCTCACATTCCAGTAGATGGAAAAGGATTTCAGCTGAGGGCAACAACTGGTTATTGCTTCAATTCCTGTATCTGAGATTTTTTGGCAGCCATTGAGATTTAAAGACTCCAAGCTTTGAAGAGATTCAAAACACTAAAAATGCTTAAAAATCTTTGTTAGAATGACAGTCAATACATGTTTTACATCAAAAAGTTTTTGTGGCAAACATTGTTAAATAAAGTTGCCTTTTTCATAATTTGTGGTATTCATATCTGTATCTCTTTTAGGCATGATAAGTTATTGCTTCAATTTGAATCTGCAATTTGTGTTCCTATTTATTTTGAACTGAATTCAGATTATCTTCTTTCCTTTTATTACAATGGAGAAACAATAATATATATACACTTTCTACATTGCAACATTTAGTAATTGTTTGATACACTATTCAATATTGCAACAATAATATAGCCATCTTTTGAAACATAACAGTGTAACTCAGTTGTAAGCGCAAAAAAGTTTTACACTTGCATCCAATTGCATGTACACATAATTCAATGAGTTTCACAACCTATGTGGTTCTCAGATATCAACCACAAGATTGGTTACTGTGTAAAAATGCTTTACACCATATCCATATCAAATAAACCTGTTGAAATATTATACTAACATTTTTATGTGACATCATTTTTCAGTTAAACCAGAAAGGGCTCCATCTTTTGATAGATACTATGGACAAACAGAAAATCATAGAGAAGATGATTAAAAAAAAAGGTTACCTTTTTCTTGATAAGGACAAGATGTGAGTCTTCAACATCTCTTGCAAATTCGAGGTTAATATGCTTTACATTGCTATATCTAGGCTACAAGAAGCAATCAAATTTCACCCCAAAACACCATTAACTACAATAAACTGAGAAAAAAAAAATTCAAACAAAACCAAAACAAAACAAAAGGTTTAAAATAAGCAAAGCCCTTCATTCTATCTCTAATCTCTACTTCGAAAACCTAATTTTTATAGCAGTTAGTAACTGCAGCATAGGCATATGAATCAAAAAACTAAAAGTAATGCTACACAGATAGAAAAATCTAGCCAGCATCAATTTAAAAAATCATTTAGTTATTATATGAAATGAAGTGATATATGAACTACTTATTCAATCAAGCATGAAATAATCATGTCAAATCATTCCGAAAACCAGATTCTAGCCAAATTTATGACTCCCTATCATATATATATATAAACAACACAGTATCATCAATGCAATGAAACTCTGGTTCATAACAATTTCCAACAAAAAAAGAAAAGAAAAGAAAGACTAACCAGAGAAAGAGCAGCAATAAGGCGATTCCCAGCATTATTTGATTCTCGAAAATTGAGTATCTAACCAAATAAAATAAAATAATTCAAAAATTGACAAAAAAAATTAATACTTTTGATGGAAACTGAAAAAGTATTTAGGAGAAGAGAAAAAGAGAGGGACCTGGGAAAGGGGTTGGGAGGAGAGAAGGGTACGATGAAGCCATGGGCTGACGAGGAGCAAAGAAACGAGGTCAGTCTGAGTCAGACTCTGAGGCAGTGAGGAACACACAAGCTTCAATACCTTTGGCACTGTCTCTCTGCACCAAATCAGTTCCTTTTCCTCTGATTCTGTTACTGTTACTGTTGATGTTTTTGTTGTTTCCTCCATTGTTGGCTCAGAAACGAGGTTGCTACTGGGTTTTTTGGTTTCGATTATCAACTACAACAAGATACCGATTATGAAGAACGGTCTATACAATTGATTAATAATTTTTGGTGTTAAACCTAAATTTACTCTTTCACACGGTTTAGCCTCCTCGTGACTTGGATTCGAATAGTTGGGAATTCTATTTTATGGTTGATAGAGAATCTATAAATTTCACTCTAAATTTTGGTTGAGATAGGTGTATGTCCTATAGGAAAATACTTGGGTCACAACAAATAATCAGCTAAAACAGTCAACAAGTTGTGCACAACATATATAATATAAAATGCACAACGTATATCATTTATTGTACACAACATATATCACATATTGCAATATTATCTTTCTTTGCAATATGTTATATATGTTGTGCACTTCATGTGCTATATGATGTGCACAATGTGTAATATTCGTTGTGCAATTTATGTTATATACGTTGTGCACAATTTGTTGGCTGTGTTGGCTGGTTTTTTGTTGTGCCTCTAGCATTGCTCATGTCCTGAAGTGTGCTTTCTTAATTTAAATTTTTTATAAAAGAAAAACTTTACTAAATCATTTTACTTGATCATTTTAAAATTTAGGATTTAATGTTCATTCAATAATATATAATTTTTTCACACAGTCATTCAATTATGTGTTGTCACGTTAGTTGTGATTGTGTTTTCTCTTCCTACTATCTGAAAAGTCATACAAAGAAATTATTTTGATTGGATGATATTATAAAATACTTTTACAATGTTACTACATCAAAATTAATCTCTAAAATTTAATTAAATTGATCATTCATATTGCAAAATTTATGTTTAATTGATCTCTATCAACTTGATTGACCAAATTTTATAATGAGAAACTAAAATAATTTAGATATACAATGTGAGAAATTCATAAATTGAAGTTTAACTCCTTTTGTTATATTGGTTTTTTTCTTAAACTACATTTTCGACTCAAACTCTATGCAATTTAGACTCTAAATTTTGAGAATAGTAATTTGACCCCTTGAATTTGTGAATTGAAAAATTTTATTTACATTTACATATATCATAAGAGAATTTATCAAAGAAAAACCTTCACAAAGTTTACAATTTTAATACAATTAGAATAATAAGGTGTAATCTTCCCTATGTTTTCAATTAAACTCGAATTTGTCTCATTCTTAGAAATTTCAAAACCAGCTCTAATCCTTGAAGTTTAGAATGTGAACTAATTTAACCCTAGACATATGAAACAGAAAACTTTGATTCCAAATTAAATAATAACGAACTCAAATGGGCTTTATAATTTTGAATAAAAAACACATTTAAGCAAATAAAATAAAACTTCAAGAATAATGATTGTAAATTTTGAATATTAATAATTTTGATTTTTCTCTCAGCACCATTGTATAAATTAATAATTAAAATTTAATGCATAACACTATCAAATTAAAGACGAGCCTTTAGTAAGATTCAACTAACAGATAGGCAAGAAAGTAACAACTACTCATAGAAGAATATAGTAAAATTCATTTATCAATTCTTCTAGTTAAAGAAAGAAAGAAAAATTAGGTGATGAAGCAGAATCTTTCAGTTATAGAATAATCGAATCAATAATATGTGCATGCTAAATAGGGATTAATTTCTGACTTAGAATTGTCATAAGCTAATAAGAAGCCTATCAGAAACATGACATTGAACTAAACTGATTAAACCCAAAAATATCTACCCTATGCTACAGATTCACATAGGAAATCTAGTCAGAAAATTTTGGGTTAAACACAGATTTTATCTCCTCCTTATGCAGCATTCATATTCCCAACCTTATTTGCCAAACCAGCAAAACCATGACTAATGCAAATCCTTAATCATAAATCCTATGCCAAAAGATTTTCCTGTATTTCAGGCAAATCATGGTTGAGAAGATAAAACTTTTCATCATCATTTTTTAAGTCTGAAATTTATGTACATTCAACATGAGAATGAATTAGTGATTGGGGCACTAATCTAATCCCAAGCACTTGTCACACCTTGACCTGGACCATAGCTGCTAGGAACCCCATATCCGCCTGCTCCGCCATAGTGATCTGTTCCTTTGCTGAACGAGCCCTCCCTCCTAAAATCGCGGCCACCAAAGCGGGATCCCCCTGATCGCCTATTTCTGTTGCCGCCACCGTAAGAAGCCCTTGATGCGTATCGCGTGAGCCAGGCTGGTACTTCTTGATTCGCCTCTTGCATCAGATCAGCCAGCGGTTTAGCCAGGGACAAATTGCTCTCGTTGAAGAAGGCAGTTGCTAGTCCCATTTTACCAGCTCTCCCGGTTCGTCCTATCCGGTGCACATAATCATCAATGTCATTGGGAAGATCAAAATTTACCACGTGTGCTACGCGAGGAATATCAAGACCACGAGCAGCAACATCCGTAGCTACGAGAATTGGTGTGTTCCCACTCTTGAAAGACCTCAATGCTAGTTCTCTTTCCTGCATACAGAACAATTAACAAATTGAAATCAAATATAAGCTTCATGGTAGCCAATAATAAAATATATATAGATAAGATACATTAGAAACTCCAAAGCATAGTATTTTAATAGTTCTATACTTGAAAGAGAACATTATTAATAGTACTAGAGAAAATTGATTTTAATGGAACAATAATGCTGACATGTTTTACATCTATAATAAATATTTAGTTAGCCAAACACTCACTTGTTGTGTTCTGTCACCATGAATGCTAGTTGCAGGAAACCCATTGACACACAAGCAGTGTTCCAATGAGTCGGCTCCTTTCTTTGTTTCCACAAAAACTAATGTCAGACCTTGCTGCAAAAACCAACCAAGAATTCTTTCTTAACACAGCTGTGGCTACAATGAATCCATAAAGCAAGGAACTACTCTTAAACAATTAGTTCCGACACAGCATGTTTTAAAAATTAGTAGATATAGCTAACAAAATAAAAATAAGAACAGGCAAATTAGTGTGCAGTCTGAATAGCAATATGAAGACGTGACAGATTACCTTCCCATCAATTCCAGTTTCCCTCTGAGCATGAAGAAGGTCCATGAGGTGGCTTCTCTTATCTGACTCGAGCACATATTCTACTCTTTGAGCGATTAAATCAGTACTTGAACCGACCCTTCCAACAGCCAGAAACACATAACTTGAAAGAAAGTCTGATGCAAGTCTCTGCATTCAGTGAAAATAGCAAAAGACAAGTTTACATGTGTTCTATATTCAGACCAACATTTTTCAGATTAGTCATTTATTATTATAAATGCATCATGTTCCATAAATTGCCAACAACTAATTTCACGATCAAACACAGCTAACTTCAGTAAATTTGTTTTTAGTACAACTAACTTCAGTACTTTAATGACACGTGGAGAGCATCACCATCAAAGGTAGAGTGAAATTATTAAGCTTTGCAATCACAAATTCTGCGAATAAAAATGTTTAGCAAAAATGCTTCCTCTACCCATTTCAAATTAAAGAAACAGCCAGCAATCAGAAAAAGAAACATCACAAAAAATAATCTTTTGTAGTGAATGGAGAGGCTAGGTTTTAAAAAGGGCACCCAAAAAAGATATTTTCATGTTTTACAAACTTAAGAAAATTTGAACTTTCCCCTAAAGGCTAAAGTATTATTAAATTTTCTTCAGAAGCAATTTTGAGGCTCATAACTTGTTCAAATGGAGAATCTAATTCTAAGTAACAGTCACAGCATACCTGTATCTCTTTTGGAAATGTGGCACTAAACAGCAGTGTCTGTCTCATGCCAGGAGGAGGCATGTCCATTTGCTCAACTATCTTTCTTATTTGAGGCTCAAAACCCATATCCAGCATGCGATCTGCTTCATCAAGAGCCAGGTATCTTATCATCTGCAGTGACACCCTAGCCCTCTCAAGCAAATCTACCAATCGCCCTGGAGTTGCAACCAGAATGTCAACTCCTCTCTCGAGCTCCCGCAACTGAACGATGCAACACAACATTATTACATAACTACAAAAGTGCATATCCAAACACTACTGAAGCGGTAGGCGGTAGCACAAGCCAACCAGCAACAGCAGATGTGGTCTCACTAGGTTAACATGGTACATCCTTCCTTAGGAAACTAATACATGAAACATTTCCAGACGTCATTAACTCATGCATTCACAAATAAATATATTCTAACATGCATGTTTAAGTACAAGAGAAGGGACTTTCTTGGAAATCATTGGCAACAGACAAAGAGATCAATCATTGGAAATCAATTCTTGCCTTCTTGGAAATTGAAACTGGTATTTAGTTTTTTGAAAAAGTTTTTTTAATCTTAACTAAAACTGAAAAAATAGAAAAGAAAGAAACGACAATTTCTACACTCACATAAACATTGAATGTATTCACATAATCTCAAATGTCAAGGAGGCAATGGTAACAAAAACAAATTACATAGTAGTAGGCAAGACGGCCTTTAAAAGAATCAGAGTGCAGCTAACCTGTTGGTTGATTGGTGCTCCTCCATAAGCAACTACCACCTTGACGCCAGTTTGGTAAGAAAACTTTTTGGCCTCATCATGTATCTATAAGACGAGGAAAACAGAAAAGAGATAAAATAGCAGTTTTTGAGGATACAGACAGATATACAGAAATACATTATGAATGCAGTGGAAGGTTGAAAATAAGATCAGAATTGCACCTGACATGAAAGCTCCCGAGTAGGGGAGAGGATGAGTGCCAAAGGGAAAGCAGTTCGTGCTACACGTGGTCTTTGTACATACTGCTCCCTCATGATTCCACTTATAATAGGGAAGCAAAAGGCAGCAGTCTTCCCTGAACCTGTCTGAGCACAAGCCATCAAATCTCGTCCAGCAAGAGAAATCGGTATGGCATACCTCTGAACTGGTGTAGGCTTAACATACTTGCATCGCATTATATTCTGATTCAACGCATCGCCCAAGTCAATTTCCGCGAATGTATTCACAGGCGGAGGCACATTTTCCCCACTAGTCTCCACAGGGATATCCTCATAAGCATCAAAGTTAATCCCTGCATTTTCCTGCTCACCAATCGATTGACCTGCAGCTTCATCATTCTCAAAAGGGTTCACCTCACGCCTTCCACGGTCCCTCCCTCCCCCTCTATTGTTGTTCCAGACACCACCACCACTCTGAAAGCTAGAGCCATATCCTTGCCGCCCGAGATCAGTCTTATTAAAGGAGCTGCCCCCATAAGAAGCAGCAGTTGGACCGCCGTAATTCACCCTATCATTAGCCGGATGCGGTGGCACGAAATTTGATGTTGGAGCATGGGATTCAGAAGCTGATTGCCGGTTGCGAAGATGTGGAGGAACATAAGCCGGGCGATTAGACTGCACAGATGCATGGGTGTTGGAGGAACCAATGGCTGAATTGTCAGCAGAATCTGCCCATGAGGTTCTCATAACTGCAGAAAATTCTTGAGTTTTTGCTTTGATATTAACAATCAAATGCTGAACAAAACCAAAAACTATGCTTCCAAATCTACGATCCTCTTACTCTGGTGCTTCTACTACTCAATCGCGATCAGCTAAATATATAACAAAAAAAAAAAGGATCAACAAGGGAAAACAAAAAACACAAAAACCAAACCAAAAACATAAATAATAATTGTAAATGTAACAAAATACGCGAGATCGCAGCGACGAAACTTTAAGCTTTGAACTTGAAATCCAAAATGCAAAAAAAAAAAAAAATCTGAAAAAAATCTCAAATATGAGAACTAACAATTGTCTCAAAAATTGAAATTACAATATGCAAACGAAACAGATCAAACGAAACAAACACGCGATTCTCGAAAAAACAGCGAGCGAATCGAAAGATTGACGGAGAAAGGAAGCAAAAAGGATCGAACCTCAACGAACGAACGAAGAAGAAGAGCTTCGATTACAGCGAAACGTAGCGAGGTAGAAAAAAAATTGAAGCTTTTGATGAATTTTCTGGAATTCGTATCTCTGTGCGTTTTTTCTCTTTTGTGTGAAAAGAGATTTTCTCAGCGTTTTCCAAGTTGAATCAAAAGTAGTGCTTTTTTTATCTCTGAGTTTTCTTCGTTACCAAACACTATTTCTACGCTGAAAGAAAAAGATAATATTTATATTTTAGTAATTGAAAATTTTGAAATATCTAAAATGAAATCCACCGGCGAAAATTTAGCTTCCGTGAAACTCATACTTTTTTTATTGATTCTCCAAAATAGTAATTTCTTTTCTTTTTTTTTCTTCAATCTTATTTTCACTGACACTTTCTTTCGTCCGTTGAAATTGTGGACTGATTTTAGAGTTGAAATTGCTAAATTTAATTGACTTTGTTTGATTTTTAAATTTTTTTTAAGTTAGTTTAATTTAAATCAATCTGATTAAGACAAGATAATGCTTTTTAGTTTAATATTAGATAAGTAATTTTTACGAGTAATATTATATGTACAGTATAAAATCAGTCATTATATGTAATAATCTAATTTTTTAAACTATTAATTCAAAATTTAAAATATTAAATTAATCTATAATAATAAAAATTTGATTAATTTTTCTAAAAAAGTTAATTATCATCTATAATAATTAATAGTAACTAATTTTGCAAAATACAAAAAATATTTCTCTTTTCTTACTCGTATAATGTCCGAACTATTAATAAATAAATGTATATAATATAGTTTGTTATAATAATACATTAGTTTATTTGATGTGTTCATTCTTTCTTCATTAAGTTAACTACAAGTTAACTACTTATTGCTATTGTAAAGAATGAATTGATTACACTAAGTTAATTATTCTTCACTCAAAATAATTTTACTTAAAATTTAGGGTAAAAGACATTTTATCTTTGAGACATATGGTCCACACATCTTGAGTTTCTAAAATGTGCAAAATATCTTATCCGTTAATTTGTAAATTATATGTAGAAAAGAATAAAATGGTATGTGCACAATTATAAATATGAAGATAGTCGAATTGCTTAAATTATAAATGAACAAATATTAATACGAGGATTATATGCATAATTATAAATATAAAGGGATCAAGTGCTCTGAGTAGGAAATTAGCTCCACAAAAATTGTGTACTTTTAGATGACAAGTGTAATTTTATCAAAAGTTAATTTACATAAGCCATGTTTGGAAGCATGAACACACAGTGGACACAGGACATTGACACTAAATCTAGGTATGATTTCTTCGCTGTGCCCTCTTCGCCATTTGCCCTTTCCTATTTTATTTTATTTTTTTTAACTTCCCTTGTCCATTCAAAAATCTATGGAGGTACTTTGCTGATTTTGTTATGATGTGCAGGTAAAGGCTGGATTTTGATCTCAGTTTGGGAGTTTCTGTTCAACCAAAGCTAACGTGGTAGTATTTTCTTGCTTCTTTCATCTTCTTCTCTGAGTTATTGGTGTAAATAATTTACCTCTGAATCTCTGATATTTGATTTACTACTATGGATGCTTGATGTAAATGACCCTAGTATTCTTGCTATGAACAAGTTTATATAAGTGGAAATATAAATGACCATTTGGTCTATGTAGGGATAAGGTTTTGGTATGGTATGGTATGATGGGGTAGATGCTATAGAAAACTTTTGGAGAGACACTAAGGTTGCATTTGTTTCTACGACTTTGGTGTCTCTCCATATTGTGACCATAAGATCAAATTGTGAACAGAGTCACTTTTTCACTGACCCGTGAATCTGTCACCAAAGTCAGTGAAGACCAAAACAGTCTAAGAGTAAAACTAAACCTTAGTTGGAAGAATTTTTATGACTAGGACAAAACTGAAGTCCGTAGGGAGCAAGTAGAGAAATTGAGTACTTAATAGTGATAAGTTCTAATAATTTTTGTGATGATCAAGGGATTCTTCATCATGTGATGATGATGAAGGCTAATAAGATTTTGCTTGAGCCTAGCCCTATCTCTTCTGTGAACATTCATGTGACCACCAAGTACAAGAGTAAGATCTTGTTGGTGGCCATGTTAATGTGCTCCCTGCTGCACCAAGTTTCCTTGCTGCATCCTCTGCAAAAGTCCTTACGATGAGTAGTAATAAAGGTCCGTTTGAGTAAATGACTTATTTAAGTGCTCATGTTGAAATAACTTCTGAAAATCAATGTATGAATAAGTCATTTTAAATTTAAATACATGATGACAAAAATATTTATTTTAAATGTTTTGAAAAATACTTCTTGAGAAGTAATGAGTCATTTTGCCAGAAAAATTATAACTTTTAACTTTCAGAAATTTAAAAAAAGCCATAAGCACTTCAATTCAAACGGGTCCTAATAATTGTTGTTATTGTAATTTCCTTGATCATGATGATCTCCAAATATTGGTTATGCTGCTTGAATGTGTGATTTCAGGACTTGTTTTCCGTGTAATTATAAATTTGAAGTAACTTATCATAGAATCTATATGAGGAGGGTAGAGAAAAGGACTAGGTATAAAGGTCCTGGTTATTAGTCCTAGTTATAGGTGTAAACATTACAATAGAATATATAATGCTATGGCATCCAATGTAGCTACTTATTTATGAATATAAACCTTAGAATTAAATTATTACTTTGAAATTATGGTTCATGATTTATCCTTACTGAAATTTAGAATACAAAGAGAAATGAACTGGACTGCTGTTATGTTTGTAGTTATTTGGAAGAAGGATTGAAAAAGATGTGCCAGTGCTCTAAATTCGATGTGAGTTTTTATAAACCCTTAATTAAAATCCTTCTGTGCTTTGCATATCCTAGTATTCATCCTTGACAATAATGTAATGTTAATTGTATTTGCAGAACGGATGTAACTTGTTTGAGCGGTATGATGATGACGAAATTTCAGAAATGGCCGCAGCAAATATGGACGAGGAATATGAACTACGAAGGGAGCTTATGCATTTAGAAAAGCAGTTGGAATTTGTGAGGATGAAGAACAAATTCCTTATGATGGCTCTTGTGATGTCTTTGGCTTTGAATTTTTTACTTATGATGCAAATTTATGATGAATTATTTTAGTCTGTAAACTCTCTTTTGATGAGATGTCTTAGGCTGTTGTGATTTGTGAATATGTAATTAACTACCTAGAATATATAACTATTTTCATTTCTAGTTATGTCACTACCGAATTTATCTTAGTTTTTTAAGCTTGTACTTGCTACTTTGTAAGGTTATCTCCATTATGCAGTTTAGCAGTCAAGAGAATTATGTTTAATCATTTTTTGTCTGCACATTGAGGGTGGACCTTGACACAACAGTAAGGTTGCTGCCTTGTGATCTGGAGGTCACAGGTTCGAATTCTGGAAGCAGCCTTTTCGGGATAAAGCTATATACATGTACATCTACATTCCTCAAATCTCACCTGATAGGAGCCTCGTGCACTGGGTCGCCCATCCTTTATTTATTTTTTGTTTGCACATTCAAGTTATATATAAAGAGTTAGTGTGTGCTATCAAAGAAAAGAAAATAAAGGGCCACTTTCATACTTCTAGTCAACTTATTCTTCAAGTTAAGTTAAATCGAATCTAAATCATTTATGTTACAAGTACTAGATGTTTTTCCCTTCAATAGTCTTTGTCAGCTTAAGAATATCAAATTATGGATAGAGGAGAGTCACTTGAATTTTACCAATTATTAGTAGAATTTATAATTAAAAGGATTCAAATACTCATAGTTAAATTGAGAATTATTTGCAAAAATAACTACTAAAGTTTTTCACTTTCACTAACAAAACATGTATCAATAAAGCATTTAGTGGCCATAAATCAATGAAACTAGGAAGAACTATTTGATTACATAAATGTGATTATTAAACTAATAAATTACAGCATCAATTATGAAGAACCCTAAAGTTGTTGCCACACTCTTATAGAGTTATAGGGTCCAAGCAAAGATGAAAAAGTATTATATATAATATATATATTGTACTACAATTTTTGAAGCATATGCCAAGTGAATTACATAACACAAATTAGGTTAAGTCACTAACTACTCATTCCTCTTCCCTTCATGACATGTCTCCTTAGACCTGGTATATGAACATTTGTTATATAATCTTTCCAATTTATGCTCTTCACATCAAAACCAAACTCCATTTTTTCTTCTTCAGACATTATTTCCATCAATCTTTCTGTATTACTGTTATCAAACCTGCATCAAAGTAATTGATTTTGATTCAGTAATTTAATCCTCAAAATAGTATGATTCTTTTATGTTTTAGTTTCAAGAAATCATTTTTAAATTTTCTATTTTCAATATTGTATGAAGAAAAGACAGAAAATTCAAAATGAAAATTAAAAATTGAAAATTGAATTGAACAATTTTCACAATTTTCAGTACTGTGAAATATAAAATATTAGAAAACATAAAATGAAAACTAAAAACTATTTTTTTAACTAAATATATTTAAGACTAATAACAAGTAATGTTATATTGACATTCAATTGTAGGTGTCAAAAAGACATCTAACAAGATTAATGATGAATAGAAGAATTTAAATATTAGAGTAGAGATCACATCAAAATTTAAGAATGATATAGTTGATGTTAGTACAAAATACGAAGAAATACATGTGAACTAATATTTTTGAATCAATAATGCTTGTTGTACAACAGAAATACATCTAACTAGTATTCAACGTGTGTTAACGTAATGTGTGCTATATGTATAACACGTTACGTATGACACACATTATGCAGGATATATAGCACACTTTGAACATTAGTTAGATGTATTTCTATTATACAACAAACATTATTGATTTTTTATTGCTAATTGTACCACTAGTTGAAGAGTGTGAAGTTAAATGAGTATCTAACCTTCCACCATAAAATGTGTATGGTTCATAAATATTGGCCAAGTACTTTGCTTGCTCAACTGATTTTCTGCAAATATTTTCAAGTTTCTGAGACATTTTGCCATTTGAGGAAGCCATAGCTGTCAAACCACTCTTCTGAATAGCATCTCTCCATAAGTGACCAGAGAATTCCTCTGTTGAGCTAAACAACTTCATCAATGGAACTTGGATTGGCCTACCCTTTGAGTCTATGCATGGTGAGGAGCTATAATGTTCATATAGCAATCTTGCAAGGTCTTGAAACACTAAAGGGTTCACCACTGATGAAGCAATTTGGTACACATTGATGTCTGCTTTTTGTGCCATTCCATGCCTTGCCATTGCTGCTAAGGTTGCATTAACAACCATATCAGCTGGGACCTAAAAAGTAAAAAGAGAGCAAATGAGTGAATGTTTATGTGAGAATTACTAATCAATCCATAGAGTATATGAATTTTTGCTTCACTTTTACTTTCTAAACATGAGGGTGAGGTTCATTATAGGTTATTGTTTTGAATGGTTTTAAATTGCGATCCGCAACTACAATTGCAGCTACAATATTATTGTTGTGATAGCCTCTGTAACTACAATTATCGATTGTCCAATACATCAACAACATTTTTTTGTAATTTTGTATATCATAGTGTAATTGCAACCACAATTTAAAACCACGCAGTTATTGTGACATGGAAGTCACGAATACAAATCTTAAAAACATTCTATCCACAAATCGAGTAAGATTGTTTATATATGTCATCCTCAAACCTCACAAAATGGGAGCCTCTGTGCACTATTCTCCCCTTTTCTTTTTAAAAAACTTTCCAAGTAATGAATATTCTTAAACATGTCAAATATTTAGTGTCACTTACCACATCAAGTACCCCATTTGGATCCACCAAGAAACCTGTGAGCTGTCCTTTTCCATAACATAGAACTATTGGATCCATCATTCTAAAAGTTCCAAAAATAATAATAAAATTGTTAGTTCTATCATACAAATGTCATTGCAATTAGTAGGTTTTGTATAAAAATTAAAAAGCCTTATGAGAAAGAATTGAGTGAGTGGATGACATACCTATTTCCTTCCATCCACCCAGGAAATGGTTCTTTAAAAGTGCTTTCTATAACACTTGGTCTAATTACCACAACTGGAATATCTTCCCTCAATTTGTCAATCATCATTTCTCCCATTGCCTTTGTGAACACATAAGTATCTTGCCACCCAAATCTTCTAGCCCTATTAAGAAAAAAAAATCAAATTAGATTAAGAACTTAAACAAAAATGTCATGATTTTTGTGTCATATCAAAAGGGAGAATTTTTTTTATGTGCATAAAGCACAATAAATACGTGCATGTAAAAAGTTTCTCGAAACTGTATGTACTGTGAAAAGTAAAATGATAGATAATAATTCATTTGAATCATAAGTCCAACCAATACCTCTCTAGACCCATCTCCCTCATTTTTTGAGCTAGTAAGTTATCTTCAATCTTTCCCTTGCAATTTGAAACCATATTTATTTCACCTTCAATGTCTAATGTGGGAAGAAAACTTGGTGGAACTTCAGATATGAATTTTTCTCTTGCTATGCAATCTCCAATGCTAAATGGTCTTTCCATGATTCTACCTTGCCTTTGTCCATTAACATAAGCTACACATTACAAGCAAGGATTTAATTTTTGGTGAAACAATGTTCATCAAAATTATCACATGATTCTGTGTTTTTACACCAATTCTTATATTCTTTACCTGTTGAAACATGCAGAAAGAGCTTAAGCTTCTTGCATTTTTTCGCAATCGCCATAAGGCGGCATGGACCTTTAGTGTTTATGTTGATAGCAGTATCATATCTAATCACAAAAGTGAAGTTATTATCTATACTGCATAAATTCAATAACAAAATGGTGAAACTGGTTATTATGAAAATTTGTTACACTAACCTTTCATCAAATGTAGTATTAGCTGCAGAATTTACAATTACATCAACCTCATCTGTAATAGTATCAAATGAATCTTCATCTAATCCAAGATTGGATTCACAAATGTTGCCTACAACAGGAACTAGCTTGCTCAACATAAAGGATTGATAGGATTTTCCATGGATTTGTCTCAGGCATTTGAAAAGCTCTGTATTTATGATCTAAACAAAAGACACAAAAAAACATTAAATATGTGATCATGAAGTAGGTGAGTCCATGAAATTTGATAAACACAAGCTAAAGAAACAAAAAGTTGCATACTTCATTTTGCATTCTCTCCAATGCAACTTGCTTATTCTTTGCCTTGATCAATAGGTAAATTTTTCCCACATCAGGTTCTGTCCTTAGAATCTTCTCTATAAGAACTATATTCAATAATAGCAAAAACATGTTAATATGTATCATATTTAAGATGCATAGAACATTATCTCCACAAATGATTATGTACCAAATACTCATTTCGGCCCAAAAAAATATCAAATGATAAATTAACCCCTTAGAATTCAAAAATCATTTCTCGGTTCCTCACCAAGATTTGTGCGTACAGAAATCTTTTAAATGTACGAATTTGTTTTAAACGACCAATTTGTCCAATTTTGTAAATGATGAGGGACTAATATGGGTATATATGTACTGGGGATTATACAGTACCTTTAGCGAGAAATCCGGTTGCCCCGGTAATGAAAAACTTCTTCCCTCTTAGGAATTTGGCAATTCCAATTCCATCTTCCAATCCTATTAATGTGGACGATGATTTTGGTCCACCAAAAGGCACCAAATCCTTCACCACAATATCTGATTGACTCTTACCATTTTGTGACAAGACCAAGCTTCCAGCATCCATTATAGTTGTTGGTGCATGATCAGTGCTAACCAATGCTGATCTCTCTGTTAAAACAGAGGAAATGCTTGAGGATTTGATCACATTTCCACCACCTTGACAATACACAACACTAGTCTTTTTCCTTGAATGGTACAACTCATTGTTATTTTCAGAAATTCCAATGATTTTACTAAGTAAATTTGAGGAAGAACTTAGGGACAAAACCCCCATGACTAAATGAAGCAAAAGAACCAATTCCAAGAGAAAAAATGGTTAGTACTAACTAAAAGTGATGCAATTGAAATTTGTTGAGTTGAACCAAAAAAAGAAAAGCAAGTAAACAAACTTTGCTCTATAAGAGATTATTAAGGTTTTGGTTGGTTTTGATTCAAAGAAAGGTAGGGTGGATTTAAGGATGAAGGTGGTGAGTGTTAGGTACTTAGAAAATTGTTTTTTATTTTTATGAAATTTTGGTTTGAGAGTATTATTTATTTATTTCATAACAAGTGATCTTTTTGCCGCATTGTCACACCTCTCACACAAAGGTACCTAAAGCTTAGATGGCGGGAGAACCTCTCTTTTCCTTCATTTTCTTTGATTATTCATCTTTTGGTAAGTTTTTGTTTTCTATGTTTATTATATTCTTTGCTAGAAAATGTAGGGGGAGAAAGGGTGTGGGACATTTGTTGATTCATCTTTACTTGCAATTGAGATTTAATTGTTTATACCTTAAAAAAAAAAATTGACATAAACATACCGAATACATTTTGTATTGGATACTTTATTAATATTTTTAATTAAATTTTACATCATTTAATTTGAATGGTAATTTTATTCTAAACTCATCTCATATTGAATATACTCAGATATAGTATTTGTACAACTGTCATTCTTTCAAGTTAGCCAACTAGACCATACTAACTAGTATCTTTGCAACCAATAAGTTAGTGATAAGTCATAAGAGTATATGCAAAATAGCAAAATATGACAATTTATTTAAAAGATGGGCTAATAAACCATAATTATCTTCACCACTTATCATAAATCATCCTTAATTAGTAGTATCACTTGTTATCTTAACAAATAACTTTAGTAAACTCTTATTCTTAAACTGAGCTCAAAAGTTATAGGGGCAAAGTATTGAAATTATGGATTGAAAGAACTAGTTTTAAAATGTTGATTAGAGTATAAGAAAAACAGCCACATAATCATACAAGAATTAATGAAAATTACCATGTCCATCATTTTCAAAAGTAAGATATTTCTACATCATAAAGAACACTGTTGATGAAAAAGTAAAATATGTACAATTTCCGACTTATATCAAAGCAGCGTTTGTAGTCCAACGGTTAGGATAATTGCCTTCCAAGCAATAGACCCGGGTTCGACTCCCGGCAAACGCACATTACAATTTTATTTTTGTCACTTTTAATTGGCTTGGGTAGTGTATGTTCCATTTATGGAATTATTAATATGGCTAATTTATTATTAATATTATAGGGATATTAACATGAGAATTTTATCCTATTTTTTAAAAAAAGTATAAGATCTATTTAGTTGTTTACTCTAATAAAATTGTACAAACTTTTTCACTCCAATTGAATTTGCCAAACTATAGTCCGCAATTAAGCATTGAAAATTGTTATTGTTGTTAATCCGTAATCCGCAATTAAGCATTGAAAACTTTAACCCTGTATACAATCAAACTTTGTTAATGTTTCAAAGAAATTTTATTAGAAGAAAATAAGAGAGTACAACACTAGAAGACTGCTTTTGTTTTTTCTGACTCTTGGATCAGAGTCGGTCAGTGAAAAATTGACTCTGTCAAGTGTTTGGTGTGAGGATCAAGGTGCAGATAAACAAATGATAAAACAAACTCAAAGGTAGAAAATTAACTTCTTACAACCACACAATATTGCAACATCTAGGACAAAATTTTCAGAGTATAATAATAGTAGTGGTACTTAATCGCCATGTAAGCACCTGCTACAATTGCATTGAAAACCAAAGCCCCGAGACAATAGTTCCTGCCGAGCATCACGGTCTAGGCTGGCATCAATATAGCAGATTCTAAGTTCTTCACCTGCAATTCACAGAAAAGAGAATTTTACTGCATCAATGACAGTTAAGTGAAAGCATTTCAATATGATTTTTGTGTTTGGATCTTTTCTAGAATTGATTATGTTAGAATTGATTTTGAAATAGTGGTCTGTATTTACTAGATCCTTTAAAAGTGATTCTGATAGAAAATCATAAATTTTCACTTCTCTAATGATCATAAATATTTTTACCGACATTGATGGTAGAGTCAATGAGTCAATGGAAAAAAATGTTTGATACAAGGGTCATAGTGAAAATCGGACAAGAGTCACAATGACTTAGAGAACAATTTTTGTTCACTCAAATTTTGAAGTCACTGTGTGTTGGAATAGAGACACAGATATGAGAGGGCGCGTTTGGAGTCAATTTTGGAGTCATTGTGAAACTGACTCCTGTGACACTGGCTCCGTGATTCCCTTGACTCTACCCTTAAAGTGAATGAAAACAAACACTGCATATAGCATGATCACATATTGACAACAAAACACAACACAGGCAAAATGCCTTTCAATATGTTACATAGAAATTCAGAAATCAGAACTATCACATGAGAAATCCATCAAATTGAGCTGATTTTCTTCAACAATCATCGAGTTCGAGTGAAAGGTAAGAAAAGAACTAGTTAACAGAAATACAATGCAGGACAAACCTTCATCAACGTCACGAAGGGCCTTCAGTTTCGCATCCGCATTATCTATCCATACAATGTGTGTATTTGGATCTGCAGTACCAATAAGTTAGATTGCTCATTCTCAAGTCAAAAGACAGTTACAATTTACAACTTCTCTGTTTTTAATTTATTTGTGCTTTATGCATAATTTAAAAGATCTAGAGCAGTAGGAAATCTTGATCAAGTTACCAAAAGAAAATTGTACTCACCACAATCATGATTGTAGAAGGATGGAAGTATGTAGACGGCATTTCCGGCAGAAGCTTCAGCTTCTACGGATGCAATTGCAGATGAAAGAAGATCTTCATACAGTCCTCCAGCCACATCAATGCGAAATGCATTGATTCGAATTCGTGCCAAAACACCAATGTACCATTGCTTTGTTAAAACTTGAAATGCCAAGATAAGTAATCTCTCAAATTATATATCCTTTTCTTTGTGTCTGTGTGTGGCTGTGTGCTTTGAACCTATTTCATACACAATGTTCCTCACTAGATAATAACAATACGTTCTTGATAGAAGGATACAAGCAATTTCCTCATCTGCAAAATGTGCCTCCGTGAAAGCATTCCTTAGCAAGGTAAAACCTTCCTCCATCTGAAAAATGATACTATATATTTGGAAAATGCTGATGCCGAATCTGTAATTATAATACTTACTAAATGCTAATGAACTAATTATATGACAAGCATCTACTTACAATAAGAGGCTTGCCCTTTCAACAATAATGGTATGTTAAATAGAAGGAAAAAAATGCAGATAACAATGCAACCGGTTGTACATAACACACAAGTTGATACGAAATTTTCAGCTCTGCATTGTCTGTCTTATCACTTTCACTTTTACCAAGTCTAAATAAAAAAAGAAGATTAATTAACAGAAGCTACGAGCGAATAGAAACACTCATTCAGGAAAAACAGTGCTTAAATGGAAACAAAATTATGAACTTTCATTGATTCTAGAAGAAACTTGCCTACAAATATAACTACTTTTCAAATTTTATCGTTATGATTAAAAACTTCTCAATACCTAACCTGTAGAATCATCTCGGGCGTCAAATTGGCAGGTTGAAGTATGTCAAGACTGTCACTTCCGGCAAATCCTGATATGACCATGCAAGCCAACCTCTTAACCAGAAAGGGATATTTCAAACCATGTGTCCTATGCAAAGAGATCAAGTAAGTCGCTACTGATATAGTTTTCACTCAATAAACAAAGAGCAAAACTAGTCCTATTAACACTACAATGAAATGAATGAGATGTGATATTAATCTTCATCCACTTGAATCGAAACCTATCACAAATAAGTAAGGCACAAATCTTTTGATGCTTGATAATGAAGTCTCGTACCGGCAATAGTCATCGAAAGCCGCCCAATTCGCTTTCATCTCAACATCATAATAATCCTGAATTTAAGATCTCAACATAAATAAATATCTGCAATGGTATGAATCTCAAATTCTCAATCATAAAAACAGCAGAACTGATATAAGAGTCCAAAATCAGAGGGCAGAATTTCACATAACTCTCTAAGATGCACAGTTTTTTTAAAAACTAGCAATAAATTATAATAATTTTAGACTTCAATTGCTGCATTTTACAGATTGTGAATTTAATTTTGATTCACCATAAAAGAATTTAACCCTGTCATTCAATCATGTGCAGGTATTTGTAGTTTCAGTGCAATAGAATTTTTTGATGAACTCAAACATAATTACTAACGTAACAATACATAATTGAATTATAATTGTTCAAAGTATTTTACTTGATGTATACTAAATTTGATATTAAATCAGTCACTTGATTCCGATACAATCCAGCATTTACGACTAGTTGCCACTCAATTCATATATACTCTGAGTAACACTAAAACCATAACTCGGATGACTCTGCTAGTCAATGAAAACTCTAGGGTCAGATCTTCTTTTCCAAAAAAATAACTTCAGCTACACAAGGCAATACATCAAACACATGGCGAACCATTTTTTCATTTTCTTTCTATTCTTTTCTTCTTGCAAAATTAATGGAGGTGTAAAAACTCAAAACGCACCTTGCAGCGTCGTTTACAATCATCGCTGCAAAACGACACGCGTCGAGGTTCATTGTCATTGGGAGGATTCGCGAGTACTCTTCGGAGGCAGCAGTAACAGACACTGTGGAGAACGGAGGTAGAAGGGTGGCAGACGGCGGGTTTTGCGGTGTGGATGAGTTCTCCGGCGCCGATAGGGCGCGTGGCGAAGACACCACGACCCGCCGAGTCGGTGAGCCCGACCCGAATTGGAGGTGGGTCGGGTCGGGTCGGAGTAGATGGTGGGTGTAGTGGGGATGGGGTGGTAGTGAAGAAGTAAAGGTGAGGAGGGGTGTTTGGTTTGGTGAGTAGTGAAGAAGACTTTGAAGGAAGACGAAGTAAGTGTGAGAATGCCAATCGCATTTTTCTTTTGTTTGGTTGGAATGTTGGTGGTGATGGCTCTGCTATGTTCGGAGGAGGGAAGGAAATGAATTGTCTAGGTGGGGGAGACAGAGACGAAGCTCATATGTCAAAGGGATTTGATCAGAAATTGTTTAATTATGCAAACTTAATTAATTTTTTCAGTAATACTACAAATATAATTGAAGTTACCTAAGAGTTAACCTATTAAGTATTAAATATTATTTATTAAAATAGAATCTAGAGCAAGCGTAAAGTAATTTTATACGCACATAAAATTATGGATTAATATATTAGTAAAAATCTTTAACTTAATTATTCATTAATTGAAAAGTCTAAATTAATGAATATGATTGACTGATATTATCAATATATTATAAATTAAATTAAAAAATATTAAATAAACTCATTTGATATTTTTAACATATAATATTAAATATATTGACTTCCTCTTAGTACAAATTTTCTGAAACTTGTGAAATTCAAACCAAATTGCTTTTATCTGTATAATTTGTTTGTAATTTTCTAAGTTTGTAAAATTATTACATTAATCCAACATTTTTTCAAATTACATTGATCTCATAAAAATGACTTTGACCTTTTCATAAATAATGCATTTAGAAAAGAACAATGTTATACGGTTAAATTTTGTGAAACTTAATGAAATTCATATCAAATTGTTTTTATTTGTAAAAATTATTTACAATTTTTGTATTGTGTTTATAAAATTATTATATTGACCTAACTTTCTCTTAAAAATTAAAATTACACAGATTTCATGAAAATGACACTGACCTTCCATAAGTAATGAATTTAGGAAATAATGCTTAGTTTTACCAAAACTAAAAGAGATATGTAAGTCTATTTATCTACTTTGTAAATTCTAATGAATTAATTATAAATTAAGTAAAAACTTATAATTAAACTCAAAAAAAATATGCTAATTTTTTTTGTTATGGGGTTATTATAATTTATTGTTTTGATTGATCAAATGATTCATGGATTAATCATTTGGTAAAAACCTAGATATAATATGTTTGTGCCAAGAACATAGGGTAGACTGTTTATGGTTATTGCTAGGGACTTCGACCTGTTTGGTATTTAATATCGACATTAAGATAGAGTTGTGCTATTCGTACATATCAAATAATATGTATAGCATACATATGTTTTGATCCAATGATAGAGAAATGAAGTATAAGTAGTGGAGCGATGTCACATTAAATTCAAAGGTGATAAAAAATCGAGCAATTGAGCTATGGAAAACAAAACAGAGTATTGTGAGTGATTAAAAAATCAATAATGCTATATGTATACTCTTCTATCATCCACTATCAGCCACCCTTCACTTTTTTATAGCAGGCCATCAGAATGAAAAAGTAATATTTGATAAAATTGATAGAGTGGCTGATGATGACTGCAAAATGATGTATAAGAAGCATTGTTGTTAAAAAATAGATATTTGCACACGTGCATGACAGGTACTAATATTCGTGTCACACTCACACACATGGACACATCATCAAATTGATATGTCTATAATTTATAGGTTTAGCTTCAAATGAAGAGGGAAATAAAAATTAAAAGTAAAAAATTTATCTTCATACAAGTTACATGAAAGATTCAATCAAATTCCATATCAACAATGAGTATATGAAATCTATTATATTAAGGTCATAATAAGTAACAGTTCAATAATAATACAATTACAAAAGCATTACATATATATGTTATGTAAGTAACAACTAGCATCAACCATCTATTTATCCAAAAATAATAAATGCACTAAACAATTAAGACCTTGTTATGCATAATTATCCTTTTCCAATTCCTGAGGTGGAATGAAGCAATCCATAGACAACCCTTGAACATTAAAAGCAACATCATCAATAGTCCAAGATTCTTCCAACCTAGTAATTTCTGAACCAGCCTTAATGTTATCACCAAACCTTGTTATGATCACAATTGATGAGCCAGAATGTGCAATCATAACACCATCCTCCACATTCCTATAATCATCAATCTTTGTTGACATTGTTGTTTCCCAATATACAGGTTTTGATCCTGGTGATTGGATTCTTGTTAGGTATGAATCCTCTAAGTGCACTAATAGGCCACTCTTTTGGCTAAAGTAACCAAATATTGAATGTTTTATCATCTCTGCTGTGTTGTCACTTCTTTCAACAAGGTCTTTTTGGTCTGCTGTGAGTTTTAGGACAAAACAATCCATGCCTGAGATTTGTTTCTCTCCTATGTATTGGGCTGCACTGAATACAGCTGATACTGCCAATGGGTCTAGTCCCTACGTGAGACAAACACAATTAAGTTTAAAGAATTGTTATTTGAACTATTTTTTCTCAACGTATATGGTGATGAATATCTAGTTCATTATTATTAAATAGAGTGCGGACTATATTATAGTAGGACTTGGACTATCTTATAGTGAATAGAGGGTTCATTAGTACGGAGAAAAGGAAAAAAATAGTTAAACTATTATTTATCGAGAGCTTATTAAAGCAAGGGAAGCATTATTTGAAGACATAATGTACGGATAATAGTACACACTTAGTTTATAAGTATAGGTTTATATTTATTAACTATTAAGATTGGAAAATTGAACAATTTCGGTCGAATCAAACTAGATTAATTGAGTTACTGGTAATTAGATCCGGATACCAAGTGACTAATATAGTAGAGACTTCACTTCAGATGTTGATCATGTCAATCTTAATACTGAGTTAGAGAAATTCTTACTTGTTATCAAAGGAAGAAAAAAGAAACTCTTCCTCTTATTCATTCATTATTTGACAAAATATGTAAATGTCAATAACTTAGAAGACAAGAGTCATCTATATCATGTCAAATAATGAATAGATCAAAGTAAATATTTTTTCTTACTCTAAGAATAAACAAAAAAATTTACTCCCTTTAATCATCCTTTCATTCCAATAATCTTAAGTTAATTGATCAAGCCAAAATAGATACACATCATGAATTGATAGTACTTAATTCATATATTTGAAGGAGGTTGAGAAATAAAGAAAAAGGAAACAGAGGAGTGTGGTTAGGTTGAACAAATGGTTGAAATTTTGTAGGGAAAATAAGATCCATTATGTTGGCTGGTAGCATGTGGATATATGCAAGCTAGTATTAATCAAAATGAAACAATAGCATTCATCAACAGGTAGTTATGGCTATTTAAACAAATTAAATATATTTGATAAGGTGTCTACATCAATTTCATATATGAGAGTAAGTAAGATCTGTTTTTTTTTTTTTTTCAAAGATAATAGAACGTTGTTATTTGCACGATGAGAATTCAGTCCAAATAAATCAATATAGAGATTTTGGATCACGATAACTTAATTACTGATTTGACTATTTTTTTCATTATTTATTAAATATTATTGAAGATAATATTGATGTTAGATTCCAAAAGGGATTCATTTTTCATATTTTCTAACATAATACTAAACCCTACCAATTCATGGAGGCTCCTACCACCTTTAATTTTGTGTCCTACTAACAATCACATTTAGCTTTCTGATGCAAAATTGAAACTCAGATCTAAAAATGATATTAAATATACCACCAACAGATTTGGAAATAAAGTTATTGAAAATGCTAGGTGGAGGACAAACCATGTTAAGATTCACCGAACATTGCTCCCCAATTTAAAACAATATTATTAAATACTGATTAATAACAAAACAAGTGCTTGGTGAACAAAAACAACCGAATCGCTCAATAAATCTATTTGACAATTTTTTGACCCAAAATTTTTATATTAGCTAATTTTAACTGATTTTTCATTGTGAAAATAGCAAAACTCATAACAAAAACAACATCACATTTAGATGTGTGAATTAGAATCATTATGATCAAATAATGAAGCAATATAGTTAAAACTAAGACAAAATGATGGTGGTGATGATGATGAACTTGCCTGAAGAGCGCGGCGAAGAGGGCGAACGCCGCCTTTAGCAGCATGTGTACCGAGCCATGGAGTGTGGCGCCAAGCCACCGCGCCATTGCTACCAGCTATAACTTTTTGGCCACTCAAAACAAGCTCTATTTGCCACTTATCAGGGACCATTTGCCACATAACAAAGCACCCTTTTTCTATAGCACCATTAACACCACCACCACCACTAGTAGCAGCTGATCCAACTTCATCAACCACAACCATTTCAACTTTTCCAGTTGTGAAAACATTCTTTACTGTCCCTTCAAATTTCCTGCACCCTGTAGCAGCTGTGAAGTGTTGTATGATGTATTGTGCAGAAGATGACTCCTAAAAAAAAAAAGAGATTATTAAAAAATTTGCAATTCATTCTAAAAAAAGGATCAATCTTTAGAGTAATTAGATGCACATGGTTGGTAGCAAGGACATTGGTGGCAATATACATAAAGATTAAAGAGGTTCCATTTGTGAAGAAAGTGATCAAAAGTTATACCCTTTTTGCTAAATTTTAAAGGTGGTAACTATTTTTGATTAAGAATGAAGATAAATTAAGATCAAAGAGGTTTAATGAATAAAGTAAGCAATAATATTTGATGTACAACAAATATATTTCCAATTAGTATTCAGTGTGTGTGATATATGATATGGAATGAGTGTTATATGTATAGCACATGTACTTTTAGCATACATTCTATATCATGTATAGTACACGTTGGATATTAGTTAGCCGTATTTCTGTTATACAACAAATATTATTGATAAAGTAAGTGATCAAAACTACAAAAGAAAAAAAAAAACTTTAGCGTACATTTTGCATTCTTTTCAAGCAAAAGACTACTTTGATCACATTGAACATCATTGCAAGTTTCCACCATTATTGATAGATAACTCAAATTATAGCATGAATGCATGATCATACATATAAAAAAAAACCTTAAAAATTAAAACTTTTCTTTCCCATGATTGGTTTCCAAACAAATTAAGAGAAAAGAACACACTTGAATTAAACACATTTAGAAATGTATAACCAAACAAAAACTAAAAAACCCACTTCACGAAAAAAATTATGAAACCATGTCATGAACTTAATCCATCAAACAGATAGAAAAAATGGGAGATATATGAAAACAGAGAGGAGAAGAAAAGAAGAAGATGGAGCTCTTGCCTCATTGAGGGGTAGTTTGTTGTTGTGATGAACAGAGATAGGAAACAGAGGACAACCAAGAACACTAAGAAGGATCTTAAGATTTGAGTTCTTCTTGTTGAAGACAAAGGAGAAATGTGTCTTGATCCATTTCCAATTACTACGCCATGATGAGTTAATAAGCCCTTTATTCTTTGAATTGTTGGTTTTGATTTTGTTTTCGGTTCCATATTGTTCCTGTTCATCATTGATGGGTTCTTCTGATAATGGTGCAAGCCTTGCCATGATCTTAACAAGTATTATGAGTTTTGGTGTTGAAAACTTGTTGTTGGTGAAACAGAGTGTGTGATATATAAAATAATAAAAAAAAAGAGTGTGTGATATATATTATGGCAGAGGAAACAGGAAATTGCTTAGAAGGAACAGAACACTAGTACTCTGAGAAGAAAATGCTAAATATACTATCATTTTAACTTTTCATCTATTTTTCACCATATTTAAATTAGTAGCTTTTATAAATATGTTAGCAATTTATCAACATATTTATTAAAGTTATCAATATTTGAATGGGTGAAAAATGAATGGATAGTACTGTTTATCTCTTAGAGAATGGAATAGGTGTTGTTGTGTTGTGCTGTGTTTGTGGTTTTGTATTAAGCAAACGCAGGATTAGTGCGCGTGTTGATAATTAATGGAAGTAATAAAACTTTAACAATAGTTATTTTCTGACTTTAATAATTAATAATAGATATTTTTTAACACAGGCCAAGCACATGCATTAGGCATATTGGAAAGATTTTTGTTTGCATGTCACGTGGTGGCCACAGTTTCTCAAAGTAGCAAGTGTGAAAAGAAGAAGAAAAAAATTGGTATCCTTAGAAAATTGGAAAATAATGCCTTCACCGGCTTGTTGCTATACAATTGATATGGATTATTATCTCTTGTACTTCGGCAATACATACATTAAACTTACTTCTATTAAAAGATAGAAAAAAAGGAGAAGAAGCAAAAAAAAAATAACTTAATTAGTTAGTTAATTACTTATCCTTATATATATGAAGTACATAAAAGTAAGTATTTCTAGTGTACATGAAAATTATCTGTTTGATATCTATCTAATTTTGCCCTTTAACATTAGTTGAATATATATATATTGATAACTCTTTCATAAACACTAAAGTTCATAGGCCAAATAAATTATGAGGAAGCAATGATCACAATGCAGATAAGAAAGATAGAATGACCCAATAAATAAAATTTTCAATTTTTTTATTCTAATTTTAAAGTATGTATGTTTGAAGAGAGTCACTGTGTTGGAAGAGAGGCAGAAATATGTGATGATATGTTCAGAGTTAATTTCGGAGTCATTATGATTCTGACTCCCGTGACATTGATTCCATGACTCCCTTGACTCGGATCTCAGAGTCATTGAAAACAAACACTACCTAAAAAAGAACTATATAAAAAACTATATTCTTTTCATATATATATATATATATATATATATAGATAGAGATTTAATTTATCAAAATAATTGGTGTAGAATACTCGTTTCCACTATTGAATTGTAATAATTAATTAGGATGAAAATATTGACTCATATTACAATCCAGTAATGTACATGAATATTTTATAAGTATACTGTACAATTTTTTATTCTAATTTCTACACAACATTCATCTTTAATTTATATACACTAATAATATAATTTTTTTTTACAATCAATAAAAATTTAAGAAAGTAACATATCATTACTAAAAACTATCTATTACTGTATATTTATACATATTAGTATAAATCTATATGTGATGGTGGTTTTGTGTGGAGAACTTAGAAATAGAATAGTGAGACTGAGAAGGAACTTTTAAGGGAGGCAATGCCAATATGCCATGAAGGTAACTTGTCTACATCTTTTCCTATTACTACTAATTATGTCTTTTCTGGTTGGTAGCTAATTAAGTACAAATCTGCTAGGAACACATGGTTTTGTTGCTTAAGTTAGGGTTTGGTTGAAAATTTATATGAACCTCTTCAATTGGGACACTCATGTGATGGTTTCATTATTTAATTAATTGATAATAATATATGTACAACAATTATATATCAAACTAGTATTCAACATGTGTCATGTATCATACGTAATGTGTCATTACATATCTATGTTGTACAACAACTATTTTCATTTAATTAATTAATAGGGTAATTCAATCATCATTTAGTAGTTTTGAAAGTTGAGGATAGTTTTTCATTAGCAAAAACTAAGAAGAAAAAAACAGAAGAAATTGAATTGCAATTTGGGATTGTTGAGTGTTAAACAATATACTAAGATGTGGAGTAGTTAGCAAATGAAAACTAAGTTTGTTATGATATGTTGTGGTCCATAGTAAATCTATTTTTGTTTTATCTTCAATTGATTTTCTTGATTTTGCAAGGATTTGTCTGTTGTCAATTTTAATTGAGTTCAAATTTAAATTGTTGAGGAAGGTAATGGACTAGCTAACTAACTTATGCTACGTTTTAATATAAGAAATGGTGATTTGATTTTAATATGAAAATGGTTATGCTTAATTTAACTTATCATTTTATCATAATATCATAATGTAATATCCTCAATTAGTTTTTGGTAAATAGTTAGTGTATAATAAAAAAAATAGCCAATATATAATACACATCATATATCATATGTTATGCATATTGTGTATCATCTATTGTACATATCATATATCACATGTTGTAACATTTTCTTTCTTTTCAACATGTGATGTCTAGTATACACAACATGTGATATATAATGTGCACTACATGTAATATATATGATATATATAGTATAATATATGATGTGCATAATACACAGACTATTCTTGCTATTTTTTTATCGTACACGTAATAATACTCTTAATCTTTTATGCATAAAATTTGTTGCAAACATTTGTATATGAAACCATTGGTTCCTTTTCATAACATTTTGTTATGAAGCTCTAAATAATTGACGAATAATGCATGAGAAAGTTTCTACTATTTTTTTCCCTTTTTTCTAGTTTCATTATATAAACTATGAATTTTTATTCTCTAGTCTATTATTATTAATACCCTATTGAATATGTAGTTTGGCTAACAAACAAGAAAAGAGTTTTTTGGTTATTACAAACTGGTTATTGTCCGTTTAACTTAGATTTGAGTAAAACTATATAAATAATTAATTTTAAAATAATTGATGTTGAGAAAACAAATTTAAGAAAAATGTTATACAATAGCTCAATTATTTAAAATTAGACACTTAATTATATGAAACAAACATCTTTGTTTTCATGAAACTACATTTCACAGAAGAACCAAACATCTTTGTTTTAATGAAACAGCATTTCAGAGAGGAACCATTCCTAGAATGAGAAATGATTTATGTAGACTATAAAATCAATTATCATATATAATAATCTAACTTTTAAAAACTATTAATCCAACTTTTAATATTATAAATTAATCCAACATATTTAAAAATTGAATTAGTAATTTTAAAAAATTGAATTATTACAAATAATAACTAATTTTGATATTTATATGTAACATTACTCTTATAGAAATAATTATAAGACTTCATATCAAATTAATCTAACCTCATCCATCATTATGAATGAAAAAATAGGATTATTATTATATTATCACGTGTCAGCTTAAAGAAAATTTCACTCATTTTTTGTTCTAAATTTCATCCATCTCACATATTCATGGAGTCATAACCAAACATGTTTGAGATTACAGTAACATAGCAGAACAAACGCAAATCCATAATCCACATCCATTAAACATTTTGGTCTACCAAGCACTTCAATTCAAAGTAGGATAGAACACAAACACAAGTCAGAAAGATTAAGTATAACTCTAGACGAACTAAATAGATCCTTTTTGCTAGTTTAACACAATATTAACACCACACATGCTAAACCTCATTCAGAGAGGAGTTGAAAACTACACCATCCGTTGCCCGCCGCGGCTACTCGTCACGGTCTACCGCTTCTACTACTTCATCACCGGGAGTAAGCTGGGCTCCTACTGTAACTCCTGCTACGACTGGGGCTTCTCGATACAAACGGTGATCGGGAGTATGATCGCCCCCTATACTTTCTGTCTCTGGGTGAGATTGACCTGAACCATGATGAAGGCTATTAGTACTCAATAATGCAAACGATGTTGTTAATCCTATAAATCACAAGGAGACAATAAAAAAACCTGGAATAACGCATTCGTCTCGGGGAAGGTGAATATTGTGGACTACGTGAATAAGTTCGAGCATAGCGTGGCGAGCGAGAATGCGGCGGAGATCTCCTATAGTCATATGAGTACGAACGATCCCTAGATAAAGATTGAATACAGAATTTTCATCAGCCATGGCATGAAATTAAACATAAGGTTACTTCAAATTAACATAGCTTGACATGATAAGATTCCTACTGATAACTGCTGAAAAATAAGATGTGTGTAGATCCTTACCTTCGTCGCTCCCTAGCTCTCATTTCTGCAGGTTTTTTTCTGTTTTCCTCGGCAAACACCACCGTTAACTCACGACCGAGCAGAATCTGACCATCCATATGATATTTTGCATCGGCAGCATCGGCTGGATCCACATACTGAACAAATCCAAAACCACGTGGCTCCCTGTACCGTAAGCATCAAGTGTCAAAGATAACACATAAATAGAGCAATATAAACACACCTGCATACCGAAGGCGAGTTGTTGATTGCAAATATCCATAAATATGATCTTGACTCCAAACTTATTGTAAGTCATGCTCTCAACACTCACAGAGTTCAATAATATCACATGGATGCTAACCTTGTAGAAGCCAAGGTATTAATTGAGATGGAAAATCTTCAGACTTGAACTTCTTCACAATGAATTCAAATCCAACCTTCTGAACCTTCAAAGTACACTAACATCACCTTGAACACGACATTCTTATTACTTCTTTCTTCTCTTCAACACAGTACTCTTACTACTTCATTCTTGTCTTCAACTCTTTCAATAAAACAACCAAATTCCCACAAAATGATTGGAGTATTAATTATTAATGAGAAATAAGTTGCATAGCTAAATATTTCGCCAAAAGCGATTGCAAATTAAAATATTCCCACATCCCAATCCAGAATAACTTATACTACTAAATTACTGAAAATCCAAATTTGTAAGTAACAATAGAACTCAAACCAATTTATAGCGGGAACTCGACAATATTTCTAAAGTAGCTATGACTAAGCCACCAAAACACACTTACCCAGTGTAATAGTCTCGAGGCAGATAAACATCCTTGAGAGGACCAAAGTGGCCGAATGGGGCACGTAGATCTTCGACCCTGCGAATCAAGTAAGTGTCTACAATCAAAATCTTACTTCAAGAACCTTTCTAAACCCTAAATTGCAAGGTCCATCATCATACAATACATTGGAAAATTCAATTTCATACGAAAATTCACCAACATTACATGCAAAATTAATGAACCAAACACCGTTAATATAATGCTAGGAACAACCATAACAAAGCTGAGAATCCAATGTTCATACATGATCAAACAAACATATATGTATAAAATATTAGGTAATTTCTTCAATACCCAATAAAATTCATCCAATTAGCTATCATGTGATCATGATAACAACAATTGTGAATATAATAACTAAATAATAAATATCATCCAATCAAAACACAGTTATGGTAAATTAAATCCTAACTATTATAATGCTAAAAATCCAATAATAATAACCACAATCAAACATACCTGCAATCTCTGTGGAGGTTTCGAACCAGAAGGCTTGTTGGCAAATCCCGTCCACGGCCACCACCGTAGCGCCCCCTAGGACTCGGGCTCCGCCGTCTTCGGCTATAACGCCTCGGAGGAGAGGGACTGTAGCTGTAACTTCTTCCCCTCATGCTGAAAACACACAACTATCAAAACAAAAAATCAAAATCAAAATTAAAACCAAAGGAGATATAAAAAATACAGCTGTTTTAGCATAAATTTCAACACAAAAAAGGAAAAACCCAACACTAAAACGGAGGAGAGTAATAACCATAGCATTTATTTTCCACCTTTTCACGTTTCGATGATTCACGTATAAAAGATCGGATTCAGAAAACAGAAACGAGTATCGAAATTTTCACCTTCGCTTCACAATTCTCGCTCCGTCAGATGAAAAATTCACAATTTTGGTTATGGAAATTGTTGGATTCGTAGTATTTGTACACCTACCATATTCGAGAAACTTCTCCATATTGTTGGGCTTGGGCTTTGAATTGGGCTTGGTCTTTCAAAATCCGGGCCCAAATAAACAATCCAGGCCCATTATGTATTACTCATTTGGTTCTTTTCTGGTTCTTCTTGTTTCGAACATAAAACCCTGCTTCTACTAAACCCTGCTTCTTCCTGAACCTTGCTTCTTCGTTCTCTTACAACCTCTGCTTCTTCGTTTCCAGCTAAACGCAGCGTTTCAACGAGCAAGTAGAGATGGCACCGCATTCGAAAAAATCACAGAAGAAGAAAAATAACACAGTAGAGAAACCAAAACTCGATAAAACATCTAAGAAAATCTTCAAGCCAAAGAGGGACCGAAACGACGCCGTCAAAGCTAAGAAGTCAGAAACTCTCGCTTTGCAGCTTGAAGACGAAGTTCCAGATTTCCCTCGAGGTTTGAAATCTTGATTTCTGTTACTTCAATTTTCTATCTGAATCCTCATTTTCTGAATTTTGAATTTGTATTTGGTTATGGATTTGAATGTGGAACTTTTTTTTTTTTTTTTGTTCAGGTGGTGAAGTTTCGCTTAAGCGAACGAATGTGGGAGAAGATTATGATGAGTTCGGTTACGATGATAGGGAGAATCGGCAGAGGAAGAAGAAGAAGGGGAAGAATGCGTTGAGGAGAAGAAATGAAGCCTCAGAGGATTGGGGCTTGCTCTCCGCCGCCGGAGGCAGTGGTATCGCCGGAAAATTGCCGAGGCGTGTGAATAAAATTACTCTCAAGGTAGCGTGCGTTTAGGATAGGATCACTAGAGCTGAAAGGGATTGGTAGATTATAACAAATAGGATCAGTGTAAATGATGGCATGCATTAGCATGCGTAGACTAGAACTTGGGAATTTTGAACCGATTGAAATGATTGAGATTTTCTATCAGATTGTTGAAATTGATTTTATAATATGCTTTTTGCCTAATTTTTTTATATTTGACGTTTTTGTTCTGCTTTATGGAGCAGTCAGACACAGTGTAGTTTCTATAGAGCTACAAACGAACTGGAGCCATATATATAAATGTGAATTGCACTCGTGCATTGTTTTTCTTTAATTCTATGAGTACATTGAGTTGTTATTTTTTCTATTAGGTTTCTCAAATTGAGCTCTATACTGTGCTTCTAGTCTCTTTTTTTATTTATTTGTTTATTTATGTGTTTTCCGGTTTGGTTCATTTGATTTATTTCTGCCTTACCATGGGACTCTGTTATGGATGCCAGAATATAACTCCAGGAATGAAGCTTTGGGGAGTTATTACCGAAGTAAATGAGAAAGACCTTGTAGTTAGTTTACCAGGGGGTTTACGTGGTTTGGTTCATGCTTCGGATGCAGTGGATCCTATTTTTGATGACAAAATTGAGGTATGCGTTGTTTTTTTGGCCAAATCCCCATTATTTGGCCTCTCAACGTCCTTACATTCTCTTCACAAATGGTTTAATACTGATTTCCAATTACTCTAGACTATTGTTATATTCCGATCATTTTTA
This sequence comes from Aeschynomene evenia, assembly GCA_013621005.1. Lineage (NCBI taxonomy): Eukaryota > Viridiplantae > Streptophyta > Magnoliopsida > Fabales > Fabaceae > Aeschynomene > Aeschynomene evenia. The sequence continues at coordinate 3,795,363 of CM024264.1, read as the reverse complement.
GGGTAGCTAACCTTTTTTCTATTTCTTATTTGCGAGCACCAGCTTGGGGAAAGCTTCCTTTCTAGTGTATTTTGTGTTGGACAGCTGGTTTCTTGTGCTGTGCTGAGATTGGATGATGACAAGAAGGAGAAAGGAAGCAGAAAAATTTGGCTTTCTTTGCGCCTTTCTATTTTGCACAAGAGCTTCAATTTGGACGTTGTTCAAGAAGGCATGGTAGGTTGTTTTCTGTGAATGTAATTATTAGTGGTTTTAACTTCATTTATTTTTTTGTAACCGTTCATCTAGGCAAGAATTTAGTTTCCTTCTTAGATATTATTTTAGGGCTCGTCACTGTAAATTATGACATTCTACATGCATGTCAAGGTGGAAAAAGGTCACAATAATTTTCATTATAATATTTTGATCCATCATGATGATATGGTAATGCATTTCATATGATGGCCAGTTATGCTTCTCATTCTATAATCTATATATTATTTTAAATGGCAGCCATGGCGTGGCAAGTTTTTGCCATTCCACTTTCCTAAATTGTGCCCACGGTAGCACCATGGCAGACTTTTTGCCAGACTGCCATGAGCCGCCATCTGCCATTGACAACTACAAATGGCCTTTATATTTTGTGGGGCTTATTTGATTTAATGAGTATCATTTTTTTAATAAAAGATTTAATGAGTATCATGTAATTTATATGTGCAGGTCCTTGGTGCATATGTGAAAAGCATTGAAGACCATGGTTACATTCTTCATTTTGGCCTCCCTTCTTTCATGGGTTTTTTACCAAAAAATAATTCAGATGGTATATATAATTCAACTGTTATGAATTCATGTTACTTCATCTTGTCTAGTTGTTTAAGCGATGTTTTCTTGTGGTTTTCTCTGCCTTCCATTGAATGCCTGCAGAAGGCCAAGGTGGTGGATTGAAAGTTGGGCAGCTTATACAGGGTCTGGTTAGGAGCCTTGATAAAGTTCGTAAAGTGGTTTACTTGAGTTCTGACCCTGATTCAATGTCCAAAAGTGTGGTATAATTCCTCTTTATTTATTTATTTTCATTCTGGCTTCTTCCCTCCCTTTTTCTCTTCCCTACATGGTTCTTACTTTCCCTTGCAATTGGTTATTTTCTTCGTGCATTTGGTGCAGACCAAGGATCTGAAAGGTATATCAATTGATCTTTTAGTTCCAGGAATGATGATTAATGCCCGTGTGAAGTCAATCCTTGAGAATGGTGTTATGTTATCATTTCTCACATACTTCACTGGAACTGTAAGCCTATCTTGAAGTTTTCTAGGAATTTTCTCTTGTAAAACCCAATGTGCATGAGATGTAAAATTTTTGGAATTTTTTCTTTGCAGGTTGATCAGTTTCATTTGCAAGATGTCTTTCCTTCAACAAACTGGAAGGATAAGTACAGTGAATCCCAGAAGGTACTTTCAATTCTGATCGTTATATGCAACTTTTACAACTTGCACTTCACCCAATTTTGCAATATTTTGTCCAATTTTTTGCTTGATTAACTGAAATATTTTTTTGCAACTATGTATCATCTGAAATTCAGTGGAAAAAACTTTCTGATACTTTTGCATATAGTAATTGGTTGCATTAGCATCCTTTGTATCTCCATGTTTTTACAGATAATGAGAGGGAATTTGGTACATAGTAGGGATATAAAGCTATCTAGCATAGCCATGTGCTGTTTTAAATGCATTATTATACTATATATTATTATATTATATGTAATATTTGCGGATTGACATGTGGATTTAAAAATACAAGTTATTTTGTGTGACATGTTTTCTTCACAAGCTGAGAAGTTATCCTTGTTATGTTTGCATACTCTTTAGTGTGTTGATATTTTTGGTTTTCTGATTGCCATCATAGTGCATCTTCATGTCACTTTTGTTTCTTGTAGTTTCATATTTTACTTCACATTGAGTTCTCAAGAATATAGCTTCTGTGTATAGATTTGTGTTGTCATTTGTACTATTACGATTATCACTCCATTTGAAAGTTACATTTCTATTTTTGTTATATAGGTTATTGCCAGGATACTCTTCATTGATCCATCAAGTAGAGCTGTTGGTTTGACACTGAATCCACATCTTGTTCAGAACAAGACTCCACCTTCTGTAAGTATATTAATCATACATATTGTTAGTGCTCTATGGGTGGGAAGTTTCACGAGCGTGGAATGAATTGCAGAGGACTTGCTTGATTACTGTTTCCATTTCTTGTTTTTATTTTTTATTTTTTCATTTCCAGTTTTGACCATTTTCTTCAAAATTTTCTAGAAACACAGTGAAAATTGAAACCAAGCATGTCCTTATTTTTTGCTGTTTGCCTGTATGTAGTATTTCCATATTCATATTTTTTATAATCAGAATATGTTTTCTGATGAGGAAAAAAGGAAAAATATTATGTTCTCAATAAAACCAAAATACAATGGATGTAGGCAAGTATCACAATATACTTACACTTGAAGTCCCCTAAATGACCCTCAAGTTAACCCATATATTTCGTATACTAGCAAGTAACTGAGATAAAGAAATGTACCTCTTGAAACATAGTTGAATCGTCTAGAGGGTGATTGTCAATTTACTACAATCATATGAATGTGGGAATCCCAACGATTTATTGGTCTACATTCTATTATTGTAAGCAAATAGGCCTTTTGGTACCACAATGATGAAAGTAGAATTTTCATGAATAGAAATTACCTTGCCTTTGTGAGCACATTATGGAATCAAATTTCTTCTTTGCTTATAGACTTGAAGTCTATTAAAGCTCTAGCCATTTAAATGTAAGCAATAATATAAGTTTCTATAAGTTGCTTCGGTAGTTTGAAATAATAAATCTTGATCTCTTGACAACATGAATAACATGTTGGACATACAGTAAATTTGGTATTCTGACAATAGAACTTGATAATCATTTGTGCAATGTTAAGGACTGATGAAGTGACTCTGTTGTCCAGCATGTTAATATTGGAGATATATATGACAACTCAAAAGTTGTCAGGGTGGATAAAGGTTCAGGACTATTGCTTGAAGTTCCATCAATTCCAGAGTCAACTCCAGCTTTTGTCAATGTAAGTAGTTTGTGGACAACCAGTGATGCAGACCTTTTACAGTTTGACTAGAATAGTCATGTCACAACAAATATATTTATGGCTTATTCCATTAGGCAAAATGTGAATGATAATTAAAATTATCGCTGCCAGATATCTGATATTGCTGAAGAAGAGATCAAAAAGCTTGAGAAGAAGTTTAAGGAAGGAAATCATGTTCGAGTTCGTATTCTTGGGTTGAGGGTTTTGGAAGGGCTTGCTACAGGAGTTTTGAAGGTTGTTATTCAACTTCCTTATACTTTCTAAATGATGATAATTTAATATTTTTTTATGTGTCTAGTGCCTCAATTTTTTTTTCTTACTTAGGCCTTTTTGTTTGGTAAATGGGTCAGGGGTAAAATCATGCAAATTTTGGGTATTTTAGCATTGCAAAGCAGTTAAAGTTTTGTTATTTATTATGATTCTTCTTTTACCTGTCCAGCTTGGTGTGTACCGACATAATATGTTACAATATTACATGCAATGACACACATTTATTCGCAATTCGTAAAATCTACAAGGGGCCTCAGAAAAGTTGTCTTTTCATTTGAAAACTGTTATTGTGCATTTCTACTTTAATAGCTTGGCCATGTATAGGATATAGGTGTTCTTATATTTTTTAGGGCTTCGTTCTTAGTTTCTTCTGATTTTCTTTCGTGCTAGGGGAACTTGCTAATGATTTGAACCTCTTACAAAGATCTACACATTTCCAATTGTTGAATTCTAGGGTTTCTGCTAATTTCTTAGTGCTGGGTGAGAACTAAATTGGGTATGGTCTTAATTGTTTCCGTTGAAACTCCACTTTTTACATGAACAGAGCTGTTTCTTTAACCCCTAGAGTTAGCTTGCTGTCAACTGTTTTCAATGTTTGATTACAAATTTACATTTTAGTTTGTTCAACTTATAAAAGCTCTGGGGCCTGTGCACTATACTATTTTGTTTGTGATAAATGGTTTGGCTAGTGTGTGTATCCCATAAATCATCTGTGGGATGTAATTAGTGTGTGTTGACCTCTCTGAACTTTCGGGTGTGCAAATTTGTGAGATCTCTGCTGACCCATCCGTGTTTTACTAATAATAATTATTTTCGGCTATATATTGTTTTACATGAGATGTTGTTATCCTGTCAATGTAGAGACTGTGTGGGAGGTTTCATTTGCGTATTGTGTGGTTTGATATTGTGCAGGCTAGTGCTTTAGAAGAAGCTGTGTTTACTCATTCTGATGTGAAGCCAGGGATGGTGGTGAAAGCTAAGATTCTTTCAGTTGACAGCTTTGGTGCGATAGTGCAAATTCCTGGCGGTGTGAAGGCACTTTGTCCTCTTCGACATATGTCTGAATTGGATATTTCAAAGCCTAGAAAAAAATTCAAGGTTCCATTATAGCTGCACATATGCATTTCAGAATTGTAATTTTTTGTTGATATAGACTGTAAAGTGCTGAGTTGTTTTGTCCCAATACTCTGATGAGACATATTAGAGTTTTCATTACTAAATCCTTTGCTGGGTTATGGTACAGGTGGGAGCTGAATTGGTATTCCGTGTGCTTGGTTGCAAGTCAAAAAGAGTGACAGTTACACACAAGAAAACTCTTGTATGTTTCATTTTGCAATTTTTTTATCTGTATTCCACTTTATTCTTTTATGAAGGATCCATAAACACTTCAATATTCAAGTGATTACATTGGTTTTTCCAACATTTGATAAAAAGAACTATTATATGTACAAGATAAAAGAGGAAACAAAGCTTGACGACAAAATATTTTCTTTGTAATATTAAAAGCAATCAAAGTGTACTTCAGTTCAAAAGCTCTTAAGACCTCTAACAATGTTCATTAAGCAAGCCCTCTGGTAGAGTCACTTGCAAATAATCCACATCATCAAAAGTATCTCAGTTCCATTTTCATTTCTGAATCAGATTTATGATTCTTTTACAGGTAAAATCGAAACTCAAGATTATTAGTTCTTATGCTGATGCTACCGAGTGTTTGATAACTCATGGATGGATAACAAAGATCGAAGAGCATGGGTGCTTTGTACGGTTTTATAATGGGGTCCAAGGATTTGCTCCCAGGCAAGTGTCTGATTTATCTGTTTTACAAATTCAGAACTTCTTATATGTCATGGCCTTGTCTTTTTTTCTTCGTTTACTCAACTGGTGTGTGATTCTTCGTTTAAGGATAGAAATTTTATCTTCATTTTTTCACTTCATTCTCTTGACTAACTAATCATGTTTGAGATTACCTATGACCTACCATTCATATGCCATTAAGGGAGATTGTTTTTTGAGTCATTTCTACTGAAACTTCTTGAGTATATTTCTTGTATATCTTGGGTTTCCCTTTGTGCTTACTTAAGGGGGATTGTTTTTTGGCAATGTTCTGTTTTGCACAATTGATGTTACCTGATTTGAGGATATCCTATTGTTTGATTATGTACTTATCTTGTAGTTGACCTTTTGGGGAAAAAATTTACAACCCTTTTTAAATTGTAGTTTCTGCATGGATATTCAACTAGCTGCTTTTACTCTTAGTTTATATGTAGGTATCGTATTGTACTGAGCAAATACATTCCAGTTTTGAGATGATGAATACAGATTTCCTACTTGTTTGAAATTGCCTATAGAACCATGTAGTTAAGCTTGCACCACTATTACAGTTCAGCCAATACATAGTTTTGCTTCCCCTTTGTGGGTTTTGCACACTTCCATTGTTTTGGGTTAGATATATTTTTATGTCCTATCATGGGATGAAAGTTCCATTATGTGAAGCTGTTTTGTGTACCCCAAATTTATGTTCAATTGTTAAGTCTTTGAATGGTGTGCAATATATATCTATTTTCTGTTTGGTGTCTTGAAACTTATTATTGACTGTGTTATAGTACATTCCAGTAAGCATGTTAATTTTACTGCTGTTCTTCCTTTCTGTATGATAACCATTCCTACTTTCAGCACTTGCCAGACTTGCTATAACTTTTGTATTTATTGTTTCGACGTAAGAGCAGATCTGAACTTGGATTAGAGCCTGGAGTTGATCCTGGTACAGTGTATAATGTTGGACAAGTAGTCAAATGCCGGGTAGTAAGCTCCATTTCTGCTTCGCGGAGGATCAACCTTAGTTTCATAATAAAGCCCGCCAGGTTTGCTCCACTATTTTTAACTTTGCTTGAATTCCACATCTGTACTCTTTCTAAATTAGGTTTAAAAGTGATTTATTGATTAATGGGCTGTACTTTTTGGAAGGATATCTTATCTTTCCTCTCAAATGATTATAATCTAGTTTGAGTAATTTCTTGTTTTATGGTAAGCTATTTGCTGATTCGTTATTGACAACCCCACCTAGTGGGGCTTAGTTTTTACTTTTTATTATATCTTCTGACTTTATTCAAGGCCTATGATTATTGTGACACTTTAAAATGGCAGGGTTACTAAAGAGGATATGGTTAGACTAGGCAGCATTGTTTCTGGGGTTGTTGACAGAATAACATCCAATGCAGTTGTTGTTTATGTCAATGCAAGTGGTTTTTCTTGGGGTACAATATCTTTGGAACACTTGGCAGATCATCTTGGTACAGTTTTCTTTTGCTTGATAAAGGCTTTTGTTGCAGCTTCTTCTTAATGGCACTGCTGACTGTAGTCACTTTTTATGCAGGGCAAGCTACTTTGATGAAATCAGTATTGAAACCTGGATATAGTTTTGATCAACTACTGGTTTTAGGTATGTTCAACTTATGCAATGTGTTGTTTTTCCTGCATCTTTTAGTGGTTTGTTTCCCTCCCATTGTGCGTTTTCCCACCGTTCTCATTGTGCATCATTCCAGTTGCCATAATTGATCTGTAACTCTCCAGCATAATTTTCTACTTGCCTTCCTTGAATTCAGCAGTATTTGGGATGCCACATTTTGTTGTGCGGATATCTGGCAGTCAGCATAATGTGGTCATTATGTTCTAAGTTTTTTTTATTTGTTTATTTTTTTGTTATTTGGGTTTATATGCGACAAGTTGTGAAGTGAGTAAGCCTTAGCTTGTGGGGTCAAGAGATTGCTAGAATATATCACCTTCATCACATATAAGCTGATAATATACATCTCCAAAATTGTGCTTGTTCATTTGATTGTCGTTTTGATCAATGCAGATATTAAAGGGAGCAATTTGATTCTCTCTGCTAAAAGTTCACTAATTAAATCTGCTCAGCAGATTCCAGCAGATATCAGTCAGATACAACCTAACTCTGTTGTGCATGTAAGTGAACATATATGACCTACTTTCTTTGATTTTTTGATGGACACTTTAGTCCTTTTACATTATGTTGTTATTTTCTTGAAGTTTCTTGCCTGTCGATGATAATATTGCTGAATTGTTCTTTTCTGGTGTTTGAATTGTGTGGGGAGCAGGGCTATATTTGTAATTTAATTGAGACAGGATGCTTTGTCCGTTTCCTCGGTCATTTAACAGGTTTTGCTCCACGAAAAAAGGTATTTCATTTTTTCTACATTTCTTACCCCTCAAGCCTATCCCTTCTTTTATTCTCCCCATTTCGTTTTGTAGCCATATGATAGAGTGTAATTTTCCTCTCTTGTATAGGCTGCAGATGACCAGAAAATTAATATTATGGATGCATATTGCATTGGGCAATCAGTTCGAAGTAATGTATCTGAAGTAAGTATATATCACTAATATCAGATTGTTAATTTCAGATTTATGAAAGCTTAATGCAGGTTAATTAACACTTTGTTCTTTATTTGTTTCTTCTTCAGATTAGTAGTGAAACGGGTAGAGTAACACTCACTTTAAAGCAGACATCATGTTCTTCTACAGATGCTTCATTTATTCAGGACTACTTTCTTATGGATGAAAAGGTCTAGATAATTATCGAAGCCCCTTGTATTTTTTGTGATTTTGTTATTAGCCTTGCATCATCACCTCATTTATTTTCCTCTTTGGGATTGTAGCCGTCTTCATTGAAGCCCCTTGTATTATTCTGTGATTTTATTATTAGCCTTGCATCATCACCTCATTTATTTTCCTCTATGGGATTGTAGCTGCATCATCTTCATTTTGTTTGCTTTCTAATCCTTTGTTTCGTTGAATCTAGATTGCTAAGCTGCAGCACCTGAGCTCTGGTGCATCGGATTTGAAGTGGGATGAAGGATTTAACATTGGTGCAATTGCTGAAGGGAAAGTTGAGGATATTAAGGATGTGGGCATTGTTATCAGCTTTGAGAAGTATAATGATCTATTTGGTTTTATAACGAACTACCAGTGTAAGTTCTCTACTTTTTGTGTGTTAATCATTTATCAGTATGAGTTCGGTACTTCTTATTAAACTGCATTTACTAATTGCCATTGTAATATAATCCTGCAGTGGCTGGCACTATTTTGGAGAAAGGCTCTGCAGTGGAAGCATTGGTTCTTGATGTTGCAAAGACAGAACGGCTGGTTGATTTATCTCTCAAACAAGAGTTCATTAATAGATCTAAAGAAAGAAGTTCAACAAGTCATTCCAACAAGAAGGTTGTGCATTTTTTCCTTCGATGTTTTGCATTTGTCCAACATGGCAAAGAAAAAATTTAATGTGATCAAAACATCAACTAATATTTAAACAGTTTTAACTATTTTGTCCCTGTTCTGATAGAAACTTTTTGGTCCTTGTCTTTGCATTCTATCTTTTTTAACAATTCTTCAATGATCCAAAGAAAAAATAGAAGGCTTGGCATGTTATATCCGGTTATCATGAAGGTTTTTTGCTGGGTATTCAATCTTTTCCTGAAAGGGTGGCCTATTGCTCAAGGGCCCCACCATCATTCTTCTTGGTGTATTTTGACCATATCATTGACATGACTTTTGTACCAGAAACGTCGAAGAGAGAGGGACTTGGTGTTGCATCAGACAGTGAATGCAGTAGTGGAGATTGTGAAAGAAAACTACTTGGCAAGTGTTGACAAAATTATTCAATCTAATCATCTAGTAAATCTTGTTAATGCATATTAACATAATTTACTGAACTAATTGTCTTTGAAGCAGGTTGTATCAATTCCAGAGAATAATTACGCTATAGGATATGTATCTGTTTCTGATTATAATACTCAAAGGTTTCCTCGGAAGCAATACATGAATGGACAGAGGTTAGCACAAAATTCGCTTTGGTTTGAAGCTATTCGCTCAGCCGTCCACATTTTTTTCATCCCATTAATAATCCCTCCGTACATCTGCAAGTTAATGCTTCACATTGTGCTCATACTTCGCATGGTTTACTTTTTGCAGTGTTGTGGCAACTGTTATGTCTCTTCCTAGCCCTGAAACATCGGGAAGGTTGCTCTTACTTCTTAATGATGTCATTGAGACATCTAGTTCCAAAAGAGCCAAGAAGAAGTCTAGCTATAAAGTTGGATCTCTGGTTGAGGCAGAGGTATGTGGGTTTATTTAGTTCATTATAATGTTTCTCCTATCATAAGGTTCAACTGTGTATTCATTTAGTTTTTATTGATTCCTGGACGTGTTTCATATGCTATCATTAATTTTCTTGTGGCTGACTTTGCTGTCCAGATTACTGAAATCAAATCTATTGAACTGAAACTGAAGTTTGGCATTGGTCTACATGGCAGGGTGCACATAACAGAGGTAACTGTACTGTCTTGGTTGTGTCTATTTGAATTACAGAAATAGTATTTTAATTTGCAGCTTTGTTGTGTAAAATGGGTAGCCCAATGCACTTGGCTTCCACAATTTCTGGGCCCTGAGTGTCTAATGTAGGCAGCCTTACCCAGTTGGGACACTGAAACCGCACTGCACTATCAAGGCTTACATGCTTTTCCATTTCCTGTCTATTTTATTATATTTCTGACCAGTTTGTTGCCTACCGGCTGGCAGGTACATGATGTAAATGATTTGGAAAATCCGTTTTCTAGCTACAAAATTGGACAAACGGTGACGGCGAGGATTGTTGCAAAGCCTAATGCAACAAGTAGCAACAAAAAGGGCACACAGTGGGAGCTGTCGGTCAAACCTAAAATGATTACAGGTAACGAAAGCCTTGTTTGCCAAACAATTAGAAAAAAGATGATTGGTAGAAACACTAGTGAACGGTGTGTTGAAAGGGATATATATTGAGGTTATTGAACTTGAACGACAAGTAATTTGTTTCATCAGCATGTAGCCACATATTGTAAATGTTTGTTCCTTAGTGATATTCATGGGTCAGAAGTTGATTCTAAATCCATCCTCATTTAGAATTATATTGATATCAATGATATGTTAGTTGAATTCAATTCCAACCTGATGTTTAACATTGGTCTGGTATTCATTTCTGCTATTCCAGTCTGCTCTTGTTTTAAACTTTCTTATTAAAATTATCAAAATATTTTCCAATTCTATCTTTACTATATCTACTTGATTTTATAACTTTCTTCTCTTCCTGTAATTAAAAGTGATCTATACTTTGGTCCAGATTCCAATGATATCAAAGACAATGAATCTGGAAATATTGACTTCAAGATTGGGCAACCTGCTGCTGGTTATGCATATAAAGTAGACAGTGAATGGGTCTGGTTAACAATATCTAGAGATGTTAGGGCTCAGCTATATGTCCTGGAAAGTGCTAACGAACCCAGTGAGCTTGAGGTTTTCCAGAATCGATTTCATGTTGGACAACTTGTTTCCGGATATGTTGTAAGTATCAACTTGGAGAAGAAACTACTGCGGTTAATCCTACGTCCATTTTCTGCTTCCCCTTGCAGAGCAAGCAATGAGCCCCAAATTAATGCTGTTCAAAAGGAATTAACAACATACATTCGTCAGGGAGATATTTTAGGCGGAAGGATTTCTAAAATACTTCCTGGTGTTGGTGGATTGCTAGTCCAAATTGGTCCATATATCTATGGGAAAGTACATTTTACTGAACTTAGAGACACACTGGTGCCTGACCCGTTGTCTGGATATCATGAAGGGCAGTTTGTCAAATGTGTAGTTCTTGAAGTTAGCCACACTGACAAGGGTACTGTTCATGTTGACTTGTCATTAAGTTCTGTAAATGGGATGCTTTCTCAAGTTTGTGCAGATGATCAGAACTATATGTAAGTATTGATACTCACTGATGAAACTTTAAATCCTTATCCCTAGTGTTTATTTCACTCGTATGCAGTTGCTGTTAAACTCTCGCTCACTTTTAGCCTTCATGAATATTGTCTGTGGAAATATCTACTTGTTGTCTTTCCTATTATACATTTATTGTGTCTAAGTTTGTCTCCTTTTGCTGATGTTAGGAATCTATATTTCCTCATCCATATTCTGCCAACTAGTCAATTTGTTGGCTGGTCCTTGTACTCTGTTGATAGTATTGTAGTTGTAATTTTTTTATAAAAAGGTCCATCCTTTTTTTTATTTTTATTGCGTTGGATGTAGCTTTCTTAGTAATAATTTCAACATAGAAATCAAACCATCTCTTTTTCCAGTATTATTATTTTCCATGGATATGCCTATATCTAGCCAATGGATCTTTAAAGGATTGCATTTGAGCCTTGTGTTTGAGGTGCTGCGTTCACTTTTTGGTTTTATTAGCTCATTAATGGGCTGAGTGTGAACTTTGCTTCTGTTTTGGATACTATAACATACTGATATCTTTCTTTTTGCTGATAATTTATTTCCAAAAATATTATCGATAACTTGTTTTTCAGGCATGCAAATAGCAAATCTGTGGAGAAGATTGAAGATCTTCATCCTGATATGGTGGTAAAGGTATTATTTGTTGCTTTCTTTCTAGTCTTTACAAGAGCTTCATTAGAGAGATCTGTATTTACTGACTTGTTTGATGAAGTTTTGACTTGTTAATAAGTTGCATTCACTATTTACATTGCTGGTGATATTTTATTATGAGGGGGCCAAATATCATACTTAGGGTGAAAATGAGGTGGAAATTTTCATGGATGAGATCTATGTGTAATTCTATCTCAATTTTATCCTCATCTGTCGAAAATTTAGCTCAATTTTACCCCTCAACCAAACATACCCTCAGAGAAATTTTATGATCTTTTTAAAATACTAAATTTTTAATGGATTTTTATGAGTGTTTTGAGCCGTTGGTTGGTTGGGGTTTGGAGTGGGTTGGTAGCGACCTCCATTATTTTCTGGTTGTGGTTTGTTGAGCATTTTTTTTATTTTGATTTTTCTTGATTGATGTGCTGATGTTGATCTATTTTTCAATGTCCACTTCGTTCAATGTTGGCGTAAAGGATTTATTTGAGCTTGTCTTCTTTTTTACCAGGGTTACGTGAAGAATGTCACACCAAAAGGATGCTTCATTTTGCTTTCACGAAAGATTGATGCCAAGATTCTTCTATCCAATCTGTCTGATGAATTTGTCAAAGATCCTGTGAAAGAATTTCCTGTTGGAAAACTGGTAATTGGCAGGTAATTGGCCAACTTTGTTTCTCTGCATTTTCTTATGAGATAAATGAAGAGATGTACTAAGACAGCAAATAGCAGGGTGTTATCTGTGGAGCCTCTTTCAAATCGTGTTGAAGTTACACTGAGGACATCAAGTAGTTCCAGTAAATCAAAATCTGAGATTATTGATTTGAGTAAATTCCACGTTGGAGATGTAATATCTGGCAAGATTAAGCGCATTGAATCATTTGGTTTGTTCATTGCAATTAACAATACAAACATGGTACTTCTGCATCCTTCTAATCCATTTATGTTCCGTGTATTTTAATGAAGATTTATAAGCTTAGTCTTATGGGCAAAAAAATATAGAATGTTATATTTTTCTTTTGTGCTTATATGCTTATAACTATTTATTGCATAAATATGTCTAATATTATGTATTTTTTATTTTACGGGCTAGTTGTCTATGTATTTGAATGGCTTCATCTAAATAACATATGCTTGGTCCTGTTTGTTTTTGTGTCAAGTTGTGATTTTCTGCAGTCCCTGCTTTTTTAGAGTGCTAGTGATCAACTTGTTTATGTGATCTCACTTAACCATGCCCTTGTGATTGGTAGGTTGGACTGTGCCATATATCAGAAGTTTCTGATGATCATATTGAAAATATTGAAACAAAGTACAGAGTTGGACAGAATGTACATGTGAAAGTATTGAAGGTAAATTAAGTACAACAGCTTCAGATATGGCTTTATACTTCTACCAGGAGAAAATTGTGTGCTTCTTCTGTTGGTTTTAATTCTTACAACTTCTACCTATCAACTGTTAATGGTTGTATGTATATCACTATGTTGTACTTGTAGTGTATTGTATGTAACCAAACTATTGTTTTTGGAACGTAAGGCATCTCCAGTCATATTATTTATTAATGATTCAAGTGCATGATAATAAGGATTGATATCCTCCCAATAGGCTACGTAAAATCCACTAGAGAGAAAGAAAAGAAGTGGAATCCACTAGAACACTGTTGAACTATTTGATAACCTATGTAGACTCTAATCATCATATTTGTGTTAAAATTGTGACAAATAAATGAAGAGATTGGAAAACAACAACAAAACCTTGTTTCACTAAGGCACCAAGTGGCATAGGCTACATGGATCAAATGATATCATAGTGTCTTATGGAAAACCATTTAAATGATGCCAAAATTACATAGGCATCATGCTAAATGCATTTATAACTTGGTTGTGCTAATTACTTGCTAGACCAGTTTGGATTGTTGTACTAATCCCTTGCTTTTCCGCAACATATGTTACCAGGTGGATGAAGAAAAGCACAGAATTTCTCTGGGAATGAAAAATTCATACATGGAAGATGATCATGAGCTTGAAACACATTTAGATCAAGATTCCGATGAACCTGTTGTAGATGGAATGATGTCTTTGATGAGTAACAGTTTGCTTGGAGCATCTGATGTGGAAATTGATGGTGAAATTGATCAACTCCCAATTCTCTCCCAAGCAGAAGAAAGGGCATCTGTTCCTGCACTTGAAGTTGCCCTTGACGACTTGGACCAATTTGATGTAAATAACACTAATGGTCAAAGTGAAGAACATGCAAATGAAGGTGCCGTAGATGAAAAGAAGAAGAGGCGTGAAAAGAAAAAAGCAAAGGAGGAGAGGTTGATACAATTCCTTAGTATTTACTGTGCAATGCTGATCTCAATATTTATTCTGTTTGATTTCTAATATATCGCAAACATACTCTGCAGGGAGAAACAGATAAGGGCTGCTGAGGAAAGACTACTGGAGGATGATATACCAAGAACCGCTGATGAGTTTGAAAAGATGGTTAGAAGCTCTCCTAATAGCAGTTTCATCTGGATAAAATACATGGATTTCACGCTTTCTTTGGCTGATGTTGAGAAAGCCCGCTCAATTGCTGAAAGGTACATCATATTCGTGACTTAACATTGCCGTCCTCCTCCGCAAATCTCTCCCTTTAAACTTGTTTACAGAGTTCCTTCATCATTATGATTGTTGCACATGTGGCATCTGACTTCATTCATGTTCCTGCTCCCCTGTATCTGAAATTCTGAAGGGCTTTGAGTGCAATAAATGTCCGAGAAGAGAACGAGAAGTTCAACATCTGGAAAGCATACTTTAATTTGGAAAATAAGTATGGGAACCCTAGAGAGGTAATAAAGAGCCAGCAATTTCACATTTTTGCTTTTCACTATGGTTACATGGAGTGTCCTCATTATATTTATTTATCTGTTTATTATAGGAAGCTGTTATGAAGGTTTTCCAAAGAGCTCTTCAGTTTAATGATCCCAAAAAAGTCTATCTAGCACTCTTAGGAATGTATGAGAGGACGGAGCAGCAGAATTTGGCCGATGAACTTCTCAATAAAATGACAAAGAAGTTCAAGCATTCATGCAAAGTATTATGTGGTTTTTTAATACGAAACTTATTTTTGTATCTTAATAAAAAAATATATATGTAACTTACTTTGCTCTGGAATTTAGGTTTGGTTGAGGCGTGTGCAAAGTCTTCTGAAGCAGAACCAGGATGGAATTCAACCTGTTGTCAATCGTGCTTTGTTAAGCCTACCCCGGCACAAGCATATTAAGTTCATTTCTCAGGCAGCTATTCTTGAATTCAAGATGGGGGTTCCCGATAGAGGACGATCCTTGTTTGAAGGAATTTTACGGGAATACCCGAAGAGAACAGACTTGTGGAGCGTTTATCTTGATCAAGTATATACCCTTCACCGCAACATATTCCGCTTGTGGTAATGTAATCATTTGTGGACCTAATATTCTTGTGTACTGGTCAGGAAATTCAACACAAAGATGCTGATGTAATTCGAGCGCTGTTCGAGAGGGCAATTAGTCTGAGCCTCCCTCCCAAAAAGATGAAGGTGTGTACTTATCTATAATCCCAATTTTCTGATATTAACTTTTTTATTTTTCCGGTCAAACTAACTGGCGATGGTCTTGATCGGGCAGTTCTTATTTAAAAAGTATCTTGATTATGAGAAGTCTCAAGGCGATGAAGAACGGATCGAATCTGTGAAACAGAAGGCAATGGAATATGTTGAGAATACTCTGGCTTGATTCGCAGATTCATTGTTGCACTAGTTTTGAATTTCTCAGCTTTCTGCCATTTTTTGAGTTCTTGAACTGGAGTTCCAAACACAACAGATTGTCTTTGTTAACATAGCCACACACTTACCATAAATCACAGGGAAACATGATTTTGATGCTTCTGTAAATTAAGGGTTTCTAACACTAAGAAATGGGAGAGTCACTTTAGACACATCCATTGTGTACGGAAAGAACAAGTGCATTAGCTAAATTTTTGAAACTTAGTTTGGTGGAGAGATTTAGAGTTAGAGAGCAAATAGAAGCATGTATTCTTATTCTTCTTTTGCCCAATTTTGTTTTTCCATTTGGGCTGTAAATTTTTGGTTATGGATCAGATCCTATGCTCATTAGTATTTTACATTTGATGATAAATGTTGTATCCTTCGTTTTTTGTCAGCCTCATTTATCAAACGTTTTTGTTGCTTTGGAAAATTGCAAGTTGTAACAGTGATTGGTTTGGTTACAATTAATTTGGAGAATGTTACAATTATTTAATCATCTCTTTATGCTTACGCTAGATAATGAGCTACGATATAAGTGGAAAATTGTTTTGGTTGAACTTGAGATAGTTGTGATCCATCACCTGAACTCGAGAATCGTACAGGAGATTATCCGAGAAAATGGGAAGGAAGTTGAGGAGAACAGTTTAGATGCAAACCCAACTTTTTTCATGATTTCCTTGTTCCACCAACGTTTAAAATTTGATTATCGAATGAAGTCATGACAATAATAGTAAGAACAATTGTTTGATTGATAAGTAACAAATTGTGTTACAAAAATTAGTTACATCACTCCTTCACTAATTAATTGGATACAAAGTTTATCTCTTTTCTGTTATAGGATACAAATTGTGTCATATGATTAATTATTTTTATTTTTTTTTATAGACAAAAGTTTAGATTAGGGGAGGCACACCCCATGCAGGGCTAGGACATACCACCAACCTCAATGAGGATTTATGGTGGAATTTACAAATCGCCCACCAAAGAGGGTTACCCAACTCTCATTGGCATATAATTAATTATTTTATGTCTTTATCTTGTGTTCTGAAATAGCTATCAGATACAATCGAAAGGCTATAAAACAAAATTTTTTCCATTCTTCCACAGTCACTTGAACACAATTTTTCACTTTCATTATTCTCTGAGTTCTCTCTTTCTCACTTTATTTTTCTTGATCTTTGTTCCATTTAAGGTTGTTGAAAATGATGATTCTATAGAGTTCACATATTGCAATTGCAATTCGATCTCATTATAACCTCATGTCGGTAAGTTCCATTTTTTTCTCATTCCTTGGACTTTGATTTTATAATAAATAAATTTGGGTTGCATTAAAATTAAAATATGTTTTCTTTTTGTTTAAAAAATTTTCAGTGCTGTATATGTATATATGTTTGAAGATCCACTTAGATGTTTCGGAATTTGGTATTTTTTTTCCCCTGTTGGAATTGCATTAATCAAGAGATGGAAAATCAGATCTTAACAGATTTGGTGGTATAGAAAAAACAAAAATGTGTGTATTGAATCCTGAAGTGCAATAATGTCTAGTTTGTTAATATTTCCTTACTTATAGAAGAGTCTAGAAATTACAATGTGAAAGATAGTATATATAAAACTTGATGAAGACAGTGAATTTTTTTAAATTTGAGATTGTTTTATGAGTTTAATTATGATGCACTGACATTTTATACTGCCAGCCAATTATATCCATTAATTTGTGCAACTTTTTAGTTAGTGGGTGCCTAAGTGATTAAGTTAAAGACTTTTGCTGATTTGTCAATTCATGATTGATTGTTTCTGTAATACACTGATAGTGAATAGTTAATTGAAATTAAACTTTTGTTTTATTACATCAAACTTGATTGTAGGTTTCATCACCTACAACTAACGTAGATCTTGCTCCTGAGAAGATTGAAGATGAGAAATTGGAAGGTCCTATGTTGCATTGTGATAATTGTGACAGAGAAGTAGTTCATAAACTAGCTCAGATGTTCCTCCCTGCATTAGCCTCTGCTTGTGTTGATAACACAACAGGGCTACCCTTCAGGACTCCCGGTTCGGTCGCCGTGGATCTGAGAAAGGAATTGGTAGATTATCTCACACAAAGAAGTGAATCGTTTGTCGCCAAGTCTATTATCTCAGAAGGTGATCCGGAAGGTGAAGTGTTGGATCATCCTTTTGACATTGTTTCATATTTTGTTGATGAGTTTGTTAGTTTAAAGAGGAATCTTGCAAGCCAAGTCACCGGATGGCTGCTCAGTGAAAGGAGGGAGGACAAGATTGATGATTTCGTTCAGGAGATGGAAATGAATGGATTCTGGTCGCTCGATAAGAGAGAAGCGATCACGAGTACTCTGATCAAGAATGTTGATTTCAAGAACTCATATCATTGCAGCATGAGTTTCAATTCTGCAGAAGAACTTGCCAATCATGTTAATGCTTGCAACTTCAGAACCGTGGTCTGCGAAAACATGGGATGTAACACCAGATTCTGTGCATGTCATCTCGAAAAGCACGACTCAGAATGTCCTTTCAAGATAATTCCATGTGAACAGAAGTGTTCTGATAGCATTATGCGGCGCGATATGGATAGGCACTGCATAACTGTTTGTCCAATGAAAATTGTGAATTGTCCTTTCTATGGAGTTGGTTGTAGATCTGCTATTGCACAATGCATGATTGAGAAACATTTTTCAGATGATCTTCATTTACACTTATTTCACATGCTTAAAGGAATCCATAAGGAAGCATCTAGTGAAGATATTAACAGACAAGTGCAGAAAATTATGCAGGTCAGTTTACATATGCAAAATTAAAACATAGTGTGGTTTTTGGCATAGTTGAAAGCTTCCGTTACCAGAATTTATTTAGTACTATTTCTGTCCAATAATATCTGTCATTTTTTCAAATTGTTGTGTTTGAAAACATTCTAAACACTTGATAAAAGATATTCAGTTTAATTATTGAGGAACTAATTAAAGAAGCTTTTGTCATTTATTTTGGACGAAACAACTCTTTTGTATATTATTATAATCTCTGTCATTTGTTCTCCTTAGTGTAAAAGTAACAATATGCATTTATAAGGTATATTTGATAATTGATTTGTGTATTCTGATAAAATTAGCTTCTGCTGCATAATATAGACATTTATGAGATTATAGAATTAATCATTTTGCATATGGCATTCATATGTTGATTCATACCTTTACCTATTTATATCAGTATCTATAAGATATCTTTATTTGAGAACTTCATAAGAACTCTGCTTCAGAAGTCAGAATAGTTTGTTGCAAATCCCTTTTGGTTTCATCAACCTTTCAGTTTCTACAGGATTACCTTTATGCATATTAGCTTGTTATCATAACATAAAAAGGGCAATCCGGTGCATGAGACTCCTACTAGGTGGGATCTGAGGTGAGTAGATGCATGCCACCTTACTCCTGCTTTGCGAAGAGGATGTTTCCAGGATTCGAATCTGTGACCTCCACGTCACAAGGCACCATACTTACCGTTAAGAAAATTTGATATGTTCAAGTGCTTTTGTACTTATTCCCTTTAAGCAAGAACTCAAATTTTAGCTTCATAGTCGGAGAAAACCAGCGTCGGAAAAGCTTTATATGCATATTAGGCCGATCCGGCTTAAATTTGTAGTTTAAACAAAAAAAAAAGCCTTAATTTATGCATTGCAACTTCTAATGATGGATACATGCAATTGTAAACTTTGATCATTAATTTCTACTTCTCTTCCAATATTATTTGAGAACATATACACCTAAATTTTCTTGGTGTAACCAATAATATTTCACCTTCTTTATGATAGGCATCATCAAACAGAAGGATAGCAGAGGCTAGGGATGTTAGAGGTTTCAAATCTATTGTTATGGATCTTGAAGCAAAGTTGGGGCCTTTGGAAGTGAGTTCCATGAAGAAAAATAGTGCAGAACCAGTTGCCAAGAATCAAGATAGTGAAGATAGTAGCACCAAAACAAATTGTGGAGAACTAAACATACTAGTTCCAAATTAATCAGAAATTTCCTCCATTAAGAAATACTTGTCCAATATTTTCAAAATTTTACTTTTGTATAAATACTTTTTCATTTATAAATTTTAGTTAACATGAATTTCTTTTCCCAATTATGAGCCTTTACTTACTCATTTTCTCTATCCTACTAAATATTGTAGTGAGAACAATTTGCTAGAATAGATTGGTGTTAATATTAAGGATGGAATTGTAAAGTATATTATGTATTTGGAATCATTAAAAATGAAAATGAATTGATTTTTAATTCACTTTAAATTGATAATTATGTATTTTTAAATTTTATGAATTTTTAGAGGATTTTGAGAGAAATGATCTATTATTCATTTTCTTTTATTTTTATATTTTAATCATGAGTTTAATTTTTTTTATTCACCAAAAAAAAAGTATAAACGTGTTTTACACTGTCATCCAATCAAAACACTCCAATGATATGATATTTTAGATAGTGAAAGAGAGAAAATAAAATCATGATTAAAGTAGCAAAACATAATTAGATGTCCGTATAAAAAAAAAATTGTATTTCAACCATAAAAATTTAATGAATTACTGTTCAGATATGAAGGGAAAAAGTGGAGATGCGGGGGATCGAACCCCGTGCCTCTCGCATGCAAAGCGAGCGCTCTACCATTTGAGCTACATCCCCTTCGATGTTGACAAGAATGTTTTAGTAATCAGTATTAATAACAATGTTTTCTTGTTGTTTTGTTAAATAATATGTTCTAGAAAAACATTTATTAGAAAATTCTTTTTTGGTTCAAGAATAACTTTCGTACTGCCGTAACAAATAATTTGTTAGTTAAATTTCAATTTGTACCCTTTAAGAGCAACTCTCATATTTATGTAAGATCTTTAATTTCATATTTGATTTGTAGGTTCATATATAACCATAATTAGGGTTGTTCATAACAAATGACAATATCAATAGAAATTAAAAGAGTGTGATTAATCGTAGGAGCTCATCCTTTCTTTATCAAGTGTCAAGAGTTTAATCCTCATCTTAGATAAGAAAAGTTTTAAAACTTTAAGCTAGTTGTCTCATCATTTGAGGTGTCTATAAATCAACAAGGATGAATATCCCAGTCATAAACTAAAAAAAAATGTCAATAGAAAGAGTTTTGTTGGCCAAACCACTGCTTATAATATAAATTAGGTTAAAAAGAATAAAATATTTTACTTTTAAGATAAATAAATAAGAATAAATTATATCATGATATTTGATAAAATTCAATTCATTTCTTTATTTATTCTTGTGACATTGAATTTTCCTAAAATTATTATTTTAATATCTCCTAAGATCAATAAAATAATTTTACAAATCTAAGAACAAAAACTTTTACAAATAAAAAAATACCGTAAAATTTACTAGATCTCAAATAATAATTATGTAATTTATCCAACAAACAAAGTAATCTATAATACATTCAACGGGGCATAATTGTCATTACGACGGTCACGTGTCACACTATAAATTTGAAGCAGAACAAGCAACGATTAGGGTTTGTGGCTGATTCAGTTTCGCTCCCTTCGTGCTAACAAGAGCTAGCAGCAGCACAAACCAGTGCTTCTTCGAATCTCAGGTACCAATGCCCTTCGCAATTGTTCTTCATTCTCGTCTTCTAAAGCTTCGATTGTATTCGCTTTCTTTCTCTGTATTGTATTCCGTTGTCGTTTCGATTTCCAAGTCGCATTATTTCAATTCACGAGTTTAGCTTCATGCGTCTAGCTGAATTTTGTATTTTTTTTTTTCAATTTTAGGAGTCTTGCTCTTTCATTGTTGTTGTTATCATTATCATTATTATTTGAAATCTGTGGTTTACTAGTAAATTAGAATCAGGTTCCAAATATCGTATGCTTCAAACATAAGTAGAATAATGAGATACACATAGATTTAATGGTGGAGTTATATTTTGAGTTGAACTTCTTTTAGCGATTTAAAGGACTTTGATTTCGATCATATTTTTGAAATTGTATTTGCATTATGAAATTTATATAATGATACTGCTAGTTGTGGTCAGTCATTTGCAACTTTGATGGGTTATCATGCTCAATTGGATGTTGCTGTTATTAGTTGTTGGGTGGATTATACAACCATTATAATTTTAGGAACCCTGCGTTGTGATTGAATTTATGTTACTGAGGATGGAATTCTTGGACCCAGTGATTTTAGATTTAGGATACAATGGCAACATTTAATTCATATTGATAAAACTACCTTGTCAGCAGAGACTTTATTGTTTGTTACTGAAGTATCATCTCTTTGTACGTCAAACTTTATTTGTAATGTGCTCCGCTGCAAATCTTGATATACTAGGTTATATGAAAGAGGAGGGTCGTTGGAGCAAATTCACATATGAGATGGTCTTTAGAATTTACACTCAAGATCCAATCCTGTATAACTGACAAACATGCAGAAAATTCAGTAGCGTTTTAAATTCAATGCCAACAATCTAACACAACCATCCTCTTTCATATAACCTAGTAAATAAAGATTTGCAGCAGAGCACGTTACAAATAAAGTTTGATATACAAAGAGATGATACTACAGTAACAAACAATAAAGTCTCTGCTGGCAAGGTAGGGCTCATATGAAACTTTATATTGTGGATTCCAAAGTAGGGCTCCTCTTGTTAATAAATAGTAAAAATTCTCACATAACACATTAACCCGGGTCATATTAATGCAATATAAAACTACCTTTTTCCATCCATAACCTTGTGAGTGTTGACTGTGTTTGAGCAGGATGGATTCCGGAATAAAGCACGCTATCGTTGTCAAAGTTATGGGTCGCACTGGATCTAGAGGGCAAGTGACCCAGGTTAGAGTGAAGTTTTTGGATGATCAGAACCGACACATCATGAGGAACGTGAAAGGACCAGTGAGAGAAGGAGACATTCTCACCCTCCTCGAGTCTGAAAGAGAAGCAAGAAGGCTACGCTAGAGGGTCTCCATGGTTTGGCTCAGTAGTTAGCAAAACATTATGATATTTCCTTTTAGTTTTGGTACTTAGCAGTTGCTATATGTTGTTGCATCCTCTGTTTTGTCCTGGATTTGTAGTATGCTCTTAGTATGAAACTTGAGTTTTCGTTGGTCGGCTTTCAACCTTATTTTGTGTCTGAGTTTTCGACTAATTTGTGCTATGAGTTACTTGCGTATGGTGCTTCTTCTGTTCTTAATCTCTATATCGTGCCATAGTTAGTGGTTACTTTGATATAAGAAGCAGCTTGTGATCTACATTCTATTACTTAAGAAGTTTCTTAGAATTATGACAGACGCATCAACAAGAGTTTTCATTTGTAAACTCGTGGAACTAGTAGTTTGATTAACAAGAAAATCTAAGGGCTATTATTTTATGAGTTTAATTTTGATGTACTGTAATATCTATTTTTCCTTTTTACACTGTAATATCTATCTCAAATCTCAAATGAAAAACAAATTATTTGGAATGAAATGATTTCTGCTATTTTTTTAAAAAGATAAAACTATTTTCCATTTTACGTGTTAAAATGTAGTCTGGAATGAACTTCAGTATGCTTTTAAACTAAATCTTTTTGTATTGTTATATGATTAATATTATTAAATCCTTTAGTTAAAACTAACTAGCTCTTAAAATAATTATTTTGGAAATTATGTAAGAGTTACAATTTTTCTTTTGGTAGAATAAGATGTACAATATACTAATAATATAAATGCTTTATAATTAAATTAATAATTACAAAATTACAAACTAATCTTAACTATACAAATTAACATTTCACTAACAAATTAAGAGTGTAATTATGATAGTATACTTTTTTTTAATACTGTTATGGAATAAAGACATTTATGTCGAATATTATCACATTTTACCAGGTTATGGAATATAATCATAAAGATTTCATCGCGAATAAGTAAACCAATAAATAAAAGTGAAAACACTAAAGTAGCTAACATCCATTATTGCACTGAAAAAAAGAAAAAGCATCGTACAATAATTGACATGAATTTGTGTGGAAGACCATAAGCTTATGAAGTCAATGTCTTTTGCTACAAAAATATCAGCACCGAACAATATACTACTTCACAAAACATCATAGCTATTGCTCTGAGTACTGCAGGAACTTCCTTGTACTTGAGAATTACTACAACCACTTTCCTTACCTTTCTTAGTTTTCTGAAACATGGCTGCAGAAGTTGTTGGTGGAGCTGTTCTGTCTTCCATTCTCAATGTTCTGTTTGACAGAATGTCCTCCCCTGAGGTTGTCAGCTGGATCAAAGGGAAGAAGCTTGACCAGCAGCTCGAAAGATTGAAGCCAACTCTTTATGCTGTTCAAGCTCTGCTCAACGATGCTGAGAAGAGGCAGATCAAAGAGCGAGCGGTGAAGGATTGGCTTGATTGTCTCAAAGATGCTGTCTATAAGGCTGATGATCTGCTGGATGAAGTCGCCACCATTGCTGCCACTCGAAAGGATCCAGGTAACTTCCTGTCTCGCTTTCTCAATCTGCAAGATAGGGACCTGGTTCATAGGATGGAGGACATAATTGACAAGCTAGAGTCGATTCTGAAACAAAAAGATGCTCTTGGTTTGAAGGAGATCCAGACGGAGAACTTGTCATGGAGGAATACCACATCTCTTGTTGTAACATCTGAGATATATGGCAGGGATAAAGACAAGGAGGCTGTGATGAAATTGCTGTTAGATGACAATACTAGTAGTGATGGTAAAGTATCTGTGATCCCCATTGTGGGTATGGGTGGGATAGGAAAAACTACTCTGGCTCAACTAGTTTACAATGATGAGGAGGTGAAGCAAAAATTCAATTTTCGGGCCTGGGTTTGTGTGGCAGAAGAGTTTGACGTCGTTAAGGTGACAAAGACCGTAATAGAGGCCATAACCTCTAGTTCTTGTGCCATGAACGATCTGAATTTACTCCAGCATGATTTAAAGGAGAAGTTGTCAAGAAGAAAATTCTTAGTTGTGTTGGACGATGCATGGAAAGAGAATAAAGATGATTGGGACAAGCTTCTAAAACCTTTTCAAGATGGGGTTAAGGGGAGTAAAATTCTTTTGACAACTCGAAACAGAAATGTTGCTAGCCCGGTGCAAACTGTATCGCCTCATGAGCTAAGTCTATTGTCTAATGAAGATGGTTGGTTAGTTTTTGCAAAACATGCATTTCTTTCTACAAACTCCGCAAAAAATCCAGCACTGGAAAAAATTGGCAGAGATATTGTTAACAAGTGTAATGGATTACCTTTGGCAGCAAAAACACTTGGTGGATTATTGCGAGGAAATTGTGATGCGGGAGATTGGAATGACGTGTTGAAGAGCCAGATTTGGGATCTTTCTGAAGCCAGAAGTAACATCATTCCAGCGTTGAGAGTTAGTTATTACTATCTCTCTTCATGTTTGAAGCAATGTTTTGTTTACTGTTCCTTGTTTCCAAAGGATTTTAAATTTAATAAACATGAATTAATCTTGTTGTGGATGGCAGAAAACTTTTTCCAGTCAACAAGTGGAAAGACTTTAGAGAAAGTTGGCTATGAATATTTTGATGAATTAGTGTCTCGATCATTTTTTCAACTTTATGACACTAAAGATGATAGTGTGTTTGTTATGCATGATCTCATGCATGATTTAGCAACATTTTATGCTGGAGAGTTCTATTTTAGAGCTGAAGAGCTTGGAAATGCACCAGAGATTGACACCAAAACCCGTCATCTGTCGCACAATGCCAAAGGCAATTATCCAATGTCAAAACTTTTGGCTGCCTGTGACAGAGTAAAACATGCAAGGACATTTCTTGAACTCAATTTGACAGAATGGATTCCATTCAACATGGAAAATGCTCCTTGTATTTTACTATCACAGTTGAAGTGCTTGAGGGTCTTGTCATTCAAAGAATTTCCTCTTGAAAATTTACCCGATTCAGTAGGTGAGTTGATCCATTTGCGTTATTTGGATCTCTCTACTACACGTATTGTGATACTGCCTGAGTCGTTGAGTAAATTGTACAATTTACAAACCTTGAAGTTGAACTATTGCTCCAAGCTGAAGATGCTTCCAATAGGCATGCAAGATCTTGTAAACTTGCGCCATCTTGATATTAGAGGTACTCATTTAGAAGAGATGCCGAAAGGAATGAACAGATTGAAACATTTGCAGCTTCTAAGTGACTTCGTAGTTGGCAAGCATGAAGAGAACGGGATCAAGGAATTAGGAGGACTTGCAAATCTCCATGGCTCACTTAGGATTTCCAAGTTACAGAATGTCATTAACGGTGACCAAGCTTCAAAGGCAGGGATGAGTGATAAAAAGCTTATTGAATATTTAGATTTGAGTTGGTCATCAGAAGGAGATATTGCCGAATCCAAAGTTGAAAGAGATATACTCCATGAGTTACGACCTCATGTGGACTTGAAGAATCTGGCAATATGGGGTTACAGGGGCACAATATTTCCGAATTGGTTAGGGAATTGTTCCTATCACAATATGACGAAAGTAAGACTCTATGGGTGTAAGAATTGTTGCATGCTTCCTTCACTTGGACAGTTACCCTCTCTGAAGGAACTATATATTTCAGAATTTGGTGGGCTGGAGATCGTGGATGCTGAGTTCTATAAGAACAGTGACTCTTGTTTGGAGACCCCCTTTCCTTCTCTTGAGACTCTATTTTTTCATTCTTTGCCTTTCTGGAAGGAATGGAATTCGTTGGAGCTTGATGCTTTTCCTCAACTTAAGGGGCTTAGCATATATAACTGTCCGGTGTTAACAGGAAAGTTGCCCAATCAACTACCGTCTCTGGAAAGACTTGAAATTAACAGTTGCGAGCAGCTCAGCTCTTTTCTCCCGGGGGCTCCCGCAATTAAAAAGTTGAAGATAAAAGGCAAGAACAAAGTAAGAATAGGAGGGGATCTGCTACCTCTTCTTTCATCACTGCACTCTCTAGAGCTTGAAGGAAGCCATCTGGTGGAACCCGTCTTGGAGGCCATTACACATGGCCAACTAACTTGTCTTCAACATTTGCGAATCAGAGATTGTTCCTCAGCTGCTATATCATTTCCGGTAGGTTGCCTACCTGCATCGCTACAATCCCTGAGCATCTCGTATTGCAGGCAACTAGAATTCCAATTTCAGCATCAACACGAGTCACTGCATTCATTAACAATTCGTGGGTGTGATTCGCTCACATCCTTCTCGTTGGATGCTTTTCCAGTGGGTTGTCTACATGCATCGCTACAATCCCTGACCATCATGAATTGTGATTCACTCACATCCTTCCCCTTGGATGCTTTCACAAATCTGTCGAGTCTCAAAATCGATAGCTGCGAAAATATGAAGTCTCTTGAGGTGTCACAGTCTCTTTCAAGTCTCCGTACTTTAGAGGTCATTGACTGCCCCAGCATCATATCCCTCTCCACACAAGGGATGTTTGCACCCCAATTAGAGACTCTCGAAATAAGGAGATGCCCAGAACTTGATCCGTTTCCTAACGGGGATTTGCCACCTAACTTGAGACGTCTCAGTATCAGCAATAGCGAGAAACTAATGAGGATCCTATCATCAATGAACTCGCATAGTCACTGTCTTACCCATCTTGAGATCGACGGTGAGGGTGATGATAGAGTGATTTCCTTCCCAAAGGAGGGTCTCCTGCCCACCACAATTGAGTCTCTGTATCTGTACAGCTTCCCAAGTTTGGAGACATTGGACTGCAAGGGTCTTGCCCATCTCACCTCCCTCCAAAGATTAACCATTGATAATTGTCCGAAGGTGGAGAATGTGGCAGGAGAAAGGTTGCCTGCCTCTTTAATACGACTCAACATCTTCTACAGTCCTGTGCTAAGGAAACGGTGTGAGATGAAGGACCCACAAGTTTGGCCCAAAATTTCCCACATCCCTGGCATTCGAACTGATTGGGGAACTGATTGGGGAAAATGGATTTTTTGACCCAAGACAATCGATCATCAGCTGGTAATCATTTCACTCTCGTCCAAATTTATTTCATGTTGCCCAATATATATTTATTTTCTGCACCAAGATTTCCATTCTCATTGTTTGTGCTTACAAACCAATTTCCGTGTCTTGTTCACAGTCCCGCCAAGCTTCATATGCTTTGCATTTTTACAAACCAATCTAGAACAAAAACAAATTTATGAATATGTATGTTTGCTAAAGTGCTTTCCCTTTGCAACAATAATATTTAAACAAATTCAACTTTCATAAATGTTGTCAAGAATCGTATGCTCAAATGCATTGGAAATGGATGCCCAAATTAGTGGTTTTGTTATGATATTATCCATTTCACAGACATTGCACCCGTTTGGAAGAAAACTGTCTTCGTTTTTTAAATCTAGTTTATAGATTGATAAATTGACTATGTAAGTACATGTTTAAATCGAAATTTAAAAGTGATGAAATTCAACCTTCTGTACTGCAAATCCCATTATGCAGGATAAAATCTGCACTTGTTAATTATTAGACCCCATGAAAGAAAATAAAGTTGCAGAAACTTTTGTTCAAAATAATTGAATTATTTTATTATAAGTTTTTTGATAAAAAATATTTCAAAATTTTCTACCTTGTATTTCTTTGTTGCATGAGCTTGTAACCATAATCATTATATTTATTTCAGATTTTGCATGTGACATGATCAAATGAGGTGCTTGGTTCTTCTGCTCCTCCAAACTCAATTTGGAAATTTGTTTTGAATCTTGGTAACAATATTATCCTCTTATTAGTTATTTGGCTTTTATAATACTTTTAAACTTCATTTGGCTATCTTAATATTTAGTGTGAGTAACCTTGAATTTGCAGGTTCAACTAAGAGCCTGATCTGTGCTTGAATTGTCATCTCCTGAAAGAGAACATCATGTATGATGGGCATGGCTCTGGATATATATTCTTGAATTGCATTACTCTAATTTCTTCTACAATTCCTTATCATATAGAGTTATACACTATACCTTTTCATGCAGCTTTTCCATGGTGGTCGAAGAGAGAATTCCCCTGTCATGGTTTTGCTTTTGGTTAGTTTAATTAGTGTTGAAGGATTCATAGAGAAGAGAACATTGTTAGTATGCATTAAAAGGTTCAAGTGATTGTTCAATATTATTGGTTTGAAGTATTCTATTCCAAGACTTGAACTTCTATGGTCAACCACCGGCTGGGATTTCTCACTCTTCCTTGCTGTTGGTGTTCTGTATCATTCCTTATATACATGGCATACCTTCTCATACATCTTTCCTGTGGGAGCCAAAGAGGTAAATTCTGCGTTCAAGCTTCGCTTTTGCTGCAATGAATGAATATACAGATATTGAATTGTGCAATGTGTGGCCTCATATAATTATTGTAAGCATTTGTATAATTTTCCCGTATTTTATTATTTTTTTCTTCTTAAATCTGTCATATTAACAACTCAATACATTTTGTTCATTGCAAGGCAGAACTGGAGATTGAGGCTGCTGATGACAGAGTAGTTCAGATGAGAGAATAAGGGAATACTGAGAAATAAGATGAGGAAGTTCTTGATGATGTTCAGGGTTCTTGAGAATGCCAAAAAGTTCTGGGATTCTCACCGTTATTGCATCTAATGAAGTGGTTAAGAAACCTGATGTCAAGGTCGTTGTAAACTTGCAACTAAGGAGCAATGATGGACATTTTTTTTGTCTGTGTTTGAGTTCAATTGTTCTTCCCTCCCATTTGATATGGTGCAAACTTTAGTTTTCAGCTTTGTAGGAAGTGAATTGTATATCAGAAATGAAAATTTAGTTTTGTATTAGTTAAGTATTCTGTAAAACATTATGATATTTCCTTTTAGTTTTGGTAGTTAGCAGATGCTATAGGTTGTTGCATCCTCTGTTTTGTCCTGGATTTGTAGTGTGCTCTTATTGTAAAACCTCAAACATATTTTGTGTCTGAACTTTCGATTAATTTGTGCTTTGACTTATGGCAAAATTTTTCATGGTTACTAATGATAAAATCTCCTTTTTACCCTTAATTTATTTTCTTTTTCCTGTTCCTGCCACATTTGCATCCATCTCCTAATATCTCTCTAGCCGGAACAACTTCTGAAGTTCCTGCTGAAAAATATTGATGAATATCTTTTCTTTATAAGTGTTTGCAATATTCGTAAAATATTTATTCTAAGGATACTTCATGACATATTTCAATAATTCATGGTGTACAATTAAAAATCAGTTAACTCAGCAAATAACTCAATTTTAATAGGCATATTGAGTATTGATTGTAGTGCATATCATGTCAAATTTAAAAGTTGGCTGGATTAGCTAGATTTTAATTATACTAACCTTCAATAAAATTTTAACACCTATAGTTACATAATTTGATTCATAAATCAAGATGATATTTTATTAGTTGGAACTTTGAAGTCGTCTATGATCCAATAATACTTAATTATTTTTTCCATTTAATACTCCGACTAAATGATTTAAGTAAATTTGATGAGCTAAAAAAGTTTAATAAGGGATCAAAAGAAGCTAAAAGATCTTTATTTATTTCTTTTTTTTGGTAATTGAACAAACAGGAACAAGATCATTATTCCTATTATTTGAGCCAGATAATTTAACAAAACTAAAATACACAGAAAAAAAGGTTTTTGGGAAGATATACAATCGTAACTTGAATAGCAATCTCTTAATAGTATTAACGTGAATATCATTTTAAAAAAAAAAAATGTAAAAAAATGTGAGTTTAACGTATTTAGTTTTCTTTTGAATTTTTCAATGCATGAGATGATAATCCAAGTGATCATGTAGAATTGGATCACTAAATTGTAGCTTAAATTAAATCGAGAAAATATAACCAAATTTTAGTTTAACTAGTAGTTGGTACCATATCAAAATTAACTTTTGATTTTCTCTATCTAGTTTGGGTGCAGAGCAATGAGCAGGGAACAGCAACAACAAAGAAAGAAAGAGGATGATACCAATTCTGCAAGAGTAAAAGAACTCAGAGAGTGTCTCCTATGACTATGATGAGTGAAGTAAATCAGGTAATTGCCCTTCTCACTCTTTTGCATGTGTTTGGTGTTCTTGATGGATTTGCTGAATTTCTCTCTTTATGATTTAATGGATAGTGTATCAGTTAAAACGCCGAATTGTGTAGAATGAGTAATGAATATTAATGTACGATTCCGAAGTTGAGCTCTTAACATTTGTTTTGTTGTTGATTTTGCCTACCAACTGTTTGATAAAATGCTTGTTAGGCATGGTTTTGCAAAATTCTTTACTAAGGTCGGTAATTTCTAATTTGTCGTGTGCATTCTAAATTGGGATATGGTTGAATATTGTTTGTTTGGTTATTTTTTCTTTTAATTTCTTAAGTGGCATCGTGTTAGGACAATAGCAGCAAGTTCTTGAGGAGGTTTAGGCTCCCTGAAAGTGCCATTATGGATGCTATTGCTTCTTTGGAGAATGTGATTCTCACTCTGATTGCTCCCAAACAAATGGTCAAGAAACTTAATTTCCATGGTAATGATATTTCCAATTGAGAAGAGAAGATTATCTCTGTTAGCAGGATTTTTTTTTCTTGGGTATAGATTGGATCACCAGTATCCAAATCCTTATTAATAGGAAGCAAATTAATCAAGCTCAACCCGAATGAAGTCCCTTTAGTTAGATTTAAATTCAATTTTGCTTCACTTGCTATTTGTGGTGATAATTGATATTCTTTGCTTTATCTGTATGCACCTAGTATGTCCATAGGATATTCCGAAATAGAAAAGGACTTTATGAATAAGCACTAGTTGTTTACCATCATGATAACTAAGTTTTTATATCAATAATAATCACAGCTTATGGTGGCTGAGTTTGAATTAGTTGCTTTTGACCCAAAAAAGGGTAGTTTCTGTTTAAATGAATTCTGTTTTTTGTTCCTCTTATGCAAACAAAGTTGAAAAATGTAAAAAATAAATATGAAGTGTTGTTCTTTGAGTGAAACATATCAGGTTATTATGCTCTTTACCCTACAAATGTTTGCTCTCATATAATGCCTACATTTGGTGTTTGTTCAAGTCTTACTCTCTTTGTTGATGATAATATTGCCTAGAAAACGATTGTTAAAGTACTTGCAAGGCATGCTTTATGCATACAATGATAGAAATGACAGGAACTTCTAGGAAGTTTCTTCTCTGCAGCTAGTAAACTTAATGAAGGTGTATACATTCAGAATTTTTTTAATTAGACAACTTGATCCATAAAACGATATGAACAAAGAGTTTAATTAGAGAGTAAAACCCTAACTTATCCATGATAATTTCAATGGCGGATAAAGTAGTCTTTTGATGATTGAAATTACCACAATTTAGAAGCATAATACTATATGAGAAGTAAATTTATGTATAGAATGAAATGATTTACTGGCTTATAGCAATCATTTTCTTTAACTGCTATATAGAAAAAAATAAAATTCATTGAGAATAGAAAAACTTGGTAGTTTCTGCAGTGTTTAGCTAACCTCAGAAGATTTTCATTCAAATAAGTAATAAAAAAATAAGAAGACATGTGAAGGTAGCACGAAGTATGATGCGGAATTGCACATTCAGATTCCTTTCCTTAGCATGTGATTAACACACTTATCGATGCTCCAACCCAAATTATTTATCTTTTTACCAACCCAAGCTTTTATTTTCTATACCATTAAAGATTTTTTAGGGGTGCCATCTTTCTATGTTCAAGAGGTAGAGATCTCCCAATGAAAATATTTTCTTTATTCAAGGCTCGATTCTGAAACTTTTAATTAAATGATGAAGATATCTACCATATTGATTCATAAGTTGGTAGATATCTATACTATCAATAAAGAAAATTTTCTAAATAATTACATTTTAGTGTTCACACTCAATGAAGTAGTTACATTTTTTTTTTCTGCAAAGTAGTTACATTTTTTAAACTAAATATAAAAAATTAAAAATAATAAATTAATAAAAAATTATTATTATTTTCTTACCATCTCAATCCATTAACTATCTATTTAATTTTAAATTATATCATTATTGAATTAAATTAAAAGCAAATAAATATTTGATTTGTTGCAAGACCCTAGAATGCAAAGGCAAAAGTCATGTAAAGCCCATGCTTTTCAAATTTCTGCCTGAAACATTATTTTCCACGTTGGTTACTCTTTAATCTCTGTCCATTTACTGCCTTAAAAAATATTTTCTTGTGTACCAATAAGAGAGTACTGAGGAATAAACAATGGAGGATTAATACTCATGTCTGTTAAATGCAAAAGTTAAAACTTTCCACTGATTGTTTAACATCCGTCGGAGCATCAATCTAAATTAACAGTAAATAAATACTACAACATGTGAAGGCACATCTTTACATGTGAATTATTCTCGAAGACCAATGACCATGTGCACCAGAAAATATCACTACAACTACCACAGGGAAGAAGCTGTTGCACCAGAAAATATCGCTACAAATTACAAAAACTGGTGCACTGCAAACTTGCTATAGCCATTTACTTTCCTTACCTTTCTTCTGATTTGATCACTTGCTCTTGAGATCATGGCTGCAGAAGTTGTTGGTGGAGCTGTTCTGTCTTCCATTCTCAATGTTCTGTTTGACAGAATGTCCTCCCCTGAGGTTGTCAGCTGGATCAAAGGGAAGAAGCTTGACCAGCTGCTTGGAAGACTGAAGCCAACTCTTTATGCTGTTCAAGCTCTGCTCAACGATGCTGAGAAGAGGCAGATCAATGAGAGAGCCGTGAAGGATTGGCTCGACTGTCTCAAAGATGCTGTCTATAAGGCTGATGATCTGCTGGATGAAGTCGCCACCATTGCTGCCACTCGAAAGGATCCAGGTAACTTCCTGTCTCGCTTTCTCAATCTGCAAGATAGGGACCTGGTTCATAGGATGGAGGAGATAATTGACAAGCTAGAGTCGATTCTGAAACAAAAAGATGCTCTTGGTTTGAAGGAGATCCCGAAGGAGAACTTGTCATGGAGGAAAACCACATCTCTTGTTGAAACATCTGACATATATGGCAGGGATAAAGACAAGGAGGCTGTGATAAAATTGTTGTTAGATGATGATACTAGTGATGGTAAAGTATCTGTGATCCCCATTGTTGGTATGGGTGGGATAGGAAAAACTACTCTGGCTCAACTGGTTTACAATGATGAGGAGGTGAAGCAAAATTTCAATTTTCGGGCCTGGGTTTGTGTGTCAGAAGAGTTTGATGTTGTTAAGGTTACGAGGATCGTAATAGAGACGATAACTTCTAGTTCTTGTGCCATGAACGATCTGAACTTACTCCAGTATGATTTAAAGGAGAAGTTGTCAAGAAGAAAATTCCTAGTTGTGCTCGATGATGCATGGAACGAGAATAAAGATGGCTGGGACACGCTTCTAAAACCTTTTCGGAATGGGGTTAAGGGGAGTAAAATTCTCCTAACAACTCGAAATAGAAAGGTTGCTTCCCCGGTGCAAACTGTATCGCCTCATGAACTAAGTTTATTGTCTAATGAAGAAGGTTGGTTAGTTTTTGCAAAACATGCATTTCTTTCTACAAACTCCACAAAGAATCCAGCACTGGAAATAATTGGCAGAGATATTGTTAACAAGTGTAATGGATTACCTTTGGCAGCAAAAACACTCGGAGATTATTGCGAGGAAATTGTGATGCGGGAGATTGGAATGACGTATTGAAGAGTCAGATTTGGGATCTTTCTGAAGCCAGAAGTAACATTATTCCCGCGTTGAGAGTTAGTTATTACTATCTCTCTCCATGTTTGAAGCAATGCTTTGTTTACTGTTCCTTGTTTCCAAAGGATTTTCAATTTGACAAACATGAATTAATCTTGCTGTGGATGGCAGAAAACTTTTTCCAGTCAACAAGTGGAAAGACTTTAGTGAAAGTTGGCTATGAATATTTTGATGAATTAGTTTCTCGATCATTTTTTCAACTTTATGACACTAAAGATGATAGTGTGTTTGTTATGCATGATCTCATGCATGATTTGGCAATATTTTATGCTGGAGACTTTTATTTTAGAGCTGAAGAACTTGGAAAGGCACCTGAGATTGACACCAAAACCCGTCATTTGTCACACAATGCTAAAGGCAATTATCCGATCTCAAAACTTTTGTCTACATGTGATAGAGTAAAACATGCAAGGACATTTCTTGAAATCAATTTGTATTGGTATGTTCCATTCAACATGGATAATGCTCCTTGTATTTGACTATCACAGTTGAAGTGCTTGAGGGTCTTGTCATTCAAAGAATTTCCTCTTGAAAATTTGCCCGATTCAGTAGGTGAGTTGATCCATTTGCGTTATTTGGATCTCTCTCGTACACGTATTGTGATACTGCCTGAGTCATTGAGTAAATTGTACAATTTACAAACCTTGAAGTTGGAGTATTGCTTGAAGCTGAAGATGCTTCCAATAGGCATGCAAGATCTTGTAAACTTGCGCCATCTTGATATCAGTGGTACTCGTTTAGAAGAGATGCCGAAAGGAATGAGCAGATTGAAACATTTGCAGCTTCTAAGTGACTTCGTAGTTGGCAAGCATGAAGAGAACGGAATCAAGGAATTAGGAGGACTTGCAAATCTCTGTGGCTCACTTAGCATTTCCAAGTTACAGAATGTCATTAACAGTGACCAAGCTTCAAATGCAAGGATGAGTGATAAAAGGCTTATTGATGTTTTATATTTGGGCTGGTCATCAGAAGGTGATATTGTTGAATCCCAAATTGAAAGAGATATACTCCATGAGTTACAACCTCACGTGGATTTGAAGTTTCTGGAAATCTCGGGTTACAGGAGCACAGTATTTCCGAATTGGTTAGGGAACTCTTCCTATCACAATATGACTCAAGTGACTCTCAAAATGTGTAGGAATTGTTGTATGTTTCCTTCACTTGGACAGTTACCCTCTCTGAAGGAACTACATATTTCAGATTTTGAAGGGCTGGAGATCGTGGATGCTGAGTTCTATAAGAACAGTGACTCTTGTTTGGAGACCCCATTTCCATCCCTTGAGATACTATGGTTTGATTCAATGCTTTTCTTGAAGGAATGGAATTCGTTGGAGCTTGATGCTTTTCCTCGACTTAAGACGCTTGATATATATAACTGTCCAGTGTTAACAGGAGAGTTGCCCAATCAACTACTGTCTCTGGAAACACTTAAAATTGAGAATTGCGAGCAGCTCAGCTCTTTTCTCCCGAGGGCTCCTGCAATTAAAAAGTTGAAGATAAAAGGCAAGAACAAAGTACGAATAGGAGGGGATCTGCTACCTCTTTCATCACTGCACTCTCTTGAGATTGAAGGAAGCCATCTGGTGGAGCCCGTCTTGGAGGCCATCACACATGGCCAACTAACTTGTCTTCAAGATTTACGCATCAGAGATTATTCTTCCTCAGCTGCTATATCATTTCCAGTGGGTTGTCTACATGCATCGCTACAATCCCTGATCATCGTGAATTGTGATTCACTCACATCCTTCTCGTTGGATGCTTTTCCAAATCTCACGACTCTCAAAATCCGCAGTTGTGAAAATATAAAGTCTCTTGAGGTGTCACAGTCTCTTTCAAGTCTCCGTCATTTAAAAATCTCTGACTGCCCCAGCATCATATCCTTCTTCTCCATACCAGGGATGTTTGCACCCCAATTAGAGTCTCTCGAAATATTGAGATGCCCAGAACTGGATCCGTTTCCTAATGGGGATCTGCCACCTAACTTGAGAGAACTTTTGATCAGCTGCAGCGAGAAACTAATGAGCATCCTATCATCAATGAACTCGCCTGGTCACTGTCTTACCCATCTTTATATCTACGGTGACTATGATGATAGAGTGACTTCCTTCCCAGAGGATGGACTCCTGCCCTCCTCCATTGAGTCTCTGGCACTGTACAGCTTCCCAAGTTTGGAGATGTTGGACTGCAAGGGTCTTGTCCATCTCACCTCCCTCCAAAAATTAACCGTTCATAAATGTCCGAAGCTGGAGAATGTGGCAGGAGAAAGGTTGCCTGCCTCTCTATTACGACTCAACATCTACTACAGTCCTGTGCTAAGGAAACGGTGCGAGATGAAGGACCCACAAGTTTGGCCCAAAATTTCCCACATCCCTGGCATTCAAATTGATTGGGGAAAATGGATTTTTTGACCCAAGACGATCATCAGCTGGTAATCATTTCACTCTCGTCCAAATTTTTTTCATGTTGCTCAAATATATTTATTTTCTGCATCAAGATTTCCATTCTCATTGTTTGTGCTTACTAACCAATTCCCGCCAAGCTTCTTATGCTTTGCATTTTTACAAACCAATCTGGAACAAACACAAATTTATGAATGTTATGTTTGCTAAAGTACTTACCCTTTGCAACAATAATATTTAAACAAATTCAACTTTCATAAATGTTGTCAAGAATCGTATGCTCAAATGCATTGGAAATGGATGCCCAAATTAGTGGTTTTGTTATGATATTATCCATTTCACAGACATTGCACCCGTTTGGAAGAAAACTGTCTTCGTTTTTTAAATCTAGTTTATAGATTGATAAATTGACTTTGTAAGTACATGTTTAAATCGAAATTTAAAAGTGATGAAATTCAACCTTCTGTACTGCAAATCCCATTATGCAGGATAAAATCTGCACTTGTTAATTATTAGACCCCATGAAAGAAAATAAAGTTGCAGAAACTTTTGTTCAAAATAATTGAATTATTTTATTATTAGTTTTTTGATAAAAAATATTTCAAAATTTTCTACCTTGTATTTCTTTGTTGCATGAGCTTGTAACCATAATCATTATATTTATTTCAGAGTTTTGCATGTGACATGATCAAATAAGGTGCTTGGTTCTTCTGCTCCTCCAAACTCAATTTGGAAATTTGTTTTGAATCTTGGTAACAATATTGTCCTCTTATTAGTTATTTGGCTTTTTTAATACTTTTAAACTTCATTTGGCTATCTTAATATTTAGTGTGAGTAACCTTGAATTTGCAGGTTCAACTAAGAGCCTGATCTGTACTTGAATTGTCATCTCCTGAAAGAGAACATCATGTATAATGGGCATGGCTCTAGAGATATATTCTTGAATTGCATTACTCCAATTTCTTCTACAATTCCTTATCATATAGAGTTATACACTATACCTTTTCATGCAGCTTTTCCATGGTGGTCGAAGAGAGAATTCCCCCTGTCATGGTTTTGCTTTTGGTTAGTTTAATTAGTGTTGAAGGATTCATAGAGAAGAGAACAGTGTTAGTATCCATTAAAAGGTTCAAGTGATTGTTCAATATTATTGGTTTGAAGTATGCTATTCCAAGACTTAAATTTCTATGGTCAACCACCGGCTGGTATTTCTCACTCTTCATTGCTGTGTTGGTGTTCTGTATCATTGCTTATATACATGGCATACCTTCTCATACATCTTTCCTGTGGGAGCCGAAGAGGTAAATTCTGCGTTCAAGCTTCGTTTTTGCTGTGATGAATGAATATACAGATATTGAATTGTGCAATGTGTGGCCTCATATAATTACTGTAAGCATTTGTATAATTTTCTCGTATTTTATTATTGTTTTTTCTTCTTAAATCTGTCATATTGACAATGCAATACATTTTGTTCATCGCAAGGCAGAACTGGAGATTGAGGCCGCTGATGACAGAGTAGCTCAGATGAGAGAACAAGGGAATACTGAGAAATAAAATGAGGAAGTTCTTGATGATGTTCAGGGTTCTTGAGAATGCCAAAAAGTTCAAGGATTCTCACTGTTATTGCATCTAATGAAGTGGTTAAGAAACCTGAGGTCAAGGTCATCGTAAACTTGCAACCAAGGAGCAATGGTGAACTTTTCTTTATGCGTTTGAGTTCAGTTGTTCTTCCCTCACTGTTAATACGGTGCAAACTTTTGTTTTTAGCTTTGTAGCAAGTGCATTATTGTATATGAGAAGTTGAGAACAGAAGTGCTATTTATACGTACTAATTTTTCATACACCTATAAACTCACTTGCAAAAATAAATGGGACACACTACTTATTATTATTTCTTTAATTTTATCTCTTTCTCTATCCTCTTTTATCTCTTAATATGTACATATTTGTATAAGTTTCATATTGTACAATGATCATTTCTCATATCAGAAATGAAAATTTAGTTTTGGTAATAGTTTAGTATTTAGTAAAACATTATGATATTTCATTTTAGTTTTGGTAGTTAGCAGATGCTATATGTTGTTGTATCCTCTGTTTTGTCCTGGATTTGTAGTGTGCTCTTATTATATAACTTGAGTTTTGATGAGCAGCTTTCAAACATATTTTGTGTCTTGAGTTTTTGATTAATTTGTGCTGAGTAGTTTGTCACCATATTGGTTACTGTTGGTAATGATAAAATGTCCATTTTACCCATAGTGCACTGCATCCATCTCCTGAACTTTCCTGCTAAAAAATATCGATGAATACCTCTTCTTTCTTATTACAAATCATGATGATAACTCAGAATAATAAATAGAGAAAAGCAATATATTGATATTAGTGGAAATATAATACAATGATGTTCTTGGTTGTGTTCATAGCATAAGCTAATACAATGCAATTTATAGAACAAAGAGGGGCTATTGGAAGATGCAGATGGGAGACAAGGTTTAGTGTATTAGGTTCAGTGGGAAGAGTTGGTGATGATGATAATGTAGTGGTAGGGCAGAATGTTCTACTTCTAATACTTCTAACATTTCTAACTATTTGCAATATTCTGAAAAATATTTATGCTAAGGATACTTCATGACAAAATCTCAACACATAGCTGTCATAATTTGATGCGTAAATTAGGTTGATATTTTTATTGGTTGGAACTTTGAAGAAGACTATGATCCACCTAATACTCCGACTAAATGATTTTGGTAAATTTGATGACTTAAAAAAGTTTAAGAAGGACAAAATTAAAAGTTATTAAGTACAATAATACCAATTTATTTTAAATCAAGATTATTTCAACAGTTGGATAGTTATTTTGGTTAAGTACGATCAACTAATTTTACAATGTAATTTTGACATACATAATTATGATACCCGACTGCCAAATAGCATATAGAGTAATGCTAAGGGCCACCTATTTGTTAGTAAACTTATGACTTTTTTTTAATTTTTTACAAGTTATAAGTTATTGTATAAATGTTTGGATTAATTTTTATATAATTTTTTACTAAAAAGTTATTTTAAGTGCTTATTTTGGAGAAGTTAAAATATTTAACTTCTTCAAAAAGTCTTTGTACAACTTTTTAAAAACTACCACTACAAACTTAAATAAGCACTTATATTATTTTATTTCCAAATACAAAATAACTTTTTCAAAAGTTACTTATTATTAAAGTTCTTATTAAGAAGTTCTTTATATATAAGGACTTAATTAAGCCCTTTATCCAAACTGGCCCTAAATGCACAATGAAAAATCAGTCTAATTAGTCAATAAATAAGATTATGGGTCACAATTACTAAGTCCATTACAATTTCAATAATTATTTGGGCCAAAACCAAAGTCAAAATGGACTTATTATTTACATTGACTGATTTTTCATTGTTCATCTAGTATTATTATTGTACCATATAAGATTGAATTATATAGTTTTTCATTGCCAAATTAACTCAATAAGTTTTAAAATATTTGGATTAAAATTAAAAAAACAATATTTTGCGTGAAGTCAAACTTGCCAAGGCAGAGTGAGTGAGAGAGCTACGATTTGCAAAGACTTCATTGTATTTGAGAAATCCAAGTTTAGATAAAACTACAACAACGATCTTTTTACCATTTGAGTTTCTGAGTTTGTCCCAGAATTTCCCACATCCCTCGCATTATAATTGATCTTCGGAAATGGGTTTTTTGACCCAAGACGATCTTCAGCAGGTAATTGTTCCACTCTCATCTAAATTCATTTCATGTTTGCTCAATTATATTTATTTATCGTGAGTCACAAATTTCTGGTTCTTCATCAATATGTTTCGTGCCTTTTCATTATTGCTTCTAGTTATAAAACAATTCCTCTGGCAAACCAATTATTTTTTCCACTCCACCCAAAGATGGACGAATGAATTTTTTAGAATATTACCTATTTTACCACACCCATATGACATGCATCTGTTTAAGTGGTTGCTATAGATTTTTTCTAGTGACTGTATTTATGATCTATCTTGTTCACAAACAAGCATTTCTTCGTATGATTTGAAATTTTGTTATTTTGCAAAAAGTATGAATTCATTGTGTTGTTTTTTTTTATCTGTTTGACTATTTGTTTATTCTGTGTTTATATATAGGGACATTGTGAAATTGGTTGTTGATTCTGCAGACTTTTAGTCTTGGCCAATACTGTGCATGTGGTTGCTTTGGTAAGCTGAGTATTTGGTTTTAATGGTTGTTGCCTTATCCTTTGTTTTAGTGTATAGCGATTTCTAGAGAAAAAGAAGTGATGTTCATAATAATAAGTGAAAATGCCCAATTGATTGCTCTGTAAATTCTTTTCTATTCGTTGAATTATGCTGTCATATGAACAAATGTATAGAAAGTACATTCAGAAAAGCTACTATTTTTTTTCTTTTTTTTTTTACAAAGAAAAAAAGTTTAGTTTAGTTTCTGTAATTTTTAATTTTTAATGTTTATTTATGTGACTGTTTTGTGTTTGTGATGCTTACTTTTAGTATCCCTGTGAGGATGTGTAAGGAACCCAATTCAGAATTAGCAAGGGCAGAATGGGAAGATTACACTTTATTGTTATTAGTGATTGATTTTATAATGTACATATAGTATTATTTATTTTTAACACTATATTATTTGGCATCAAATAATTATTTCTATTCTTGATTTTTCCTTTTATAAAATATTATTTTATTTTCTACCGGTAAAAAAATTAGTCTGAAATAAGTCTTATTATTTTAATGGTTAATCAATAAATCTAATTATATTATTAAATTGAAATTTTAATACTGTTATATATATAGTTAATATTATTAAATCCTTAAAAATAGCTAGCCCTTATAATAATTATTTTAAAAATTATGTCAGAGGTGCAACATAATATATTAATAGTTAAAATACTTATTTAATTACTTTAGAATTAGATTAATAATTACAAAAACATAAACAATTTTTAACGATGCAAATTACTATTTTACCAATAAACTAATTTATCGTGAAACATCATCATTCGAAACAAACATGAATTAAAATACCTTGTTTTAATCTGCTATAAAGATAAACACTATATACTACTAATTAATCAACAACAATAATATATATATTGATAAAATTTAAAAATCCTAACAACCACATAATAGTCACTATATAATCAGATAATATTAATCACAAAAAAAAGATTTCACTGTAAATATGTAAATAAATAAAAATGAAAAACATTAAAGTAGCTAACATCTCCATTATTGGACAGAGAAAAAGAAAAAGCACCTTCCAATAATTTGTGTGGAAGACCATAAACTTGTGAAGTCAATGCCTTTTGCTGCAAAAATATCACCACCGAACTGAAATACTTCACAAAACATCAAACAACAAGAACTTCCTTGCGCTCGAGAATTACTACACACGTGAATTTGTGTGGAAGACCATAAGTTTTGACAAGAATCGCGTCGACAACGATCGTTTTACCTTCCTTTCTTTCATTCATCGAAATCTTATCAGTCACCATGGCTGCACGATTTGTTGGGGAATCCTTTCTCAATTCTTTACTTGAACTTGTTTTTAATGAGCTGATTTCACCGGTGGTTGTCAGCTTGATTCGACGAAAGAAGATTAACCGCCAGTTGGTTGAAAGGTTGGAGAGAATTCTGTATGCTGCTCAAGCCTTGCTCAATGATGCTGAGAAGAAATCGATCGAGGAGAAAGCAGTGAGGGATTGGCTCAATTGTGTCCAAGATGCTGTCTACAAGGCCGATGACTTGTTGGATGAAGTCGCTACCATAGCTGCCACTGTAAAGGATCCACCAGGTAACATCTTATCTCGCTTTCGAAATTCGCAAGATAGTGAGGTAGTCGATAGGATGGAGGACATAATTGACACGCTAGAGTCAATTCTGAAACAAAAGGATGGGCTTGGTTTGAAAGAGATCCCAAAGGAGAACTTTTCATGGAGAAAAACCACTTCTCTTGTTGAAAAATCTGAGATATATGGCAGGGATAAAGACAAGGAGGCTGTGATGAAATTGCTGTTAGATGATGATACTAGTAGTGATGGTAAAGTATCTGTGATCCCCATTGTGGGTATGGGTGGGATAGGAAAAACTACTCTGGCTCAACTGGTTTACAATGATGAGGAGGTGAAGAAACATTTCAATTTTCGGGCTTGGGTTTGTTTGTCGGAAGAGTTTGATGTCGTTAAGGTGACAAAGACCGTGATAGAGGCCATAACCTCTAGTTCTTGTGCCATGAACGATCTGAACTTACTCCAGCATGATTTAAAGGAGAAGTTGTCAAGAAGAAAATTCTTAGTTGTGTTGGACGATGCATGGAAAGAGAATAAAGATGATTGGGACACGCTTCTAAAACCTTTTCAAGATGGGGTTAAGGGGAGTAAAATTCTTTTGACAACTCGAAACAGAAATGTTGCTCGCCCGGTGCAAACTGTATCGCCTCATGAGCTAAGTCTATTGTCTAGTGAAGATGGTTGGTCAGTTTTTGCAAAACATGCATTTCTTTCTACAGACTCCTCCGCAAAGAATCCAGCAATGGAAAAGATTGGCAGAGATATTGTTAACAAGTGTAATGGATTACCTTTGGCAGCAAAAACACTTGGAGGATTATTGCGAGGAAATTGTGATGCGGGAGATTGGAATGACGTGTTGAAGAGCCAGATTTGGGATCTTTCTGAAGCCAGAAGTAATATTATTCCAGCGTTGAGAGTTAGTTATTACTATCTCTCTTCATGTTTGAAGCAATGCTTTGTTTATTGTTCCTTGTTTCCAAAGGATTTTCAATTTAACAAACATGAATTAATCTTGTTGTGGATGGCAGAAAACTTTTTCCAGTCAACAAGTGGAAAGACTTTAGAAAAAGTTGGCTACGAATATTTTGATGAATTAGTTTCTCGATCATTTTTTCAACTTTATGACACTAAAGATGATAGTGTGTTTGTTATGCATGATCTCATGCATGATTTAGCAACATTTTATGCTGGAGAGTTCTATTTTAGAGATGAAGAGCTTGGAAATGCAGCAGAGGTTGACACCAAAACCCGTCATCTGTCGCACAACGCCAAAGGCAATTATCCAATGTCAAAACTTTTGGCTGCCTGTGATAGAGTAAAACATGCAAGGACATTTCTTGAACTCAATTTGAATGAATGGATTCCATTCAACATGGAAAATGCTCCTTGTATTTTAATATCACAGTTGAAGTGCTTGAG
Organism: Aeschynomene evenia; assembly: GCA_013621005.1. Lineage (NCBI taxonomy): Eukaryota > Viridiplantae > Streptophyta > Magnoliopsida > Fabales > Fabaceae > Aeschynomene > Aeschynomene evenia. Next base: position 3,751,343 of record CM024264.1, on the reverse strand, counting down.
GGTCTTGTCATTCAAAGAATTTCCGCTTGAAAATTTGCCTGATTCAATAGGTGAGTTGATCCATTTGCGTTATTTGGATCTCTCTAGTACACGTATTGTGATACTGCCTGAGTCATTGAGTAAATTGTACAATTTACAAACCTTGAAGTTGAACTATTGCTCCAAGCTGAAGATGCTTCCAATAGGCATGCAAGATCTTGTAAACTTGCGCCATCTTGATATCAGAGGTACTAGTTTAAAAGAGATGCCGAAAGGAATGAGCAAATTGAAACAATTGCAGCTTCTAAGTAGGTTCGTAGTTGGCAAGCATGAAGAGAACGGAATCAAGGAATTAGGAGGACTTGCAAATCTCCATGGCTCACTTTACATTTCCAAGTTACAGAATGTCATTAACAGTGACCAAGCTTCAAATGCAGGGATGAGTGATAAAAAGCTTATTGATGATTTAGATTTGAGTTGGTCATTAGATGTAGATATTGCCAAATCCAAAGTTGAAAGAGATATACTCCATGAGTTACGACCTCATGTGGATTTGAAGAATCTGACAATCTCAGGTTACAGGGGCACAATATTTCCGAATTGGTTAGGGAACTCTTCCTATCAAAATATGACTCAAGTGAGTCTCGAGGGGTGTAGGAATTGTTGTATGCTTCCTTCACTTGGACAGTTACCCTCTCTGAAGAAACTAAATATTTCATATTTTAATGGGCTGGAGATCGTGGATGCTGAGTTCTATAAGAACGGTGACTCTTGTTTGGAGACTCCCTTTCCTTCCCTTGAGACTCTATCTTTTAAGTCAATGCCTTCCTGGAAGGAATGGAATTCGTTGGAGCTTGATGCTTTTCCTCGACTTAAGGGGCTTAGGATATATAACTGTCCGGTGTTAACAGGAGAGTTGCCCAATCAACTACCGTCTCTGGAAACACTTGAAATTAACAGTTGCAAGCAGCTCAGCTCTTTTCTCCCGAGGGCTCCTGCAATTAAAAAGTTGAAGATAAAAGGCAAGAACAAAGTAAGAATAGGAGGGGATCTGCTACCTCTTCTTTCATCACTGCACTCTCTAGGGATTGAAGGAAGCCATCTGGTGGAGCCCGTCTTGGAGGCTATCACACATGGCCAACTAACTTGTTTTCAACATTTACGCATCAGAGATTATTCCTCCTCAGCCGCTATATCATTTCCAGTGGGTTGTCTACATGCATCGCTACAATCCCTGACCATCATGAATTGTGATTCACTCACATCCTTCCCCTTGGATGCTTTCACAAATCTGTCGAGTCTCAAAATCGATAGCTGCGAAAATATGAAGTCTCTTGAGGTGTCACAGTCTCTTTCAAGTCTCCGTACTTTAGAGGTCATTGACTGCCCCAGCATCATATCCCTCTCCACACAAGGGATGTTTGCACCCCAATTAGAGACTCTCGAAATAAGGAGATGCCCAGAACTTGATCCGTTTCCTAACGGGGATTTGCCACCTAACTTGAGACGTCTCAGTATCAGCAATAGCGAGAAACTAATGAGGATCCTATCATCAATGAACTCGCATAGTCACTGTCTTACCCATCTTGAGATCGACGGTGAGGGTGATGATAGAGTGATTTCCTTCCCAAAGGAGGGTCTCCTGCCCACCACAATTGAGTCTCTGTCTCTGTACAGCTTCCCAAGTTTGGAGACATTGGACTGCAAGGGTCTTGCCCATCTCACCTCCCTCCAAAGATTAACCATTGATAATTGTCCGAAGGTGGAGAATGTGGCAGGAGAAAGGTTGCCTGCCTCTTTAATACGACTCAACATCGAATACAGTCCTGTGCTAAGGAAACGGTGCGAGATGAAGGACCCACAAGTTTGGCCCAAAATTTCCCACATCCCTGGCATTCAAATTGATTGCAAAAAATGGATTTTTTGACCCAAGATCTTCAACAGGTAATTATTTCACTCTCATCTAAATTCATTTCATGTTGCCCAAATATACTTATTCTCTCCACCAAGATTTCCATTCTCATTGTTTGTGCTTACAAATCAATTTCCGTGTCTTGTTCACAGTCCCGCCAAGCTTTTTATGCTTTGCATTTTTTACAAACCAATCTGGAACAAACTCAAATTTATGAAAGTGTATGTTTGCTAAAGTACTTTCCGTTTGCAACAATAATATTTAAACAAATTCAACTTCCATAAATGTTGTCAAGAATCGTATGCTCAAATGCATTGGAAATGGATGCCCAAATTAGTGGTTTTGTTATGATATTATCCATTTCACAGACATTGCACCCGTTTGGAAGAAAACTGTCTTAGTTTTTTAAATCTAGTTTATAGATTGAGACTCACTTAACATTGTTGATTTGAATGGAATTGACTTTATATGTTTAAATCAAAATTTTATAAGTGATGAAATTTAATCTTCTGTGCTGTAAATTCCTTTATGCAGGCTAAAATCTGCAGTTATTAATTGTTAAGCCCCATGAAAGAAAATATAATAGTGCAGAATTTTTTGTTCAAAATAACTGATTTATTTCATTAATTTTTTTTAAAATTATTTCAAAATTTTCTACCTTGTATTTCTTTGTTGCATGAGTATGTAACTATAATCACTATATTTATTTCAGAGTCTTGTATGCGACATGATCAAATGAGTTTCTTGGTGCTTCTGCTCCTCCAAACTTGGTAACATTATTGTCCTCTTATTAGTTATTTGGCCTTTATAGTACTTCCAAACTTCTTTTGGATATCTTAATATTTAGTGTGAGTAACCTTGTCTTTGCAGGTTCAACTAAGACCCAGATCTGTACCTGAACTGTCGTCTCCTGAAAGAGAACATCTTGTATGATGGGCATGGCTCTAGAGGTATATCCTTAAATTGCATTACTCTAATTTCTTCTACCATCCTTATCATATACACTATACCTTTGCATGAAGCTTTTCCATGGCGGTCGAAGAGATAATTCCCTGTCATGGTTTTGCTTTTGGTTAGTTTAATTAGTGTTGAAGGATTCATAGAGAAGAGAACAGCGTCATTAGCCATTAAAAGGTTCAAGTGATTGTTCAATATTATTGGTTTGAAGTATGCTATTCCAAGACTTGAATTTCTATGGTCAACCACCGGCTGGGATTTCTCACTCTTCGTTGTTGTTGGTGTTCTGTATCATTCCTTATATACATCACATGGCATACCTTCTCATACATCTTTCCTGTGGGAGCCAAATAGGTAAATTCTGCGTTCAAGCTTTGCTTTTGCTGCAATGAATGAATATACAGATATTGAATTGTGCAATGTGTGGCCTCATATAATTACTGTAAGCATTTGTATAATTTTCCCGTATTTTATTATTATTTTTTCTTCTTAAATCTGTCATATTGACAACTCAATACATTTTGTTCATCGCAACACAGAACTGGAGATTGAGGCTGTTGATGACAGAGTAGTTCAGATGAGAGAACAAGGGAATACTGAGAAATAAGATGAGGAGGTTCTTGATGATGTTCAGGGTTCTTGAGAATGCCAAAAAAGTTCAGGGATTCTCAATGTTATTGCATCTAATGAAGTGGTTAAGAAACTTGATGTCAAGGTCATTGTAAACTTGAAACTAAGGAGCAATGATGAACATTTTTTTGTCTGTGTTTGAGTTCAATTGTTCTTCCCTCACATTTGATATGGTGCAAACTTTAATTTTCAGCTTTGTAGGAAGTGCATTGTATATCAGAAATGAAAATTTAGTTTTGTAATTGTTAAGTATTCAGTAAAGCATTATGATATTTCCTTTTAGTTTTGGTAGTTAGCAGATGCTATAGGTTGTTGCATCCTCTGTTTTGTCCTGGATTTGTAGTGTGCTCTTATTATAAACTTAGTTTTGATGCACGACTTTCAGACATCTGGGTAGCTGAGTTAATTTTTGCTTTGGCCCATATATCTAATGATCATTTTAACTCTAAAAAATTGATTAATCATCCTCCAAAAAGATTCGTTTAATTTTTATAAGTTAAATAATTTATGCGGTAAGTGTTAAAAATGGAGAGGAGTTGAGTGACATTTTATCAAGTCTAATGGAGATCACTCTTAAAGTTTATTATAATTCCTCTTGGTGTGTTTTCAATTTATACAAAACTAGGGATTTGATAGGCACTTGTGTATATCAAATGGAGTTTCTCATTAAGTATTTAATAAAGTTAATAGTATTATTTATTTCAACTGAAATAATTCATATACACTAAATATGATACTAAATCAGTCACTTAATAATTTAACTTGGACATAATCCAACATTTATAATTACTCAATCTAATTTATATTGTAATTTAATTCAATATTATATTCAAACTTTTATATCGAGAATACTGATATAATTCAACATTTATATTTACTCAATCAAATTTTTTATACTAATGGCTAGTGTTGCTTTTAGTTTATTGTAGCATTGTTCTTATTTCAACTGTATTTTTAAAATTAATAATATTAAATAGTTAAATTAATTCTAATATTAAAAAAAAGAGAAACATGAAATGATAAAGGTAGTTATTTAAAAAAAGTTTAAAATAGTTATATTATTTTTAATTCTTTTAATTTTAATTTTGTTTTTATAGTTGAAAGATAATTTATTTTTGGACAATTATTTCTATATAAACAATGAGAAATGATTTATGTACACTGAAAAATCAGTTATTATTAGCCACTACATGCAATAATTTAATTTTTTTAAACTATTAATTCAACTATTAATATTATACAGTAATCTAACAATTTTAAAAGTTGGATTAATAGTTTTAAAATATTGGATTATTGTATATGGTGACTGATGGGGACTGATTTTGTGGTGTACTTATAGTATTACTCTTAAACAATAGATGAGTAATTAAACTCTCCCTTTCAAATCATAAAATTACTTCCTTACCCAAAAAAAAAGTCATAAAAATCTGTACTACTCTTGTCCTAATTAAAATAACTCATATACAATTTACGCATAGTCCAATTATATCCCATCAAGAGAGCAATGAGAAGGGACTGCACCAAAGCATGAAGATGATGCCAATTCGACAAAAGTAGAAAATAATTCAAATAGAAAGGATAATTGGAATTAAATCCAGTGTCTCCTTTTGACTATGATGATTGAAGCAAATCAGGTAATAGTCCTTCTTCACCCACAAATGTTCCCTCTCTTTTTTGCATGTGCTTGGTGTTCTTGATGGTATTTATTAATGATTTGCTCAATTTCTCACTTATATGATTTAATAGACATTGTATCAGTCAAAAACACTCAGTAATGTAGTGTGAGTAATGAATATATGCATGATTATGAAGCTGAGATCATAACCTTTGTTTGATGTTGATTTCGCCTACGAAATGTTTGATAAAATGCTTGTTAGGCATGTAATATAAAATATGAATAACATTTTTCACAAGCTTTACTAATTAAGTATACTTTCCCTTTTAGGTAGTACAGGGTAATTTTGTAATGAGAACTTATTATTGGTATTTAGTAATCCTACATGGCATAAATAGGCTCTAAAGTTTTCATATCAGACAACTTACTGTATAAGGCTATTTCAATAAAACCAATTTAAATTAATAAGTAGGATGATCTAGTTGAATTAAATTAATTAATCTTAACAAAGCAGTAAACTTTAAACAAATTTGTATAGATCAAAAGGAGTTAGAGCTGGTATTAATTGGTCTTCATCTTGTACTGTAAAAATAAACTGTTTTAATTTCTCCATCCGGCTTAAAGTTTATGGGTTGAATTAATTGCATCTTTATCCAATGCTTGATGAGATAATGTTTCTTTTTAAATAAGTTTATTATTAAAGATAAGAGTATATTCTTTTTAAATCCTTTAATCAGCTGAGCTCATCATTGTAATATATTTCAACAATTTATATTAAAAAATTGAACGTTTTCTATTGTTCTAATTTAAAAATAATTTAATTTATAAAAATCATTTGCATCCAATTAAACCGACGAGACAATTTGTCGCATGGGCCCATATTTTCATTGGAGTAGGTGAAGTCATTTTTTCATATTCAATATCATAGAATGTAATGATGCATCATATACGCTTTTGTTTAAGTTGACAATAAAAAAAACACAAGAAGTTTAATGTACGTTGGAATATCTTCCAAAGAACCAATAAAAAGAAACTAAGACGACGCGTGAAAAGAGCATCATTGCAAGGAATAAGACAAAAAATTCTACTATGAATTAGCTTTGCAGCCTCATTCTCACCCACCACACACGCATTACATTTAGTCTTCTCACATTATTTCATTGTTTATTCATTGAACGGAGAAAAGCAAAAACAATCCTAAAATAATTGACATGAATTTGCGTGGAAGACCATAAGCTTGTGAAGTCAATGTCATTTGCAAGAGACCGAACTATATACTTCACAAAACATCTTAGTTACTACAGCAAACACTTTTTTGTACTCGAGAATTACTACAGCAAGACCTTAAAACATGGCTGCAGGAGTTGTTGGTGGAGCTGTTTTGTCTTCCATTCTCAATGTTCTGTTTGACAGAATGTCCTCCCCTCAGGTTGTCAACTGGATCAAAGGGAAGAAGCTTGACCAGAAGCTGCTCGGAAGATTGAAGCCAACTCTTTATGCTGTTCAAGCTCTGCTCAATGATGCTGAGAAGAGGCAGATCAATGAGAGAGCAGTGAAGGATTGGCTCGACTGTCTCAAAGATGCTGTCTATAAGGCTGATGATCTGTTGGATGAAATCGCCACCATTGCTGCCACTCGAAAGGATCCCGGTAACTTCCTGTCTCGCTTTCTCAATCTGCAAGATAGGGACCTGGTTCGTAGGATGGAAGACATAATTGACACGCTAGAGTCGATTCTGAAACAAAAAGATGCTCTTGGTTTGAAGGAGATCCCAAAGGAGAACTTGTCATGGAGGAAAACCACATCTCTTGTTGAAACATCTGATATATATGGCAGGGACAAAGACAAGGAGGCTGTGATAAAATTATTGTTAGATGATGATACTAGTAGTGATGGTAAAATATGTGTGATCCCCATTGTGGGTATGGGTGGAATAGGAAAAACTACTCTGGCTCAATTGGTTTATGATGATAACAAGGTGAAGCAAAATTTTGATTTTCGGGCTTGGGTTTGTGTGTCGGAAGAGTTTGATGTTGTCAAGGTGACAAGGGCCGTAATAGAGGCGATAACTTCTAGTTTTTGTGCCATGAACGATCTGAATTTACTCCAGCATGACCTAAAGGAAAAGTTGTCAAGAAAAAGATTCCTTGTTGTGTTGGATGATGCATGGAACGAGAACTATGATGATTGGAACTTGCTTCTAAAACCTTTTACGGACGGGGTTAAGGGGAGTAAAATTCTTTTGACAACCCGACATAGAAAGGTTGCCTCCGTGGTGCAAACTGTTTTGCCTCACGAACTAAGTCTATTGTCCAATGAAGAATGTTGGTCAATTTTTGCAAAACATGCATTTCTTTCTACAAACTCCGCAAAGAATCCAGCACTAGAAAAAATTGGGAGAGATATTGTTAACAAGTGTAATGGATTGCCCTTGGCAGCAAAAACGCTTGGAGGATTATTGCGAGGAAATTGTGATGCGAGAGATTGGAATGACGTATTGAAGAGTCAGATTTGGGATCTTTCTGAAGCCAGAAGTAATATTATTCCTGCATTGAGAGTTAGTTATTACTATCTCTCTCCATGTTTGAAGCAATGCTTTGTTTACTGTTCCTTGTATCCAAAGGATTTTCAATTTGATAAGCATGAATTAATCTTGTTATGGATGGCAGAAAACTTTTTCTTGTCAACAAGTGGAAAGACTTTAGAAAAAGTTGGCTATGAATATTTTGATGAATTAGTTTCTCGATCATTTTTTCAACTTTATGACACTAGTGATGATAGTGTGTTTGTTATGCATGATCTCATGCATGATTTGGCAACATTTTATGCTGGAGAATTCTATTTTAGAGCTGAAGAACTTGGAAACACACCCGGGATTGACACCAAAACCCGTCATCTGTCGCACAATGCCAAAGGTAATTGTCCAATCTCAAAACTTTTGGCTGCCTGTGATAGAGTAAATCATACAAGGACATTTCTTGAACTCAATTTGGACCGGTGGGTTCCATTCAACATGGAAAATGCTCCCTGTATCTTGCTATCAAGGTTAAAGTGCTTAAGAGTCTTGTCATTCAAATACTATCCTCTTGACACTCTGCCAGATTCAGCAGGTGAGTTGATTCATTTGCGTTATTTGGATCTCTCTTACACACGTATTGTGATATTGCCTGAGTCATTGAGTAAATTGTACAATTTACAAACCTTGAAGTTGAATGAGTGCTCCGAGCTGAAGATGCTTCCAATAGGCATGCAAGATCTTGTAAACTTGCGCCATCTTGATATCAGTGGTACTCGTTTAGAAGAGATGCCGAAAGGAATGAGCAGATTGAAACATTTGCAGCTTCTAAGTCACTTCGTAGTTGGCAAGCATGAAGAGAACGGAATCAAAGAATTAGGAGGACTTGCAAATCTCCATGGCTCGCTTAGCATTTCCAAGTTACAGAATGTCATTAACGGTGACCAAGCTTCAAAGGCAAGGATGAGTGATAAACTTTTTATTGAAGATTTACATTTGAGGTGGTCATCAGAAGGCGATATTATTGAATCCCAAATTGAAAGAGATATACTCCATGAGTTACGACCTCACGTGGACTTGAACAAGATGACAATCTCTTGTTACAGGGGCACAGTATTTCCGAATTGGTTTGGGAATTCTTCCTATCACAATATGACTCAAGTAAGTCTCTACGGATGTAAGAGTTGTCGTATGCTTCCTTCACTTGGACAGTTACCCTCTCTGAAGGAACTATATATTTCAGAATTTGATGGGCTGGAGATCGTGGATACTGAGTTCTATAAGAATAGTGACTGTTGTTTGGAGACCCCATTTCCATCCCTTGAGAGACTATGGTTTGATTCATTGCTTTTCTGGAAGGAATGGAATTCGTTGGAGGTTGATGCTTTTCCTCGACTTAAGGAGCTTTGGATATGGTGTTGTCCGGTGTTAACAGGAGAGTTGCCCAATCAACTACCGTCTCTGGAAACACTTGAAATTGACAGTTGCGAGCAGCTCAGCTCTTTTCTCCCGGGGGCTCCCGCAATTAAAAAGTTGAAGATAAAAGGCAAGAACAAAGTAAGAATAGGAGAGGATCTGCTACCTCTTCTTTCATCACTGCACTCTCTAGAGCTTGAAGGAAGCCATCTGGTGGAACCCGTCTTGGAGGCCATTACACATGGCCAACTAACTTGTCTTCAACATTTGCGCATCAGAGATTGTTCCTCAACTGCTATATCATTTCCGGTAGGTTGTCTACCTGTATCGCTACAATCCTTGAGCATCTCGTATTGCAGGCAACTAGAATTCCAATTTCAGCATCAACACGAGTCACTGCATTCATTAACAATTCGTGGGTGTGATTCGCTCACATCCTTCTCGTTGGATGCTTTTCCAAATCTCACGACTCTCGAAATCATTCGCTGTGAAAATATGAAGTCTCTTGAAGTGTCACAGTCTCTTTCAAGTCTCCGCAGTTTAATTCTCTTTGACTGCCTCAGTCTTGTATCCCTCTCCACACTTGGGGTGTTTGCACCCCAATTAGAGTCTCTCGAAATATTGAGATGCCCTGAGCTTGATCCGTTTCCTAATGGGGACCTGCCACCTAACTTGAGAGACCTCATTGTCAGCCACAGCGAGAAACTAATGAGCTTCCTATCATCAATGAAATCGCATAGTCATTGTCTTAGCGATCTTTCTATCAATGATGAATGTGATGGAGTGACTTCTTTCCCAGAGGAGGGTCACCTGCCCGCCTCCATTGAGTCTTTGGTGCTGTACAGCTTCCCAAGTTTGGAGACGTTGGACTGCAAGGGTCTTGTCCATCTCACCTCCCTCCAACAATTAACCATTGATAATTGTCCGAAGCTGGAGAATGTGGCAGGAGAAAGGTTGCCTGCCTCTCTTGTACGACTCAGCATCAATGGATGTCCTTTGCTAGAGGAACGGTGCGAGATGAAGGACCCACAAGTTTGGCCCAAAATTTCCCACATCCGCGGCATTCGAGTTGGTCATACATGGATGTTTTGACCTAAGATCTTCAGCAGGTAGTTGTTTCACTCTCATCCAAATTCATTTCATGTTGCCTGTAGGACATACTAGTAGTTGAGAGTTGGTTAGGAAAGTTGTAACAAACTCTAACTGTACAAGCACTATATAATATGTACTCTAATAGAAGCAATACAAGCATATCCTCATTCAGCATATTCATTCCTGATTCTTTGAGCTTTCTTTCTCTCTATTCTCCCGCTTTCCCTAGCTTGGCCTGATACCTTAGATTGCCTAATTATATTCATTTTCTGCACCAAATTTCCATTCTATTGTAAACAAGATTTTTTAAAAAAAATTATGTGTTAGTAAAGTTCATCAGGTCTATTATTTCAAAATTGTCTGCAATATGTTTTGTTCCTTTCCATTGTTGTCTGTACTTATAAACCAATTCCCCTGGCAAAACAACTGTATGTCACTAATTGCATTTTTATGAAGATATATATATATATATTTCTCTTTTACAAGTAAGTATATAGCCATGGTTATTTCTTAGTGCTGAGATGGACTTCACACCTATTGGTACCTTACTTTTAGTTCAGTGTGCTCATGTTTGGTTAATGTGTCTGAAGTTCGAACCAGAGTTACTGATTCCTGGTATCTGATTTTGTTTGTTCAGAACACAGCTATGTTATAGCCACACAATTTTCTATATATTCTAAACAGGGACATGACCTGTACAGCTTGTCAAAAGCTTCAGCTGCAATCTCTTCTCTGGGTTGGTTTATTTGCTTAGCCAAGAAGCTGCTCACAAAGGTGCATTCCAATGTTTATAAGCTTCACACCGTGAACTAAGGAGCAAAGTAGAATATAAAATTTTATAATAGATGGAGTTAGGGAAATGCTGTCATCCATTTTGCAGACATTGCACCTGTTTTGCATCTACATATTTCAATTTTTAAGATAAAAAACTGTCTACATTTTTTAAATTGAGTTTATAGATTGAGATTCATTAAACATTTATAGCTACCTGGAGAAGGAACTGACTTTAGAGGTACATGTTTTAAATCAAAATTTAAAAGTGACCAAATTTATCATTCTGTGCTGTAAATTTCTTATGCAAGCTAAAATCTGCAACTATCAACTATAAGGCACCCCATCAATGAAAATATATATGCAGAGTTTTATTTTATTTTATTTTTGCAAAATAATTGAGTTACTGTTTAAAATTTTTTTTTCACTCGAACACTGTCTCCAGAAAGGGAACATCAAGTGGATGGTCATGGCTCTAGAGGTATATTACATTTACAATATACCTTTGCTTTTAGTTCATTTGTTTTGGTTTTGAAGGATTCCTAGAAAAGAAAACCGTGTATGTAGCCATGACAAGGTTCAACTGTTCAAGTGATTGTTCTATAATAATTTTTCCTTTTACGTTGGTTTGAAGTATGTTATTGTGCGAGTATGGCACCCAACAAAGAAATTTAGTTTTGCATTCATAAAGTATGTTGCAGAATTTCGATGTGAATTTGTAATGCTTTCTTTAAATGCTGGACCAAGTCGATGAAATGATGTGCTTCTTACTTGTCAAACTTGGACATTCCATTTTAGTTGCATGACACTTCAGTTATTTGTGGCAATTCTCTTGAATTCCGTTTTACTATCTTTATATTCAGCTGGAAGGACTTGAATTTCTGGTTCTTCATCAGGCCTAGTGGCTACTGTTTCAAACTCAGTGAGCAACATGTTTCTGATGCTTACAATCTGATTTTGTTGATCAGAGTTCTGTTATGTTATGGCTGAGAAGTTTGGAAGTTGGAGGAGCTGCTCCCAATGGCATGCATGACATGTGATGATGACTACTCAATTTCGTTCAACTGCATTACAGTTAAGCAGTTGCCCAAGATTTCTAATTAATGATGTGTTTTTCTTTTTTTTTTTCAGGTAATGGGAGCTTTTGAGCTCCCAATTGTTCTAGTTGTTGTCATGGAAACCACTGTTGATTGAACTCTTACCTGGAAGTTTAGCAAAATCTGTTCAGCTTGGTTCTGCAAAGCAAGATATTTTCAAGATATTTGTTTAATCAACACATTATCAAAAACTTCAGTCCAGTCAGTGATTCAGTCACAATCTCTTCACCGGGTTGGCTTACTTGCATAGCCAAAGTGTTGTCTACAGAGGTATTCTGATGCTTATATGCTTCATTTCATGAACTACGAAACGAAATAGCATATAATAAAATTTATAGTTGAAGGGTTATTATAGAAATAGTGTCTTGGAAGAAAAAATATTTTGAGAAAACAGTAAATTCATTATTATTATTTTGTTGGTTGTTTAATGAACCTTTTTTTATCATTTTGTGTTTGCTGTGTGTAGGGACATTGCTAAGTCACTTGTTGATTCTTTCGGAAATGTCGAGTTTGTGGGCTTTTGGCTGGTTGGCCAATATTTTGACACCAAAATTGTGCATTTCGGTAGCCTCTCATTCTCTCTACTTTTCTCAGTAGCATTTCTTGATTCTTACATATATACAAATTTTCTTCTCATGCTGCTTAGCTTTTCAAGTGGCCAAAGAGAAAACTGATGTGGTCAAGGTTTAACTTTTGCTACATAGAAGGAAGCACATTACGACAATTGACAAGAGAATGGTGTAATCCCTTTAATGATTTCGTGATCAAGTAAGTAGATTCTGGAAATTTTCTAGTGTCCTTTTTGTTTACTATGTTTTTATTGGGATACGGTTATATATTGTATGTTCTGTTTTTCTTATTTCTTGTGAGAGAGTAAAATTTAGTTATTTGGCCAACGTAGGATCCAATGTGGAATAAGTTACCTGAAAATAGATTGATAAGGAAATCTCAAGAGAATGTTGCTCACCCCAAGGTGAAATGAAGGTTAATGTTAGAAATGTTGGCTTTTAACCTTGAAGCCTATCACCCCCACGTCAAGGCGAAGTGGAAACCTTGTAAGAACTTTGGCCTATGAATAAGATTTTTTTTCTTAGTTTAGACATTACCAAGAGTTGGAAGCGATGCCGGTATAGTTTAACGAGGTTTCATATTATGTAATTTTTTTTTTTTTATAAATATTATGTAATTTTTTTGTAAGGATGATTTGTAACTCAACTCGTGCGAAGTTTGTATATAGTGAAGATTTTAGAATTGTTGTCACAATTAGTGACTGATTTATAATGTACACGTAACATTATTCATTTTTAACATCACATTATTTGGCATCAAATAATTACTGCTATTCTTGATTTTTCCTTTTATAAAATATTATTTTATTTTCAACCGGTAAAATAATTAGTATGGAATAAACTTTATTATTTTTATGGTTAATCAATAAATCTAATTATATTATTAAATTGAAATTTTAATACTGTTATATAGTTAATATTATTAAATCCTTAAAAATAGCTAGCCCTTATAATAATTATTTTAAAAATTATGTCAGAGGTGCAACATAATATATTAATAATTAAAATACTTATTTAATTGCTTTAGAATTAGATTAATAATTACAAAATATAAACTATTTTTAACGATACAAATTACTATTTTACTAATAAACTAATTTATCGTGAAACATCATCATTCGAAACAAACATGAATTAAAATACCTTGTTTTAATCTGCTATAAATATAAACACTATATACTTCTAATTAATCAACAATAATAATATACATTTATAAAATTTAAAAATCCTAACAACAACATAATAGTCACTATATAATCAGATAATAATAATCACGAAAAAAAGATTTCACGGTAAATATGTAAATAAATAAAAGTGAAAAACATTAAAGTAGCTAACATCTCCATTATTGGACAGAGAAAAAGAAAAAGCACCCTCCAATAATTTGTGTGGAAGACCATAAACTTGTGAAGTCAATGCCTTTTGCTGCAAAAATATCACCACCGAACTGATATACTTCACAAAACATCAAACAACAAGAACTTCCTTGCTTTCGAGAATTACTACACACATCAAGAACTTCAAACATGGCTGCAGAAGTTGTTGGTGGAGCTGTTCTGTCTTCCATTCTCAATGTTCTGTTTGACAGAATGTCCTCCCCTGAGGTTGTCAGCTGGATCAAAGGGAAGAAGCTTGACCAGCAGCTCGAAAGACTGAAGCCAACTCTTTATGCTGTTCAAGCTCTGCTCAACGATGCTGAGAAGAGGCAGATCAAAGAGCGAGCGGTGAAGGATTGGCTTGATTGTCTCAAAGATGCTGTCTATAAGGCTGATGATCTGCTGGATGAAGTCGCCACCATTGCTGCCACTCGAAAGGATCCAGGTAACTTCCTGTCTCGCTTTCTCAATCTGCAAGATAGGGACCTGGTTCATAGGATGGAGGACATAATTGACAAGCTAGAGTCGATTCTGAAACAAAAAGATGCTCTTGGTTTGAAGGAGATCCAGAAGGAGAACTTGTCATGGAGGAATACCACATCTCTTGTTGTAACATCTGAGATATATGGCAGGGATAAAGACAAGGAGGCTGTGATGAAATTGCTGTTAGATGACGATACTAGTAGTGATGGTAAAGTATCTGTGATCCCCATTGTGGGTATGGGTGGGATAGGAAAAACTACTCTGGCTCAACTGGTTTACAATGATGAGGAGGTGAAGAAACATTTCAATTTTCGGGCTTGGGTTTGTTTGTCGGAAGAGTTTGATGTCGTTAAGGTGACAAAGACCGTAATAGAGGCCATAACCTCTAGTTCTTGTGCCATAAACGATCTGAATTTACTCCAGCATGATTTAAAGGAGAAGTTGTCAAGAAGGAAATTCCTAGTTGTGCTCGATGATGCATGGAACGAGAATAAAGATGACTGGGACACGCTTCTAAAACCCTTTCAGGATGGGGTTATTAAGGGGAGTAAAATTCTCCTGACAACTCGAAACAGAAATGTTGCTCGCCCGGTGCAAACTGTATCGCCTCATGAGCTAAGTCTATTGTCTAATGAAGATGGTTGGTCAGTTTTTGCAAAACATGCATTTCTTTCTACAGACTCCTCCGCAAAGAATCCAGCACTGGAAAAGATTGGCAGAGATATTGTTAACAAGTGTAATGGATTACCTTTGGCAGCAAAAACACTTGGAGGATTATTGCGAGGAAATTGTGATGCGGGAGATTGGAATGACGTATTGAACAGTCAGATTTGGGATCTTTCTGAAGCCAGAAGTAACATTATTCCAGCGCTGAGAGTTAGTTATTACTATCTCTCTTCATGTTTGAAGCAATGCTTTGTTTACTGTTCCTTGTTTCCAAAGGATTTTCAATTTGACAAACATGAACTAATCTTTCTGTGGATGGCAGAAAACTTTTTCCAGTCAACAAGTGGAAAGACTTTAGAGAAAGTTGGCTATGAATATTTTGATGAATTAGTTTCTCGATCATTTTTTCAACTTTATGACACTAAAGATGATAGTGTGTTTGTTATGCATGATCTCATGCATGATTTAGCAACATTTTATGCTGGAGAGTTCTATTTTAGAGATGAAGAGCTTGGAAATCCACCAGAGATTGACACCAAAACCCGTCATTTGTCACACAATGCCAAAGGCAATTATCCAATGTCAAAACTTTTGGCTGCCTGTGACAGAGTAAAACATGCAAGGACATTTCTTGAACTTAATTTGAATCCATGGATTCCATTCAACATGGAAAATGCTCCTTGTGTTTTACTATCACAGTTGAAGTGCTTGAGGGTCTTGTCATTCCACGGCTTTCCTCTTGAAAATTTGCCTGATTCAGTAGGTGAGTTGATCCATTTGCGTTATTTGGATCTCTCATATACACGTATTGCGATATTGCCTGAGCCATTGAGTAAATTGTACAATTTACAAACCTTGAAGTTGAATGGGTGCTCCGAGCTGAAGATGCTTCCAATAGGCATGCAAGATCTTGTAAACTTGCGCCATCTTGATATCAGAGGTACTAGTTTAGAAGAGATGCCGAAAGGAATGAGCAGATTGAAACATTTGCAGTTTCTAAGTGACTTCGTAGTTGGCAAGCATGAAGAGAACGGAATCAAGGAATTAGGAAGACTTTCAAATCTCCATGGCTCACTTTGCATTTCCGAGTTACAGAATGTCATTAACAGTGACCAAGCTTCAAAGGCAGGGATGAGTGATAAAAAGCTTATTGATGTTTTACATTTGAGTTGGTCATCAGGTGATATTGCTGAATCCCAAATTGAAAGAGATATACTCCATGAGTTACGACCTCATGTGGACTTGAAGAATCTGGCAATATGGGGTTACAGGGGCACAATATTTCCGAATTGGTTAGGGAGTTCTTCCTATCACAATATGACTCGAGTGGCACTCAAGAGGTGTAGGAATTGTTGTATGCTTCCTTCACTTGGACAGTTACCCTCTCTGAAGGAACTATATATTTCAGAATTTGATGGACTGGAAATCGTGGATGCTGAGTTCTATAAGAACAGTGACTCTTGTTTGGAGACCCCCTTTCCTTCTCTTGAGACTCTATCTTTTCATTCTTTGCCTTTCTGGAAGGAATGGAATTCGTTGGAGCTTGATGCTTTTCCTCAACTTAAGGGGCTTTGGATATATAACTGTCCGGTGTTAACAGGAGAGTTGCCCAATCAACTACCGTCTCTGGAAACACTTGAAATTGACAGTTGCGAGCAGCTCAGCTCTTTTCTCCCGAGGGCTCCTGCAATTAAAGAATTGACGATAAAAGGCAAGAACAAAGTAAGAATAGGAGGGGATCTGCAATCTCTTCTTTCATCACTGCACTCTCTAGAGATTGAAGGAAGCCATCTGGTGGAGCCCGTCTTGGAGGCTATCACACATGGCCAACTAACTTGTCTTCAACATTTAGAAATCAGAGATTATTCATCCTCATCCGCTATATCATTTCCTGTGGGTTGTCTACATGCATCGCTACAATCCCTGACCATCATGAATTGTGATTCACTCACATCCTTCCCCTTGGATGCTTTCACAAATCTCACGACTCCCCTGCATCGTATCCCTCTCCACAGAAGGGACGTCTCAGTATCAGCAATAGCGAGAAACTAATGAGGATCCTATCATCAATGAACTCGCATAGTCACTGTCTTACCCATCTTGAGATCGAGGGTGAGGGTGATGATAGAGTGATTTCCTTCCCAAAGGAGGGTCTCCTGCCCACCACAATTGAGTCTCTGTATCTGAACAGCTTCCCAAGTTTGGAGACATTGGACTGCAAGGGTCTTGCCCATCTCACCTCCCTCCAAAGATTAATCATTTGTAATTGTCCGAAGCTGGAGAATGTGGCAGGAGAAAGGTTGCCTGCCTCTTTAATACGACTCAACATCGAAGACAGTCCTGTGCTAAGGAAACGGTGTGAGATGAAGGACCCACAAGTTTGGCCCAAAATTTCCCACATCCCTCGAACTGATTGGGGAAAATGGATTTTTTGACCCAAGACAATCGATCATCAGCTGGTAATCATTTCACTCTCGTCCAAATTTATTTCATGTTGCCCAATATATATTTATTCTCTGCACCAAGATTTCCATTCTCATTGTTTGTGCTTACAAACCAATTTCCGTGTCTTGTTCACAGTCCCGCCAAGCTTCATATGCTTTGCATTTTTACAAAACCAACCTGGAACAAAAACAAATTTATGAATATGTATGTTTGCTAAAGTACTTTCCCTTTGCAACAATAATATTTAAACAAATTCAACTTTCATAAATGTTGTCAAGAATCGTATGCTCAAATGCATTGGAAATGGATGCCCAAATTAGTGGTTTTGTTATGATATTATCCATTTCACAGACATTGCACCCATTTGGAAGAAAACTGTCTTCGTTTTTTAAATCTAGTTTATAGACTGATAAATTGACTTTGTAAGTACATGTTTAAATCGAAATTTTAAAAGTGATGAAATTTAATCTTCTGTGCTGTAAATTCCTTTATGCAGGCTAAAATCTGCAGTTATTAATTGTTAAGCCCCATGAAAGAAAATATTATAGTGCAGAATTTTTTGTTCAAAATAACTGATTTATTTTATTAAAATTTTTTATAAAAATTATTTCAAAATTTTCTACCTGGTATTTCTTTGTTGCATGAGTATGTAATTATAGTCACTATATTTATTTCAGAGTCTTGTATACGACATGATCAAATGAGTTGCTTGGTGTGCTCCTCCAAACTTGGTAACATTATTGTCCTCTTATTAGTTATTTGGCCTTATTAGTACTTCCAAACTTCTTTTGGATATCTTAATATTTAGTGTGAGTAACCTTGTCTTTGCAGGTTCAACTAAGACCCAGATCTGTACCCGAACTGTCGCCTGCTGAAAGAGAACATCATGTATGATGGGCATTGCTCTAGAGGTATATCCTTAAATTGCATTACTCTAATTTCTTCTACCATTCCTTATCATATACTCTATACCTTTTCATGCAGCTTTTCCATGGCGGTCGAAGAGATAATTCCCTCGGTCAAGGTTTTGCTTTTGGTTAGTTTATTTAGTGTTGAAGGATTCATAGAGAAGAGAACCGCGATATTAGCCATTAAAAGGTTCAAGTGATTGTTCAAAAAATTCCTTTTTATTGGTTTGAAGTATGCTATTGCATGAGTATGATCCCCTACAAAGAAATTTAATTTTGCATGCCTAAAGAATGTTGCAGAATTATTGAGTTATTTAATTAAAAAATTACTTCATCTTCGATCTGAATATTTTTCATGCTTATGTGACTTTATTGTGAATTTGTGATACTTACTTTAGACACTGGACTATGTTGATGAAAGGAAGTGTTTCGTGCTTGTCAAATTTGGATATTCCTTTTTAGTAGCACGATACTCGTGTTTGTTATCTGTGGCAATACTCTTGGATTCCATCTTACTATCTTTATATTCAGGAGGAGCGACTTGAATTTCTATGTTCATCCAACTAGTTGGGATTTTTCACTCTTCATTGCTGTTGGTGTCTTTATCATTCCTTACATACATGGCATACCTTGCCATACAACTTTTCTGTGGGAGCCAGAGATAAACTCTGTGTTGAAGGCTTCGTGTTTGGCTTTTGCTGCAATGCATAGATATACAGATATTGAAATGTGCAATGTATGGCCTCAAATGATTATTGTAAGTACTTGTATAATTTTTCTCGTATTTTATTATTTTTTCTTATTAATGGTTTCAGTGGTATATTCCTAAACTATTTTAATTTAATGTCTAATAGTTTTCCTTATGTATATAGTATACCTATTAGAGTATAGAACTATGAATATGTCTCTATAAATCAGTTTAAGCTTTTGGGAACTATGTTAAGTTTTTGGGAGAGATAGTTTCGTGACAATACCTTCACATGCAAATTTTCCAAACAGGGCCAAAGAATAAAGATAGAGGTTAAGGGGTTGAGGTTTTGCACTCTTACTTTTGCTGCAAGGAAGGATATACAACTCTTGACATGTTCATGGCACAGCATCTTTAATGGAGACATGAACAAGTAAGTACATGCAGAAAAAATTTTCCCTTTCCAATTTTCATTACAATATTCTTACCCTTCATTGTTCATTGTTATTAATTTGTTATGTCATTCCTTACATACAGGTTATACCTTCTCATACAGCTTTTCCTAGGGAGCCAAAGTGATAACTTCTGTGATCTAAGGTTTTGCTTTTGCTGCATTTAAGTATGCATAGCCAAAGAAATGTGCATTGGGTGGACTTATTGATGGGGTTGTGAATCTGTAAGCACTTGCATAATTTTATTTAATTTTTCGCAATTTCTTTGTACAATGGAATTCAACCACAATGTTCATTACTATATTCTTATTGGTATATGGCACCTTTTCTTGGACTGATTTATCTATTTTTTGTTCTTTTTTCTTATGACAAGATAGTTAGGATTTTACTCATCTCAAGGAAGAACTGAAGAATGAGGCTGCTGATGGTAGAGTAGTTCTGATAATCAAGGAGGACAATGCTAAGAAATATGACAAGAACAATAAAAGGCGTCGCGATTACGGCGACAGAGAAGCAAGTTCTTTGATGAGATTTCAGGGTCTCTTTGGAATGTCAAAATTGGACACACTTCCTTGGAGAATTGGGTTCTCCTTGTGTGATAGCTTCTAAAGAAGGATGAAAAATTCTTTTGATTGAACTCTTGATTTGAATTCAAATAAATTCTTTCCTCACTACACACTACTCAAGTTGTAAAATCCTGTTATCTGATTTCCTTGAGTACCTGATATATCAGTAAGAAATAAGTGAATAAGTGATTGAAGTGTAATACAATGAAGAGATGTTTTTCATGATACATTAGCTATTGCTTATTTCCCTCAAACAAATGATATTTCAGGCTTACAAGAATCACACTTTCTGGTTGTTTCATTGATACTTCACTAGTTGTTCACTTGTTCTTGAGACAAAACATGAATAAACAATGACATAATTATTGCTTATTTCTAAGGAAAGTAATGTTGCTGGTTAACAAGATATAGCACTTTTCTGGTGGTTTAGATTATGCTCAATTGATATAGTTCATAAGAAAAATAAATTAAAAAAGTTCTCCTTGTATGATAGATTATGCAAATCAGCAAGATTGTGAAGCCACTTTATTGTATTGTCATTATCATTCTCAGTTTTGAGTTTTCCTTATTATGATGGGTGAAAAAATTGCCAATATTTGATAGTGAAATTTACAAGAGAAAATTGTGAGGTGTTTGGTATGAGAGTGGAGTGGAAAAACATTCCACTTCATTATTTGTGTATATCAATAAAATGGAATATAAATTATGAATTTTATTTTCTCATAATATCCTCAAATTATAATATAATATTATTTATAATATGGACATATAAGTAATTATACTAAAAAAAAACTTATTCCACTCATTTTCCTCAATCTGAGGGGGAAGAAAAATAAGAAAAAATAATGGAATTGAGTGATATAAGATCTATTTATCTCAATTTCACTCTATATATTTTGAAATACCAAAACAATTTCATCTGAATTCTTTTATTTTTTTTGTTCCGCAAAAGTTTAGATTAGGAGAGGCACACCCCCATGCAAGGCCAGTGCACAGATCGCCTACCAAAGAGGCTCCCCAAGATTCGAACCCAAGCCACGCCTAGCGTGGGCGAAAGGCTGAATCAGGTATGTCAACCATCATTGGCTTCGAAATCTGAATTTTAAATATAGAGTATGTAGTGAAATCATTAAAAAAAAATAAACAAGAAACTATCTAGAAAAATGTTAATAGAATTCTAGTAATGATAAATGGGCCATCAAACAAGGCCCAGTCATTTACCGGGCCGGCCCAAAACACACCATCTCGATTTTTCACATGATTCTACTTAGGGTTCTATTCTGATGAAGCTATAAATACCCAAATGCTAAATCCAAAGGACCTAGGGTTTTCGTGTTACCAACTCTCGCAGTTCGAGTAGTAGCAGCAGCTTCAAGCCTTAGCGGCAAACGCAACACACTCCAATCCTCTCCAAGTTCGTCTTCTTCCTCTTCATTGTTCTGCATCTCTTCATCTTCTTGCTCTCATTCGTTAACTCATTCTCTCTGTTTTGTTCAATTTTCACGTGCAGTCATGGCTGAAGTGATCAACGATGCTGGCGTTGTTCCAGATCCAACTCAGATTGACGTAAAACTCTTTAACCGATGGAGCTTCGATGATGTTCAGGTAATTATCTTTTTTTATATATATATTTTGCTTTTTTTCGCTCTGTTTCTCGATGTTTAGCAAAATTATTTATGATTTTAATAAATGTTTTCCGTTTATTGATTTTTTATGTTAATTGAACGATGAGAAAGTTAAATACTAAATTTAATTAATCAAAATCGCTTAGATGTTGCCAATTTCTATTATAAACGTGTAATTGGCTTTTTGACCAAGCTTGATATAGCTGTATGAAATGACATATTTAAATGGTTAATGAAAGATTTAAGTAAAACTCGTTTTATTTTTAAGATTAGTTGAATTTGAAGTTAAATTAGCGAAATCTTAGTTTGTGGTTCGTTCAATTGGCTCAATCCCATTGTTGAAAGATTTTTCGATTTTCTCTGTTCACTGTATTATTATCTGTCAAAGTCAATCTCAAGTGTTATCTTGTTTGTAATTGAAATTTGTTTTGTTGTTAGGTTAATGACATTTCTCTGGCTGATTACATTGGAGTAGTAGCATCCAAGCATGCTACATATGTACCTCACACTGCTGGTAGGTACTCCGTCAAGCGGTTCAGGAAAGCCCAGTGCCCCATTGTTGAGAGGCTCACCAACTCCCTCATGATGCATGGTAGGAACAACGGAAAGAAGCTTATGGCCGTGAGGATTATCAAGCATGCTATGGAAATCATTCACTTGCTCACTGACCAGAACCCAATTCAGGTCATCGTAGATGCTGTCATCAACAGGTATGAATGAGCAGGCCTGGAATGGTTTTTTGTTACAGTTTACAATTTTTTGGTTATATTTGGTCATGAAATGGTTTTGTAGCAAATACTTTCTAATGTAGGAAATGTTAAGTTTGATACTGAGAAACATGTCTTTGATTTATGTCTTTATTTGGAGAATGGAATGATGAATATTTGTTTCCCTATTGGTTTGATTGCCTGAATGATGGCATATTGCATTAGCTCTATCTGACTATTCTCCTTGATGGGTACAGCGAAGTTAAATTACCAATATATGCATAATAAAATGCATGTAATTGGAAATACAACTGATCTGCTCATCCAATTTGTGTTTATTTATTTACTGGTATTTTTTTACTTGTGTTAATTGGTTATTATAGTTGGATAATACTTGTTGTAGTTGTTAATGGGTTATTGTGTTCCATTGTTAAGAGCTGGAGAATGAAATGATGATTAATTGTTTCCCTATTGGTTTGATTTGCCTGGATGATGGCATTTTTGTATTAGCTCTATCTGATCATTCTCCTTAATACACAAAGTCATTGTTGATTAGTTATACGTGGCTATAAATGTAGTTTGTTTATTCTTAGAAATTCCAATTGTTGCTCAAAGTGAACCACATTATATTACATCATTTATTTTTTAATATTTCATCTCTGATTTTAATGTTCGATATCATCTGTTGTGTCTGAATAGTGGTCCCCGTGAAGATGCAACTCGAATTGGTTCTGCTGGAGTTGTAAGAAGACAGGCTGTGGATATTTCACCCCTCCGACGAGTTAACCAGGCCATCTATCTTCTAACAACAGGTGCACGTGAAGCTGCTTTCAGGAATATCAAGACAATTGCTGAATGCTTGGCTGATGAGCTTATTAATGCAGCAAAGGGTTCATCCAACAGGTATACTATACAGAAACATTAATTTTCATATAATTTTTTCTCTCTATTTGATAACTTTGTTATTTGAGATTTGCTGAAAATGTTGTACTCCATTTCAGCTATGCTATCAAGAAAAAGGATGAAATTGAGAGAGTTGCTAAGGCCAATCGTTAAGGCGTTAGTCGAAGCAGTTATGGGAACCAGAGATTTTGTTGCTCTTTATGTACTTTATTCTACCATTGTTATGTTCTGATAATTTGTGGTACTTTTTCTGGCTAATAGTATACTTGGCTGGTTCGCATGTTATGAACGATTTTGTTACTTGGACTTAAATTTTGTGATAAGACCGCGAGTTTTAGTAGCTAGTTTCATAATTGCTTTGATGATTTCAATGATGGTATGCAAGTTTTTCTCGTCCTACAATGTTTTATTTGTCAAAATTTAGTTTGAAATATTTTTCGCATAAATACTATAAGATATTCATTTCAAATTGATAATTCCTCGAGTGTTTTTAAAGCGTATTAACGCTTATCACTATGGATGTATTAATCATGGGGACGGTTTATTCTTTCTGCAGCTATATTTTTAGTTTCTCATTGTTACGTTTGGGTTTTCATGTGTCGACCCAATGCTTAGAAGCTATTTTTTAGTACTTTAAAAGTTTTGCTTAAAAGCTCGCTTTCTTATTACGAATTAAATTTCAAAGTTTAGTACCATGCAATTCGTTTCATCAACCTAACATTTACCATCAAATTTTTTAGTTCATACAAGTGTTTTTTGTAAATAAAAAACTAATCAAAATTAATTATTATAAAGATTTTAAATCACAATTATTTAATTTATTAAGGACTATCTTCTTGAATTTATTTTTAGATCAAATTGTCAAAATGAATTGAATGAAGCTCCACAAAAAATTATCAATGGACTTGAGTGGTCAAATGGGTTGAGTGGAACTTCATTAAAAGTTATGCACAAAAAGCTACCCAAAAATAAAAGGTTTACACAAAAAATATCTCGAGAGATTGACAATTTTAATGAATATTTGATTGAGCAACTTTTTCCGTACCACTGTGATCAATGTATCTCATTTTGTAAACTAAACTAGCTTGGAATCACAATTCCGCCACTGCTACCAAATGATGCTCCCTCTTCGGTTCCATCCTCACACACCCTCATTCATCACTAACCATTTCAGGTAAATCTTTTTGGGTTTCATCTTTCAACTACAAATATAATCTCTCTTCACCACACAGCATCTCAATTCCTAACAATGGTTCCACTATCTCGATTGAAATCCGCACTGCGCTTCGTTCCTCGCTCCTCCGCCACCTATGCATCTTCCTCTTCCTCACCCAACCTCGCAACAAAGAAGAGCAAGTATCAGCCAAACGGAACCGTTTCGGTCACCAAAACGTCGTCTCCAAACCCTCCCTTTTTCGATCTGTGCCGTCGGCTTAATCCGCCGTTCTGCGATCGTTCGGCTTCGGCGGTTCCGATTATTGAGCAGTGGATTAAGGAAGGTGGAACTGTTAGCTACGTTGAACTCGTGTCCATTTTGAAGAACCTTCGAGGGCATAAAAGATATAAACACGCTCTAGAGGTATTATTATTATTATTATCATTATTATTGTTAATTAGTTAATTAATTAGTAAGTTTTGTTTTGGATTGTGGGTTGAATTTGTATTCCAGATGCATAACGCGATCTATTGTTGCTAGTTGCTACTTTGTGTAATCTGATAATCTCCAATCTGTTCGTACTTTATAGTTTATACACTCAATTAGTGAAGAATGTTTGAGCGATCCTATTGTTGCTACTTTGTTTTTACTCATTCGTTAGAAAGAACCTCTTTAGATTACTTCTGAAATTAAAGTTATTTGAAAAGCTAATTATATAGATTAATTATTTACATATTCAATTATGATGTCAAGATTAGTTTTTATGCGCGGTTAATGCAACAAGGTTTTATCACACTATTCTGAGTCCGTTTGGTTTAGATTTTGGTAGAATTGCTTTGAAAATAATTGATGTTGAAAGAGTTGTGTTAAAATAATTGATGTAGAAAAAATTGATTTGTGTTTGGAAAAGATGTTAAAAAGTGGAGTTGAGAGAATTGTTGTGAGATAGTAAAAGTAAAAGCTAATAGTTTTAGCTTCCATTAGAATCAATTATTTTCAAAGTGATACACTTTTTCTAGAAGTAAAATACCAAAACAAACACACTTGCTTTTTCCAAAATCACTTTATTCTAACTCAACGCCATTTTCAGCAGCAACCAAACAGGCTGTCTCTATCACACATCGCATTGCTTCTATTTGTATGTCTCTATCACACATTTTTTATAATTTGACAATATATGGTGTACTCAAATAAATCCATATATGTTTTGATTTATTAAGTTCAAAAGTGATTTCAAGAGAATGAAAAGATGAAAATGTATTATTAGAGAATCAAGGTGTGTGATTTCTGATTTTGCTATTTTTTTTTTATCCTCTGCTATTCCATAACTGAGCTAACATGAAGTAACTCTCAGGTATCTTCATGGATGTTTGAGAAGAGATATTCTGAACTTAAATCTGGAGACTTTTCCAGAAGACTGGACTTGATTGAGAAGGTTAATGGAATAGAAGAAGCCGAGTCTTATTTCGATACCATTCCGAAAAACTTAAGGACTGAACCATGTTACAGTTCCCTTCTTAATTGCTATGTTAATGTTAGAGATGTGGATAAAGCAGAGAACATCATGCAGAAGATGAGAGATTTGGGTTATTTGAGGTCAGCGTTTTCGATAAATAGGTTGCTTCATCTCTATTATCAAACACAGAATCATGAAAAATTGGAAAATTTGGTGCGTGAAATGAAAGAAGAGGGTATTAAATTTGATACCCATACATTTAGCATCCTGATTAGAGCATATGCAGCCACTTCCAATAAGGAGGGAATCGACAAAACTCTGGCACAGTTTGAATATCATCGAGGTTTTTCCCTCCATTTGGATTGGTCCATCTATGCTATTGCAGCCACTGGTTATATGGAACTGAGAGATTTTGATAAAGCTTTCAGCCTCCTAAAGCAATCAGAGGAGCAAATATCTTACAAAACTAGAAAATGGGCCCTTTGTTTCCTTATGAATAGGTATGCAGCATTGGGCAAGAAAGAAGAAGTGATGAGATTATGGAATTTTTACAGGAAGGATGGGAAGATATACAATCATGGCTATTTGACTATCATAGCTTCACTTCTCAAGCTTGATGATTTTGAAAGTGCTTTGAATATCTTTGAGGAGTGGGAATCAAGAAAGCTGTATTTTGATGTCCAGATCCCGAACCTGATGATCGAAGCTTACTGCAATAGGGGCAATTTGGAGGCAGCTGAAGCCATCTTATATAAAATTATGAATGGAGGAAAGCCGGATTTATCGACGTGGTCTAACCTCTCCTGGGGGTATACCAAGCATGATAACTTTTCAAAGGCCATTGAATGTATCAAAGAGGCAATTGCTATCTGTGAACTGAGGTCTGGGTTAATACCATTTCATGATTCCTTGGCTGCCATTTTTGAACACTTGAAAGGTAAAGGGGATATGAAGGGAGCGGACAAGTTAATCCGGTTGCTCAGGAGCAAGGATCTGCTCTCTCTTGATGTTCACAAGAAGCTGATGAATTGGATTAAGGACATGGAATCAAATGTGAATGCAATTGATGTGTTACTTGGTGGAGATTCATATGAACAACCAGATGAAGCTTCAGAGGTAGATGAAGACGAAGACAAAGACAAAGACGACAGCAAAAATGACTTTTGGGGAAAGTTTAAGAGCTTCTTACGCCCTTTCTCTTCTTCCTGATCAATGTTTAGAGTTTTCATAGCAATGGCTAGCAGTTAGGCAAATCTTCAACCAGGGTAGATATTTGGCATGCACCTACAGTTATGGATTAGGCAGAGTTAGAAAATTTTATTAGGGAATCAGTGTACTAAGCAATTATGCTGCTTATATTAAACTGATGGGAAAATGAGCATTCATTTTCAAGGTGATTGAAGGAATTCTGAAATTGAATTCGACTTCTTACTTTCATATTAAGATTATTATATTTAGGAGCTAGGAGAATTGAATTCATGGCAGCACTCTTTGCTCTATCATCAAAGCAAATAATAAGATCATCAAAGAAAAAATTGATGGGGAATTGATTTGTAATAGAAGTATATGGATTGGCATAAAAAATAGTGTTTAACTACTGTAGCAAAGTTAAGTGTGCATTAAAATTGATACTAAATCAATCATTAGTACAAAATGTTAAATTGAATAGATATAAATTTTCAGAGTTAAATTAAAGTACTGATTTGATGTCAAATTTAATGTACTTTACTAGTTACAATTATTTATCGATAATTTAAAAGACTTTACACTGTAATTTAATCATATTTTTTTACATGATTTTTTCAAATGGTAAATGAAAAAAATAATTATATTTCCTATGATAGTGATATTATATAATTGGATAATTAGTATCTTATTTAGGCTATCCCGTTATGGTGAACCGTGTTCTTAGATTGTACGCTGAAAAACTGGTGAGTGGAGGAGCTAGTTCAATAAAAACCGGTTCAATTCGAAATTTAAGCGGCTTTATTCAGTTTGAACCGGGTTTTCCTGCCCGGCTCCGTTCGGTCTAACACCGAATACAAACACAGCAAAGTGTACCAATTTTCGCTTCTTTCACTCTTTTCTCATTGAAGAACACTGAGGCAATGGAGGACCAGCTCGAGCTGAACCCTAACTCGCTCAACGGACTCACCGAATCCGTCGCGCCACCGCCTTCATTCTCCGCTGCCAAAGATAATGAAGACGACGACGCGCCGACTCTGAGCTCCCACGCCCTCGCCGCCCTCAAAGAGTTCCTTGCCGAGCAGCAGGACCACCACTCCGCCGCCGACGAAACCGCCGTTGGAGAATCCGAGGTTTCTCTGGTTTCAGAGGACTGGAGGCTGAGCCAGTTCTGGTACAGCACGGAAACCGCGAAGACCGTAGCGGAAGAGGTCCTCACGCTCTGCAATGGCGGCGGCGTCGATGATTCTCGCGTTGCCTGCATCGCTTGCCCTACGCTCTATGCTTATCTCAAGGTGATTCCTCGTTTCAATCTGCTAACAAATTTGATTTTTTTTGTTAATTTGAAGTTGTTCGTTGATTAGTAAGGCTCGATATTTGATTTTTTGTTTACTTTCTTCACTCTTCAGAACATGGATCCCAATGTTTCTGCACAAATTCTTGAGTACGATAAACGTTTTGAGCAATACGGAAGTGATTTCACATTTTATGACTACAATCACCCTGACGAGTTGCCATCAGAGTTGAAGCATTCCTTCAAGGTCGTAGTTGCAGATCCTCCTTACTTGGTGAGAATTATCTTCTGAAATTTACTCGCTTTGAATTGCTGTTTTCTGCACCTTTCACTTTCATTTCCACTTCTGCCATCAACTGTTAATATATACTTCATGAAGACTGAAGAGTTTTAGCATGTAACATTCAAAAACTATATTTTTAACACTAAATACTCAATTTAGTCCCTCATATTGAGGGACAAATTAGTTCATCATAATTTGAAAATCTCGGTATAGTCCTTAACAATTTGAAAATTTGGACAAATATGTCCTGGTACGGAGGGACCAATCCTTTTCTCTTGAATTGCGATGAACTAATTTGTGTCCTTTATTGAATTGTGATCGAACAATTGGGATATTTACTCTGCTTTTAAATAGAAGTTCTGTGAACATAGGAGTGAGTTCTAAGTGGTGAGCCTTTGATAACATCTGTGTCCATTTTTGGGGTTTAGGGTTTATAGTATACTATTATTTTCATTTTTCAGTTTTGAAAACAATGATATGATTGATGATCTTATTAATTGCTTCGGTAATAGAGCAAAGAGTGCTTGGAGAAAGTTGCTGAAACGATTTCTCTGCTCATGCAACCCGGAAAGTCATTTTTGCTTCTCCTCACAGGTAAACAATGGATTTTACCCCTTTATCTTTCGTACCACTTTTCTGGAACTGATAATTTACTCTTAAAAGAATACTGTTCATGATGAAATGATTAGTATAAAAAGTTGCCTTCTAAAAAGAAACAAATTTGCATCTTGGTTGTTTATTCTAATTCTTGTATTACAAAAACTTGTAGGTGAAGTGCAGAGAGAAAGAGCAGCTGAGATATTAGGCTTGCATCCTTGTGGTTTTAGGCCTCAGCACTCTAGCAAACTTGGAAATGAATTTAGACTATTCTCAAATTATGACCCTGGAACGAGATTAGGAGGGTGGGAAAAATAGGTACTTTCCCTTTTCTTTTTTCGATTTGGTAGGCATAAAATGTTGAATATATTATCCCATTAGTTTTCATACTCTAAATTTTATCTCATGTATGTTATATAGAATGTGTCTGCCTCTATGATAAAGTGGTGGTTCCTTTTGCATTATCCAATATGAATTTGAGAGTTGGAAGCTGATTTATACTGCTGCATTAGTTGATTTGAAGTGGGAGTCAATGTAGGACCTTTGTTTCCACTAATGAGGAAATTGAAGCTGTTTTATTTGAATTGATGATCAAATAGGAACAAAAATTTTGTGGTATGGATATTTCCTCAATATGTAGGGACAATGAGTGTAATTTTGACATTTCAGGCTAAGCTATTGTTCTAATTCTTACTAAGAGGCCTAGTTTTTGGTTTGAACAGAAGTTGTATTAGATTGTTAGGAAATGTGAAGAAGTTTGATTGACCCAGTCAAAATTTCTATTTTTTCTGGTATTGGAAAGTTGAGGCAAATCTTTGACCAAACCAATCCAAGATTTATTGTGAATGACATCTAATAATCCTGTGACAAAAATGTGGAATGAGGAAGTTTATAACACAGAATTGTAATAAAGAATGGAATAAGAAAGCCAAAAGGAAATCAAGGAGTTCTTTCTAAGAAATTTGTTGGCATTGTAATTAGTTAGTAAGATGTTCTTTCTTAGAAATTGTTTAAATACTGGACTTAATGATTTAATGATTTCAAACTAACAATATTTTTTATGTTCTATTTGTATTCTAGAAGTTTCAGAATCTACTTCAAATTTTTAAGGTCTATCTTAGACAGAGAAGATTAACATAAAGAATTGTGGAAGTATGACTTAGGCATCTAAATTTGAACATAAAATAAGCAAGTCAAAGTTTCTTGTTTTCTTTGCTTCACAGGAGAAAGAGTTGGAATGCCCATCATTTTAGGCTAAAAATGTTGAGGAGCAATACATAGTTCTTTTCTAAACCTACCAAAAATTAAAAAAACAAGATTATAATTATTTAACTTATTATCAAGTCAATGTACTAGACTTGTATTAAAGCTTAGCTTAACAAGCAGATGATCGAAACTTTACTTAAGAGTAAAAGGTTTCAAAGTACTCTTGAACTTATTTAGAGTTGTACACTAATCTAATATAACAGTATAATAAAAAAAGTTTTATTATTAATAATAAAACCAAAAAAAAACTAGAAGAAAACAGCCAATAAGGATTGAGAAGGAATTATCCTCAGTGCTCCTTATTATCTTTCGCAGGTGGTGGTTTCACAATAAGGATTGGAACTTTTGCATTATGAGCACAATAGTCACTTACACTTCCTATGAATAATCTGCAACCAAAACAAACAATTAGCACATGTATTAATCACTTCTGTATCCTGTTTTCATGTAATCAAACTCATAAATTTAAGGGGAAAAAAGTCTCCTCTGAATTAAACATGCTTCTAAACTTAGAATGTTGTTTAATCTTGGTGTGATGTTATTGCAGAAGAGTTTTATAGGACATTTTAAGTTGTAGGTGATTAAGTTAAACATCTTTCTGATGTGATTGAAGAACTTCATCCATAACTAAAAGTGTAAGAAGCTTTAGAACTCTTTGAATCCTATTTGATCTATTAGTAGAATTAAAATGCTAACAAAAATTCCAACTTGAAAGCTCTAATTAATTTTTGAAAAACATGATTAGGCTTGAAATTTTGTAGAGTGAGAATAGTATACCTTGAAAGAGTACCAAGACCCCTGCTTCCCACAACAAGGAGATCTACATGCACTTGTTCTGCAGCTTGACAAATCATTTCCCTTGGATCTCCCCTCAGAATGATAGTTTCTGCTTTCACCTGTACATATAATTATATATATTAATCTATCATTCTTAGTTTATAGTAAATTTTTTTTTTTCCCACGGTATGACCCAACTCTCTGAGCTTCATTTTAGGGTCTGTCACTGCCCAATAGATTGCTGCTGCCCAATAGATTGCTGCCCAATAGATTGCTACTGCATACATAAGACGAGAATCGAACCTCCAATCCTTACTTAATCACTTGACCAACCCAAGTTGGTTATAGTAAATAGTTGATATTATAGGTTTATATTTACACATACAAATATTAATTAATTAGAAATGTACATATGATTTAATTAATTAATTTACCTGCTTGTCTTTGCACATCTGCAATGCACGGGAGAGGATAGCTGCAGATGATTCTTCTTGGGATTTCCTCACATAATCCTCTACTGTTATAGGTGTATAAATTGCTGTCTCAATAATTTAGCCAAATAATTTGTTTGTACCATAATATTGTCCAAACATGTTGAAAGCTATAATCTTTGAAAATTGTCCAAACATATTGTTAGAAAACAGACCAAAATCTTCTATATACTATGCCAAAATATGAGTGCTTGATTTTCAAAGATATTATTAAAGTATTTATTCATTCAATATTTTCATGATCTTGGTGCAGCCAACTCTTTTTGAAGTTTAGATCAGCTAGTGCTGCAAGCTTTGACAAAATAATTGTACATTTAATTTTAGATATTCTATTAATCAGTTTTAACTCATTAGCTTATTAGGCTCTTGAGAAATATGATTTCATGAGATGGTATCATAGAATAGTTTAAGCTCCTAAAAATATAATTTTATGACATCATATCAAAATTTCTGTGATTTTTCCTACCAAAAAAATGTCTAAAATTCAATCTTTACTAACCCTACTTTCTAGATAAAATAATTAATTTCAACATAAGGTTAATTAGTTGATCTGTCCACATATTCATAGGTTAATTAAAGAGATTCTTAAATACCACTCATTTTTTTTATATATGAATAGAACATAATTGCTCTTGCTCTATACTCATGACAATTAGCATACACCATATATAGCATTAGTATCCCCTTAGAATTAATCCAGTTAGAACACTACTGTATAATCATATAATATATTCTAAAACCCAAATTCTAACTTTTTAACAACTTTCTCCTTTTTATGATTAGAAATATACCTACATGTTTATATTAGAATATCCTTTTGTGAATTGACAATAATCAATGTTACTTTTAATACTTCATATTAACCATAATCAAATTATCCAAGATTTTAATCAAACACCAAATCTAGGAAGCAGATAAAATTTACCAGTTCCACTAGGACCAACAATAGGGTAGCCATACTCAACAAATCTTGGTTGAACATGAACAAGAAACACCATTCCTTCATTATTCTCAAGTCCACCTTGTGTTGTTGTAGTACTAGAAATCCCCAAAGATGATGATGAAGCCATGGGTTCAAATAGGTTTTGAAGGGCCCAATTTAGTGCATAAAAACTTCCCTCACTCTCATCAATTGCTACCATAACCTTCATCTTCATTCTTCTCATAATCTCTTCTTCACCAACAACCCTTTCACTACTAGTTTCTTCCATTTCATTACACACTTCTCTTGCCTCTTTTTTTTTCTTTATGATGCTCCTTGTGTATTTAACTATTTATACTCAATGCTCTTGTCAGGATTATATGATTACCATTTTGCCCCTAGTGATATTCTTTTTTATTAGGGTTTTTGGGTCATTTTGTTTTGTGAAATGTTTGAGAGCTGGCAGCTGCAGGTGTGTGCAAATATGTTAAGGGAGAATACGTGTAACATTGCAAGCAGAGTTTAGCAATTGTTTCATGCAGAAACGTACAACAATAATATTTTAGTCCTTAAAAAAATAATAAATTGTATGTTTTTAATTTTAGTTATATAAAATATGTTTCTAATTTTGGTCTAAATTTTAGTGAAACTATTTAGTTTTAAGCCATTTAGTTAGTTTATTTCTATTGAATACTTATATGGCTATATAGAATATTTTTTACAAACAATCTATTTTAAATTGAATTTAATTTTGATCACAGATAATTTACACCAATAAAAAAAATTAAACTAATTAATTAAAAATTCTTTAAAAAGATGCATATGATTGAGTTGATAGTGTAAATTGTTTTTTACATTATGAGTGATTTTTTACGTTATATACTTGAAATGAGAATTCTCTATTTTTTGGATGCACTATAAAATAAAGACTATAGCCTTTAAAATATTGAATCATGTAAATTTTTTATTTATAGTACAAATTAAAGGCTATATATAATTTAAAATGTGAAGTTTTACAATTTTTTTTATTGTATTATAAAATAAAGAATATAGTCTTTAAAATATTGAATCACGTGAATTTTTTATATATAGTAGAAATTGAATGATATATACTTTAAAATGTGAGATTTAACCAAATTTTTTGGTTATATTATAAAATAAAGGTTATAGCTTTCAAAATATTGAATCACATAAATTTTCACATATAGTAAATATTGAAGATAATATACTTTAAAAAATGAGATTTTCACAATTGTTTTGTTTGTTTTACAAAATAGAGATTATCAAATATTGAATCACATGAATTTTTTTACATATAGTAGAAATTGAATGCTATGTACTTTAAAATGTGAGATTTCATAATTTTTTTTTGATGTATTACAAAATAAAGACTATAGACTTTAAAATATTCAATTACATAAATTTTTTAAATATAGTAAAAATTGAAGGCTATATACTTTAAAATGTAAGATATCACTAATTTTTTGGATACATTATAAAATAAAGAATATAGCCTTTGAAATATTGAATCACATAAATTTTTTATATATAGTATAAATTGAAGGCTATATACTTTAAAATTTGAGATTTCACAAGTTTTTTTATTTTATTATAAAATAAAGGTTATAGCCTTTAAAATATTGAATCACATGAATTTTTTCACATATAGTAGAAATTGAAGGTTGTATACTTCAAAATGTGATATTTCACTAATTTTTTGATACATTATAAAATAAAAACTATAGCCTTTGAAATATTGAATCATATGAATTTTTTAGATATAGTACAAATTGAAAACTATATATTTTATAATGTGAGATTTCACAATTTTTTTTTGTTATATTATAAAATAAAGGTTATAGCTTTTAAAATATTGAATCACTTAAATTTTTCATAGATGGTAGAAATTGAAAACTATATACTTTAAAATGTGAGATTTTCACAATTGTTTCGGTTATATTATAAAATAAAGACTATAGCTTTTAAAATATTGAATTGCATGAGTTTTTCACATATAGTAAAAATTTAAGGTTATATACTTTAAAATTTGAGATTTTACAATTTTTTGGATGTATTACAAAATAAAGACTATAAGCTTTAAAATATTGAATTACATGAATTTTTTACGTATATTAGAAATTAAAGGTTGTGTACTTTAAAATGTAAGAATTTACAATTTTTTTATTGTATTATAGAATAATGACTATAGCATTTAAAATATTGAATCATATAAATTTTTCACTTATTGTAAAAATTGAAGACTATATACTTCCAAATTTTGAGTGTATTAATTCTTAGTGTTCCACAGAATTCTTTCCCAAAAAAATGTTCAAGAGAATTACCGAGTAATATATGACTATAGAATTTAGTTTTATCCTTTTAAATTTATAGGTGACAAAAGAGTGATTAAATGAATGTCATATAAATTTATTTTTTCTTTTTTGAGCTTTAATAGGATAAATCTAGCAGGATTTATTTATCATTTAATGTTGAAAATGAGATTATATACTTTTAATGGCAGAAAGAACAAAAAAATTATATACATCAAAGCGAAGTCTCAACTTTTAATTTCGTTTTCCATTGGGAAATTATAATTAAGTGTGTTGAATGAATATACCTATATTGTCCTTTCATTCCCTTCAAGTTGGTTCAGATTTCTAATTAATTAATCACATTTTTGTTAAGAAATAAACAACTAATAATATAATTAACAAATAAAGTCGAGAAAAAAATGAATTGTGAATTTCCATCTACATCCTTTAACAGTTATTAATCATAAAGAAAAATAAAATAAAAGTACTCTTTCAAAATGAAATGACACTACATTGTTTATGGAGCTCAATATATAAGTCCACCCAAAAACATAATAAATTAAAAAGAGAAAAAAAAAAAAAAGAAACAACAACAAAGACATCAACCAAGCATTTTAAAATAAAAAAGGAAGTGAAAATATATAAATATATATATATATATATATATATATATATATATATATATATATATATATATATATATGTATTAGTGGTTTTTAATTAGTGTGTTCCTCTATCTGGTGGTGGCTTCACAATAAGGATAGGAACTTTTGCCTGGTGAGCACAATAGTCGCTTACACTTCCAAGGAATGTCCTGCACATATGCCACCAATATAATATATATAACAATATTCTTTATTAATTATGTTGAATTACAAAACAATTAATAAAAATTTCTCATATTTTTTATTAATGGAGAATGGTCTTAATTAAGAGAAAATAACCTTTTGATCATGCCAAGGCCACGGCTACCCATGATTAGAAGATTGACATTCATTTGCTCCGATGCTTGACAAATCATTTCCCTTGGGTCTCCATTCAGAATTATACTTTCTGATTTCACCTATATATGCATGCATTTTTAATTTCATCCATTGATGAGTATATATCAATAATAACTGTGGTATATCGATCAGAAATACGTCTAACGAGCACTCAACGTGTGCTATATATAAGACGTAATGTGTGTTATACGTACGTGTACTATATATAAGTACATATTACTCTCATGTATAGCACAAGTTGAATGCTCGTTAGACATATTTTTGTTGTACTACAAACATTAGTATATATATATATATATATATATATATATATGGGTTGAGGTGTATATATAATTACCAGCTTATCGTTGCACATCTGCGAGGCTCGTGAGAGAATAACAGCAGATCTTTCTTCTTGGGCTTTCTTTACTGATTCCGCCACTGCATATGCTGGATAAAATGCTGTATATATATTCTTAATTAATTAATTAATATTTGTTGAATAATTGCCCCATCAAAAATTCAAAAATTAAATAATGCACCCTTACTTTCTGATCGAAAAGATATATAAATTCTCTCAATCAATTAAAAGATGACGATGAACTGTGTCGTCAAGTGGACAAATAGCTAAAGAAGATTCGAATTTACAATGCTCATTTTGGCAAATATGAGTCTATTAATTAATAAGTTCGTATATATGCAACTATTCCACGAAATTAAAAAAAAAAAAAAAAGAAGATAGCCATCAAAAGTAATATTTCAATTAGTTTATGTTAGACCAATAAAGTTAGTTTTCGTAGTAATCAAGTAAACTACGCTTAATTAAAAAAATGGTTATATATAATACTTCATATATTCGTGGATAAGATAATTATCAATATGATTTCCTAATCTTGATAGTGCCAGCAGCAACTTAGATATATAACTAAAGTCTAAACCATGAAGACTTAAAAATTATGTTTACAATAATATAAGAACTTTATTATCTAGGTAGTGGCCCTCATCATTAGAATAAAGAAAATATTTTCTAATAACTAAGTTCTTAATATATAAATTGAATATTTTAATTACTCGTACGTACTACTCTACAAAAGGATCATATACAGATGTGTTCTGCCTTCACATTAACTCAAAGTGTTAAAGCAATTAAATACTTGAATAACACACATTTCATATTATTGTTATCTATACTACACATTAAATACTTATTGAACCGACAAACATTATTGAAATGTAAATATAAGTACTGTACAAGCATTCTTCATTTTTTTTTTTTTGGTAAAGATATAAGTGTTGTATATGAACACTTATATAAGAATGTTGATTTCACATAATATGATACTAAAAAAGTCTATTCCATTCAGATCACTTTTTATATATACTACTAAACTACATTGATTAAAATCAGAAACCCCATGCCAATTTAAAGAAAGAAAAGAAGAAGAAAAATCTCTAATAAATAAATTAAGAGAGAGGAATATAATATAAGTATGATCAGAGGTACAACAAAAAAATCAGTCAATAATAGAAAACTGAGTTTAAATCACTCAGCCAATTTAAAAAAAAAAACGCATGGTTAATAATGCCATTTGGGCTAAAAGTGTTTAAATAAGCTTAGCTGTTTTGGCTGGAGAAATGTTGTTCCCAAAGTATTTATAATAATATAATGAATAGGTAAATGATGATGTATAGACTATAGTATAGTATAGGTAAACTAACCAGCTCCAGCAGGTCCAACAGGGTAAATATAGTTCTGGAATTTGGGTTGAACATTAACAAGATACACCAATATTCCCTCATCATCATCATGTGTTGATGCTCCAACACTAGCAATGGTGGCTATGAGATTATCTAGGGCCCACTTAAGAGCATATAAGCTCCCATCACTCTCATCTACGGCCACCATCACCTTCATCCTCTTCATCAATCCTGCACCTGCCCTCACTGGATCACCACCACCAACCTCCTCCATCAACCTTTAGCTTGCTCTTCTAGTTCTTTTGCTTAATTTGGTAAGTTATCTAAACCAACAATTCAACCCCTTTTGATGATTTTGCATTATTATTTAAGCAATAATATATATGACAGTTTTGCCCCTGACTCCTTTTAGAAAGTTATTTTTAATTCTTATTGTTTAATTTTTCTATTTTTATTATTTATTTGAAAATAATAAAATAAAAAATTGAAAACTTATTTTTATAGTTTTCGCGAGTTCTATTATTCACAAAATTCACTAAATTGAAGAGAATATATAGAATGAAAATGTGTTCTAAAACAAAAAGCAGTCTAAAATGCATAGATAGGAAAATTTTATTATTATTTTAGCTATAATTTTTGTATTAACATAATAATTAAGAATAAGATATATCAACATACATATTTTCAATTTTAAAATAATAAATAAAATTTGTTTTTAGGTGTCTATTCTAGCTGAATATTGTTTGATTACTTGGCTGTAGCATAGGGCATATGCATGCATGAAGAGTGAGTACGTGTAAACCTAGCAGGTGGATACTGCCAAAGGCTTCATGCACAAAAGAACAAACATAAGAGAACAAATTAATTAATATATAATAATTGGAATATATTAAAAATAATAATATTAATACACATACACATGAGTTTTCCCTTTCTATGACGTATTTAAGTAGTTAGCCTCACTAAAATGCCTTTTTAGGCTGTTAGCTATTTATTCATCATATATAGTTGAATTAAAATTTTGGACCAATCAGTGTCAGATAGGGACCTAGAGAATTAAGACAACGTACCATTTAATTAACTTCATGAATTTAATTAAAGGAA
The DNA here is from genome assembly GCA_013621005.1 of Aeschynomene evenia. Classification (NCBI taxonomy): domain Eukaryota; kingdom Viridiplantae; phylum Streptophyta; class Magnoliopsida; order Fabales; family Fabaceae; genus Aeschynomene; species Aeschynomene evenia. The sequence continues at coordinate 3,712,447 of CM024264.1, read as the reverse complement.
TATATGTATACTAATAAGTCTATGTTTGGAAAAAATATATAAAATAGCTACTTCCTTTTTTGAAGTAAAGGTTGTTTTCAAAAAATCTAAGATCTTTGGTAATTATATAATACAAAACTAGACCTTTTATGATCGGATATAAAGCTATATATACCTTTAAGTTAAAAAATAACTTATAATAATAATCATAAGCAATTTTAAAAATACATAGAAATTATTTATTTTAGAATTACTATACTTAATTAAACTAACTTTATTCAAGTATTAAACTTTATATACAATTTTTCAAACCATTTCATGCAATTTCATCAGTAATTTATTGTATAAAAAATTAAATGCAATGCTGAATGAGTAATTATATTATAATAATTTAAATTTTACAAATTTTTTAGAGTAACTACTGAGCAAGTTTCTATATTGTACATTTAATGTTTACGTCACATAACTAGAGGTGTAAAAAGGTTAGTTTAGAGATAATAATTTAATAGAAAGTGGCTCTATTAGTAAATATTAAAATGAAAGATTTTAAAAATTTATTAGAAATATAATAATAATTGATCAGGTGGTTGCATATTGAGTTTTGAAAACAGGAAATAAAAAAACATAAATGTCAAATTCATCATTAGTAATTGATTTTGATTGGTTTCAACAATAATTTAAGATGAACCACTTAACTATAATTTTTAGTGGTTTGATGTGATTGTCAAATTCACTATATCTTTCGTATAACTTAAGAAAGCTCTAACATAGTTATTAAGAAGAATGTCTTTACCGTGACATATATATATATATATATATATATATATATATAATAGGTACGTAGTTAAATTAACTTTATTTTACTAATGAAATAACATATAATAAATTAACTATAAAAAACCTTATTTTATATCATCATGTATCAAAATTAAATTCACATATAAATTTGAATATTTGGACACAACTAACCTGGTTCTGTATAACACGAACCTAGAATAAATGATATTCAAGTTAGAATGTTTACTTTTCAATGTTGTGACCGAGCAATATACTTACACACATCTCACCTATTTCCTTTAAACTTCGCTTTCAGCACGAACATAAATGCATCTATCTGACTTGTTCTAATACATATTTTTAATTTTAGTGTATAATCATTATTCAATAATAATATAAAATTCTTTGATGTCACATATGCCACTAGTTCACAAATATAAGAATTAGACAATACACATCATCAGATTTTCATTTTTATGCTTTTTATTGGGGGTGGGGGGGGAAGAAGAATACATAGAAAATGTACTGAAATATTTCTTATTATATATTTGAAAAAAGCAATGTGCTATTTACCATAGATAATGACATGCATGTGTATTATACGTGATATGTTATACTTATAGCACACATTACATATGATATATAGTTAATATAAAATACTTGTTAAATGTATTTTTTATGTACAACAAACATTATTAAAAATTTTCAGGGATCTCAATACTTTTTAAGTAAGTTATACCTAAAAGTTCACACGTATGTTATTAAACCGAAAATGAGAAATCAACTGAAGCATTTTACGGTAGTGGACAGAGTCAAAAGAGTCCCAACGACAAAGATGGAATGTATATTAATATTCAATCTTTAATGTAAAATATAAATACGTTGAATTAGTATTGAACATGTGTTATATATAATATTAAATGTGTATTATATATACATGTGCTATACATATAGCATTTGTTTTATGACAAATATTATTATAACAATAATACTAAGTGAACCATGAAAAACCAGCTCATACAATCAATGAGTCTATTTTGACTTTGGTTTTGGCTCAAATAATCATTGAGATTGTAATATCCTCAGTAATTATGGCCCAAAATCTCATTTATTAGCTGGTTGGTCTGGTTTTGTATTGTTAATTTACCATCCCTTATTAAAATTATAGAAAACACTAAATAGCCACATCAAATCGTTACGTACGTGATTTCAGAATCAGATTTCAGTTGGAATAAAGAAACTTTCTTATAAAATATTCAAGAGATTAAATTAAAAAATGCATAGATAACCTATTTTTAATTCTTAAAGGGGAATGATCAAATAAAAAAAATAATCAAACTTATAAATAGGACTTGAACAACCAACCTGTACTATTGACTTCAATTTTAAAATTCATAAGAAAACCAATTCCATGCCAATGAGACACTCTAGCATATTCAACATTATTTTATTTTATTTTCTAGATTACATATATATATATATATATATATATATATATATATATATATATATATATATATATATATATATATCAGATAGAACCTCTCTTCAGAAAGCTATATATATATATATATATATTCAACTTTTATTTTATATAGTTTTGCCTTGATTCATTCTGAAAACTAAGGGAGTGATTTTTTGAAATGGTAAATAACAATAAACCTGGAAGAAGACTATTGTTGTAAGTAACCTTCATAAATCCGAGCATGCTCTCTTTCCTTGAAACTTCTACAATATGAATTAATTAATCAAAACTAGTACTACTATAATACCTTGCATCCTTACTCAACAAGAATCTTGTTGACTTGACTAATTAATTATTCTCATGGTTACTAGCTGGCATTAATTAAAAAATTATTATGTAATACTGGAGTTTAATTTGGATATATTAATAATGCATATTGAAATTTTATACTATCAACAAATCTGTACACAAATCATTTCTCAAACTAGTAATATATATATATATATATATATATATATATATATATATATATATATAATGTTATTGAATAGAACACATATTAAATGTAACTTAGGACTAAGCATAAATTTCTCTTTTATTCAACACTCCTCTCTCTTTCATTGTTTGTAATTTTCTTTCATATATTCCAAGCTCCTATATTTTCATGACCATGACCTCTCTTAACTTACAAGGATAACACCATTTTTTCCTTCTACCAAGCCGGCAGAGACTTTTATTGGATGATATTTTTTGGACACATATCTTCCAACACATCACTTGCTAGCTTCATTAGTTTCTTGTTTCAACATCTAATTAAATAGGACTTCACATATTTATATCCTTCATTGATATATTTTGTTTTCTAAAATAATTATTATTGCTTGTTAATTTCTCTGTCATAGTAGCCGCCACACATGTACTAGCCAGAATGAGAAATAAGATAGGGATGAGGGAAGATTTTGAGACATTCACATGGATAATTGAAGATTTCACAAACCAAAATGTCATGAAATTATGCTCCAAGCCTTTCAAAATTCGTGGTTATACATGGTATGTTCAAAAGGGGTGTTTGATTTCTTTTCAGTTTTCATTTTCAGATGATTTATTTTTTTAATCTCAATTTTTTTTTATGAGAGAAAGATAGTATCATATTTGGTTTTTGTGGATGAAAGTAATTTTGATTAATTTGTTTGTGTATTTGATTATGTTATAGGAGGTTACAGGTGTATCCATTGAGGAGTGATGTGAACCATTTTTCATTGTATCTTATGGTTGGTGATTCTTTACCACCTTATGGATGGAGCAGAAATACTTATTTCAAGTTGGTTCTTATTAATCAAATTGATAGGAGGAAGTCAATTGAAAAGGGTATGTAATAGCTACCTGTTTTAATTAAATTCTTTTGTGTTCTAATATTAATGATCTTGTTTTTTATGGTTGAATTGAAATTTGAAAGCTATGATTCTTGACACAAATTTGTGTGTGTTTGTGTGTTTTTTCAGTGACTCAACAAAAATTCAAGGGAGGACACACAAGTTGGGGTTCAAGTTTCATGAATCTCAATGATTTCTATGATTATAAACAAGGTTTTCTTGTGAGGAACACTTGCATAATTGAAGCTCATATTTGTGTCTCCAATTTTCCACCTCAAGAATACAACAACAAGAACAACAACTTGAACTCGAATATCGTGGCGCCGATCAACGACGACTCCATGATATGCAATCAACAAACAACACAACATCAATCGTTGGACGACGACGAGACGCTCACACTTAGCCCCTCAACATCATCATCTTCACCGGGGTCTAATCCAGATCAAGGTGATGAGATCCAAACTTTAAATTTGTCGCTAAAGGACCTACTAGATTTTCAAAGTTTAGGTCCACAAGAGAAATCTTTCATTCCATTGTTAGAAGAAGTTTGCACAAGTCAACCTTCTCTTTTACAAAGCCAGAGAAACAGAACATCAAAATTCAGAACATGGGCATTCACAACATTAGGCCAAGTCCTACACTTCCTAAAGACAAAGAGAGTTAAGGATATAACTGAAGATGACATAAAGAATCTTAAGGATTTGTGGGAAGAACTTGTTAAGTCCTCTGGTTTTGACTTGGCTTGGCTTGAACCTTATGTTCAATCTGCTTTAGGTGTTAAGGCTCATTTGCAAAGAGCAAAGAAACTTAAGAAATTGAAGGATGTTGTTGTTGCTTTGGAGATCAAGATGAAGAAGCTTAGGGGTGAACTTGCTGCTGCTGAAGCTGAATTTCAAGTGGCTAGGAAAGATTTGTGTGAAGTTAGAAAAGGTTTCCAAAAAATGGATGTAAATGCTACCATAGGTTATGTGTCAAGTTCTAGGTGAATTTAATTAATTTGTACCTTCATTAATTAGTTAATAACTATCTGAACTAGTTTTTGTACAATAATGCTTGACGTACAACTAAAATACGTCCAACTTGTATCCAACATGTTTATTCATGTTACAGGATGTGTGCTATACGTATAGCACACATCCTGTAACATGGATAGCACACGGTGGATATAAGTTGGACGTATTTCTGTTGTACGATCAAATATTATTAGTTTTTGTAAAGGGTCCTATAAGTTTCATTTCATTTCGGGATAGTATAATGTAACTGTAGTTATTACTCTTTGTAATTGCAACAAATGTATTGCATATATAACACATGAGAAACAGAGTTTTTACCATTTGACATCAAATATAATACACATTCTCTCTATGGTATTTATTTTCTCATTTTTTTTATTCATGTGTATATATTTTTTTATGTGAAAAAAAATGAAGAGAAACATACAAGATAGTAGTTATTGACAATGCTCACTTGGTTTAAAGTGCACTCAACTTTTAAGAGGTTTAATAAAATTCAGTTTATTACCTCTTTTATTTATCAAAATTGTGTCAAGGGCAAATGGATTGAAGTTAAATGAATTTCATTAAATTTTAAGAGAAGTCACTATAGTTTATTCTTTTTATTTTATAAGATTTTGGGTAGAAAAATATTGTCCCAAATTGAATAAAAAAAACTAACTATTTACCTTTGTTTATGAGAAAGGATTCCAAAGTGTGACTAATCATATTTGAGACCATGACTTTTGCTCCAGTGGCAAAATTCTTGGAGTTGGCATTCATATCTCAATTCAAGACATAAAGTCCTATTTACCTCAATACAATCATATACAAATTCTCTGTACTTCTTTTCTTCCTTTTAAATATTTTTTTTCACTTTTTTATTTAGTCATTTTTCTTTTTACAATTTCAAAAGGTATTTATTTATTTTTTCCTATTATACTCTATTATATCTTTGTCTATTGGAGGAAAAAAAATAAAATAATTAATTATAATAGAGTATTTTTGTCATTTTAATTTTAACATTTAAATTTTTAATATTATCATAATTAGTATGCATAACTTAAAAAAATATTTAAAAGAGTAGTATTATTTTACTCGTTCAACTTTCTAGGAGTTGGTGTAGAGCACATTTGAATTGTTATTCACTTATTCTTGGTTATGTACATGAGCTACACTAGCTACTTCCTTGCATGTTGGCACTGGGGTACCATTATTGAAGATTCCAATTTAATTTTGGTAACAAAATCAATTGGTCTTTGTCTTCTAGTGCAGCTACTTGTAGGAGACCTTGATGCATTAATCTAACCTTGATGAAATAAAATAAGGGTTTTGCTAACTAAGGGTATTTGCTAAGAATACTTAAAATAGTAACTTTAGAAAAAATTTAATAAATAATGGTGAGTTCCTTACATAGAAAACATAAATATACATGTTTTCAAGATGAATCTTTTCATTTTTAGTTCCTTAACAAGTTCCCTTACTACACTTATTAGCAAAAACCCATAAAATAATAATTTTAATTAGTTGCAAAAAATTCAAAAATAAGACCGATGCTGTTATGCCAGTTGCACCGACATTTTCCACACTGAAAACAGGAAGGCTTTCATTTAATTTAATATAAATAGGCAACAAGGTATTTTTCTAGAAGCATGCATGTCTCGATCCATTTTATTGAGGACTTTTTGCATATAGCAACAAATTAAGCATCAACAATGTAAGCTACTACTAATACTAATTTATTTTCATATCCTTAGTAGTTAAACTTGCATTTGTTGAGCAGTGCTTTAATTAATTTAACAGTAATACAGTACTAAATAATAAGAACTCAATAAAGAATTTAAGAACAATAAAATTGGACTTAAACAATTTATCATACTTAATTTTAATATCTAATTAATATGGGTTTAATCTGATGTGACATTAATTTAGGTAAGCCTATAAAATTATTTGGATTTTACTAACAAGTGCCTTTAGGATATTTGTTAAAAATACTTAAAATGATAATAAATTTAGAAAAACTTTTAAATATAATGATAAATTCATTACATAAAAAATATAAAAATATTTTTTTTAAAGATGAATTTTTTATTTTTTTATTTTCTTAACAAACACATTTGTTAATAAAACCCAAATTATTTCTAGTTATCATATATTTTTTACTATTATTTCTTTTATTTTTAATGAGCATGTTCGAAATAATTAAAGCTTGATTTGGTATTGCTATTTGAGAGGGTCTCTTACTTTTCAAGAACAGAACTTATATGTTTGGTAAATAGAAAAGTTGGTATATTTTTACATTATGTCTCACAATTTTTGAGAGCTCCGTCAGATTATTTAATAATAAATATGATTATTGTATAAATATTGTAATATTTTTATTATACACATAAAATTAATAATAAAGTAAATACATAAAAATGATGAAGTCATGAATTTGTATACACGTGTCTTTCTTATTTTGATATTTATGTATTGTATTGTTTACTCCTCACAAATAAAAGCTATCTAAGATAACAATTTGAAGGGAGATAACATGAAAATGTATAAACACTTTCTCTCATAAGAATAATAAAGACAAAAATAACTACTGTCTATGGTTTTTTTCATTTATCTACTTTCACTTTTCATAATATACTATATTTTAAGCAATGATTAATTTACTATTAAAACTAATAAAAGATTAGTACTCCCTCCATTCTAAAATATTAGTATTTTAAGGTTTTTACACGTAGATTAAGAAATTCAATAAATATTCTTAATTTTATAAAATGATATATTAAAATGACTAAACTACCTAAAGCATTAATGAGAAAGAAAGATTGTTAGTGGTCCCTTGGAGTAATATTTAAGAAAGAAAGAGAAATGATACTAGGGGTATAATAGGTATGAAAAAATTAAATTGGCATCGAAAGTTGAAAACGACAATCATTGTGAAAAAAATTTTTCTTCCTAAAACGACTAATATTTTGGAATAGAGGGAGTATAATTTACTACATTACCCTTAATTTAAAATACTTCATTATTATTACTAGCATATTCTCTCACTTCAATTTACTAGGTAAAAGAAAACGTTTTAATTAAGAATAAAACAGAAAAAAATATTTAAAGTTGTCTAGAATTACTAATTGGACAAATAAAAAAAACAAGTTAAAAATTAAAGTAAAAATGAACGAATAAAAAAAACGGAGAAAATAGCATTATTGTCTAAAATTTTGAAAAGAAAAATTATAGTAAAAATAATAAAAAGTTATACATAAATATTTATTAAATTAATTGAGATAGTAAGTTACTAGGGAATTGATTAAGGAATTCAGAAGTGAAAAGTCGTCATGGTAAACATAAACATTTCATATTTCTAAAACATTAAATGTATTGATTCCCAACCTTCCAAGTACTAATATATAGTTCCAAGATAAACAAACCCTTATTTATTGTAAGAACTTATGATTCTTATCATAAAATCATACTGATGATTTTCCTAATGGCTGGAGTATATGTGCTAACTTCAAGTTCACTCTAGTTAATCAGATCGATGGCGAAATGTCAAGAACATGTGGTATACTTGTTGTTTTGATCACTCTATTTAGTATTTGAATCCTTCAATTTATTTTTTATTTTTATTTATTTGATGACTTTCTAGCTTTTCACCAAGTTTGTCAATTTCATTTGGTACGGTTTATTTATTAGTATTAATGGGACTTGTGTATTTCATACCGTTCTCATATTTGTTGTGGCAATGGTTTTGGTTCAGTTTGACAATTTTGCTAGCAAGCAATTAATGGTATTCATATGAACTAATACTATGTGTACAATAAAAATTGTACAATATTTGTACAACAATCATATATACCATTTAATTATATTAGTTTATAACTCTTTATTACAATCTAACGATGAATATGATTGTTGTATAAGTATTATATAATTTTTATTGTAGATATAATATTCTACATAGTTAATTGGGCTGCGATAGGAACAATAACAAAAATAAAAATTTTGGTATGTACACAGCCACACAATTAACTGTTGTAATAAGTGAGTAATTAACTTGGGTTGGTCAAGTGATTAACTCATTTGTCCGAGTTCGATTATTCCAATATTGTGTATGCAGCAACTTGTTGACCAGTGGTTAAGTTAAAAAAATATAAGTGAGCATATTGTTGTAAGATGATCCTATGAATTTGATGATCGCATAATTCATTTGTAGTATATGATTTTATCAGGGACGACAGAGAATTATCTTCAATTCAATGCAATAACTTCTTCCCATGGTTTCAATTTAATTACTTCAGATGAATTTCATGATGCTAGCAAAGGTTTTCTTGTGAACGACACTTGTAAAATTGTTGCTCAAGTCTCCTTCAAGAATTCAGGGCATGAAAACCATTCATTGGAGCAAATATTATCACCTTCATGTGACAAGTTAGTGGATTTCAAGGGTCTATGCAAAATAGAGAAAGACTTTGCTCAATTATTAGAGCAAGTGTGTTTGAAGCATCCTAATGTTATTGAAAGCCATAGGAAGAAAAATAGGAGCCAAAGGTTTAATGAATGGTCATTCACAGCATTAGCAAGAGTACTACATTTTTTGAAGACTAAAGAAGTGGAGTATATGATGAATGATGATATGTGCAATAAGGAGCTTCAGAATTTGTGGGAGGAACTTGAGAGTTTTGGTGGATTTGATGATTTGGGTTGGTTAGAGCCTCATGTTCAATCTGCCTTGCAAATGAAGGAGCTGAAGGGAAATGTGGTTAATCTTGAAGGAGAGATTAAGGACATGAAAGCAAAGATGGATGCTTCAGAGGCAAATCTTGAAATTGCAAAAATGGAATTGGTTAAAGCACAAGAACTTCTGAACGATTTTGTGATAGGCTAAAAAAACTCAAATGTTTTTAACTTCCCATCAATTTTTTCATAAAAACTTTCGCCTATCTATGTTTCTGTTTTCCTTCAATTTACTCTCACAGATTTGACATTCAAAAATTCCAATCATATATACTTTTTCTCACTACTATATATATGCTTATAAAGTGAAGATAGTGAGAATTACAAACTTATCTCATGATAAGAAAGTGAATGTTTTATATGGAATATCTACTTTTTTTTATGTTAAAGTGTCATTTTCCCAAACAACCCTTATTTGTTTCCAATCTAACCGTAAATCTTTTACAATTTCCAATTAAATCAATTTAATGAGAGAATATATTGTGGTTTATTGATGAGGTGATAATTTTGAGAAAGAATAATAAAATCAAGGCAATAATAGTTAAAATAACATTAAATTTGTATTGAAATTTAAAACAACAATCAATGAAAATATATATACAGTTTCTTCATAAAACATTCATTAGAAAAAAAGGAATGAGCAATATATTTTATAATGGAAATAATTTTCATCTATTGATAGTTTAAAATATTTTATACTGTCAGCTAATGAAAAATGTCATGTGTTCTATTTTATTGTTATCTTATAGATTCTAAAAATTCATCTACTACATCCTAAATATGTGTCGTATTACAAATATGTTTACATTTTCAGTGTATCATAAATAATCACTTTTATAATATTATTGCTATTTATATTCTATTCACTAAACTCTTTGATCTCTCATAAGAATAATAAAGAAAATTATTAATATCATCTAAAATTCTTTAAAAATGTTATAGTAAAAAATATAAAAATAGATATTTATTTAATAATTGAGATAGTAATTGATTAAGGAATTTAGAAATGAAAAGTTTTTATGGAAAAAATAAGCATTTTTCAAATTTCTAAGAAATTAAATTTACCGATTGATAAGTACGAAAACCTTTGAGTACTAATATTAGGTCAAAATTATTTCTTTTTTTTTAAGATAGGTAAATAATATTTCAATACCTATAACATTAAGGAGATCGTATTAATACTCAATCTACTACTATTAAGTATTTGTGATCCCCGCTTAAAATTTAAAAAAAAAAAAACTTTTAATTTCCACCTTTTGATAACATATCTCTATTTATTTAAGAAATTAGGTTTTCATATATATAGGTCTACTTTGACGATTCATGTCACTCTTGTTCCAAGCATAGAACTCTTTTCTTTCTTCTTTTTTTCTTTAATCTGTATCGCACACTGTTTTCACCCAAAAGGAGGGTTCAATTAGAAATGTCGGATCAAGAAACAGTGAAGTTCACATGGACCTTAAAGAACTTCTCTAAATTGAACCGCCAGTACCTTTATTCCGACAAATTCTTCACTGGCTCCTATCCATGGTAACTTTTTACATTGCAAATTACAATGAAATTAAATTAACTCTCATATTCATGTGTGTTTTTAAATTAATGTTGCTTTTTTTTGTTTATATTATTATTAGGCGGATTCTAATAAATCCAAGAGCCGCTAACAATGGAGAGGGCTTGTCACTTTATTTGGCTGTTTGGGATACTAGTAATTTTCCTATTGGCTGGAGCATATTTGCTGACATCAAGTTCTCTCTCGTTAGTCAGATCCATGGCAAAATATCAATAACATATGGTACTTAATTATTTGGCACTTTGCAATAATTTTGATAATTTTCCTATTTTTTTTATAAATTTATTGGAGGACTTTTCTACCTTTTCTCTGTGTTTGTCAATTTCATTTGGTTTATTTATTATTAATTGTATTTGTGTATTTCTTGGCATTCTAATATTTTTGAAAGCCATAGAAAGAGAAATAGGAGCCAAAAGTTTGTTGAATGGTCATTCACAGCATTAGCAAGAGTACTACATTTTTTGAAGACTAAAAAAGTGAAGAATATGAATGATGATGTGTGCAATAAGGAGCTTCAGAATTTGTGGGAGGAACTTGAGAGTTTTGGTGGATTTGATGATTTGGGTTGGTTAGAGCCTCATGTTCAATCTGCCTTGGGGATCAAAGGCTATTTGGAGAGAGCATTTCAAGTGAAGAAGCTGAAGGGGAATTTGGTTGATCTTGAAGGAGAGATTAAGGGCATGAAAGCTAAGATGGATGTTGCGGAGGCAAATTTTGAAATTGCAAAAAAGGAATTAGTGAAAGCACAAGAAGGATTTGTTAAGAGAGAATTGAATGATGATGATGAATTAGGATATGGAATACTCTAAGGAGAAGCATATATAAGATCATATATATATTAGGTAGGTACTAATTGATTAAGGTGAACTACCTAAATTGACCTTCCTTTTTTCTTTTCTTATGCATGAGGGTGTTTATTTTGTTGGCATTTGAACCCACATACTATTAGTGATAGACTTCTCTTGTGAGAATGAAGCTAAGTTTATAGTGTTACTGTCTATATTATCTAAATATTAAAAGTTTATAGTTTACTTTTAGAATTTAAAAAGTAACTATTTAAATAAACGAGTGTGCATCGACATAAAAAAGATAGTAATTTTTTGAAATTCTTTTTATATAATAGCATAGATAAGTCCTTGTGATCATTTGTAAATACATATTTTAAGATAATAATTAAATGAATTGAAAAATAGATAAGTTTCATTTCATTCGTGTTTTTTAATAGATGTTTAGTGTGAGTTTCTTATGAGGTAATATGGATAAATTATTGGTTATCTTGCAATTAAATTATCTAGTAATCAAGATTAATTTGTTTGGTCGTACAATAGCATTGGTAGTGTGAATTGCCCATTAATTGGCATTACCCCAAAGTAATAATGTAGATTATCTCCATAGTAGGTGTCTGTCTAGATTATTATCCTCTAATCTTCCACTTTAAAACAAAGACCATAGAATTTAAACTATGAAATTACATAATTTTTTATATATATGAAAAATTCAAGGCTACATACTTTAAAATATGAGGTATTTTTTAGATATACTATAAAACAAAGATTATAGACTTTAAAATACGAAATTACATTATTTTTTTACATACACTAGAATAAAGTTGTATATTTTAAAATATCATATTTATCTATTTTTTTATATACACTAAAAAATAAAGACTATAAAATTTAAATTTTGAAATTACTTGATTTTTTTACATATATTAAAAACTGAAGGCTATATACTTTTAAATGTGAGATTTCTCTATTTTTTACATACACTATAAAACAAAGACTATAAACTTAAAATTATGAAATTACATGATTTTATTGCATACACTAGAAATAGAAGGATATATACTTTAAAATGTGAGATTTTTCAATTTTTTTAGATACAATATAAAACAAAGACTATAGACTTTAAATCATCAAATTACATGATTTTTTTACGTATACTAGAAATTGAAGGCTATTACGATACTAAATAAAAATATTTATATAATAAAACAATTTTAAAAGTATAAATTTATTCTTAATTTATCTCAACTCTCATCTTCAAATGAAAAGGAGTAAGAGTAACATAATATAGGCCGAAACATATGAAACATATGAGGCCCAACAAATCCTTTACCCTATTCATTATAAAAAAAATTAGGTTTTCATATATATAGGTCTATTTTGACGATTCATGTTATACTCTTGTAGTCTTGTTCCAAGCCTAGGACTCTTTTCTTTATTCTCCATCCTTTGTTTAATCTGTTTCTTAAACTACTTTCACCCAAAAGGAGGATTCAATTAGAAATGTCGGATCAAGAAACAGTGAAGTTCACATGGACCATAAACAACTTCTCTAAATTGAACCGCCAATACCTTTATTCCGATAAATTCTTCACTGGCTCCCATCCATGGTAACTTAATTAACTTGTTCCACTTTGCACTGAAATTAAATTCACTCTCACATTTTGCAACTATATATTCATATCCATTTGTGTTTTTTTTTTAATTAATTTAGCTTTTTGGATTTGTTTTATGTTATTCTTTAGGCGGATTCTCATAAATCCAAAAGCTGCTAACAATGGAAAGGGCTTGTCGATTTATTTGGCAGTTTGGAATACTGATAATTTTCCTATTGGCTGGAGTATATATGCTAACTTCAAGTTATCTCTAGTTAATCAGATCGATGGCAAATTGTCAAGAACATATGGTACTTGTTGTTTTGATCACTCTATCAATTATTTGAATGCTTCAATTTTTTTATTTTTTTTAAAGTGTGGTTTTTTGCACAATAAAAAATTAGTCAATAATAGAAAATTTTATGTCACAATCACTCAATCCACTAAACCCTAAACCTTAGAAAATAACTTCTTAAATAAGCTTTTTTTTAGGTTAGAAAATTACCAAATAGGTTCATTGACTGATTTGACTATTTTTTATTGTTGATCTGACCAAATATTATTGTTATTTTTATTTAGATAATTGTTATATGTAAAAAAAATTAAAAACAGTCAAAACAGTCGAATATTATGCACACCATGTATCACATGTTGTGCACAGCATATATTACATTATGTGCACAACACGTATCATTACATATTGTAAAGAAAGAAGATGTTGCAACATGTGATATATGTTGTGCACAACATGTAATATGTGATGTATATAATATGTACATAATATACATTGTGCATATTATACAACTCTAACTAGTGGGGTTTCTTTTTATGTGCAAGACTCGAACCTGAGATTATGTGCTGCATACCACTCATGTTGTTGGTTTTATTTGATTTATTTATTGTTAATAAGATTTGTGTATTTCTTATAGCACTCTCATGTTTGTTGTGGCATTGTTTTTGGTTGAGTTTGACAATTTTGCTAGCATGCAAAAACTAATGGTTATGCGCACACATATATATATATATATATATATATATATATATATATAAATAAAAGTTGGGTTGCCATAGGAACAATAACAACAATAAACATAAACATGTTGTTGATATAGTCACAATTACATCTACAGCATGCAGTTACAACTATTGTTGCGGACTACGATTCTAAACTATGAGCATTATTTATAGTAACTATGACGTGAAATAATCTTATCTATTTGATTATCACATAGTTAATTCATTTTGCTAGGGACTAAGAATCACCAGTTCAATGCAACAACTTGTGTCTACTGTGTCGATTCATTCATTACTTCACATGGATTTCGTGACAATAAAGGGTTTCTTGTGAATGACACTTGCAAAATTGTGGCCGAAGTCTCAATCAAGAATCCAAAACATGAAAACCATTCATTTGGTGAGTTAGTGGATTTCAAGGGTCTATGCAAAATAGAGAAAGACTTTGCTCAATTATTAGAGCAAGTGTGTTTGAAGCATCCTAATGTTATTGAGAGCCATAGGAAGAAAAATAGGAGCCAAAGGTTTAATGAATGGTCATTCACAGCATTAGCAAGAGTACTACATTTTTTGAAGACTAAAGAAGTGGAGTATATGATGAATGATGATATGTGCAATAAGGAGCTTCAGAATTTGTGGGAGGAACTTGAGAGTTTTGGTGGATTTGATGATTTGGGTTGGTTAGAGCCTCATGTTCAATCTGCCTTGGGAATCAAAGGCTATTTGGAGAGAGCATTGGAAGTGAAGAAGTTGAAGTGGAGTGTGGGTGATCTTGTAGGAGAGGCTAAGAGCTTGAAAGCAAAGATGGATGTTGTAGTGGCAAATCTTGAAATTGCAAATAGGGAATTGGTGAAAGCACAAGAAGGATTTGTCATGAGAGAATTGGATGGTGATGATGATGAATTAGGATATGGATTATTCTAAGGTGATGCTTGTATAAGATCATATATATATATATACTAGGTTCTAATTGAGGAGAGGGAAGGGAAAGACTACTTCCAAATTAAAGTTTTTGGACAAACACTTTGTGTATTATTTGACAAATTTGGTCTTTAATTTATAGGTGAAATTTGGTATCAAATATCTTAAAAGGTATATTTTGCATTATTGTTTTTTTATTTAATTTTTGGGTATTCTCAATTCGTGCTTATTTTGATGTTCTATTAAATAGATGTGGGATTTTTCTTCTACTAATCTTTCAATTATTTCACATAAACTATTAAAATTATGTAATATCGTAACTAAAAATTAATAGTCATCAATTTCTACTATTTGTAAAAAAATAGTAATTTTATAATTTAAAGTCTTTAGTCTTTTTATATTAATTATAAAATAATAGTGAAATCTCACATTCTAAACTATATAGCCTTCAATTTCTGTTCCATGTAAAATAAAAAATCATCTAATTCCATTTTTTCAAAACCTATAGCCTTTTGTTTTAGACTAAATGAAAAATAAATTGTGTAATACCGTAATTAAAAGTATATAGCCTTCGATTTCTATTTGTAAACAATTCATATAATTTCATAATTTAAAGTATTTAGCCTTCTTTATAGTGTATATAAAAATATAGTAAAATCTCATATTTTAAATTCAATAATGCTAAGTGGACAATGAAAAATCAGCTCATGCAGCTAATGAGTATATTTCGGCTTTGGTTTTGACCTAAATAATCATTGAGATTGTAATGGGCTGGGTAATTATGGCCCAAAATCTTATTTATTGGCTGGTTGGACTGATTTTGTATTGTTCATTTAGCATCATCCTTTTAAATTATATACCCTTCAATTTCTACTCTATGTAAAAATAAATGATTTAGAAGGTTAATAATTAGTTATCACTTTGATTAAAACTATAGTTTTATTATACACACCAAACATAAAGAAATGAACATACCAAATATATACAAATGCACACATATATACAGAAATACACACTCCAAATATTTATACTTGCACACATCAAAAAATATAAAAATAATGCACATACCAAAATACAGAAACAATTTTAGCTTGTAATATAAGTGAACAATATTTTCACGTTAAAAGTATGTCCATTTTTTCTTTTTGTTATATCAGTCTTTTTATACTATGAATATATAGAGAAAATGTATTAATGATGTACACCAAACTTTTTCGTTTTAAAATACAAAAATATTATGCTTTCAATAGATCAATCAAATACCAAATTCACCTTTAATAAGAGAGTAATTTCTGTCATTTACGAGGATATCCACAGTGAATATTAAATTTAATTGGAATCAATTACCTGTGGTTAATTAAAAACGAGTACCATCATATCATAGCTAGCTAGCAACTATATATACGGCCATAATACAAGAGGAAATAATAATGTATGTTGCTTCTTTCAAGGTTAATTAATCAGCTCTCTCTCTTGCACGATTCATATACGTACTCCTCCATGGATTTTGACTTTTGATATGCCTAAAATGTAGATAATTGAGATTTTAAATATAATATTAAGTCCCTTCAATAAAAAAAATATAAAATACTTGTTTTTATTATTATAACAGTGATTAATAAAATATTTTATTTATTTATCTATACTATCTATAGAGAAAATTGGAAAAAAAATAGTTACCAAGTTGAAGTCTAAAAATATAATTTAAAAATTATAAAAATAAAAAGTATTATATTGTAGTTTTAGTTTTTTTTTTTAACTTTTCTAAAATAACTACACCTATTGCTCCATTCTCTTTCTTTCTTTTCTTTTTTAAATATTATGATTAATTTAACTATAAATATTATTAATTTTATGAATATATACAATTGAAATAAATAGTATTATTAACTATATTAATTACTATAAAAATAAAATAAAAAATTGCACAGACATTAATTCTCAAGTCGCTAGTTTATACTTTATATAAAGATTGTTTTGGACGTGTCTGTTTTGCCAAAAGCTGCTTCTTCGTTTTCTTCAATTCTTCTTCTCTTTCACTCATACTTAAATATATTCTCATTCATTCATTCATCCTAAAGCTAAGGAGTTTGAGTGGGAAATGGAGGATGAAGAAGAAGGAAAAGCTGAAACAGCAATCACAACGAAGTTCACATGGTCCATTAAGAACTTCTCTGAACTCAACTCTCACAAGAACATCCTCTACTCTCACACATTCTACACTGGTTCCCATCCTTGGTACGTTGGTTCCTTCTTCCAATGAAGTTTATTTATATATTAATTAATCAATAATGTTTCTATAACAATATAAATATGTTCAACTAGTATCCTGTGATATATAATATGAAATATATTCTATATGTCTGCGTGTTATACATATAACACATATTCTATATTATATATAACAGACTTAAAATACTAGTTGAACATATTTTTATTATACAACAAATATTGTTGATATTTTTTTAATAATCTTGTGTAATAGTATAAGAATATGCTAAATAAATAGTCTTATATATATGTATTAATATAGGAATACTCTTTTATTATTCACTCTGTTCAAATATAAAAGATGATATTGAGTGCCTATATATATAAATTATAAATTAAAATCAAATTAAAATATAATGACAAAAAAATTAATTTAATATAATTACAAATATAATATATAATACTTTTCTAAATTAATATTAATATATTCTTATATCCTCTAAAATATTGCATTGGTGTTTGTTTCTAGGCGGATTGTCATATATCCGAAAGGAGTAAATTACAAAGGAGAGTTCTTGTCACCTTTTCTGAATGCTGGGGATTTTGCTGATTTTCCTGTTGGCTGGAGCAGATTTGCAACCTTCAAGTTATCTCTAATTAATCAGTTTGATGTCATTATGACAGTAAAAATTGGTATATATTTATATTTATATATTCTATTATCATTCGTCATAATACTATATGATTATTTTTAACATGTAATTATTGAAAAATATTAATAAAAGTATTATTAAAAAAATATATTGAAATTTATTAGAGTGATTAATAATCTTGTGCCATTAGGAGGGTTTAATTTGTGCTGTTAGATAAATCTAATTGAATTAAAGTTTGCACGTTATATCATTTCACAATTATAGTTTTTTGAAAAGATTAAATTTAAAATATGAAAAATGGAAAGAAATTAAATAAATTGAATTGGATTTTAAATCCTTTCACCAAGATAAATGGTAATATTTGATAAGATTGAATTTGTTGGGTGTTAGATTAGATTTAATTTGATTGTATCTCTAAAATCTTCTATGATAATATTGATAAAATTGAGTTTATTAATTATAATTACATTTAATTTAATTTTATCTCTGAAATCCTTTATTGCCTCTATACAAAGAGTGCATTTCATCATTATTAATATAATATATTTCTAATTTTCTATCCTAATTTTTCCTATTTATCATTTTTCTCTGTGTTCTACCATGAATATTTACAGAAACATTTCGGATTTTGTCGAACAATTCAAGCAGGGTTTCAATTGGATTCCCTATGTTCATTTCATCAGCTATATTTCATGATCCTAAGAAAGGGTTTCTTGTGAAAGATAAATGTATAATTGTGGCAGAGGTTTCAATAGAGAATTCAACACATGAAGATATTCATAATCCCCTTATTGATTTTGGAAAAATCGACATTAAAGACTTTGATGTTCAACTATTGGAGCAAGTGCGTTGGAATTATTCCTGGTTATTCCTGGTTATTTTGTTTTCTGTAGAAATTATTTCTTTTGAAAATTAATGTTAGTGTAAAAAATATATTGATATTGGCATATACAAGAACATCTCCTCATGTTTCTCTTAATCAAGTGTAAATTAGTAATATTTATTGTAAAATAGAAATACGATGTTATATATAATGTGTAATGTGTGTTATACGTACGTGTATTATACATATGATACACATTGAATATTAGTTAAATATATTTATATTGTACAATAAATATTATTGAGTATAAAATGTTTCCAACCTTACCTTGGATATGAAATAGATTAACACGGATTCAAGTAAGTTAATCCACCTATCGAGATATTTATATGCTAATGTCAGATTAATTGTCGATAATGAATATTCAGTTAATTAGAAAAAGAAAAAGACTTGAAAGTTTAATAATCGGTCTGATTTTCTCATTTATTTGATATATATTTGTTTCATTTCAAGTTGTACTAACTAAAGTTAGCAGTAGTTTTATTTTGAAAATACATTGGTTTGGTAAAGAAAATTACTGGTAATGCATTAATCACGAGAAAAGTTAAATTTGAGTTCCAAGAAACCAAAAACACTTTAATACACACCGTGGTTCTCAAATTATTAATATTTCACGTAAAACAGAAATATGTTCAACTTGTATTTAATGTGTGTTAATTTTATAGGATGCGTGTTATACGTATAGCACACATCCTGTAACATAAATAGCACACATTGAATACGAATTAGACGTATTTCTGTTGTACGTCAAACATTATCGGTACTCAAATTACATATCTAACTAGATATGAATACCATCATAAATATTACACAATGCGTCTTTTGGTTTTTTTACTTCTTTTTCCCCCTTCTCTCTATAAGTATGAATCTCTCACTCTGAATTTCGTTATCATTATTCTTCTTCTTAGCAATCACAGACATTGCCTATATTAATTATTGTTTATTATCTAAGCTAGGTATTATAATCTTAATTTTTTATTATTTTTTTATGTGGTCTCAATTTATAAATGATTTATTTACTACTCTATAATATTTCGTTGTTTTTGCAAGAATTTGCGCCACTGGAAATAATGCTGAATCGACACACATTGGATGAGAAGTTTGAGAAATTAACATGGACGATCAATAATTTCTCTACTACATTGAACTACGAGGAGAAGTGGTCTAAGATTTTCACGGGTTTTGGCTACCAATGGTATTTGAATTAAGATAATTCCCTTTTAAGAAATTAATTGAAACCCTCTTTGCGTGTTCTTTTAACATATTTTTATTTGTTATTTTTGCTATTTTGTTTTTATTAGGCGTATTTCTTTGGCTCTCATTATTGATAGTGAGGACTATGACCACGAGGAATATTTCGCAATTTCTTTGCAATCCTTGGATTATCCATATTTGCTGAAAGGACAAGGCATAACTGGAAATCTCAACTTGTCTCTTATTAGTCAGAGGGATAGCGCATTCACTAAATCAATAGTTTTTTTTTTTTTTTTTTCAATAGTACTACATGTACATCAAGCACACATCCATTAAGCATCCATCAAGGTATTATATGATTTGTGGTCCACCATTTAAAACAAAAATTTAAATTCGCACACATATCTCTCACTCTTTAATGGTAATAATATGCTTTCGATACTAATTGAAGCGTATTTATATTGTGCTATAAATATTATTAATTTGAATTTGTCAGGGAGTAATTTCTTTTTCAATACCCGCGAGAAAGATTGGGGTTTCAAATCGTTGATACCTTCAGCTGAGTTTAATGATCCTTGCAAGGGGTTTGTGCTGAATGATACGTGTATAATTGAAATTAGGATCTTTGTCACAAACTCTGAATTTGAGAGTAAGGTTGATCAATCTGCTTCATCAGTTTCTGCACAATTGATGGAAACGACCACCGACACAATTGATGAGCTCATGGATTTCAGGGGTTTAGGGAAAATTGAGAAATCATTTGTTCCACTACTGGAAGAAGTAATTTTGTGGCATCCATCAATTATCGAATGCCAGCAGAAAAGAAGCCGTAGATTTTCTGAATGGGCGTTCACGGCTTTGGGTCGAGTGCTTCATTTTCTCAAGACTAAGAAGGTGAAAGATGTGAATGACGAAGCTTGTAACCACCTCCAAATCTTATGGGAGGAACTCGAGACATTTAGATTCGATTTGTCCTGGCTCGAGCCTCATGTTCGATCTGCATTAGGCATGAAAAGTCATATGGAAAGATCAGTGCAGGTGAAGAGCATGAAGGAGAATGTGGCTTCTATTGAGATGGAAGAGGTTGATCTTGAGATAGCAAGAACAGAATTGGTGAAAGCTGAAGCAGAGTTTGAAGACAGAGATTTGGATGCTGAACTGGGATATGGACCATAGAATCTCTCATTTGAAAAATCGGTGAATTCTGTATTTGGGTACTTGACTAATATTTGATTTTCAATTAATTAAGATTTGATCAGACTTATAAAACTTGAGAGTTTACCTAATTTTATGGAACTTTGATGAGTTTATCTAAACTTGAATTGTGAAACTACACTTGTTAACTCGTAAAAGATTATTTATAGATTCGGTCAGATGAAGTGAAGAGTTTATAAGTTAACTCAGTTTGATAATCTTGGATCTAGTTACTAGAGCTATATATTATCTGTTTTAAAGTGCATGTGAAAAGTTTATTTGGCTAGTAAAATTCTATATTTATATGCATTGTTGTTTCATAGCTCCTAGTAAGAGGTAAAAGAAGATTACAAAATGTCTTTTTTTACTATCATTGATAATACAAATGATTGTGAAGTAAAATCGTCAATGAATATACAATTTGGAGTACAATGTGTTCTATAGAATTGTATTTGTTTTTGTTATAAAAAATGTTCACCCGAAAGTTTGAGCAGATGGGAGATGACTGAATGAGCTCACCAAGGGCAATAATGCATAGACAACAGCCAAAATATCAATATATTGTCACAGTAGCTATGGAGTATTTTTTACGTGCACGAGAAATAGAAATTGAAAACTATATATTTTGAAATTTGAGATTTCTTTATTTTTTATATACATTAAAAACTAAAGATTATAGATTTTAAATTTAAAATTACATAATTTTTTTACATATATTAGAAACTGAAGATTGTATACTTTTAAATGTGAGATTTCTCTATTTTTTAGATACACTTTAAAACAAAAAATATAGGGGGCGTGTGGTTTGTGGAATGAAATATACCCAAGAATATGAAGATAATAAGGAAGAATTAAGAAATTATTTACATGAATGAAATATATCCAGGTTATAGGTTTTAATATGTGAGATTTTGCTAATTTTCCTAGAAACTCCATAAAACAAAGTATAGACTTCAAATTATGTAATTTCATGAATTTTTTACATATAGTAGAAATTTAAGGCTATAAGCTTTAATATGTGAGATTTCACTAATTTTCCTAGAAAAACCATAAAACAAAGGCTATAGACTTCAAATTATTTAATTTCATATTTTTTTTTACATATAGTAGAAATTCAAGGCTATAGGCTTTAATATGTGAGATTTCACTAATTTTCCTAGAAAAACCATAAAACAAATGCTATAGACTTTAAATTATGTAATTTCATGATTTTTTTACATACGGTAGAAATTGAAGGCTATAGGCTTTAATATGTGGGATTTCACTAATTTTCCTAGAAAAACTATAAAACAAAGGCTATAGACATCAAATTATGTCATTTCGTGATTTTTTTGCATATAGTCTAAATTGAAGGCTATAGGCTTTAAAATGTGAGATTTCACTAATTTTTCAAAAAACACTATAAAACGAAGGCTATAGACTTCAAATTATGTAATTTCATGATTTTTTTACATATAGTAGAAATTGAAGGCTATAGGCTTTAATAAGTGAGATTTCTCTAATTTTTCTCGAACATCAAAAACAAACCTATAGATTTCAAATTATGTAATTTCATGATTTTTTTACATATAGTACAAATTGAAGGCTATATGCTTTAATACGTGAGATTTCACTAATTTTCCTAGAAACACCATAAAACAAAGACTATAGACTTCAATTTATGTAATTTAATGAATTTTTTACATATAGTCTAAATTGAAGGCTATAAACTTTAAAATATGAGATTTTACTATTTTTTTCTAGAAACACTATAAAACAAAGGCTATAGACTTCAAATTATTTAATTTCATAATTTTTTTTACATATCTTTAAAAAGTGAGATTTCACTAATTCTTCTAGAAACACTATAAAACAAAGGCTATAGACTTCAAATTATGTCATTTCATGAATTTTTTACATATAGTAGAAATTAAAGACTATAGGTTTTAATATGTGAGATTTCACTAATTTTCCTAGAAACACCATAAAACAAAGGCTATAGACTTCAAATCATGTAATTTCATGAATTTTTTACATATAGTCTAAATTGAAGGCTATAGATTTTAAAAAGTGAGATTTCACTAATTTTCCTAGAAATATCAAAAAACAAAATCTATAGATTTTAAATTATGTAATTTCATGATTTTTTTTTTTTTACATAAAGTAGCAATTGAAGGCTATAGTCTTTAAAAAGTGAGATTTCACTAATTTTCCTAGAAACACCATAAAATAAACTCTATAGACTTCAAATTATGTAATTTCATTAATTTTTTACATATAGTCTAAATTGAAGACTATAGGCTTTAAAATGTAAGATTTCACTAATTTTTCTAGAAACACTATAAAACAAAGGCTATAGACTTCAAATTATGTAATTTCATGATTTTTTTACCTATAGTAGAATTTGAAGACTATAGCCTTTAATATGTGAGATTTCACTAATTTTCCTAGAAAAATGATAAAACAAAGGCTATAAAATTCAAATTATTTAATTTCATGATTTTTTTACATATAGTAGAAATTGAAGGCTATAGGCTTTAATATGTGAGATTTCACTAATTTTACTAGAAAAACCATAAAACAAAAGCTATAGACTTCTAATTATGTAATTTCATGAATTTTTTATGTATAGTAGAAATTCAAGGCTATAAGCTTTAATATGTGAGATTTCACTAATTTTACTAGAAAAACCATAAAACAAAGGTTATAGACTTCAAATTATGTAATTTAATGAATTTTTTACATATAGTAGAAATTCAAGGCTATAGGCTTTAATATGTAAGATTTCACTAATTTTACTAGAAAAACCATAAAACAAAGGATATAGACTTCAAATTATGTAATTTCATCAATTTTTTACATATAGTAGAAATTGTAGGCTATAGGCTGTAATATGTGAGATTTCACTAATTTTCCTAGAAACAACATAAAACAAAGGCTAAAGACTTCAATTTATGTAATTTCATAAATTTTTTTTCATATAGTCTAAATTGAAGGCTATAGATTTTAAAAAGTGAGATTTCACTAATTTTCCTAGAAATATCAAAAAACAAAATCTATAGACTTCAAATTATGTAATATCATGATTTTTTTTAAATATGGTAGCAATTGAAGGCTATAGTCTTTTAAAAGTGAGATTTAACAAATTTTCCTAGAAACACCATGAAACAAACTCTATAGACTTCAAATTATGTAATTTCATTAATTTTTTTACATATAGTAGAAATTGAAGGCTATATAGGCTTTAATATGTGAGATTTCACTAATTTTCCTAGAAACAACATAAAACAAAGGCTATAGACTTCAATTTATGTAATTTCATAAAATTTTTACATATAGTCTAAATTGAAGGCTATAGATTTTAAAAAGTGATATTTCACTAATTTTCCTAGAAACATAAAAAAACAAAATTTATAGACTTCAAATTATGTAATTTCATGATTTTTTTACATATAGTAGCAATTGAAGGCTATAGTATTTAAAAAGTGAGATTTCACTAATTTTCTTAGAAACACAATAAAACAAAGTCTATAGACTTCAAATTATGTAATTTCATTAATTTTTTACATATAGTCTAAATTGAAGGCTATAGGCTTTAAAATGTAAGATTTCACTAATTTTTCTAGAAACACTATAAAACAAAGGCTATAGACTTCAAATTATGTAATTTCATGATTTTTTTTACCTATAGTAGAATTTTAAGGCTATAGGCTTTAATATGTGAGATTTCACTAATTTTCCTAGAAAAACGATAAAACAAAGGCTATAGAATTCAAATTATTTAATTTCATGATTTTTTTACATATAGTAGAAATTGAAGGCTATAGGCTTTAATATGTGAGATTCCACTAATTTTACTAGAAAAACCATAAAACAAAGGCTATAGACTTCAAATTATGTAATTTCATGAATTTTTTATATATAGTAGAAATTCAAGGCTATAAGCTTTAATATGTGAGATTTCACTAATTTTTCTAGAAAAACCATAAAACAAAGGCTATAGACTTCAAATTATGTAATTTCATGAATTTTTTACATATAGTAAAAATTTAAGGCTATAGGCTTTAATATGTGAGATTTTACTAATTTTCCTAGAAACAACATAAAACAAAGGCTATATAGATTTCAATTTATGTAATTTCATAAATTTTTTACATATAGTCTAAATTGAAGGCTATAGATTTTAAAAAGTGAGATTTCACTAATTTTCCTAGAAACATAAAAAACAAAACCTATAGACTTCAAATTATGTAATTTCATGATTTTTTTACATATAGTAGCAATTGAAGGCTATAGTCTTTAAAAAGTGAGATTTCACTAATTTTCCTAGAAATACCATAAAACAAAGTCTATAGACTTCAGATTATGTAATTTCATTAATTTTTTACATATAGTAGAAATTGAAGGCTATAAGCTTTAATATGTGAGATTTCACTAATTTTCCTAGAAAAATCATATAACTAAGGCTATAGACTTCAATTTATTTAATTTCCTAATTTTTTTACATGTAGTAGAAATTGAAGGCTATAAGCTTTAATATGTGTGATTTCACTAATTTTACTAGAAAAACCATAAAACAAAGGCTATGGACTTCAAATTATGTAATTTTATGAATTTTTTACATATAGTAGAAATTGAAAGTTATAGACTATAATATGTGAGATTTTACTAATTTTCTTGAAAAACTATAAAACAAAGGCTATAGACTTCAAATTATGTCATTTCATGATTTTTTACATATAGTCTAAATTGAAAGCTATAGGCTTTAAAATGTGAAATTTTACTAATTTTTCTAGAAACACTATAAAACAAAGGTTAGAGATTAAATTAATATATTAATGAAATTAAAGGACCTATCATATAATTAAAATTTCTTTTTATTATTTACTTTTTTAATTTATTCTTGTTCCATTATTTTTTTCAGTTTTTTTACATTAATATACATATATCATTTCTCAATATACATAATATCATTTCCTTTTTCCTATACCCAAGTTAGCCTTTCCCATAAACCTCGGACCTTCCTCCGATGTGGTTTCTCAGCTCCTATATTTTAGCCACTCTCCATCGAATCCCTTGACTTTGTATCATTCTTACTCTGACTTTCTCTCTCGCCCTCTCTGCTTTTTACATTCTTCTGAAGGTACGTTGCTCTTTCCTTCGATTATTGCTCCTTCCTTAACCCAGAAAATCTAAAAAACAAGATCACTTTTTTTTTTTCTCCTCTTAAATTGGTTCTTTTTTGAGTTGGGAAGTGATAGCTATTGTGCAGCTCTTGAATTTGAAGCTTACCCTTATGAGTGTTTGGGGCTACACTGTGTCTTTATTGTCGTATGAATCTCTATTTTTGATGATTTGAACCCACTTATGTACTCAGATATTCACAGCTTTTTATTATGTATGAACTATTTTGTTGACTTTCACTTTTCATGTTTCTTCATTTGGTGTTCAAATTTTTGTGAATTCTCATACCCAAAAGCCTTATCTTTCATGGGTATTCATCAATTTTTTATTTTATTTTTGTAGTTTGTAGTATGATACTATGATGTCATTTGATTCATGTACTATTTAGTCAGACAATGCTTAAGGCTTGGTAATTGTTGTAGTAGTATATCAAATTCAATTGATTTTTAGTTTTCACTTTTTTTCTTATTTTTTCAGTGGTGGTGTGGCATGGAGGATAAAAAAACAAGAGATGAAAAGTTTGAGAAGTTCACATGGACCATTAAGGACTTGTCTAAATTGAAAATCCATAAGATTTACTCTGAGAATTTCTTCATTGGTGGCCATCCATGGTACTTGAATTAGTTCCAATCTGCTATTTATGTATGAATGTATTATTCTGTTTGGTGATTAGCTGACATGATTTTCACATGTGTGCTTTTTTAACATGTTTTGGACTTTCCTTTTAGGCGAATTCTTGTGTTTCCAAAGGGGAACAAGTTGGATTACTTGTCAGTTTATTTGGATGTTAGTGATGCTGATAATTTGCCTCACGGATGGAGCAGATCTGCCGATTTCAAGATTGTTCTAATTAATCAGGTTAATGGAAACATGTCAATAATAAAAGGTATGCTTCATACTTCCCTCTCCTCTGCCCTCCATTTTTTTCTTTTCTTAATGTTGTTTTTGGTCATTTGTTTTGGCTATCGTATGTGGTTCAGGAATGAAACTCTCTTTCGTTGCAATTTCGATCTAGAGGCTTTGCTTTGCTTGGGTTTACATCGTCATAAAACTTCCTAGATAGTAGGTAGTTGAGTCAAAACACGTTTGTTGATGTAAAAATACATGATTGAATGCCTTGTGAATTTTGTTGAGTGTTGACACTGACATTGTATTTAAATTAAACCTTTCATTCTTTTTTGTTATGTACTTAAGGACATTAATAGTTTTATCAGTTACATGCATTTCGGTAAGGTAAATCAGGTTGAAAATTTCCTTTTTCAAACCATATGTCATGCTTCTACACTTCAAAATGAAAATTGAATTTCTAACTCATTTACCTTTTTGTTTTGACCACTGATCTTCACTCATACCTTTGTTTTAATCTATTGTCATGATTTCCCCCCTCCCCCCACCAAAAAAAAAGGTCTGTTAGAATATGCAGTTCAAAATCATTAGGGTTAGAGGTATTAAGAAAGTGATTATATGATAACAATATTACTAGATTCTAATTGATTGTGTAAAGCTTCTTGTAAAACTTAAACTCTTCAATCATATTATGTGTTCTGTGTCCTCAACATCTGTAGCATGGTGATACTATGTTCATGAGGACTTTTTCCCACTTAATACGGCATTCATTTGGTATAAACTCTCATGGCTTAGTAGTAACACATATTTCATTCAACAACAATACCATTTCATTTGTAGTTTTATTTCAAAACAACTGACCCTTGCTATATTTGAATTTGCCACTTAATAGTGACTAAAATTATACTTGTAGTTTTATTTCCATTCAACAACAATACCATTTCATTTTTCATTCAAAACAACTGACCCTTGCTATATTTGAATTTGCCAGAGACTACTCACATTTTCAATGCCCGTGACAACGACTGGGGTTTCACATCGTTTATACCTTTGGCTGAGTTTAATGATCCTTGCAAGGGGTTTGTGCTGAATGATACGTGTATCATTGAAGTAAGGATCTCTGTCACCAACTCTGAACTTGAGAGTAAGGTTGATCAATCTGCTTCATCAGTTTCTGCACAAGTTCCTGTCAAGACTAGTGAACACACTGATACTCCTTTACCTATGGAAACGTCCACCGACACAATTGATGAGCTCATGGATTTCAGGGGTTTAGGGAAAATAGAGAAAGCATTTGTCCCACTACTGGAAGAAGTATGTTTGCGGCATCCATCAATTATCGAATGCCAGCAGAAGAGAAGCCGTAGGTTTACTGAATGGGCGTTCACGGCTTTGGGTCGAGTGCTTCATTTCCTCAAGACTAAGAAGGTGAAAGATATGAATGACGAAGCGTGCAACTACCTCCAAATCTTATGGGAGGAACTTGAGACATTTAGATTCGATTTGTCCTGGCTTGAGCCCCATGTTCAATCTGCATTAGGCATGAAAAGTTATATGGAAAGAGCATTGCAGGTGAAGAGAATGAAGGAGAACGTGGCTTCTATAGAGATGGAAATTAAGAGGCTGAAGGCAAAGATGGCTGCTACAGAGGTTGATCTTGAGATAGCAAGAAGAGAATTGGTGAAAGCTGAAGCAGGGTTTGAAGAAAGAGATTTGGATGCTGAACTGGGATATGGACCATAGAATCTCCCATTTGAAAAATTCAAAATTCACTGTAGATAATAGTCCTTAACAAACCGGTGTATTCTGTGTGAGCGCTATCTAAACTTGAATCGTGATGCCAAACTTATTACCTCGTAAGAGATTATTTGTAGACTTGGTTGGTTAGATGAACTTATAAACTCATAAGAGTTTACAAATTAACTCAGAGTTTAATAATCTTGGACCTAATTAATAGAGCTATTATTTGTTTTAAAGTGCATGTGAAAAGTTTATTTGGCTAGTACCATTCCATGTTTATGCATTGCTGTTTGAGAGCCCCTACTAAGAGGTAAAGAAGATTACAAAATGCCTTATTTACTATCATTGCAAATAGTAATAATAATTGTGAAGTAAAATCTGTCAATGAATATACATTTTGGAGTACAATGTGCTTATATAGAATTATATTTGTTTTTATTATCGAACTTCTTCAACCGAAAGTTTGAGGAGTTGGAAAAGGCCTGAATGAGCTCACCAAGGGAAATAATGTCATAGATACCAACCAAAATATCAATATATAGTCTCATTATCTATGGAGTATTTTTTTTAAGGCATATATACTTTAAATGTAACACCTTTTTAAATGGTAACATACTAAACTGCATATTTTCTATAAAGAAAATATATTTTAGCAGTGTTTTGTTATGACATTCACTCAATCATTATTCAACTTTATGATTATTCATTTATTCTCTTTTATCCATAGTCTCCTAGGTATCTCACCAATTTTTAGGCATTAAAATAACTTTACTCTTTTGGTGCTATACACGTTTTTTGTTTTGGAGATGAATACCAAGAAATATAAACTTATATTTACAAATACATCGTTATTCTAACAAGCGCCTGTAGCTCAGTGGATAGAGCGTCTGTTTCCTAAGCAGAAAGTCGTAGGTTCGACCCCTACCTGGCGCGATTTATATAATTCTTTCTCATTTTTCTCTACTTGTTCAATCTAACAAATTTGTAATATAGACTATAGTTCATTTTCGGTCCAACAGCATTGACTAAATTGTAATATTTATTCAGAATGCTACTAATTTTGTAGAACTATAATAACATAAAGGTTTTATGTAACTATTTTATTCCAGCAGTTAAAATAAAAACATAGGTGACTAATTAATGCTCCCTAACTCGCTTCTCAAATACATTCTTAATATCAATGAAATTATTTTATTCACTTTAATTAGAGGTTAAAAGAAAATGCTTAACTCCCACAGGAGGAGCTAACATAAGAGTAGCAGGACACATACATTAATCAAAAACAAGGTGGTGCAGTCAACACAACAGATCAGAGAAGACAAGAAGTGAAGACATAATCACTATGCATATGATGCTATTGCAACACTCAAGCTACAATCAAGGCAGAGACAAGAACATGATGGTATTGCAACACTCACGAGAACTTGTTTGTTACAATGAAGCTCCTTATGAGTCAAGAACATATGATGCTATTGCACTCAACATAATGCCCCTTATCATTCTTCCTTCATTGCTTCTTCATAGTCTTCTGCTATAAGCAGCTGCGAACTTCATTTCCTCCTTGGGATGAGAAACATTGTTTTCAGATTATCTTGAATTCCTCATATGAGTTGGAGCTTTTTAGGCAACAATTGGTCCACAATGGACCTTATCACCTTATCATCACAACAAAAGGAAAATTAGTCGAAAAAGAAATTTATCATCAAATTAAGAATACTTTAATGTTAAACGGGGCTGAGTATCAATGAGATAATCAAATTCAAGGTACATTAACAAATCAGTCCCAAAATTGTAAAAAGATACAAGGAAAATTGGTGCAAGTGCTTACTATTTCTCAAAAGAGGGAAAAAACAAAAATAAGAGAATATGAATTTTCTAAAATTGGGTAAAAAGTAATCAAGATATACTTGTATATTAGCTGTAACTTGTAAGTGACAGTAGCTGTCATGCAACAAAAGATTACTTCATAGAGTAAAAAATAAAAATAAAAAAATTACTTCATATATTCGTAAATGAAAAAGGAAATGGAAAACAATTTTCATAATGCCGAGAGAGTGAAAACAACTACCTGTTGATGATGTAATGTCATTGATCTGTACCCGATCAACTTCAATTTCTGTGATGTGAGAAATCATGGGCCAAATCTGGGGGTCCTTCACTTTGCAACGTTCACCCAATGGACAATCACTAATGTCAAGGAGTGTTAGAGAGGCAGGCAGTGTTTGTCCCGTCATATTCTCCAGCTTCCGACTACCCCAAATCTCTAAAGAATGAAGGGAGGTGAGATGGGAAAGTCCGTTGCAGTCCAACGTCTCCAGACTTGGAAAGATCCTCAGAGACAGAGACTCAAGGGAGGCAGGTAGCCATCCCTCCTTTGGGAAGGACTTCACACTCTCACTTGCACAGTCGATTTCAAGATGAGTGAGACCGTGACTACGCAGGTCCATCGATGCTAGGCTGCTCATTAGTTTCTTGCATCCTGAGATCACAAGTGTTGTCAAGTTAGGCGGAAGACCCCCTTCATCATCACCAAATGATTCTATTTCTGGGCATTTCTCTATTTCAAGAGACTCTAACTGGGGTGCGGCCATCCATAGTGTGGACAAGGACACCAATTTGGGGCAGTCGGAGATGATCAAAGAACAGAGACTTGAATTAGAGGC
The DNA here is from genome assembly GCA_013621005.1 of Aeschynomene evenia. NCBI lineage: Eukaryota > Viridiplantae > Streptophyta > Magnoliopsida > Fabales > Fabaceae > Aeschynomene > Aeschynomene evenia. Next base: position 3,680,695 of record CM024264.1, on the reverse strand, counting down.
ATGGTGTGACTGTGACACCACAAGAGATTCCATATTTTTACAATCTAAGATTCTGAGATCCCTGAGATTTGGAAAGGCACTCAAAGGGAAGGATGTGAGTGAATCACAGCTGAAATAAATCTCTAATTCATGCAGCGAGTGGTGCTGCTGTTGCTGTTGAGTCGGGAAATCTAGTTTCTTACAATTCCAAATTTGCAGCTTTTGCAATGAAGCAGGTACACAATCCCCTGGAAATGATATGGCTGAGTCACAGTCTTTGATGTATAAAGACTGAAGACAAGTTGGTTGGGTGCGTCCCATGGCCTCAAACACGGACTCAATCAACTCGCTTCCTTCAATTCTTATAGAGCGTATGGAATGCGGTAGCTCCTGCATTCTTAGTCTATTCATACACTTTATCTCTAGTTTAAGCATCGCAGGAGTCTTCGGGAGAAGACAAGCAAGCTGATTGCATTGATGGGAGTAAATGTAAAGTTTCTCCAACTTGGGAAGGTGACTGGGTAAATCTTCTTTTAACATGGGACATTGCTTTATTGTAAGCTCCTTAAGTTGAGGAAAAGCGTCTTTAAACTCAAATGAATGCCATTTCTGCCAGCATTTCAAATCATCGAATGTCAGTGTTTGCAGAGATGGAAAGGGAGGAGTCTCACAACAAGAGTCACCACCCCTGAAAAACTCAGCACTAATACAAACCAGCATGTAAAATCTTGAAATCTCTAGGTGCTTCAGAGAGGGTAGCTGCCCCAGTGATGGGAGCGTACAACAATATCGACAGCCACGCAATTCCAGATGAATCATGTGTTTGTACGAAGAATGCCTCAACCAATCAGGAAACGTTGTACCCCTGTAACCATCAACTGATAGCTTCTTCAAGCCTTGGTGAGGTTGTAACTTGTCCAATATATCTCTTTCAATTATATGGGAATCATCAACAACTCTGCTATCTGATAACCATCTCAACTCTAAACAGCTAATGTACTTCTTATCAATCATCTTTGCTTCCAAAGCTTCGTTGACATTGCCAACATTCTGTATCTTGGAGATGCAAAGTGACCCATGGAGATTCACAAGTTCTCCCAATTCCCCGATCTTGTTCCCTTCTTCCTTTCCAACAATATAGTAACATAAAAACTGCAAATGCTTCATTTTGCTCATTCCTTTAGGCATCTCTTCTAAACTAGTAGTTCCCTCAATATCAAGATGGCGCAAATTCACAAGGTCTTGCATGCCACTTGGAAGCATTTTCAACTTGCTGCAATCTCTCAACTTGAGCGTTTGTAGATTGAACAACCTACTCAGTGACTCGGGCAATGTCACAATATCTGTATAAGATAGATCCAAATAACGCATATGGATCAACTCACCTATCGAATGATGCAATGTGTGAAGTGGACGAGAATTAAATGACACAACTCTTAAGCTCTTTAAGTGTGACATACTATGAGCATCGAACTCAACAGTAGTTGTAAAGGAATTCCACTTCCTCCTGCAAAAAAATGTTCTCATATGTGCAGCAACATGACAAGCCGTCAAGAGTTCTGAGAGGAGTTTTGAAATCCGACAAGTGTCTTTGACAAAAGATGATAAATGACGAGTTTTGCTACCAATCTCAATTCCATTCCCAAGTTGTTCATCAGTTCGGAAATAGAACTCCCCAGCACAAGATGTTGCCAGATCATGCATGAGGTCGTGCATCACAAACCTGTCACCAAAAATTGTACGAGGTTGAAAAAATGACCTCGCAACTAATTCATCAAAGTATGCACTGCCAACTTCTTCTGGACTCTTTCCTCCCATTGGCCGTACAAAATCCTCTGCCATCCACAACAAGATTAATTCATCTTTGTCAAATGGATAGTCTTGGGGAAATAATAAACAGAAGACAAAGCACTGTTTTAAATGTGAAGGAAGATAGTGATAACTGATTCTCAATGCAGGTAGAATCCTACTCTCATCTTCAGAAAATTCCCAAAATTCACTTTTCAATACAGTTTCCCAGTCCTTAACATCATACTTTGAGTGCAATAAGCCTCCGAGCGTCTCTACAGCCAAGGGTAACCCCTTACACCTTTTAACAATTTCTCTACCAATTGGTTCTAGCGTAGCATACTCTTCCCTTTCAGTGGAGAGAAGTGAATGCTTCAAGAACACAAGCCAGCTATGTTCATCTGACAATGAACTCAACTCGTATGGTGTAATGGTTCTGGTTGTGGTTGGCAACAGAGAAACAACATCTTTATTACGAGTGGTTAACATGAGTTTACTTCCTTTGTTGCCATCATGAAAAGGTTTTAAAAAGATGTTCCACTCATCTGAACGTACAAACCAGACATCATCCAAAACAATCAAGAATGTCTTCCCAGCCAACTCTTTCTTCAATTCAACTTGAAGCGAATCTAAATCATTCAAGCCCCAAGGCTTTTTTGTTACTGCCTCAAGTATAGTCTTTGAAACACTAAAAACATCAATTTTCTCTCCGACACAAACCCATTTAGTGTAATCAAACTTTCCCTTCACTACTCTTTCATCATTGAAAGCCAGTTGAGCCAGAGTAGTCTTTCCTATGCCACCCATACCCACGATGGAGATCACGGACAGTTCACCATAACGAGTATCATGTAGCAACATAGCTATTATGGCCTCCTTGTCTTGGTCCCTGCCATATATAGCAGATGTTTGGACTAGCAGAGAGGTTGTTACCCTCCATGACTTGTCCTCCTCTGGAATGGCTTCCAGAATCGCTTCCAGGCCAAGATCTTTTTTCTGTTGTACTATTGACTTTACTGTTTCAATTATCTCTTCCATCTTACCTACTATCTCCTCTTCTTGAAAATTGACATCATTAGAGTTACCTACAAGGTTATTAAACTAAGATTTTAAGTAAACTTATGGAGGATTATAAACTCGAATGTATGAGTTTATTGAATAATAAAAAATAGGTTTAAGTTTCTATAGTTCATCAAGTTTTAAATTCAGTTCCTATAATTTAAAAATTTAGATTTGAGTTCTTATAAGTTTAATTTTTTTTTCTAGTTGAGTCCTTAACACTAATTTTTATTAAAAAAAATCATTTAATCATATTTTAAAAATGTGGTTAAAGAATCAAAAATTAAATATAATAAAAATATTACTAATTTTAATTATTTTAATTATATTTTATTTTTACTTTAATTTATTTCATATTATTTTTTATTTTAATTAAATTTTTATTTATAATTATGACAATTAAAATAAAATAAATATAAAAAATATAATGAAAAAATTATAAATGAAGTTAAAGTAAAATGAAATAAAACTTAGAATTAAAAGAAAAATAAAATAAAATAAAAACTAAAAATAATATTAACTAAAATTTAGATAAAAATAAAAGGAATTGAAAAGATAGTTAACCTAAAATATTTTTCCAAATCATGAAAATTTATAATTTTTAATTATATATTATGAAAAATAAATAAATATAAAGATGAAAATAATTATAAATGAAAGTATTTTTATTTCTTATTTTTCTTTTGTAATTTTTAATTATATTATTTTTAATTTTGTTTAATTTATATTTTTTAATTTTATGTTCATTTTAATTTTAATTTTAATTCTATTTTTTGTTCTTTTTTCATTTATTTCAATTTAATTTTCATAATATAAATAAAATTGTAATCAAAATAAAAATAAATTTAAAAAATTGAATTAAATTAAATAATAATTTTAGTAAAAATATAATATGGAATTAAATTACAAAAATAAATATAAATAACATAACTAAAATTTATTAATATTTTTTTTTCTTTTTTTTTCTTTAACTACAGTTTCAAAATATGGCTAAAAATTTCTTTTTATAAAAGTTAGTATTAGGAACTCAATTAGAAAAAAATTAAAATTATAGGGACCAATTTCTAAACTTTTAAACTGTAGGGACTAAATTTTAAATTTTGATCAAAGAGGACCTATAATATAATTAAATATTAATTATATGAGTATGTGATTGAGATTTAGGATGTTTATGTTAAAAAGTAAAACAATTATCATGAGTATTTTGTATAAATATTAGGACATGCTAAATTTAATTTGTGCTAATTGTAATTAAATTGTTTAGTAAAAAAATAATTAATTTTGATTGAATTTTAATCTAAGTGAATTTTATGTATTTATTAGACTATCCATATAAATGTATGAGTTATAAAGAGTCTTAGTTTTAATAAATTAGAATGTTATTATAAATTGAACTCATATTTTTTTCATCTGTACTAAATGTATGAATTAGCTTTTGATGTCTTTATAAAAATTGTATTGTCCTCTAACTTTACAATAATCACTTAAGTCATATTTATAACTCCTTTATATTATTTACTTATGATTTTGGTTACCAACGTAAGCGAGTTTATCCAATACTACTCAAGTTTATTCAAAAAGAAATTTGAGTTCAATTTAACTAGATTTTATGTTCTAAACTGATAATTAAAAGGAAAAATTTTGGTGCACAATAGAAAATCAGTCAAAATAGCTAATATATTAGGCACAATATATAATATATATGTAATACGGAAATTATTGGTGTACATCAGCATTTTATCCATCAATCATCCATCACATATATTATTACCATTAAAGAGCGAGAGATATGCGTGCGAATTTGAATTTTTGTTTTAAATGGTGAATCCACAAATCACATAATGTTTGATGGATGATTGATGAATGTGTGCGTTTGATGTACATCTAGTACTATTGATATGCAATATGCACAACGTATATTATATATTATGCACATTATATATAACATGTTATGTACAACATATATCGTATGTTGTAATATCACATTTCTTTATGACTGTGATACGTATTGCGCAAAATATGTGATATACATTGTGCACACCACGTAATATATACTGTGCATATTATATAATATTTATTGTGCGTGAGATATGGTTATTTGGTATGTTTTTTCATTGGGCAATTATATAATATAGTAATAGTGATTTTGATAACCATGGTTACCTGCAAGCTTTTGAATCTCAGCGCGAGTTGAAACTTGATCAAGTAAGTCATCAGCCACATAGACAGCATGTTCGAGATTGGAGAGCCAGTTCTTGACGGCCTCGTCTTTGATCTGTTTGGTCTCAGCATAATTAAGCACAGCTTGTGCCGCCTTTAGCGTGGTTTCCAACTCATCAATCAATCGCTTGTTAAGCTTCTTTCTCTGGAACAATCTCCGAAACACAGATGAAGACAGCTTGTCGATAAGAAAAGTAACGGCAGAATTGAGGATAGCATCCACCACAAGTCTTGCAGCCATGATCTCAGGTGATAAGAATAAGATTAAGAAAGGTGCAGAGGAAGAAGAAAGGATTGTAGTTGTAGCTTGAAGGTAGTAGTAGTAGTGATGTTTTTATGGTTGAGGCTCAATAATTGGTTGTCGTTGAGTGTTGACTCTAACAATGGCTCATGAACAACAAGTCTTCTTCCAGACAAGTGCACATGCATGAATAATGAATTTTTTCCACAAACAAAGACAAAGAGATGAAGAGATGTTTAACTGCTCTCTCTCTCTCACACACACAAATAGAAGTAACTCTAGAAAGCACGCACAAATCTATGATAAAGGGTGTACACGTGTCCGACACTCGATAGAGACACTCGATAGACATTGATATTAGGAAGACACGTGGTGGACACGTATCCGACATGTATCTGTACGTGTCCGGAAAAAAATAATTTTTTTTTAGATCGAACATGTGTTGGACCCACAGTGAACGTTGTCTGACACATATCGAACACATCTTGACACACTATAGACACAAGTCGGGTACACCGTGTAATGACAATTTTTTCTTTTTTGATCTTTTCTTACTTTATGAAGAAATTTAAGATCAAATCCAATCTAAATTTACTTTACTCAAAAAAACATAAATTAAATATATATTTTTAACTTAAAGTAAGATAAGTTTTACTAAAAAATAATTATTATATATTCATATATATGTTTGTGTCCTGTAATTTTTTAATTTGGTGTGTCTCTGTGTCCTTGTCGTGTCTCGTGTTCGTGTCAGAGTGTCTGTGCTTCTTAGGCACTCCTCCGTTTTTTTTTAATTGTCCAATTTAAGATGCGCAGTGAAATTTAGGTAATGATTGGTATAATATTAAAATTAACAAAATGTATATATGTTTTACTAAATTACTCTTTACTTCTTTGTTATTATCTCTCCTCAATTAATAGAGATAGTGAGTACTCCCTCCATTCCAAAATATTAGTCGTTTTAGGGAGAAAAAAAAATTTCACAATGACAATCGTTTTCAACTTTCAATGCCAATTTAATTTTTTTCATACCTATTATACCCCTAGTATCATTTCTCTTTTTTTTCTTGAATATTACTCAAAGGGATCACTAGTCATCTTTCTTTCTTATTAATGTTTTAGGTAGTTTAGTCATTTAATATATCCTTTCATAAAATTAAGAATATTTATTGAATTTCTTAATCTACGTGTAAAAACCTTAAAAAGACTAATATTTTAAAATAAAAAAAGTATTAAATAAAAATAAAAATATAAAAAATAATAAATATTATCTTAAAATCTAAAATAAATAATTAAAAAAAAACACACATCATATAACTAAAAATAACCGAGGGAGCAGAAGTATGGTCCAATATAATCATTTCATGTTTTTTCCTTCCATTTCAATGCTCAGTTCCATGAATCTCACTCCAATCTCTATGACAATTTCGTGGAAATTATTTTCAGAAGTGCTTTAATACCACCGATAATTACGGTCATCTGTCTCAACCCACTAGGCGTGTTTGATTAGTTTATATTAGTATTTTAAAAATTAATGATAAAAATATTCTTATTAATATGTATATTTTACATAATATAAAATGCTAATTGAAATTTATGAAAAATAAAATATAAAAAAATAAAATAAGATTATAGTAGAGATTTAAAGGTAACTTATATTTTGGAATGAAAGAAACATAATTATTCTTTTTAATCCAAACTATTAGTCTTGTCTCATCATCAAGACTCAAGAGAGTTCGGTATATTTTGATAAGTGAAAGGACCTATGCTGAAAATTTTAAAAATATAGAAGAAGCCGAATATAATTTTGCTAAGCCTAAGTAAAGATGACTATAGTCTATCCTTTTAAAAATATTAGATAAAAGAAATCCTTTCTTAATTATAAAAAAGATAAATACATAAAATATCATCTCCATTTTTTTTTTCTTTATTGATAAAGGAAAGAGAAAAGTTTCACGCGTATCTTCTGCAATCATGAACTTAATAGATTGGAACGAAGAAAAGTATAAGAAAAATTAAAGATGTGGTTGTTTCTGCATTGCATGGAAGTTGACTTGACTTGACTTCATCTTCAATTATTAATGGTATGACAATGAAATATCATATACAAATAAATATATAAACATTATAAATAGTATATATATTTATCAATTTATGAGAGAAGGTATCCCCTTTATTCTATATCATAAAGTGAGTAATTAATTAGATATACTATGTTTTCATATATACTACTTCTTCCTTTTTTTCATAAATTATTTATTTTTAAATGTACACATTAATTAAGAAAAAAACTAGTCTCAATTATATATTTAATATGCAATCATTACATTAGTAATGATTTATTGACACCAAGGCAATAAAATTAAGTAAAAAAAAAAAAAAAACTATAGCAAAATCCTTTAATTTGAGGCCTTTGTTGCCCTTACTATATGTCATCCAAAGATTGTCAATGATTGTCATCCGCTATCATTGGTCTATGAAATTTGAAGATATAATATAAATATGTAATATATACATAATTATTGAAAAAAAAGTTATCTCAGTATACCATTTTTGTTGTCTCAATTTTTAAGATATATATATAGAATATTTATATATGAAGACTAAAATAAATGTTCATCATTTGTATGTTTATTTTTTAAACCAAAATAATTTTGATATTTGAGAGTGTGGTTGAGCGATAAAAATTTATTCTCCTTTGATTAAATATTAAAATTTCAATGTCATCTTAAATATGCAAAAATTTTATACTTACGGGTCAATTGTACTATTAGTTGAGTTATCTACAAGTTGTTCATAATACAATCCAATTCAGTAATTCACACAATATATATTCTGTTTTAGGTCTTTTTAATGAAAACAGATTTTTTTTCATTCACAAGGCTCAAACTTGAGAAATTGTTTAAGGGACAACAAATTATTTACCAGATGTGTCAGTACTAATTGATAGGATATAGACATTTGATACAATAAATTAAAGCAACTTGATTTAGATAACGGGCCTTGGACACTGTTGAGTCCATTATTGATCTTCCAAAGTTTACTTCAATGTTACAGATACATGGAGTAAAGAGGCCCAAGATTGTAAAGCCTATAAAATGGGTTTCAAGAAGAAAGATGGTTAAGACTAAAAGTTGTAAAAAGAAAAAGGCTTATTGACACCCAAAATTCAGATTTTGTATAGCCATTAGAGACTAAAAAAGAAAGACCTATGAAAGAAAAGTATCAATCAAAGTGCATATAGGCCGATGATGGGTATTTTAGATGGTAAATTAATGAGTAATGTTTAACGTACAATATAAGTACGTCCAACTTGTATCCAACGTGTGCTATCCATGTTATAGGATGTGTGTTATGCGTATATGTGTATACGTATAGCACACATTCTGTAACATGGAAAGCACACGTTGGATACAAGTTGGATGTATTTTTGTTGTCCGTCAAGTATTATTGGTAAATTAATATGAGTAATGGGAAAAACTTCTCTCATAAATTGCTCAACATCATTAGTGCAAGAAATTAAAAATTAAATGTTTCAGACAATTCAAGAGTTTATGGCCTCTCCTCTGTCTATGGAAGTCTAAATGGGGACACACAAAAACATTATTATGTCTCTAGAATCGTGTCAAATTTTAACATCTCAATAAATTAGGGCAAATGTTACATTCACAATCCAAATTCCACATCTCTATTTTAAATTTTGAGTTAACAACATACATTTTTTGGTTCATGAAAATTGCAAATTGGTGTTAGATGATGGGAACTCTTTATTTCAAGACCAATGCATAAAAAAGGTGACCCAAATTTCATAATCATCACATGGTTTGATTATATTATAATGATCGAGTCGTAGGATAAATGCAACCCTTTTGGAAATTGGACACACTAACTAAGATACAACATAATAATCATAACTTGGTTTGAACTTTTATTAAGAAGATCATGTTCAACAACACTTAATGGACTAAATATCCTTTTCCATAGTGATATATTTTTCTCTTCATTGTCTCTCTTATACAAAGCACATGTTCTTTTCACTTTTCTATGGTAATATATGGAATAACATTAGGGTTTAATTACCATCTATCATTCAATTATAATTTAATGTGTTAGTAGAAATGGATAATTTTTTTGAATCTATGGGATAGTTGATAATTAAATAAGACATGTGATAAATTTTTATTGGTTGACAATGTAAAATTTTTTACATTGTTAGTACATGACAATTAAATCCATAACATTAATAATAAAAAAAAAGAATCTTAAGATAGGACAAAACAATTTTGAGTCACACCCCCAATGTTACCTTTTTTTTCTTCAGGTTTTGTGGTGATGAAAGCAATTGGACAAAATATTGCTATTATGCATGCATCAGAAAAATGGAATAATGTTGACCAATGGAATTGGTGATCCATGATGTGGGGGGAGAAGAAGTCTAGGATTCTTGTGCTTGCCTCATTCTATTAAATTATATTGGTCATAATAAAGGCTATAAGGTCTATGCCATGGAGAAAAAAAGAAAAAAGTATCAAGGGTGAGGCAAGGTAGGTTCAAAAGAGATACCCTCCTGATAAAATGTCTCTTCGGTTTGATTAAGATTCTTCTGCCTACTCAAAATTGGACTCTTTTGAATTATATACATCTCATCATGATGTCCTATCTCCTAATTAATCATGTACAATACTTTCAAATTGTTGGGTTGGAGAAATCTGCATATACGAAGATTCATATAATTGCTTAATTGATTATTAGGTGAGATTCATAAGCAGGTTAAATATAAACATATTATTTTAACATCTTAAAAAATATGTCTAATATAGACACTTATTTATAAGTTTCACTAACTTTAATATGAGTGTTTTAAAATAAGATATATATATATATATATATATATATATATATAAATCATGAATATACAGAGATATTTATGCATCCCAAATAATGTTGTGTGCAATTAGTTAAGATTAACTTGTATCCGTAATATTTCAAATCCCATAAGCCAATTAACTTGCATTGATGTAGCAATATGCAATCTTCCCATAAATCATCAAAGAGTTAAAAGGTCTTCCATGATCCTATAGTAGGGTACCGATGCTAATCTTCCTATAATATATTTCTTATAATGCTGAACCAAAAAATATAATAATAATAATAATAATAATACTAAATATTTATATAGATTAAATTTAAAATGGTAGCTAATCCCAGCCAGCCACTAGGGGCATAACACGTCAACAACAATAACCTCTATATATATACTTTATAAAGTTGTCTATCTTCACTTTATCATCAAAATCATCATCGATCAAAATCAGATAGCCAGGATAAGCCAATTTTCATGGCTGCTATGTTTAGGGTTCTACTACTCACCCAGTCCACACACACACATATATATATATATATACCACTAACACTAGTAGTAGAATTTATATACGACCAAAAAGTCATACCACTAATCACACCACCTTTTCATTTCTAGAGGGGAATAAATTCTCATTTAAAAAGAAAAGTAATTTTGAGTCATCTCGTTCAACCAATATGTATATGAATTTTGCTTATAAGTATCATACCCTCATTAAGAATAATTGAATATTCAAAATAATAAATTTTAATAAAATTTAAAATATAATTTAGATTTCTTATATTAAAAATATGAAATTGTACATTTTCAAAATGAATATTTCTCTTTTTATTATTTGTTAGCAAAATTCATATTTTATTAATTTTATGATCTTATATATAGGTGAGTTAGAGAGGGATTACTCATATGATATATGCTTTCAAATGGCATTTCTCATATATTATTTATGTTATCTTCACTCGCTATCATCTTTAAATTTTGATAGTAGAGTTTTTTTATTTAAGCATTCAAATTCTTTTTTTTTTTTACTATTAAATATGGAAGGGTGGCCATTGACTTTTGACATAACCCACTTTAATTTGCAATGTATATATAGAGTGTAATTATGATGCACTGATAATGTAAAAAATTTTATACTGTCAACGAATCACATTCGCTAATTTGTGTGATTTTTTAGTTAGTGGATGGTTGAATTAAAAACTTTTATTGATGTGTCACTTCATAATTAAATATCTATATAAAATTCTTTTAGATTTAAATTAAACTAGTATATATAACTAATTTACTTGGGTGTTAAAAAAACTTTTCTCCCCAAACTCGATTATAAATAGAATAATACTTTTGGTACACTGATTCATCAGCCACTAGTGCTGCCACTCAAGGGTAGAAAGTTTGCCATTTCATCTTTCTCTCACCTGACAATCAAACAAAAGTCCCACACGGACGCGCCATAAGTTTGAAGCATTTTTGCTTTGACATGACCCATGTCACATCAGTAGAAGAGCGTATGGAGGAAGCCAAGAGAGAAAGAAGTCCATTTCTCCATGCACTGCTCCATCCAATACCAAATGCTCATTCCGTTCTGATAAGAGAAAAAAAAAATCTGTTGTTGGAGTTGATTGATCGCCGACGACATTGACGACCACCATCAACAATGGAAGCCGGCGGAGCAGAAGGTGGAGAGGTTGGTCCAAAACCCCCACCCACAGAACCATTTTTTTTTCTTCTGAGTTTTTTAGTTCATAGAGCCGTGAATCCATCGACGTAAAAGTGCTTCATTTTTTTTCCGGAGAGACACAGTGAGTTTATATTGCGCATGTTGATATTAGTTTTTGTGTTTTGGTAAGATGATCATTTTGCTTGGCCATGGATGATTGTATTTCAACGTTTTTTTTTCATTGCAAAGATTATTCCCTTGTACAAATGTTCTTGGTCGCGGACTGTCGTGGGTGGAGACTGATGACAAATGCGATGTAATCAACAGGGAGAGGGTGAGGTGCACCGTAAGGGGAAAAAGATGATATGGCAAAAGATTAATAAAGACCCAAATATCGTGCACAAAAAAACCCATATAATGAACAACTAAAACTCATATAACGGTACGATGTGGCAATAAGATTTAATGGTAATCAAAGACACAAACAAGTGAACAGACATTAACAAAACAAGTTTATGGTGGACTTGGGATAAAACATTGAATCATACAGATTTTTGGATTGGGATATGCATTGTTTTTTTTGCAACTTAAAGAATGAAGATGCTGTAATGGTGTGTTTTTGTAGGATGAGAGGCGCGTGGAAACTCCAAAGCTAGGGATGCGGTTCTGGGATGACCAGGAAGTTAGGGAATATTACCAGGAGTATGCCAATAAGGTAGGCTTTACATTTAAGATTAGGAGTACAAAGAAGACGAAAGACCAAAGAGTACGATATCATATATTTGCATGCTCGAGGGAGGGATACAGGAGGTCGAAGGTAGATAAAATTGCTAAGTCAAACCCAACAATTGTTGCAAATTGCGGGGCAAGGATTACAGTTACAATGGACGAGACCGGAGATCTTGTAATAACCAAGGTTGTGACTGAGCATTCACACTTAGTAAGCCCCGGACCGGCTAGGTCACTAAAAAAAACAGAATAATCAATATGCAAGCCAAACGGGTTATTGACATAAACGACAATGCGGGTGTGAGGACGAATCAGATATACCATAGCATTGTGGAAGGTGCTGGCGGGTATGAAATAATGTGCTCAGAACATCTTTTTATTGACTGGGTTTTTCTTTGTATGGCTCATGGGTTTTTTTTATACTGATCTCGTTTTATCTTGTGTAAATTGTTTATTTTTAATAGGTATGATAAGGTTGGTTTCAGTGAGAAGGATCTGCGAAACTATGTGACCAGAAACGTCAGAACCATACATGAGGAGGGCGATGCCGCTTGTTTGATGGGATATTTTATCGGATGGTGGAGCAGAACCGGAACTTCTACTACGATTTGATGCTTGATGAGAACCGGAGGATAAAACACCTGTTTTGGGCTTACGCTCGTAGTCGGGCATCCTTCCAATATTATAGAGATGTGGTATGCTTTGACACCACATACCTGACTAATAGGTATGACATGCCGTTTGGGACGTTTGTTGGGTTAATCATCACGGGCAGTCAGTGTTGTTGGGGGTGTGCTTTGTTGGGGCTGAGGACACGGAAGCTTTTGTGTGACTATTCAAGACTTGGGTTAGGTGTATGGGTGGTGTGGAACCAATGGGATAATCACCGACCAATGTAAAGCCATGAAGAATGCAATAGAAATAGCTATGCCGAAATCGCGACACAGGTGGTGCATATGGCACATAATGAAAAAAGTACCGGAAAAACTTGGCAGGTATCGCGATCACAGGAGATATCGTCTGACATGTTTGGATTGTTGTGGAAATCTCGGTCACAGGATGATTTCGAGAGGATGTGGGCTCTATTTTGGAAAGACACCACATCGCAGACAATGAATGGCTGCAAGGTCAGAGACAATTTTCTGAATTTGTTGAATTTGTTCGTGTGCAATAGACTGATCTAGATGTAGTGTTACATAGGCCAATGTATTGTTATTTTGAAAGTTTGGTTCTATTCACGCATTAAATGGGTATTATATTTATTACCCACTGTTTATTGATTGATTGATTATATGGTTTTTAATTTTGTGTAGTTGAACACGTGGCTTGTTCTTTCTTCGGGTTTTATTCCACAGACTAGTGGGTTTTTATTAGTAATGCTTAACAGTTTGAATGATTGAATATTGGATGGTTTTATACAATCTGTTGGTTGCAGGGGTGTATGAAGAGCGCGATAGTGGGCCCGACCATACTCAAGAGACATTTCTGGGCAGGGATGAGTAGCACGCAACGGAGTGAAGGGATGCATGCTTTTGTGAAGAACTACTTAACCGCACGGAGCAGTCTTGAGCAGTTTGTAAGGCAATTTGATCATTGCCTTGCTTCGTAGGCTAATAAGGAACGGGAGGCTGATGACGTCGACTTCCATACTATTGTGCCTGTGCCACTAGTTCGCCAATTGAAAAACAATTTCAATAGGAGTACACTCGGGCTAAGTTTGTGGAGGTTCAGAAGGAATTCCGGTTGAAAGCCAATTGTTCAACGAGGGAGACAGGTAAGGTTGGGATGATTATTTTGTATGAGGTTGAGGAAGAAGTGGAGCAGAGCTGCCTAAGCGCAGGTATGTGTTTAGTGTCATGTTTGATAGCTCCTCGCTAGAAGTGAGTTGTGATTGCATGATGTTTGAATTTCGGGCATTGTTTGCCGCACTCATTGGTGTCCTCCAGGCGAATAGGGTTAAAAAGGTGAATGAGAAATACATACTGTCTAGGTGGAGCAAGAATGTTCGCCGAATACATCAAGGATAAAGTGCAGCCACGACCCTTCACGGGTTCAGCCGGATGCTGAGCGGTATGACAAGATGTGCAAAAAGTTTTACAACCTTGCAGAGGTTGCATGTTACAGTGACAAGCTTGCAAATTCAGTAAACCGTATTTTGTACGATGCTTGGCAGCTGGTCGGAGAGCAAAGCGAGGGAACAAGTGCTGCCTACGAGGTGGTGACGGGGAAGATTCTGGGATTAACACAACAGATGAGGTGTGTTGGTAAATGGGTTTTTTTTTTCACAAAGGCATGGGTTTTTACAGTTAATATCATGGGTTTTTTTTCTTAGGCGAATGTTATTCTTAGTCCCCCACATGTGTCACGGAAGGGCCGCAAGCGCACAAAGACTTTTAAGCCAGGATAGTTCAAGAGTGGCGGAAAGCACAAAAAGAGCAAACAAGACAATCGAACAAGTATCACAGAGAGTGTCAGTGTTTCGGAGGCCTTTGAAAATGGTGGGCATAATTTTTATGTCCCGCGCCCCACAATGTTCCTGAAGATGGGACATGTGCATTAGATGGATGGCCAGACGTGGGCTCATGTGAGGTGTTTTGCTTGATTTTTTTATCTGTGGATGTTTACAAGTGTGTCTATCATTTTTTGGATGTCTGTCAGCAATTCATTTGCTTTGGGTGAGGTATCGTGGATGATTTTTTTTTGTTGTCAAATGAAAGGCTGACAGATGTGGCATCACAAGATTTCAGAGGGTGGATTGGAAAGAATTGATAAACTGCTACAAACTCATCTTTTGTTACAAAATTTAGACATTACAGTCTGTCAGCAATTCATTTGGGGTGGGGGGGTTTAATTTACACTGTTATTTTGTCAAATGAAAGACTGACAGAAGTGGATTTATGAGATATAAGTTATTTTTGAGAATAATAAGCGTTGCATGATATATGTTAATGTTTAGCAAAATGGCCCGAAACAAAAACAAATACAACTATTACATTGCAAAACCCCAATTAGTTTATTTAAAAAACCCAATTAATGAACAAGGAACGAACCAACAGTTAGCATAAATATAAACACAACTGTTGTATTGTAAACCCCAATTAGCGTTTAAAAAAAAAACCCAAATAGTGAAAATGTCGGACCAATATAGATGGATAAAATTAGTGAGCAACTAATTACATTGATAAATAATGGATAAAAGAGATAAACACTAATGTTTTATCCCAAAGACACAAAAGTATATATACAAGGCCCTGTTGATAAATTCAAATGTTGTACTGGAAAACCCCAATTAGCCTTTAAAAAAAACCCAATTAGCGAGGAAGGAACAAATAACAGTTAGTATAAGTTATAAACACAAGGCTCTGCGCCTGCAAAACACATTATACACATAATATTAACATAGTTCAAGGACCAGCGCCCTCAATGTTTTTTAGCCCTCTGCTTTGTCTTCCTACCAGCAGGTTCAAGTTCTGCAGTGGAAACATTTGTGTAGGGGCTCTTTTGTTGCGGCACTGGCTTGCTCTCCTGCTTTCTCTTGTAAGTGGTGGTCGGATTTGCTGTTTCGTCAACTTCTGTAGTGTCATCCACATTTGCAGCATCAGACAGACCAACATCTTTCCACAGCTTTGCAGCATTGGCCAATAGAATGTTTGCCTCACGCACGATTATAGACTTGGATGAGTTTGGTCGTTGAGCAGTAAAGAGAAGAGTATTTCCTTCCTCATACGCGCACAAGTTGCCTGCAGGGGGAAAAACCCAAATAAATACGAATGGAGTACCCATAGTATTAAGAAAAAAACTCACTTAGCAACAGCAGAACAGTATAATATATGAGATAACCAAAACAGGCGTACATCATCCCATGGGCTGAACTGAACTGAAGGGCTTCAAAGCTCCATCCATTTGATGACAAACAGGCCGCAGTCGAAACTGTAAAGAGTAAATATAAGGTCGCAGTCGTTACTTGCCCAAACACATATAAACATGTTAG